>CM045498.1:60508703-61108703 GCA_024704745.1 Rosa lucieae
TTGGTATGGATGAAACAGCGGGCACCTATGCTGGTTCCCCAAGTATGGACGGCCTTCTCGTTAAGTTCCTCTTCCTGATCAATGATCATCTTCTTTGGGGGAGCCATTTCTGGGTTTTCTGTAAAGATGTGTATGGAACAAGAAGTTTTCTGGGTTTAGGAGACTGGAAGGGTTTCTGATGTGACAGGTCTGAAGTGGTTGCGGGATTTAAATAAGAGATTTTGTGAGGGAAACGATACGACGAAAAGAAGTTTTGCAAAGCGAATGGACGCGACCTTCATTTATGGCCTCGTTTCGATCATTAGGCATGTCGTTTAAAGTCCCCTTCAATCAGTTACATTTTCGTGGGCCTGGGGGGCAATGTTTGAGCCCAAAAGTAATTTTGGCAAGATCCCTTAGGGGATTTAGCACAGCGGGCCGATACATGCGGCCAAAAAATAAGCCTACTTGGGTTTGGGTTACAGCTTCACCCATTCCGAGATCCATAAGGAAAATGAGTCCTTATTGGAATTAAGTAGCGGAGATTGAATAGGAAACTTCAATCAATAATCCTTCCATGGCAAGGAACAGTCGAAAACCCTAGGTATAAATACCAGGTTTCAAGGATGGCAAAAGACACAACTCTCAAATCAACTAATCGCACAGATTATCAAAGCCTCTCCGGAGCAAACCTACCTGCAACCAGTTGCAAACCAGCGAAGCAAGGGCAACGCCCTCACAACCCAGCGAAGCTAAAGATACGCTTTAGCAAACCCTGTGCTTTCTTCAAAATTCCCAGTGATTGTTCTGCTCAACCTACAACGTTGAGTATCGATTCAGTGATGCGAAGAGATCACAACCAAAGCCCTTACCCGTTAGACAAGAAGTCCTTTTCCGAAAGGCAGAGAAAAGAACCTTGTGACGAGGTTGGTGCTCTCCTCGTCCACATCGTTTGATCAAGAAGTCAGATCAAGGGACTCCCCGACTACTGTACCCCACGGTGCTGGCACGCTCACGCACTCAAAAGAGACAGTTTGTACCAGACTGGTTTTGGAGCCAAACAGGATGGAAGTAAATACCAAAAAAAAAAAAAGTAAATACCAAAAAGATGATTCATCTAGCATTACTCATTATATAGTATTTTGAATTTCTATCACATACACGCACACACCATCCTGTACACGAACATATTTATTTGTTAATTTTCATGACTTTTCAGCTAGCTATGAAGTTTAAGCCAAACTCTCCTATGAACTTACTGCATGCAAGAATAAATGATTGACTAGCTAGAGCTGAAACTGCGCTAATAACCATCTGATACCCTTCACAATTTGAGTTTGCTGAAATCAACTTTTTTGACTGGATAGGTATACGCCTCGTAATTGATTTGTTGGCCCAAACCACTCAACTTTGTTAGCGTAGTTATCAGATCAACCTGAAAGAGAATCAATTTCCAATCAACAATGAGAACTGAGATGCTAACAAGAGAATGCAGATATCTAGTCCTAATTCCTAGTACATTTTCAGAAGTTACAAAAAATTTCAGATTTGGAAAAAGAGATTTATTTAACATGCTGTCAATTGATATGGTGCAATACATATATAATCGATTTAGATAGTCTAACATGTTATTTTGCAGACTCGGTTATCATTGAATAGCTAAATCCTTTGTTTGAATGTATTATGTATAAGTCAGCATGGTTGAATTTACAACAATATTGTGTCACTTTACTTGGCTATGGGAGAAAAAATTACTATGGGACTGACCTCAAAATCTGTTTCTGACACTGTTTCTCTGCTGCGCTGATACTTCTCAACCCACGGCAAAACTTCTAGATCAGTGGCTAATAAAGTTTATGTTGTTTAAGAATAATAGAATTGAGAGAAATTGATGATAGAATGGTGTGTTTCATTATTGAGAATAGGAGCCCTATATATAGGGATTACAAAGTACATGTTCTAATGATATAAGGAAAACTATTCCGAATGGGACTAGGAATTCTAGAACATTCTCTCCTATTACAATCATGGAACTACTCCTAGTTTGATTAGGCACACAAAGCTGATTTCCTTCAACACTCCCCCTTGTGCCGCTCAAACTTGGTGGTGACGCTTCATCCGTTGCCTCGTTAAAAACCTTGCTCGAGTGAAAAACCCTATGGGACAAAAACAAGCTCGAGGAGGAGAAAAATAGTATAACACGTCCTTCACTCTTCGAGATCGAACATGTAGACATCATAACTCCCCCTGATGTCGATATCTCCCCCTGATTACTACAAGCATGGGAGTTTGGATAACTTTCTCAATCTGATGCTCTTCACATGTTTCTCGAAGGTGGATTTAGGTAACGACTTAGTGAATAAGTCCGCTATATTATCCTCTGATAGGATTTGATTCACTTCAATCTTTAGAAGTGATTGTTGTTGCTGCTTATAGAAGAACTTAGGCGATATATGCTTGGTGTTGTCGCCTTTGATGAAACCTAGCTTCATTTGCTCAATACAAGCTGCATTATCCTCATAAATGCATGTAGGCTCATCCATGGTAGACATCAAACCACAACTTCCTCAAATATGTCTTAATTAAAGACTTTACCCATATACATTCATGCACGGCTTCATGTAGAGCAATAATCTCTGTGTGATTTGAGGAAGTAGCAACAAGGGTCTGTTTTGTAGACCTCCAAGATATCGCAGTGCTTCCCATGGTAAAGACAAAACCCGTTTGGGAGCCACCTTTGTGAGGGTCAAAGAGGTACCCTACATCAGCAAAACCCATCAAAACATCATTGTCATTTTGATGGAGGGGAGTAGGGGGATGCCGGCCACCATGCGCCGGCGCCGGCAACATGGCCGGCTGCAAAGTCTTGGACGGTGGCGTTTTGCCTCTTGGGGTCCGATCCCAAATTTTCGTCATTCCTTTTCTCTCTGTAGGGATAAAATAGGCCCATATCAATCGTACCTCTTAGGTATCGAAAGATTGTCTTTACACCAATCCAATGGCGGCGTGTTGGCGTAGAGCTATGTCGAGCTAACAAGTTCACTGCGAATGAGATGTCCGGTCTTATGCATTGAGCTAAGTACAATAATGCGCCTATTGCACTTAAATAGGGCACTTCGGCCTCTAATAATTCTTCGTCCTCATCCTTTGGACTAAACGGATCTTTTCCGGGCTCAAGACTACGGCTAATCATGAGAGTACTCACAGGCTTTGCTTTATCTTCATTAAAGCGCCTTAGAATTTTCTGAGTATATGCAAACTGATGGATCAAAATCCCATCACTACGGTGCTCGATTTCTAAACCGAGACAAAACCGTGTTTTCCCAAGATCTTTCATCTCAAATTCGGATTTCAAATATTTAGCAGTTTCTTTTAACTCATCTAGAGTTCCAATTAGGTTCATGTCATCGACATAAACTGCTACGATTGCAAATCCGGAACTTGTTCTTTTAATGAACACGTATGGGCATATTTCATAATTAATATATCCCTTCCCAATCAAGTAGTCACTTAGACGGTTATACCACATCCGTCCAGATTGTTTTAATCCATATAGTGAGCGTTTTAATCTTATTGAAAACGCGCTCCGTGGTTTAGAGCCACTTGACTTGGGTAACTGAAGTCCATCTGGAACCTTCATATATATCTCTGAATCTAGATCCCCATAGAGATATGCTGTAACCACATCCATAAGCTGCATGTCAAGTTTTTCGAAAACTACCAAAATGACAAGGTAGCGGAACGTTATAACGTCCATTAAGGGAGAATATGTCTCCTCGTAGTCAATTCCAGGGGGTTGTGAGAAACCTTGAGCCACGAGGCGGGCTTTATATCTAACCACCTCATTTTTCTCATTACGCTTTCTAACAAACACCCATTTATGGCCAACAGGTTTTACATCTGGGGGTGTCTGCGTTATAGGCCCAAATACCTGTCTCTTTGCTAGTGAATCCAATTCAGCCTGGATCACATCTTTCCATTTAGGCCAATCCGCTCTTCCTAGACATTCTTCGACAGAGCGAGGTTCGATATCATCATATTCTATAATTTCTTTTGCAACATGATATGCAAATGCATCATCAATAGCCATAGAATTTCTATCCATCATCTCATGTACACTAGTGTAATTCATGGAGATCTCCCTATTCTCTGGAATTGGTTCTGACATTGGAGCGTCCCCCAATGATGTCTCTTTGACATAACCATAATCCGGAATATTCTCATGAGATGGATTATTTACATCGATGATTAATGGATTATTTTGTGCCAAACTCGCTTTCTTTCTTGGGTGAGAATCCATCTAATCTATGGGCCTCCCGCACTTCCTGGCGAGAGCCGTGGGCCTAGCCACAACGTCACCAAGGGAGGGGACGTTGGCGCCATTCTCAGGTACTCTTGAGATGGCGTCATGTCCTCTAATTTTAGGGACATCAATCCTTGTAGGCATGTTTGCAGCAGGTATGTGTGATCTTGTCACTTTAGCGATATCAGAAAACGCATCAGGCATCGATTCTGCTACGTTCTGAAGATTGAGAATTCTCCGCACTTCAATTTCGGACTGTGCCGTTCGGGGATCAAGATGAGACAGAGTAGGGACAGACCATGACAATTCCTGTCGTTCTTGTTGAACATTTATGTTCTTATCTCCCCCTAACGACAGGAAAACTGTCTCATCAAAGTGACAATCCGCAAATCTAGCGGTAAAGAGATCGCCTGTCAAGGATTCTAAGTAGCGGACAATGGTTGGAGAATCATATCCAACATAAATGCCTAATCGTCTTTGAGGATCCATTTTGGTGCGCTCTGGCGGCGCAATTGGCACATAAACTGCACAACCAAATATGCGTAAGTGTGAGACATCAGGCTCATACCCAGTCACCATCTGGGACGCAGAAAATGGTTGAGTGGCAGTAGGCCTCAAACGAATAAGCACAGCTGCATGCAATAATGCATAGCCCCAAGCAGAAATAGGGAGATTGGTGCGCATTACCAATGCTCTAGCGACCATTTGTAGTAGTTTAATGGCGGCTTCTGCGAGACCATTTTGGGTGTAAACATGAGGAACATGATATTCAACTTCAATCCCAATGGACATGCAATATTCATCAAAATTTTTTGATTAAACTCCCCAGCATTGTCTAGTCTTATAGACTTAATAGGATGATCAGGGTGGAGAGCCCTTAACTTAATAATTTGCGCTAGGAGTTTAGTAAATCCAGTGTTCCTTGTGGACAATAGCATGACATGTGACCAAGGTGTCGATGCATCAACCAACACCATAAAATATCTAAATGGTCTGCAAGGTGGTTGAATAGGTCCACATATATCACCTTGGATTCTTTGTAAGAATGGTATATTTTCTTTAGTGTCATTTGCATAGGATGGTCTCGATCCTAATTTTGCTAAAGAGCAGGCTTTGCAGAACGAATTGTGGGCTTTAGAAACAACCAATGAGGATTTTGGTTGAGCCATGAAGTCACAATGGACTTTAGAAGTAGGATTTGGTGTTGAAAGAGCATAGGTGGCGTCAAAGCCACTCTTGGGCCGCAGGGGGATGGCGGCGCAGGCCGGTGAAGGCCGGTTTTGGGGATGAACAGCGCCGTGAGGCGTAGAGGCTCCTTCGGGGTCCAAAATCCGATTGTTACTTCTTTTCGTTCTGAAAAATGGATGTCCATGTGAAGTCTTTAATATACGGATCATCATGTCAAGACCTGGATGTCCTAAACGGTCATGTCAAAGCCTATATGTGTCGGAATCCCATAAATCATCTCTCATAACATGATTGGATTCAATTATTCAAATAGTGGTTGCATACAACTCACTAGATCGACACATAAGTTTCTCTAAGACTCATTTATGTCCGTAGCCATTAGAGGTGATGCAAAGGAACTCTTGTCCATTCTCACAATGTGTTTCCACATGAAAACCATTGGCTCTTATATCTTTGAAGTAATAAAGTCGAAAAATATGTCCAAGACATGAGATAAAATAAATCGAGACTTTATCAATAATAGCCAATGATTACATCAAAGTTTAGTGACCAAAATCTAATCCAAAATAAAAATCAAACTTTAGACAAATTGTAGTCACTCAATCCGTTGGGTAACTCCAATTAAATATGACCAGGTAAGTAGGAAGAGATGTCGGTGGAGCGAGGCTCATTTAAGTACCACTAATCTCAAGCTACTTTCCTAGACATCATACTTAATTAGATGAGCCTGGTGAGAAAGAGTTAATCCAATAAGTCATTTTATTGATGAAGGCATAATTGTAATTCTTGGAAATATAAAGGACTACACTAATCAAAATCTGCAGCATCCTTGTGCAATTCTTTGTCAGATTTGAAGTCCGCTATGGTGAGATTAAAATTGGCATCATCACCATCATCTTCTTGCTCTCTTAAGTCTCTATATGCCTTGTAATGCTTAGTTAATTGATTGCTTGAACCAATGCTCACTTGATCCACATCGATGACACACGTCATTGTGATTGCCTCCCTTTAATTGAGGTGCATTGTTTGTACTTGGGTGGTGTCCCCTAGAGGGATTGACGCCATTCCCATGGCCTTGGGCGGCTCCACCACGTCCTGGAACCCCGCAGCCTCCTCTCCCACGTTGCCATGTATTGCCACGTGTTCGTCCCTCATTTCGACGATTACCTTCCTTTGTAGGGCGATTGTAAGGACCCATACGTCCGTTTTGTCCCTTACTTGTAGGGTTCTGCTCCTTGCGCCCTCCTTTGGGTGCAATATTATAATTCGCCTCTTGAACACACTTAGTTTCGATAGGCCTTGAATTATAATTCTTCACGAGGATATTATCATGTTTTTCAGCTACAGACATAACATTAATTAGCTGATGAAACCTTGTGATCCGTCCAGCATTGTACTCACCTCTATATTGCTTTGATACCAAAATTGCTGTGACGGGTTGTCCACAGAACCCCAACATGGTTTTGAGGGGTAGAGCTTTTGAATTATATTAAGCTACGGACTTGAAGTCGGCGAATCGTAGATTACTCCATTGAACTTTCAAGTCGGGGAGGAGGGAGTCCTTGACATTGCCAAAACGCTCTTCTAGCGCAACCCATAATTCTCTAGCATCCTTGATCGCCATGTACTCCAATCGAAGTGATTTGTCCATGTGGCGTCTCATCAAGATGAGGGCGGTGGCATTATTCGTAGCCGTACGCTCAAATATGAGCTCAAGGTTTGGTGCCTGAATTACGAGTAGGATCCCTTTTGAAGTGAGATGGTTCTCAACATCCGTGACCCAACTATGATATTCCGAGCCAGTTGAGTCAAGTATAGGAAAGTCAAGCTTCAGCTTCGACATCCTAAAAACAAGAAGAAGAAGTATATTAGTTTCGGAGTTAAAACTTCCACGACAACTAATAAATAATAAGATTTCCGAGCTATGCTACCAAGAAATTGATTTCCAAGAATAAGTGGATTAGACCGAAACAATGATGTTTATATGGTCATAAATCGATGCTTACGGACGCTCTTAGTCCGAAGCTTACGAACACTCTTAGTCCATAATAATTCGATGCTCACGAACACTCTTAGTTCGTGGTTTACGAACGCTCTTAGTTCGTATAGCGTGAATCCTCACGATTCTGTTTTTCAAAGAATCGAACCCATGTTATAAGAAAGGTGGGATGTAGAAGAAGGGAGGTTGCAAGTCCCCGAGACAAAGAAAAAGGAAATTTAAATTTCAAAAGCAGAAACTTTAATTTAAATACTTCACTACTACAGAAATTGCAACAGACGACACCATTCAGACGACGGCACACACTTTTCTGTTGTCTGAATGGTTTTTAATTTTTGGGACGACGTTTCTTAATTAACTGTCTTCTGATAATGATTCAACCAACACCTATTTCCATAAATATAGAGAGGCAAGTTTCCCACAATTTGTCACTACTTGATTGTCTCCCCAAACTCCAAATTTTTTCCAGCATGTATTTGTTATACGACAGGTTAGTTTAAAAATGTGGTCTGAATAGATAGGTTTGTAAGATCGAAACATGCCACCGACATTTTCCTCCAGCTCTCTCCCTCCATACTCTCCCTCCAACCTATTTGGCTATTTCCCTCCACCCAATTTAAGCGGGCGGCAACTCTAAATTTTAAAATTGGCATTCAGACAACATTTCTACGTAAAACCATTGTATGATGACTTGTCCATGAATCAAGTGAGGGCTTCTCCATGAGCCCAACTTAAACAAAATCTTGTCCTTTACATCAAGTCCAACACGAGGGAGAGAGAGAGTGAAAAAGAAAAAAAAAAACCAGCTACCTCGACCAGGTCGAGTCGACCTCAACATTCACTCCACAACCCCGTCAAAGCTACCACGACATCCAGCATTCACATGACCATCAGCTACCCCGACACTCTCTTTCCCACCGCTTTCTAGGGTTTCAATTTTCAAATCCCCACCATACTCCGTCTGGATCCCCAAATTTCAAATCCTCAATTTTCAATTTCCAAATCCCTAAGATCTCGCTGAAGGTTTCGGTTTGGGCTCGGAGAAAAGAAGTGCCGTTACAAAAGCCAGATAGATTGAGAGAGAGAGCCAAGAGCTGTAGGAAGGGAAGGAATGCTTGGAGGACATCCAAGACTTCTTCGAGCGGTTAACCAAAGATACTCTGTTCAGCAGCAATCTCTCTCCGATCCATTGCTGCCTTCAGCGACTCCATTAGGCTTTCATGTTTTGCTTCTTTCGCACTAATCGATCCAATTTCAGACGCGTCTGTCGCCCAACGATTGCGAGAAGCGATTTCACGAACTAGAAATCGAAAACAAAGCCTTTCAGGTTACTATTTCGATCTTTTCGGTTTCGTTTTTGGTTTCAATTTGGAAAATTTGTTTGGTTTCTGAGAAAATTTGGGGGAAAATTGAGCTAATTTCATACTGGGCTTGATCTGATACGGTGGATTATATGTTAGATGTTGTGAGGGTTTTTTTTTTTGTTTTTTTTAATGATAGTATTGCATATTCTGGGAATGTTATCCTTCTTCACAGCTTGACCTAGTCGAATCCAGTCTTCACCACTACCGCGTCTACTCCACTTCCGACGACACCAGGTACTCTTTCTCTCTCACTCTCTGATTTTGAATCTAGGCCGCTCAATCAAACCGATTCGTTGCTAATATGATTAAGTAAAATTGGGGATCAAATTGAAGCCATGGAGCAGGAGGTACAGGCTGTAGATTCAGTTCTTTGTCTTGTTTGTTGTTTTTTTTTTTTTTTCCACCATTGTCTTTTGAAAGTTGAATAAAAGATATGCCAGTAGCAGTGAATTTAAATTTGCTTAGTAAATTTCATTTAGATTGCATTTGTTAGATGAATATACTTAGAGTCCAGGGATTCTGTTTTGTTGATTATCATATTTGATTCTTGAAACTTGTAGAAGAGCAGAGGTTAATGTTGGAGAACACAACTAAGCATTGTGGGAATAACATTGCGTATATATGACATGAAATAGAGAAATTTGAGATGAACCATGTATAGTACCTGCATAAACACAATTAGAGAAATCAGATTCTTGAAGCTTTCATAACTAGCAATCTAGTTTGATTGCTTTTAATTTATGTTTCTAGTTTATATAGTTCAATATAGAGCTTCTTATATTGATGGAATAATTGATATACCTGCATCTTATTCTTTCACTCTCCTTGGATCCTTGCTCATTTTGTGAGCTTAGGGCCAGTGTATGGTTATAAGTGGAGGATCAATTATATAATTCGAAAAGATCTTGTTTTCATGTCAAGCTGTTTATAGAATTTTTTCATGTTACTAAGCAGAATAAGATTTGATACATTTTTGAGTTCTAATAGTTCCCTCTGATTTCCTTGTAGCTTTTCTAATGCCAATTTGAACAAAGCCATCGTTTTAGTCTGCTAATATTTCTATTCCTTCACATTGTTTGAGAGAAGGGGGAACTTTTCCTCTAATTTCATCAGGTGGAAAACTAATGTGACAAGAACTATAGAGTCAGATTATAATGAAAAGTCACTGTGTTTGTGTTTTGGACTTTTGGTTACTTTGTTTGTGACAAAAATGTAAATGTGGACCATTTTGAAAAAGTATTAGAATCAGAAGTACAGTTTTAGCCTAAGTAGAATACGACCAATATTGAGAAAGAGTAATTAAAATTTATGTAAGATTTCATAAATTCTTAGTTCTGGCATATGTACTTGATCTTCAAGCATGGACATTGATCACTTAGGCAATCAAGAATTTTAAATTCACAGTTTAAAGTTCTGCAATTTTTTGCTGTTTGATTCTTCTTTATGTAATGTTGCCTTGAACTTTCCTACTAAATCCTTTGGCATGGTGTATGTTTTGTTCCATACAGTTATGTTGATGCGGGAACTCTTATGAATAATTATGCTCACATCTTTGATCTTCTCACACGCTTGCGGCAGGTAGTATAATCGTTGAAATGTGGAAGTATACTTTAAGCATTCTTGATTTTGAATTGTAGTTATGACTTATTTTCCTTTTACTTGCGCTATAGGCTGTTGATCATCCTTACCTTGTCGTGTATTCTGCAACTGCTGCTTTAAGAAATGGAAACAAGGCTAATATTGATAACACTGAGAAAGTTTGTGGCATTTGTCATGATCCAGCAGAAGATCAAGTGGTTAGTTGATCCTTTCTTCAAGCTAATAGCTTTGTCATGTAAAGTTGATTTTTTTTTCCTTCATGATTGTGGGATGCCAATTATGGTCACTATTTTATGATTATGAAAGAGTGGCTCAAGTATATTATTTGCTAGTAGAATTTGGCCAATAGACAAAGTTGAAACTGGAAATAGTTATTTAACTTCATTGTTGGGAAGTAGGAATGTGTTTTTGCTCTTGGTGTATGTATATTCTGGATTTTTACCTCGGCAGTTCTCCGAAGAGAAGAGTTTCTTTATTTAATTTTGCATCAATTACTTTACTTCCTCTGGTAGTGAATAGGGAACTGATTGACCAAATATTTTCAAAGATTTGAAGTTACATCCTCAGCAATCCGGTGTATATGGTCCAATACCTGTACTCTTATTGATTTCCTTCTAATTATGTCCTTTGATGTTCCAGGTTACTGCTTGTGAACATGTCTTTTGCAAGGCATGCTTAATTGATTTTTCTGCTTCCCTGGGACAAGTTTCATGCCCTTCATGCTCAAAATTGCTTACTGTGGATCTGACTACAAGTGTGGGTGCTGGTAATCAGACTACTAAAACTACCATTAAGGGTTTTAGATCCTCAAGCATTTTGAACAGAATTCAGCTTGAGAATTTTCAGACTAGCACAAAAATAGAGGCTTTGGTACGTAAATTGATGAGAAGGCCATTTTTCTTATATTCTTCATAACTTTCGATATTGTTGTGAAAGCCACTGAATTTGGCCTTATATTTGACACCTGGTACATGTTAGCGATTTTCACTTTTATATTGCACACTGCATCCCTGACTTTCCTGTATCCTTTTCTTTAACTCTGACCGGATTATATGTCTTCAGAAAGAAGAAATCAGATTCATGGTTGAAAGAGATGGTTCTGCAAAGGGAATTGTTTTTAGCCAGTTCACATCATTCTTGGATCTCATTCACTACTCCTTGCAAAAGGTAAAACTAAATTATACACAGCATTTTTTGGGTTTTGCAGTAATAAAATACAGACTGTAATTTAAAGAATTTTTGCAGTCGGGTGTCAACTGTGTTCAGTTGGTTGGAAGCATGACCATGTCTGCGAGGGATACTGCTATAAAGAGATTCACTGAGGATGCAGATTGCAGAATTTTCTTAATGAGCTTGAAAGCCGGAGGTGTTGCTCTTAATCTTACAGTCGCATCACATGTGAGTATTTTCTGTGTTTTAAGTTACTTGGAGAGTTGGAGTTATGCTATACATATGAAGATCAGGTGATTCAGAGGCATTTTTGAAAATTCTATTTTTAGCACATATGAAGTTCATGTGTTGGAACTTTATAGGTTTTCTTGATGGACCCATGGTGGAATCCAGCCGTGGAGCGGCAAGCACAAGATAGAATCCACCGGATAGGGCAGTACAAACCGATCAGGTTCAAATTTTGCTTGCTTGTTCTGTGTGTAGATCCTATAATATTCCTTCAAATATGCTTTGCTGCTTGAAAGGTCGGAATTCTAACAGTGTTGTGTATGTTACAGAATTGTGAGATTTGTAATTGAGAACACAATTGAGGAAAGGATTTTGAAGCTACAGGAGAAGAAGGAACTAGTGTTTGAGGGGTAAGTGAGATTTTACTGGCATTCTTTCGTCTACATTTTCCTGATTCAGGATCTAAAACCATCCTTTTTGCCTTCTACAGCACCATTGGTGGTTCTACAGAGGCGCTCTATAAAGTTCTGCAATTTTTTACTATGTGTCTACAGCGTACAGAGACTGATATAGAGTTTTAGCTCTAAATGGCTCAAGATACAAATGACGCTGAGTTGCCTTATAGGCCACTAACTGGCAAAACTGTTTTCACGAAGAAGGTGCTGAACTTTATGCCCATTTTGCTGTCTTTACTATAAAGTTCTGCAATTTTTTCATAGAGTTCCAGAGACTAATTATGATCTGTATGTGATAACTCATTATTGATGGGTTCACAGTCCAACATCATGGACAAGCTAAAGCTACTTTTATTGACTACGAGGGGTCTGTCTTTGGTTGTTTAGAATGTCCATATTCATGTGTTTTCGAATGTGACTACTGATTTGTCATCTGACGGTTAATTAATATCTGTTTGCAGCATGATGCACATTGAGTCGTGTATCTGAAGCACTGCAACTTCCTAGAATCCTTTCAGCTAGGAAGCCCGGCCTACTACTGTTTTTTAGGCCATGGAGACTTCCAATTTTATGAAGTGAAGCCTAATTTTGAAGACGAAAGCTAATGAGAGCAGGACATTAGTGAATTAGAAATTGACTTTGATTTGTTTCTCCTCTTTACTAGTAGTGTTGTGTGATATTTAGGATACTTGGAAATGTTCATATTTGATGGCTTTATGCATATAAATGATGAATTTTCAGTTAATTGTGTTACATTGATCTCTAGAGTGCTTATGTTTTGACAAAATCATCAGTCTATTGGGTCAAAGTGCAACAAAATTCCACCCAATTAAATGCTAAAATCAAACAATTTTTTATGATTCACACGACGGTTTGTACTGATATCATTGTTGGATACGCATGAAGACAACAATTATTAGGAAAAATCATTGTCTCAAATGTCATAGTACAACGGTTAAAGTTTTATGTGTCGTGTGAAGCACACATGCACTGTCGTATGTATACAATTTGCACAACGTTTTGAATATAAAAACTGACTTCTGAACAACAAAGAGACAAGGCTGGAATCCTAAAAACCGTGGTATGAATAGAAGTCACACCACGGCAAATTTCTAAAAACCGTGGTATGAATAGAAGTCACACCACGGAAAATATCTAAAACCGTGGTATGAATAGAAGTCGCACCATGACATATTTCTGTCGACAGCCAGTCAACAGCATGTCGGCAGATCTGCCGATCCATCAGACGACGGAGTCAGCTACAAACCGTCGACCCAATGATCGGTATACGACGGTTAAAAACCGTCGTCTGACAGCGTTTCATCAGACGACGCCTCGATAGACCACGGAAATGCAAAACGTGAGACGACAGTTTTAAACCGTCGTGTGAAGCCTTTTGTGTAGTAGTGCTTGTTAAAATTCGGAGCAGATTTGCTTCTAAACAGCTTTCACTTCGATTAGTGCACAGGTCTCAAAACAACTCCAATACGGCTGAAATTCAGAGGTCAGATAGAAGAGACTGAGACGAACAACTTTGATGAAGGAAAGATTTTGATTTGAGGTCCCAATCAAGACGTTTCGGGGCGTGCAGACAGGCTCACTACTAGAAAATTGGCTACTAGCCACCCCCTTATTAGACACACTTTAGTAACAGTATCATTTGATAGAGCAAATGACACCCTTTGTTATTTTCTGTTTCATTTGTCTAATAGATACACGTAACCGTAACAAATCAAAATATTGGGACTTATTAGATACTAATATCAGTATGTATCTAAGAAAAGATAATAGTAAATGAAATAAAAATATATAAAATTAATAGACCACACCCTTATCCGATGTTTTGTTTGCACACTGTTATTATAACGGTGACTTTCAATTTCTCCCACTGAAATCCGTATCAATATTTTTATCTAATATACATTTTTTTATGTAGAAACATATTTATTATGCTGTTATTTACTTTAAATAGGTAAATATATTTTATTTCACCAAAAAAAAAAAAAAATATATTCTATCTAAATCCAAAAGATATATATCAGAGACATTTTTGATCGTGTAAGTCCTTTGGTTGGCCCTTATACACTTTAAAAGCAGGGCATATATTGTTTACTTAGAAATGGTTTCAATCAACGGATGGTGTTCCCCTCTTTTAAGAATTTCAAATAATAATTAGTTTTCCCTGATAAGTTTGGTACGAAAGTTTCCTGACTTCATGGAGAGGAGCAACTACAGATTAATTTTTAGGTCTGATGAATTCTGGGCAGTTGCCTCCTAAAAATCAATTCAGTTATGTTGTATATGTTGGCCATAGAAAGATATATGAAAGAATGAACCGCATCTCATGCAATCAAAATATATATATATATATATATATCAGAAATATTTATCAAAGATATTTTCTTTATAAATGAAAAAAGAAGAAGAAGAGAGAGGATGTATAATTGTTTTAGGTTTCTTACTCTAGATAAGGATAGTGGGTTTTTGGTTTCTCAACTCTAGATAAGGATATTGGGTTATTTAATCTCTTTCTTTTGCACGAATTTTCTCTCTACAATTAGGGTTCTTCTCTCAAGCACTCAAGGAACTATCTGTGATTACTCTTGAAGTTGAATTGGAAAGTCTAATTTGCTGCAATTTTCTTCATCACCAGATATTAGAACCATTTAAATCCAATCTTGATTCTTTTGAGATATAAGCAATACTCCTAATTGATCTTGACCAAATTATTTTCTACAGATTAGACTGAGCTTTAGCAGCATCAGATTGGCATGCATGGTCATCCATGGTTGATTGGCTTCTTTGTGATTATGATTTCCTACTTTCTTTTCTATTTCATACTCTGTGACCTTATGAGTTGGTCGACTTCTTTCTCATTTTGATCTTTTTCTATAGGCCATGACAATGGGTGGATAGTTGAGCAAGAAAATGGCTGGAAAAAGAGAAAGAGAGATGCAAAGATAAATGGAGAAAGAAAGAATTGCCGGAAAAAGAGAGGATTTTATCGCCGAAATCGGGCAATTGAATATGACCATAATTAAGTAAAAAATAATAATTGACTTCGAAAAAAAGAAAAAAGAAATAAAAATTAATACTGTATAAATGAAAATATATCGATAATAAAAAAATATTTTATATTTTGATAAATATACAAATAAAAAAAATAAAAACATTAAAAAAAAAAGTACAAATGAGGAGTGAAAAAAAAATTAATGCAAAATAATAAAATAGAAAAAAGGGAGATACTGAAGTCCTAAGCGTGGCTTTTGGTTAGTTGAACCTGCTATAGAGAATACCCTAGGCCTCGTCAACGGGCCGGGCCTAATTACATTTTTAAATAGTCACCGGCCGGGCCGGGCCAGGCTTCATTGTAAACCAACGGATCCAAGCCCGTCCATATAAGGCGGGTCTTGCGGGCTTTTTCGGGCCGGGCCGGGTAGCCCACCTTTTTTCGGGCCGGGCCGGGCTTTTCTATAATGTGAGTCTCAGAACCACTACCATCAGAGACAAACCATTTTATTGTGCAATATTTAGCCTCGTCCACAACAACTAATTTTACTCAACCTCATTCAACTAATTGATAAGGTCTTGGGCTGAAATGAATATCAGATATCTTGCTTCTAGATCATCTCACGTCATATTAAGGATGCTATTTTTTTCCTTTTAAAGTTTTAAGGGGTTTGGAACCTAGCCGAACTAGGAGGCTCATCCCCATGCCCGTTTTAATGTACTGAAATAAAAAGATAGAATACAAAGTGTCCCAATTTACAAAGTGTCAAACCACACCCAAGGTCAGCATAAATACCTCAGTGTCACCTTAAACACGTAATAGTATGCTGAAAAAGGTCCACTAAGACACCACGCAATTAAACAAGATGACTATCCCCTGATAAGCACCTTCCACCTAATACCTCTGCCAATCCAACTTAGGAAGGCACAACAACACTCGATCAAACACTTGTACCGACTTTAGATACAAGCATAGGTCAAACGCCATGACCCCAACAACCAAACTACTACTTCGCACAAAGGATACGATTTTCCATGAAAACCATCCTAGACCACTCCACCAGAGTCTAATCTAGAGGTTCCCATTCCTCAAAAGACTAAAACTCAAGAAGCTACTCAAAGCTCCTACACTTCACTTACAGAGCCGACCTATGCTCTGATGACTTAACGTTCTAGACGACACCTAACACTCCACATACCCAATGACTATGTCAATACCGAAGAGTATATGATGGGGATCCGCTGCAGACGAGCCATCACTCGAGTAGTACTGACTGTCACCAAATATGTACCTTACGCTCTGATACCAAACTGTCACGCCCCGAATTTAGAATAAAGAAAATTCAAATCCGAAACGCGAGAACAAACACAAGAAAACACATATAGAAAATTTTTCATTTAAACTAAGCAACAAACAAACTGAACTCACAATGTCAATACCGACTCGTTCTTTAGAGTCACATATTACACAACAGATAGTTTACAAATCAAACTGAATGACAATTCAATAAGTAAACACACCCACCACAACTCACTACCCAGCGGAAGACTTAACTAAGAGCACCCTTCCACGTCCACGCCATTGAACATACACCTCAGCTTTGATAATGATCACTCTATAATCAAACCTGCACAAAAACCCCTACACCATAGAATAGTGCACCAGGAATGAACAAAACAAACCCGGTAAGCCTTTCAGCCCGTATGAGTAAACTCAAATAAAGTGACTCACGTCACTCATGCTTATAATCTCTCAATTCGTGAGATGAATTAAAGCAACAATATTTAATTATCACGACAAAAACATCAAGTTCAAATTAATCAATGTCATGCTCAATAATTTCAACCCAACTAAAACCCACATGCTCTGACTCTCAATTCATTTTATCTTATTTCCCACAATCTCCAACTATACAATAACTCCCAATATTTTAAACATTTTACGTCCCCACAATCTATCAGATCACCTTTCCTTTGCCTCAACGGCACAACCAGGATATCATACACATTTCCCTCAACATAACGCGGTTGCCAAAATCATGCCATCCCAACTCATTTTCCAATCACTACAGATCACAACCCACAACTATACCCACAATAAGAATTAAGCAAAATCAGTAATCCCTGCATAAAATTTAGTTCAGGAGATCACATGAAAAACAAACAAAAGAAATCATATAAATCCCTGCATAGAGTTTAGTTCAGGAATTTACATTAAAACAAACAATACATAAAGCAGTAATCCCTGCATATAACTTAGTTCAGGAGATTACAATAAAGCAAACAATACAAAAGACAGTAATCCCTGTATATAACTTAGTTCAGGAGATTACATAAAATTCAACAATTAGAAGGAAAAGGAAAATAAATGAAGAAGTCAAACACTCACACTAAAGTCAATAATCACTCATCAACTCCAAACTAAAGTCGATAGTCGATGTTCACCCATCGACTTTGACTAAAGTAGATCAACTCCAAATAAACACCAGATCCGAAGATCAGAAAACGGTCACCCACAGTGACTCCAGATCCGAAGATCAGCAAACATTTACAAAGAATCCCACATGACTCAAAATGTTACCCCAACTCAATTACTCTTTCAACACGATAAATCAACAAGCCCCTGATATAACGAATTTTCCACAAAGAGTAAACGTACAAAACCACATTCTGAATAATTCACAGTTCATACGCACATCACAATGTCACACCATCCATATATATATATATATATATATTCCACGTAAATATATATATACGTAATCTTTCACGCAGGAATGACCACTAATACCAACTATAGTTTTATAAATTATACTTCTGGAAAATCATTTTATATCAAAACATTGTTTTAACCTACCCATGAACCGTTGTCGATCAAGTTCATATATTTTAAAACAAATAATTTATTTTGATAAATACGATTTTTCATGCTAACAATTAAATATACTAAATTATAACATAACTACTTTATCAACCGAAACACCGTGAGATTTACTCACCTCCAAATCCTGCTGCATCTTCACACAAAACCAAGACAAGCACAAAATCATCCATACTCCGCTCACACAATTCCGTCAATCACCTAATCACATCAAAGTCACACTCAATACAACACAAAGCACACAATTCACAAAACACAATTATACGACGATCCAACAGTCGGATCCTCATCCAATACCATCCAACGTCTTTGGAACACTTTTACGATCAATAAATCAAAACTACAAGTCGATCGAACGGCCAAATCCTCAAGGATCGAAAACCGAAACGAATCGAAAACCCTAAAACCCTAACATGCATCAACTTTCTCCAAAATAACCTTATAATATATCAAAACGATCGTATGGATGCGTAGATGCATAAACTGAAAACAAAACACATTTTGGATGACCGACGCGCCGCCACAAGCGACGGGTCAGCAGGCGGTCAACGCCGAGTCAACCACCTCCGATGCAAAAGTCGTCAACTACAAACTTGTTCAAAATGAAGAGATGAGCCACTTTCATACCTAGAACTAAGTGAGATTCGGTCTAGATCGTCCTAGATCAAGCTTGGAAGTTGGATCACTCTCGTGCGTCTGATCAGATCTTAGATCGAATCAGGGACGTCGAAAACTTCAAACCTTGATCTACCACTCTACAATCAAAATCGTGAGGCAAGGCCTATATGGGGATGATCAGGAGGAGGAGGACAACCCAAAACCGAGAAGGATCGGTCCGTGCAACGCCGGCGTTGAGGAGCTCCGGCCGGGTCGGGTCGGTCGGGGCTGGGGTGTCTTCGATCCAAGACTGGGGGCAGTGGCGGGGCAAGGAGGCCACGCAGGGCGGCTGGGCGCGGCGCGGCGAGTCTGGGGAGGGCCGGGTTGCAGCTGGAGGACGCCTGACGGCCCCGGAACGACCGGGTCGGGTCTGAAAGTTGCACGGAGGAGAGAGAACGGAGAGTTTTGGGGGCCAAAACGCAAAATTTGAAAACTTTGGGATTTATGAATTAATCTCAGATTTTTTTCTATTTATAGAAATTTCCCCAAATTTCAATCGCTCATAACTTTCTCATACGAACTCCGATTTCCGCGTTCCACATGTCCACGAACTCGTATCGACGCGCTCTACAACTTTCGTGAAGGAAGTTTCTGCAGAATCCTAGCGTATGAAAAGTCAAACTTTGTAACCCCCCTAAAACGTGCACTTCGAATAATTGTTCGTCCGAAAATAATTCCACTCCACCCTCGAATCACGAAATCGTACAAACGAACACTTTATTAATCCCAGGAAACATTTTGGAATTAATAACAAATTTCCGAGGTCTTACAAAAAGCATCCTAAGAATTGTTAAGGATCCAATTACTATTTTCCACATAAACTGCAAGTCTGCAAACTGCAACTTACTGACCTTGAAAATTTAAGGCTGCAGATTGGTTGATAACTCATGGGATTCAGCTGATCTTGGTACCTACCCATTTAAATAAAGAATTAAAAAACCAGAAAACATGTTTTGCTAAACTGAAAATATTAGACAAATTATCCGAATATGCCAAGGAAGGGATTTAGATGATAACATTTAGTTTCAAATCAAAATCTAACTTTATTGATAGAAGTTTGTCATACTAATCAACAACGGACAAAAAAATACATATCAAGGAAACAGAAGAATAAAAGATCCAACTACTGGTTTTGAACTTTATCATCTTAACACCTCAGAAAACAAAGTTTTGATTTTTCAATCATAAGAGAAAGATTTCAGATCAAGTTGGACCCGTTAACTCTAAGATAAGCCAGTACTCTCAGATTATTTATTTATTTTTATTTTTTTGTGGTATATATCAGACCCAGCTGCATCAAGAACTGGTAACTTCACACATATAACTCCTTATAATCTTAACAACACAAAACAAACACCACTTCAAACAAAGAATCATGTTGCACGCATGTGAAACAAAACCACAGACCAAAGACATCAACAAAACCAGTACCTGCTCGATCAAATCTTTGCTCTCAGATTATCCCCTCTTGCAGCCCGTGAGATGAGGAAGAGGAAGAAAAGAAAAATAGCGATGGACAATGAGAAGGAGAGGAGCTCGCCGTGAACAGATCCAACTCGCCGTGAAGCCGCCGTGTTCAAATCGTTGGTGGGTATCCAACCGGAATGGAACACGCTATATCAGATCCCGTTCTCGACCTTCTCCAAGCTCTCTTTCACTGTCCCTGAGTCGTGGCTGAGAAAGTGAGTCGTCGAGAGGAGGCTGAGGAGGTATGGAGGTTTAGGTCGAGAGGAGGCTGATCAGGTATGGAGGTTTAGGTCGAGTCGTCGACAGGAGGCTGAGGAGCTATGGAGGTATGGATATTTAGATCTGAGACTCTAAGTGACTGAGTCGTCGAGAGGAGGCTGAGGCTTGAGGCCTTGAGAAACAGAGAATGAGAGAAAGTGATAAATTTTAGGACTTAAGTTTAGGTTTAGGTCATTGTCTCACAGCTGGTATCCAACGGTAGGATTAGAAAACGGACGGATCCAACGGTAGGATTAGAAAACGGTAACTTCACAGTTTTCTAAAAACATATATATAATTTTACATAATTTAAATATAAATCTATATTTATATATCATACACTCCAAAGAGCAACCCCTATCAATTCAAAGAAAATGTAAAAACCGACCGTTGGATGAGTTTATTACAATAAATTATGAGTGTCGTAAAAAATTTAGCCAATTTCACCATATTTTCGAATCTGATCGGCTTGGTCAACTCTAGTCACTTATATGTTTTATTGGTTGACCGATGGCGTGACAACCGCGAAACGTGCTTATTTTTTCACATCACGTTTGTATATATTCCATCGATGGATGTGCGTGGACATAAGATAAAAAAAATTAATTTTAATTACAAACACATTGGACTATACCAATTTTATTCCTAAAGTTGTATGACTTAAACATTGCATTTAAATTGTTTAGGTTCATTCTAAAGCAACCATGAAGTGGAAAATGAATTCGGAGAAACCAACCGCTCGATGGAGAGATTGTAATGTTTTATGGTGGTTGTAGAAAATCCAGTCAATTTGGTTCTCGTTTCGAATTCGATCAACTAGGCCAAACGTAGTTACTCTTATAAACCTATATTTATATATCATACACTCCAAAGAGCAACCCCTATCAATTCAAACAAAATAGAAAAACCGACCGTTGGATGAATTTATTACAATAAATTATGAGTGTGGTAAAAAATTTAGCCAATTTCACCATATTTTCTAATCCGATCGGATTGGTCAACCGATATGTAGAATATATATATGCACATTAGCACATATTTTATATAGAAGTATAAGAACTTCCACATATATATACACACACACACACACAGATATATATATATATATATATATATATAAACACACACACACACACACACACACACACACACACACACACACACACACATATATATATATATATATATATCTCTATATATATATATAAACACACACACACACACACATATATTGATATATATATATATATATATAAACACACACACACATATATATATATATATATATATATATTTATTATGCGGTAATGCATATATATCTTTTCTATATATATACATTTGGAAGCTTCACATATTGCAAAGAAGAATAGCAAGCTCAAGGAGAAGAAGATAGTAACAGAAGGCCCAGCTAGCCATTTTTTCTCACTGATTCTACAACCTTCCATAATCCATATATATGTTTATAAACACACACCCACAGACACACACACACACACACATTTATATAACACACACACACACACACAAATATATATCTATATATATGTGTGTGTATATATATATATATATATATATTTATAAACACACACACACACACACACACACATATATATATATATATCTATATCTATATATATATATATATAACACACACACACAAATATATATCTATATGTGTATATATATATATTTATAAACACACACACATATCTACATATATATATATATATAAACACACACACACACATATATATATATATAATATTTTACGGGCTTTTACGAGCCGGGCCGGGTTTTTGCGGGCTTTTTGTGGGCCGGCCCACTACCCACTGAGGCGGGCTTTTGCGGGCTTTTTAACTGGCCGGGCTGGGCTTTTGGCCCTCAGGGCCTGCGGGCCTCCATCGGCCCACTTGATCCGCGGACTTTTTGATGAGGCCTAGAATACCCATTTTCATTCCGTGGCTGCACCGTACCTAATGAGTTTTAGATACCCTTATTCGTATTATTTAAAGCAAAACATACAGAAAAAATTTTGTATTCTATGAGGCCTTTACTAGTAGTGGCTGATCTACACAGGAACGAGCGTCCTGCAGTGCTGCAGGGGCAGTAGGTGTCACACGGGTGCGTAAGGGCTGCAGGGGCGTGCAGACGGGCAGCAGCGGCTAGGTGCAATGGTGGAAAAGGTGATGTTGAAGAGAATTTCAGTTTTTGGATTTTTGGTTTTGTGGTTAGAACTCGTGCTGATAACGTGTTTAAGAATAATAGAATTGAGAGAGATTGATGATAGAATGGTGTGTTTCATTATTGAGAATAGGAGCCCTATATATAGGCATTACAAAGTACATGTTCTAATGATATAAGGAAAACTATTCCGAATAGGACTAGGAATTCTAGAACATTCTCTCCTATTACAATCATGGAACTACTCCTAATTTGATTAGGCACACAAAGCTGATTTCCTTCAACATCTGTGGCTATCTGATCAGGACCCAAAAATCCAGACATAACAGCTAGCTGGGATAACAATAATGTCTGAATCAGTGATAAATAAACGGGAATTTTCCAACTAACAATTACAAAACTTATGGCATTGATTTATGGAGTATCCAGAAATAAAGCTTAGGTTAAGCATAGCTTCTTTGCACCATTATATCAATTCGTACAAGGGTGGTTGTAGGTGGACCTCCAAATTTGCTATTTGGACCTCCTATAGTTAGTACACCTCTAATTTACTTTTTAGAATACTTGAAAAGCTAAGTGGACCTCCTTATTTTTACCAAAACACCCTTGAACATGAGATACAATAATCTGTTACTCTACTTTTTATCTCTATTGTTTGGACCCAAAATGAGCATTTTGGCCTGACAAGGCACGTCTTGGAGAAATTGAGCCAATGTCAGTGGCTCAAGCTATATATTGTGGACAAGTTCGAAATATATATTTAAAGGCTAAATAAAGCCTACTATGGAAGCATGGAAGCATGAAAAGTCAACTTTAGCACATTTTCCTACTTCGGCTAGGAGAAACCGAGCTAAACAAGGAAGGAGGGGCGGCAGACTAACCAAATGAAATTCAAATGAGTCAAAACTGTCCACATTAAATCTAGACATCCCAAGAATCATTTCTTATGAAGAGTACCAGAGCTAGTTTTGAGTGGAAAGCCTTCAAACAATCAGTCCAATCTTTTGCAGAAGCAAAACTGGAAAACTGGAACTGTAAGAGGTCCAGCAGCGTTTCCGGCCCAACCACTATATCAAAAGCTCTGAAATTTTACCAGGATGATCTACACTCATAGTGGAACATTTTTTATGAAGAAGTCATGGTCAAAATCTGAATTCTTGATGGAGATATAATTGAAGTAATAAAGGAGCCGAAAGTGCTTCTTTATCTCCAAAATTCATCATTCCTTATCTCCAATTATGCTTCCTTATCTCCTTATCTCCGAAATTCATCATTCCTTATCTCCAATTATGCTTCCTTATCTCCAAAATTCATCATTTCTTATCTCCAATTAATGCTCCACTATCATTTGTTTAAGGCCAAATACTTTGGCATGGTAGCCTATAAATAGAGGTTACAATGAAACACTTCAACACACAATTAACAACAACAATCTCTAAGATTATCCAAGCCTCTCTAGAGCAACCCTCTCCTTCTCTTACAGGTAGTCACACTCCAGTCCTAGTCTCCTCAAGAGCCGACTGTTAGTGCCACCAAACCTTCCAGCTAAGCTAAAGTCACGCTTTAGCAAGTTCTCCTCACTTCCTAGTAGTTCTCGCTCTGCTCGATCTACAACATCGAGTATCGATTGTGATTTTGAAGAAGCTCAGCAAAAGTCCTCGCCACGGGGCACAAAGAATCCCACGACGAGGTTGGTGCTCTCCTCGTCCACAATCGCTTGAAAGAAGTCAGGTCAAGGTACACCCCCGATGACAGCACCCGAAAGGTGCTGGCACGCCCGCACAAGAAAAGAGACTGTTGACCAGCTGCAGCAAAATTGGAGCCAAACATTTTGGCACGCCCAGTGGGACATACTGTGAGCTGTAAATCACACCACTATTAAAAAGTTGAGGTTAGTAAGGGGTTGTGAATCATAACGGAATAGGTGAAGTCTCTTTTATTAATATTGACCTAAACTCCTTATTGGTGCCTAGTTCAGGTCCCTTAAGGTTAAGGGCGGTTTTTATTAACACTTGTTGAACTGTCTTCACACTTATGATCTTTCTCATCTTAGTAAGTATAGCCTATGTGAAATGGTGTCTAGAAAGGGGACAACGTTCATAACAGGTTATTGAATCCAGAAGTGCGTACAAATGGGCCTAAACCACTATGTGGAAGTAGTTCATGCCAAAATGGATTCTGCCTCTTTTGTTCGCCCTCCCCCACCTGGCCATTTCAGTAAGGTTGCCCAAAGGATTTGAAAGAAAGTTTGTGTCTAGGCGACTATACTTGGGTCGCACGTCTAAACCTTGATTCACAGTGTCTTATTGAATTCAGCTACTTTCAATTCAGACTTCCAGAAGCCATTGGGAAGTCAAGCGCAAACCCTTATCAAAAGGTTTACGTTAACTGCCCGAAACATAAGACCTCCAATTACAGACCGCACTCGCGTGCAGACTGTCGTGGTCTTTCCAAAGAACAAGTAATCCAAAGATTTTCTCCCCACCCTCCATCGACAGAGATGTCAACTGAACGAGGAGGAAATCAACATCCTACTACTGAAGGCGAGAAAGTTCCCACCGCCCAGCCTAATCAGGCTGGCGATATGTCTAGCATCACCCAGGTAGCCGCGAGCGCAGTTACAACTATTGACTTTGTGCCTATTCTCGTTCCAGAAAATGCGACCATAGAAGAGCGGCTTAATATCCTTCAACAGAATTCTGCTGCATACCATGAGAAGATGGAAAAAGCCCTTGCAGAGGACCGTCGACGGCTTGATGAGTTCACAATCTCGGTCAAGAGGCTTGAGCTAGGGGCACAACAAACACAAGGGAAATTGGATGGCATGAACCAAAAAATGCAGAAGAACCATGAAGAGCTGTTGGTCGCAAGCAAACACATCGCTTCAGAAGTCACGACGATTCGCAAAGAAGGATCCAACGTCGCAACCCAGGTGGCCATGCAGAAGGTTGACCTCGATCAGGCCAAAGAGGTTCTACATAAAACACTGGGAGATCCTAGCGCCATTCTAGGCTCTCTAGGTCAGTCCCCCATATCTGGCAAGTACATACCACCAAATGCTCAAGAAAAAGCAAGCGGCGGCAATACAGCCACATCCGCTACTGCCGCATCAGTCAGAGGTAAAGAGACTACTCTGGCAATGGGTGGGAAGAACAACGCCGCGTCATCAGTCACGCAAGGGACCAGGACTTTGAAAATCAATGAAGGGGCCTTAGTTGATCATAGCCCGTTTCCCCAATATGACAGCGACGAAGTTGAATACGTGCACCACGATCCACCTCCAGCAAACCATTATGGTACCGACAGGGTTGAAAGTCCAGCAAAGGTCACCGCAACCACAAAGGGTCAGCCAGCAGTGGGTTTTACGTCGCAGACGTTAACCCGACACAAAATAACCCATGGAGGCGGCATATCTTTGGTTAATCAGGCTTCACAGGCGCCACCGCTGATCTGGCCAATTGATGATACAGTGGTTCACCCACCTCCTCCTGATCCAAGATATATAAGGAGAGAGGATGTAGAAGTAATTATCAGGGCCGCGAACCAGAGGCCTAACCTGGAGGAGGCCTACCAGGGGCCCTTCCCACCGCATATTACACAGACACCTTATCCTAGGGGATATAAGAACATTACGTTATCTACTTTCTCGGGAGAGGAAGTCGAAAATGCCGCGCCCCATTTGGTTAGGTTTCGTGTACAGTGTGGCCAGTACCAGGACGACGACAATCTGAAGTGTAACATCTTCGCTACTTCTTTATCGGGGTCTGCCTTCACCTGGTTCACTAAGCTGCAACCTGGATCAGTTGCGAGTTGGCCCGCGATGGAGAAGCTGTTCAAGGAAACTTTAGGGACTATCGAGCCGGAAGTAGATCTGGCTTCACTCACTCAGATAGCTCAGCAGCCAATTGAATCCGCTGTCATGTACCTTCAGCGCTTTCAGATCCAGAAAGGAAAGTTGAACGTGATTCTGCCGGAGAAAGAACTGGTGAAGTTGGCAATCAAAGGCTTAGAGCCCCGCCAACGCAAAAAACAGCATGGAAGCATGTTCAATTCCATGGGGGAACTGATCGCAGAAGTAGGAAGTTTCGAGCACTTGCTCAGGGAGATGGACGCTATGAAAAACGCCTCGAAGGGGACATACATCCCAGGGAAACGCCGAACAGTGGCTGCGCTCAGCCATCAATCCAGTTCCTTTGATCCTTACTACAAGAGTGAGGAATCTAGTACAGTAGAGGCTGATGAGTCTGAAGAAGACGAGATAGCTGCCGTGGAACTCACCGGGAAAAAGGCTTCAACGCTAAAGCAACTGAAGCTGTGCAAAGAGCCGGTGAAGCTCAAGTCGGTGGTTTTCACCAAACCAGAGTTCGCAAGTTATACTTACGACACGAACAAAGCGCATGAAATCTTGGATGAAATGATCGCCGCGAAGATGGTGAAAACCGAATTCGGCCCATTTCCCAAACCAGAGCAGCTAAGGGGGAAGAAATACTGCAAACTCCATAATATGTGGAATCATAATACAGCCGATTGTGTTAAGCTGAAGGATCAGATCTAAATCTGGTTAAATAACGGTAGTTTGCAAGTAGAGGCGCCGACAACAGCAGCAGCGTTGGTGGACCTAGATCCCTTCCCAGATACCAGCATCAACATGGTGGAAGTGGCATGGGGTGAAAAAGATCAGTAGAATCAAAGTCCAGACCACGCGGCTAAGGATTTGAAAAGGGCTGGAGACAAAGTCGTGAAGCGGGAATCCAAGACTCGTTTACCCATCGTCCTATGCTCGCGGTGCAAGGAAGAATGTGACACTCAAGCCCTGCATGAGGAAACATCCCAGACTGTCCGCTTTGGATCTCTGCCGCCAATACGGTTAGTATCATCCTTTAGAAACTTCCAACCATGCAGCCCAAGAGTACACAGTGGTTTAGAAACTCCTTCTCCAAGGGACTCAAACTTATTCAAAAAGTTGAAGGCCGCGAGGGAAGAAGGGCAAGCAGATAATCTGCAAGGGGTTTTTACCAGACCTTACATTTCGCCGGTGTCGACATCCTCCATCAAAGAAGGGAGATGGTAAACACAGAAGAAGGGCAAGGCGATGGAGATGAGCTCTTCAAAGAAGAGAAAACTCCAGCGGAGGTTTGGAGAAGCAAAGCGAACCTTGGAAGCACTAGATCAAGGACTGATTAAACCATCGCAATTACTGAAACCTCCAGAAGAGTATCAGAGACAATTGGAGGCACTGGCCTCCAAGAGATTCGTTTCCCCGCAAGTTCAGAAACAACAACCCAAAGTATCGCACAAAGAGCAAAAGCCACGTGCCCCCAAGAGCAGCGCTCAGGAGAAGTCCCTAGTTCCCACGAGGCAAGAACTGCCGCCAGCTCGTAAAGTCAATGTTTGGCGGAGAGTATCTCGCGAAGGAAGAAATAGCGAGCCTTCCATCTTTGACAGGCTGGGGGGCAAAGACAATCGGTCCGCAATTGTGCAGAAAGTTCAAAGCTTGGTGGTCGCTCTCCCAGAGGAAGTGCCAGCGGCAAAACAAATTTTAGAGTCACTGAACCAGGTTCCCATGGTACAGGAGCACGAACAAGCTAAGGCGGTGATCCCCGCAGAGGAATCATTGGTTGCTTTCATGGTTAAACGGTTCAACGCCGATATCCCAGCAGATGAACCCAAGCTCAATCTTGATGATGACATGGACGAAACAGAAATGGTGGATACCTCTTGCAATATGGTTTATGTGCTCCCTGCTAAGTATGCCTTACCAGTCGCTGCACAGGAATGCGTAGAAGCTGACGCGATTGGAGAACAGCAGTTGCAGATCACTTCAGCCGCAACAACGCAGGTGAAAGAAGCAGTGTTCCTTGAGACTGAAGATGCTAACAGCAAGGGTTTCTTCATGAGCTTCACAAGACCCACACCCGCCATGGTGCAACACATGCAACCTTTGTATATCACAGCAGAAATTAATGGGACTAAGGTCAGCAAGATAATGGTTGATACCGGCGCGGCTGTGAATGTCATTACTACCAGAACCATGCATCTGCTAGGGATCAAGAAAGAGAAGATCCAATCCACGTCCCTTACGCTAAAGAACTTCGCGGGGACTGTGACCAAAACATTGGGTTTGATTTTCCTACGAGTCAAGGTGGGTCCAGCAGAAGGGGTTTACGCTTTCTTTGTTACAGATTGCTTTGTGGCATATAGCGCAATTTTGGGCCGTGACTGGATCCACAGGAGTTATTGTGTCCCATCCACCCTTCATCAGGAGCTGATCATGTGGGACAGAGTCGCGGACAAGGTGGAAATTGTTAAAGCAGACCCGCGACCTTTTTCGGTGTCCGCCAGCTACGTGGACGCAAGGTATTACCTAGAACCAATCTCTCCTTTACAAGTCGGTGGTATTGATGATAAGGGTCGCCCCACAGGGGTGACGACCTCTGAATTGGCACAATGGGGGCTCACGGTCACAAAAAACGACCTTGAAAGGCCTGGATATGCGGTGCCATCTCCAAATGTTAATTAATGGATCATGAACTCATGGAGGAAGAGGTAGAGGCCTTCCATTCCTTGTACGAGAGGCTATCCTCATACATGGTGGAAAAAGAGGCCTATGATCGAGTCGCGACCTTAGAAATTGTTAATGAAGAGGTCACGGACCAAGAAGAGGAGGAAGAAGAGATTCAGATTGCTCCAGCGGCATTGGATGACACACCTCCGAAGGTTAGGGACCCTACTGAAAAGGCCAATCTGGGAATAACTGATGAGCCTATAGAAGTGGCTATCAGCACTTACTTAGAGCCTAGCGAGAAACAGAGGCTCGTCTAATTATTGTTGGAATTCAAGGACTGCTTTGCGGAAAAATAGGAGGACATGCCAGGCCTATCACCAGACTTGGTATGCCACCAACTACCAACGCTGCCTGATAAGAGGCCTTTGATGCAAGAGCCGCGAAGAATGAACTCAGAGACCCAAGTTCTGGTCAAAGAGGAAGTCGAAAAGATGCACAAGTCGGGCATTATCAGGGTAGCCAAGTACAATCAGTGGCTGTCCAATATAGTGCCTGTTCGCAAGAAGAATGGCAAGATGAGGATCTGCATGGATTACATAGACCTTAATTTGGCTACACCTAAAGACGTCTACCCCATGCCTGTTGCGGACATGTTAGTAGACGCAGTTGCAGGGCACGAACTGTTATCTTTCATGGACGGCACAGCGGGATATCACCAGATTCCGGTCGTGGAAGAAGATAGACACAAGACCGCATTCCGCTGCCCTGGATTCACGGGAGTTTTTGAATATGTGGTCATGCCTTTTGGACTGAAGAATGCCAGAGCAACATATCAGAGAGCCATGAACCTGATCTTCCACGACATACTTGGGAAGATCTTAGAAGTTTACATTGATGACGTCGTCGTGAAGTCTAAGAAGAGTGGAGATCACTTCACGGATCTCAGAAAAGTTTTCGAGCCCATGCGGCTACACAAGCTCAAGATGAATCCCGCCAAGTGCGTTTTTGGAGTTTAGGCAGGTGATTTCCTGGGATTCATTGTCCATCAAAGGGGCATTGAGGTCCCTGAGGATAAGGCAAACGCGGTCATCAAAGCATCTCCCCAGCAAACGAGGAAAGAATTACAGCGACTACTGGGTAAGATCAACTTTTTGCGACGATTCATTTCTAACTCTGCGGGCAAAATCTAGCTTTTTTCCCCACTGCTGAAGTTGCAAGGACAGAACGAGTTTGTGTGGGAACCTAAACATCAAGAGGCTTTCGACAAAATCAAGGCCTATCTGGTGAGCTCACCAGTGCTTGTTCCTCCCAGAGCTGGATTTCCATTAAAGTTGTATGCTTCAGCAGCTGAGGCTTCCATTGGCAGCCTCCTCGCTCAGGATGATGAAAAGGGTGTCGAACATGCCATCTTTTACCTCAGTAGGACACTCACAGATTGCGAAACAAGGTACACTCCAATGGAAAAGCTGTGTCTTACATTATACTTCTCAGCATGCAAGTTGCGGCATTACATGTTGTCCTTTACTACTTGCATCATTGCTCAAACCGATCTAGTCAAGTATATGCTATTGCGACCTATCCTGAGAGGCCATATTGACAAGTGGGTGCTCGCCTGATCAGAATTCTTACTACAGTATGTCCCACAGAAAGCAGTAAAGGGGCAAGCCATCGCGGACTTTCTGGCACATTACCCTATGCTGGATGTCCCAGCGGTTAGAGATTTAGAGGTCGCTGCCACAACTTTAGATCGCCCAGATTTGGCGTGCGTACCAGAGTACGCTGTACTGTATCAAGCCACAGTCTCACTCCAGCCCTGGGTGTTAGATTTTGACTGGTCAAGAACAGATACGCTAGCAGGAGCAGGAATTGCACTGGAGAATCCGGCTGAAGATCACTTTTCGTACTCATTCCAGTTGGAGTTTCAATGTACCAACAACCAGGCAGAATATGAGGCCTTAATCATAGGCCTAGAAGTACTGCTGGAAATGGGAATCAGAGATGTACAAATACTTGGCGATTCTCTTTTGGTTATCAATCAGTTGTGCAATGAGTTCAGATGCAATAGCTTCACGTTGGTCCCTTATTGGAACAGGGCATTAGAACTGTTGGACCAATTTGATAACGTACATCTTGAGTACATTCCTCGCGAGCGAAATTTTACCGCAAACGAGTTGGCCCAGCTGGCAATAGGAGTAACATTAAGATATGGCGTGCGGGAGAGAATCCTTAAAGTCGAGCGTCGCATGCTTCCTTCATGGATGGCGAGAAGAGATCCTCCAGACGATACCTCAGTCGCGACCCTGGAATCCATTGATGTGGATTGGCGCATTCCTTTGATCAATTATCTCAAGCATCCTGATCAGACCATGGATAGAAGGATTCCCTATCTTGCCCTCAACTACTTCCTCAGAGGTGATGAACTTCGCAGACGAGGAGAAGATAGCGTGGATTTCAGATGTGTTTATGGCCACGAAGCGAAACAACTCATGCGCGAAGTTCATTCTGGCATTTGTGGCGCCCACCAAGCAGGTCCAAAGATGCGATGGTTGCTAAGACGACATGGATATTTTTGGCCCAGTATCTTGAAGGATTGTATCGCGTTCGCTAAAGGTTGTTTGGACTGCCAAGCTCATGGGCCAATCCAGCATGTTCCTAATATTCCAATGCAGCCCATTATACAGCCTTGGCCCGCAAGAGGATGGGCGCTGGATTTAATTGGGATGATTCACCCACATTCATCACTTCAACACAAGTTCATCATCGTCGCGACTGATTTCTTTACAAAGTGGGTTGAAGCAGAACCTTTGAAGAAAGCATCTGGTGGCACGTTGCGACAATTCCTTTTCAGAAACATCATCTGCAGATTTGGGATCCCAGAAGTTTTTGTTTCGGACCGGGGGGCAGCTTTCATGGGTGGTGAAGTTGATAAACTGGCAAGAGAATGGGGAATACAGTTCATCCATTCCAGTCCATATTATGCTCAGTCTAACTGTCAAGCAGAGGCCAGCAACAAGATCATTATCAATTTGCTGAAGAAAATGTTGGAAGTTAATCCACGACAGTGGCATGACACTTTATGAAACTCTTTGGGCCTACCGCACCTCTAAGCGGAATCCCACCGCGACAACACCTTATGCTTTGATGTTTGGCCATGATGCAGTCCTGCCGTTGGAAGTCAATGTCCAATCATTACGAGTTCAAGAGCAATATCATCTCATTGGAGAAGACTACATTCAGGCTATGTGGCAGGAACATGAAGACCTTAGCGAAAAGCGCTTGGAGGCTTTAGATAATTTGGTCATGGAAAAGCAACGAGTCGCTTGCGCCTATGACAAGCGGACGCGGGGAAGGAGTTACAGTGAAGGAGAGTTGGTTTGGAAAGTAGTTCTCCCGCTTGGCGAAAAATTAGATGGTCGCGGCAAATGGACTCCAAGATGGGAAGGCCCGTACATCATCTATAAAATCTTAGAGAAAGGAGCTTTTCATCTCAAGGACTTGGATGGAGATGTCCATCATAACCCTATCAATGGGAGATACTTGAAGAAATACTTTCCCAATGTCTGGGACTCGGAGGAGTCGTAGACAGTTTATTCGCATAAGACATGGGGGACAATTCTAGTGTTCCTACACTCGCAAAGCCCATTCATGAAGGCCTGTTTTTGAGTCCCATAATCATTTCTTCGCTATGCCTAGCAACACTAGGGGGGCAACACTATACAATACTAAGCCCATTTAGCCTAAAAATAAATAAAAAAATTTCGTTAACTTTGTTTTAGGTTTTATATTCATATTTCGTTTTTTGGTTTATCTTTGTTCTTTATTTCGTTGGTTGTTTGTTTATTATTAGAGTCAAAATGAATTTTGGGTAAATATCTTCTTCATCGTAGGGCGCATCCAATGGGATGTGAGGTCTAGTTTGGATATGAGAAGTGCTGACAAAGGGTCTCGTCCCCTGTCAATCAAGTGAGCTAAGCTCCGCCAAAATTGTTCCTCTCTTCACCTGGTCATGTTCCAAAGGAGTTACCGAAAGGAGAAGAGAAATATCCTTAAGTCCAAAATGTTTTTTCTTGTATGTTGCGTCACTTTATGTGTTGTTCTTGTTTTTATTTTGAGTCTTAGGATGCCCTTTCAACTGTCTATGATGAGTTTATATCTCCAAAATTATGGCTTAAATATAAAAAAAAAATAAAAAAGTCATAAATACAACTCTTAGCGGGCAATTCAAAGTGTTCCTACACTCGCGAAGCTACTAAGCCGAGTCAGCGGCTCCGGAAACTTTTTCCAGCTTTGCCCTCGCAGGAAAGGCTGAGCTCAAGGGAAGTGTGAGAGCCACCATCGTGACCGCCACCTCCATCGGAAGTAATCTTCATGTTGCCAAAGATGTCCTCACCATGCACGGGAAACAGTGAAAGGGTTTCAATCTCCTGGTGATCTTCTCCTCTTTGTTCCATGAAAGTTTGTTCTATATTCATGTCAAAGAAAGCAGAACTAGTTCCCCCTCCAGCTGAGATTGAACAATCCCTAGCACTCTTCTCCATGTTCATGGATCCATAACCGCCATAGTTCCCCATCTGTCCGTTAAAAGCAATCATCACACCAGCAGAAGAAGCAGAAGTAGGTGCAGATGAATTGGTAACATTGTCATCACCAACAAGCCCTGATCTTTGCATGGGCACATGAACATCCGAAGTGGACCTCTTCTTCTGCTTCTCCCGAGCCCTTTGGTTCACGAACCAATAATAGACGTTCTTGAACTTGATCTTGCTGTACCATTTCAGCTGGAGATAGATCCTCTGAACCTGCTTTACAGTTGGGGACCTAACTCCCTTATTGTAGAAAAGCTCCTTGAGGATTCTTATTTGATCTGTAGTGGGAGTCCACCTGCTCCGCCTACAAAGCATGTTAGCACTACTCCCGGCTGCTTTGTTGCTTCCTCCATCCTCGGTTGGTTGTTGGGTTTGTGGTTCCATTAGTGATGGGTTGAGAGAATGCGAGAATTGAAGAGTGGTGATGATGAGTAATTAAGAAGGGATTATTGGCGCATGGGGGAACCGAACGGTTTTCGAGGAAGTAACTGTTCCATTTTCAATATTATCTTCTCACTGTGGAATTAACCGAACAGTTTTCGAGGAGGTAACTGTTCTATTCATGAGATTATGTTTTCACGACCGTTGTTTTTCAACGAGTGATTAATGCCTTAAATCTCGGAAAAGAAGGGATTACTAGCGCATGTGGGAACCGAACGGTTTTCGAGGAGGTAACTGTTCCATTTTCAATATTATCTTCTCAAGGTGGAGTTTTCAACAGCTAGTTAATACGAAGTTAAAAACTCATTAAGAAGATAAAACCAAGAGTTTTGAGTTGGGAGCCAGCAAGTGGATCCAAAAGATACATATTTTCTCAAAACCCTCGCCGCGAGGCTCTTTTTGACGCGAAGCATATTTTAAAAGTTCATATTATTTTCAATATACAACTATGGGGGCCTATATTTTTGAGGCCTTGCGAGACACAATTATTGGCTTCTCACGGATATTTGAATATCAGGATAAGAAAATATTATTGTATTCATAAAGTGGCTTTGCGGCCAAAAGCATTACATTCATTACAAAGCCAAAGGTGGCTAAAATACAAAACAGGAATCCTCGGATATCTTTTGAATCTTTTCTCAAGTGGAAGCAGCTATGGAATCCAACGTCGGGTTGAGCCGCGCCATTATCCCAAGGAGGGGCAGACTTCAAGGAAGGAAAAAGAGGAGTAACGAAGCCCCCGCGCCCCCTTTACATGGAAGCGGCGGAGGAATACAACATAGGCTTGGCCAACGCCATTATCCATGAGAAGGGGAGACTCTAGTGAAAGAAAATGGAGCCTCCAAGCCCCCTCAATTGGAAGCAGCTATGGAATCCAACGCTGGGTTGAGCCGCGCCATTATCTCCAGGAGGGGCAGAGAGTGAAGGAACGGAAGATCAGCTTGAGTCTCTGCACCCCCTCTAGCCTTGGTAACCACCATTAATTGGACGTGAAGTATAGGAACAGCCATTCTGTAGCTTGAACCCATTCCTTCAAACAGTCCATCCCTTCTCATCCCTCCAAGATTCTATCAAGAAGAGAAAGGGGGAGAAGGAGGTGAGAACCAAAGCCCCTTCCATCTGGAAGGCACAACATGGGCCGGGTCCAGAAGGAAGGAAACAGAGGAAGAAAGACGAACCTCAGAGTGGCCGTCCTCCCTTTCTCCGTTTCGCTCTGCGTGTGGGATTCTAACAAAGATGATCTCGCATGATCGTGGATCCCACACTCGGAGCCCCCTCGCGTTTCTAAACCAATCTGAAGCCTGGCATTGTTGTTGCAAGATGCCAGAAAGGCGAAACATGGGGTTGCCTAAGATTACGCCATAAAGCCTAACCCAGGCTTAAGATTACGCTATAAAGCCTAAAATTTAGAGGCTAAAGGTCATTTCATGAGGGGAAGATTTGTGAAGAAGGAGAAAAAGAAGCAAGGACTGAAAGGCCATTTCTTGAATATTTCATAAAAGTTGTTGTGAGTATTCCCTTCCCGAAATACAACTATTTATAGGGACTTCAGGCAAATCCCCACCCTTGGATGAAGCTCAATTTCAAAATCGATGTCAATAAATCGAGATTAGTGATTCCAAATCTCGGGAAAAAAGGGACTAATAGCATGTGAAGAGACCGAACGGTTTTCGAGGAGGTAACTGTTCTATTCACGAGATTATTTTTTCACGACCGTTGTTTTTCAACGAGTGATTAATGCCTTAAATCTTGGAAAAAAAAGGGATTAATAGCATGTGAGGAGCTGTTTTTGAGGAGTTAGCTATTATTAAAGGATTAATAGCATGTGAGGAGACCGAACGATTTTCGAGGGGGCCTACAGAGATTGGCCCGCAAAGCTCAATTTCAAGCAAAGTTCCTCCACGTGGAGGTTCGCCGCAATAGCACTAGCTTCGGCCTGAGTGGCCCGTTCTCTGAGACGGGCCAGGTTGCGGCCCATTTCTTCAGAAGCAGCCAGAGGTTCATCGAGTTGGGCTTCTTCTGTAGCAATCGCATTTTCAACAAAGGCTAAACCGGTATGGAGGTCCTCGATCCGAAGTTTGAAGTCGGACCTTTGGATTTGTAGTTCCCGCAGGCGGTTGGTTCGCTCAATTAAAATACTGCGAGAGATGTCCATTTCTCGAGAGAGGCTATTCAAAGCCTCTCGAGTGTCGTGAGCCTGGGCGTTCACGGCCGGTTGACGTTGGCGGGCCCCACCAAGTTCATTCAGCAGATCGTCAATGGCACTAAATTGCTGCAGGGTCAATGCCTTTTCCTGGCAAAGATACCTTAGGGCTTCCAAGACTCGCGGGAGGATGTCAGTCTCCAATACCTAAGGACCCAGATGTTCGTGAAGCACCATCTTAGCCTCATCCACAACAGAAGGAGGAGTTACCTCTAACACCCTCATCAGTCTCTCGAATCTGGTGGGAGGAGGAGGAGGCAGCGGAGGTGCCACAGGATCACGAACCACCAATGCAAAAGGGTGGACAGCTTCCTCAGTTTCTTCATCTTCAACAGGTTGGTCTGTCCCTTCAGCTGCAGGAGAATCTGGAAACTCAACTCGCGCTCACCATGGGCAAGTGGAGCAGATTCAAGCACAGGGCCCTCGGCTTCGACCGTTGTCTCATTTATTCGCTAGACTTGGGGGGCACCACCACCGTCAGTATCATTTTCCATCTCTGGGGCGACTGTCCCGCCGATAGGACCCTCAGCGTTTGTAGCCGCCTCCTCGGTATAAACAGAATCTTGGTCAGATTCAGAAAGTCAGAGAGCGGGGTTGGATTAAAAAGGGAAATGGAAAGCATTGGCCAACAGTGGCTTACCTCTCGAGCTGTCGGGTCAATATCTGGTACGTGGTCACCAAGAGGAAGAGGCCTCACCTCATTCACCTCTTGGACCTCTAGTGCCGCGAGATTCTCTGTCGTCATCAGTTCCTCTAAGCAGCAGAAGCCTCAGAGTGGCTTTCCACGCTTTCATGCTCCGAGGAGTCGTCATCGGAGATCGTTATTAGAATGGTAGGACCTTGCAGATGCTCTGTAGATGTGGGAGACGGAAGAGGCGCCACGGGGTTAGTTGATGCTTGAACTAGCGAGAGAGTTGGCTCTTCTGCAGCGATTGAGGATCCAGCCTCGCTCAGGCGAAAGGGATCAGTGGTCCTCTGACGGACCTGTCCAAAGATATATAATGAAGATCATGCCCAGATTATAAAATTTAAATAGAATAAGACGGGGCCGGAGTTTACCAATCGCATTCCCAGAGGTTCGTCATCTTCAAAACTCTCTTCGACGGATTGAGATCGATCGCGTTTGCAAGCAAAGACAGCAGTGGCCTGTACGAGAAAAGAATCACAATTCAAAAAGGGGGAAAGCACCAAATATGCAAGTTTGGGATCGTTCTTAACCAAATTACCTCAGCGGGATCTTCATCATGAGAAGACTCTCCATCAGGAGTCTCCTCTGCTATTGCCTTTTGTTTCCTGGCCTGAACAAAGGCTGTCTTACTCCGGGTAGTTTGCTGCAAAACACACTCAGGAATAAGAAGCGGGAAAATCATTTCATGAGGAAAAGGAATGGAGAAAGACAAAAACTTACTGTTGCCCTAGGCTCGTGGATTTGTATCCCTGGACGCGATGAGCGAGAAGGTAGAATAGGTCGCGGGGGTTATGCTGCAGGGTTGGAGAAGCGCTCAAGAATCTCGCGGTCCTCCGAACCAGGGCTACTCATGCCACGAAAGATCAGGACGAAGAGTTCGTCATGTGGCAGGTCACAACAGTTCACTGACACTTCTTTCCACTAATCAGCATAGTCATCATCGACATCGTTGAGGGGGTACAACGCTCTAACCCAAGGGGGAATCACTATCAAAGTAAACTGACTCTGAAAGGGGGCAGACCCAGGCGGGGCTAATCTCTGCCAAGAGGTGTAGTAATTGGCAGAATCAACCAGAGGCCAGGGTACCAACTGGGCCAACCCAAATTGGTGAGCAAAGTGGTTAGGGGTGTAGAGCTCGTAACTTACGCGGTCGGTGGCAAGACGAATATCCAAGCAGGAGATGGCGCGACGAAAGGCCAGGAGGGCTCTTTTGCTATGATCCCATCCACTGGGCAGAAAGCCATCATCAAGGGGAGGAGGGAATCGCCTAGAAAGGACTATTTTTGGGTCCGGCATCTCTCCCAGCAAGTACAAGTAAATAAAACACTCGGAGTAGGGTGGAGCTCGATACCTTACGTTGCGGCAAAGCCAGTTCCCCAAAAGGGAATCAACTGGAGGTTCCTTTGGAATATCACCGCGACGGAAGAGAGGGAAATAAATCTGCAGCCAAAAGGCAAGGATCCAGAAGGGGCCACTAATGTCAGTATCAAATGGGCGCATTACGGCTCTATAAAGGGAGTGATATAACGCACCCAATACAGGTTGCCCAAGGCCAACGCAAATACCATTGTAGAGAGCAGTGGCCAGAGAATTCCAGGGCCTAGTAGGTTTGTTGGAAGAAGTGCAAAAGATAAATTTCCAAAGCCAGAATTCCAGGAATGCGATACCTCCTGTATGATCACGCTGGGTGCAGTAATAGTCGCGCTAGAATGGGTAGGATTTGTTGTGATGCCCTCGACCAGCCATATCCATTCTCAAAGAAAATTGAATGTCATCAAACTGACCATGCACATAGGGGTCAAAGTCAATGGGCAACCCCGTGATGGTAAGAACATCCAGCAGAGTTATGCTCATCTGCCCAAACTGGAAATCGAATGTATTGCTGGAGGTGTTCCAGAAGCAAAGAACGGCGGCTAGCGGTGCAGGGCTACTACTATGGGGAAGACAGAAGCATAGATCGATGGTTTGGGTGATACCCACCGCATCCCATTGGGCCAAATCTCTCGCTCAGACCTCCTGATACTAAACCTTTTCCTCGGCAGCGATGGTAGGCCAATAGCCCACTTTCCTCCTTGGTCCCCAACTGCTAAAATCACCAGGCACCTATCGAAGAGCCGCTATGGGACGGTGGATGGGAAGCCCATAATAGGCCATAGCATCATCTGGAAAACGATCGCGAGGTGTGGGACCCAGACTCGCTTGACTATCACCGCCACCAAAGCCCATCAGTCGACTTCTCTCCTCTCCGGTCTGACTTCTACATCGAACACTCATGTTAGTCCGCTAGGTGAATGCGGCTTTCTCAGTGATTTCATCTGCCTGATCGGTAACTAATGGTTTCTTGGATGCCATTTCTAGGTCGCAAGGAACACTTCTCCATTACACCTTGATTTATAGCTCAGATATTTCTGGAGATTAATTTATCAGCTGGGCCAGTGAGTGGCCCTAGTTGATAATTAATGAGTCATTATTCCATCTTGAGAATCGCATCTAAGGCGACAATGAAGATACTTCTCCATTACGCCTTGATTTATAGCTCAGATATTTCTGGAGATTAATTTATTAGCTGGGCCAGTGAGTGGCCCTAGTTGATAATTAATGAGTCATTATTCCATCTTGAGAATCGCATCTAAGGCGACAGTGAAGATATTCCACCTTTTCCTACCACCGCAGGGCCAGCATAGTGGCCTGATGTTTTTAAATAAAACATGATTAAAACCGATGCGGTTTTAGATGCTAAAGTTGCAGCAGATATGGTGGTTTCACTTGGTCACACGTCATGATGTCGATAGCCATGATCCAATCATCCTCTTCGGCATAAGACTCGCGAAGGATTAAATGACAGCAAACAGTTTGCTATTTTGCATCTTATTTCGCCAAGTACTATAGGCCTTGATCTAGCCAGGAAAGCGGCTCCAACACCTACATTTGAGAAAATCAACAGAGAGCCAGCGAACAAGGCAGATACTTGTTGCTATACACATGGCGAAGCTACCACCAAGGAAGAGAAGGATCCTCATTCGCGATCAAAAGCAGTCTCCTTCGCATGGGGGGCACGCTAAAGTTCTGATCTCCTACAACCTGCCCAAGTTTCACCAATTCACTGCATACCAGACATCAGATCCATGGGGGGGGGGGGGCAATAAAGTTGGCAAAGAAAGCGTCAGTTCATAACAAAGGCAATTCAGATTATGGCACAGTTCATAACAAAGGCAATTCAGATTATGGCATTCAAGCTTTATGGCCTATTTAGAGGCCTATATGGAAACAGTCAAGCCAATACAAGTGGCTTTGGAGCAACAACATTATAAGAGTAGTGCTGATTCAAGACCTCTTCAGTCAAGACAAAGACCTTTGACTTCGAGGTCTGCGGGGCAATGTTTGGACCCAAAATGAGCATTTTGGCATGACAAGGCACGTCTTGGAGAAATTGAGCCAATGTCAGTGGCTCAAGCTATATATTGTCGACAAGTTCGAAATACATATTTAGAGGAGCCTACTATGGAAGCATGGAAGCATGGAAGCCTGAAAAGTCAACTTTAGCACATTTTCCTACTTCGGCTAGGAGAAATCGAGCTAAACAAGGAAGGAGGGGCGGCAGACTAACCAAATGAAATCCAAATGAGCTAAAACTATCCAGATTAAATCTAGACATCCCAAGGATCATTTCTTATGAAGAGTCCCAGAGCTAGTTTTGAGTGGAAAGCCTTCAAACAATCAGTCCAATCTTTTGCAGAAGCAAAACTGGAAAACTGGACCTGTAAGAGGTCCAGCATAGTTTCAGGCCCAACCACTATATCAAAAGCTCTGAAATTTTACCAGGATGATCTACACTCATAGTGGAACATTTGTTATGAAGAAGTCATGGTCAAAATATGAATTCTTGATGGAGATATAATTGAAGGAATAAAGGAGCCGAAAGTGCTTCCTTATCTCCAAAATTCATCATTCCTTATCTCCAATTATGCTTCCTTATCTCCTTATCTCCGAAATTCATCATTCCTTATCTCCAATTATGCTTCCTTATCTCCAAAATTCATCATTTCTTATCTCCAATTAATGCTCCACTATCATTTGTTTAAGGCCAAATACTTTGGCATGGTAGCCTATAAATAGAGGTTACAATGAAACACTTCAACACACAATTCACAACAACAATCTCTAAGATTATCCAAGCCTCTCTAGAGCAACCCTCTCCTTCTCTTACCGGTAGTCACACTCCAGTCCTAGTCTCCTCAAGAGCCGACTGTTAGTGCCACCAAACCTTCCAGCCAAGCTAAAGTCACGCTTTAGCAAGTTCTCCTCACTTCCTAGTAGTTCTCGCTCTGCTCGATCTACAACATCAAGTATCGATTGTGATTTTGAAGAAGCTCAGCAAAAGTCCTCGCCACGAGGCACAAAGAATCCCACGACGAGGTTGGTGCTCTCCTCGTCCACAATCGCTTGAAAGAAGTCAGGTCAAAGGACACGCCCGCGCAAGAAAAGAGACTGTTGACCAGCTCAAGGAAAACTGGAGCCAAACATCTATATTCAACCATGAGAAAAAGAATGAATCAAAATCACATGATATTGTTCTCTTATGAGTAAATCTCTCCTCCACCAAAATTAATTAGAGGGTTGGTTCTCGATCTTGACATGTTCCTGGAATTCCTTTGAATTTGCTAAAAGAAGGATTTCATGGGTTTTGGGTTGAAAGATCGAGTAATAACTATATCATAATATTCAATGAATTTCAAATCAGATTATTTTGAATTTACTTTTGTATTAAATGTAGGCCATGTATAGAAATTATTATTTTTACTTAATTGTTTTAGGTAAATTATAAAACTATATGTCATATAAGGAAATTTTGGAAAAAATAAAAAACAATTTAATTGAATGTTATATTTGGGGAAGGTAAGAAGAGTTTTTTTTTTTTTTTTCTAATTTTGTCTTTATTTGTCTTTTCATATGACTTGACAAAATCAATTAATAATTAAAAAAAATTAGAGGTCCAAATATCAAATTTGGAGGTCTAACTAGAACCACCCTTCGTACAATAGCTAACATTTTTCTTCATCTAAAATTTAAAAAAAATCACAATGGACAGTTTTCTTTGGACTGGATATCTGTTTCTTTTTGCTATTCATGGTTGAACATGCTGAAGAACTAAAAGGACAATACTTGGCTGACCAGCCATGGGCAGTCCGTCCTGACCAACGCCACTCAGGGTCCAACACGTGTATTTTTGGCCCCTCTCTTTCTATTCTCCTTCTTCCTCTCCTGTTCTCCTTCTCTCTTCTCCATTCCCTATCGGCTGCTCACCCCGACCAAGCTGACCATCCCCAAACCTCATTCCTCCTCCTCCTTAATCTTCAACCCCTTCTCCACTCCCTATCGCCGGTTTCCAGTCACCACCACCGCACCCACCCTCTCAATCAAAGTCTACACCGCGGATTGAGATATCTCCTTACTTGTCTCCGGTAACGGCACGTCTCCGGCAATGGCAAATCCTCCTCCGGGGTACTACCCTGCTTCGCAGCAGTATACTATGCTTGCTTCCTCCACCTCCATCCCCGTCATGAAGCACAGCGCCACCGACGGGATCGAGCGCGTGTAGAAGGCTTAATTGGCTTAGGGGGACACGTTTCTCCCACTTAGTGGTTATGGTCAGCGAAGTATCTTCCGAACTAAAATGCATAGCAGCTATATGATTAACAAAGAACCTAGCGGGGGCCAAAGCCAACGGCAGAAAACTTGTCTTTCATTTCTTGAACACTTGCTTTGTCCCACTGGGGAACCCTTCCCTCTGGATCTGGCTCTTGGGTATCTATCCTTCCAAAATTCCTCTCAAATTAATAATCCCCACTGTTGGCACAATAATGGTTGTAATTATATGCCTTAACCCATAATTTTCTATTATAAGAAAAAGAAATACAGCTAGTTATATGCTGAATCGGCGAATCATCTCTTGAGCTTAGGAAACAACTATGCCTACATCAAGCAAATTCCCCATGCCATGTGGTAAAGGCAGTGAACATAATCATTTCCACTTTCCACAGTTGAATATTTGATACAGGTGTGCAACCACTCACTTTAAATATCATTACCGGTTCTTTTGTAAATATTAATGCATTAAGAATCAATATGCCTAAACAGTTATGAAATCAACCCTACGAGACTTGAGAGTACCTAATCAATCCTATGAGAATTGTCTTATCCATGAGTGGCTAGTTCCATCGACCAAATCAGTAACGTACTGAAACTGAGAACATGGCTTGCTGATAAATAAAGCATGACAATGTTTCATTTTAGAATTTGATTTTGAAAAAATAAAATAATAGACATCCTATGCCTATGAGATTATCTACTTACAGAAACATACACCATAACAAATGAAATTACTTGAAAGATATTCAAGTTCCAAGGTGAGACACCACAGAGCAAAGCTTAAATATCTTGGACTCCATACACCGATTTGTCAAAACAAGACATGTTGAGCAGTTAATGGTTACGTAAACTAGTAAACCAAAGCTATCACTAATGATAAATGGTTTTAGATCAATTAGGGATTTAAAAGACCTGAAAAATATACTCCATCAAGAGTATAACCATCATGGGTGAAAGGGAAACCATTTCCAGGGATAGAAAATGCAAATTGTTGGGTTCAAACACCACAAAACGAGTTGCGTAAACGTCCACTTGAAGTATAGAGCATTGGAATGTAAATCTGAGAGTTATCTCTCACCAAATTAAGACATGTGAGAATCATTCTCAACACAATTTCAACAAACCAAGAGTAGACCAAGAATTTACTATAAGAATTAAGGAGATATAGACCAAAATTTACTTCCGACATGTGAAGAGCCAAGTATAATTATAAATAAATGGGTGACAATCTAATGACACTTGTGATATCAGTATGGAACAACAAATTTTGAGAACAAACCTGATTTGAACCATATGCAGTGTATAACAAACTGCCCTTCCCAACGTTTCCTCCACATTTGCGAATGGCAGAAGCTAGAAAGGTTTGCTTAATGGCACTTTGTGCTGCATAGAATGAAGGAAACTAAATTACGGGTACCAGCCTCCTTACCCCCACCCATCCAACCACATGCACAACCCACAATCTGTTCATCTTCCATGCATAAACTATGCTAGATAGGTGATTTAACAACCTATAATGTATCTACCTTGATACCAATTTAACAAACTGAGTCCCAGCTATGTCAATGTATGTGAATGATGCATAGTTTGTGATATTTAAAATGTGAATCTGCTCATTGGATCAGATCAGAATAGGAAATGGCCCCCCTTTGGAATTCGAATCAATTTCCTTCTTTGCTTCCTCTACTAAATTCAAAGCACCAAGAAGTCCCTTGTTTTCAGGTCTGCTGATCTCTGAGCTTCATGCAAGAAAAAAATGAACAAGAAATTGAGGAATGAGGATAGCTTTTGCACGAGGATTTAAAACCAAATTGCACTGAAAGAAAAGAGGATAAAACAGCCGGAGACTGAAACTAACATGCAATGATTTAGTGCAGGTTCTTTAAATACTAGGAAGAACGTGAATCTGGGTGAAGGGGATTGATAGACACGTTGCAATCCTTACTGGGCAGAAATCAAAAATTCATACAGAAAGCACAATTTTGATTACGCAGTGAAAACCTCAACTTCTGAGATTAAAAACACTGCGGGGCTCTTACTCTTGAGAACCCAAATATAATCAATCCAATAATAGTGAAGGATATGGTTCTTTACAATCACATATAGCTCTCTATGCGGCTACAATCTCTAGATTCACTAAAGAGGTGCTTGTCTTGAATCTTGACCTTCTTCTTCACTTAAACGATATGCAAATATCGCTCCTCTTGCAACACCAATCTTCTCTACTGATCTCAAGAGAATCAGTGCATGTATATGCATGAAAAATGAAACACTTAGACGCGGAACAAGTGTTTCATGGACTCCTATGGAACTCTTTCTAAGCAAGCAAGACACACAATAATTCTTGCATCAAAATCCCTACACAATCAACACTGCTTTTTTGAATATATATTGAGGAGAAATAAATTCTCAACAATTAAGACTTAACCCTAATTGGACTCCTACTAGGAAAGATTTTTTAATAAAAGATATCCAATTAAAATAAACAAATCCTAAATCACCTAGGACTTCAAAAGCACGATTTTATCAGTTGGAAAATATCTTTGTAAAATAAAATCTAAAAACCAAAAGATACTTTCCAAAATTGGACTCCCAAAAACATAGGGTTGACTAGGACTAACTCGGGGATTGCAACATGCTTATGAATGAGATGCAATTACCTGAAATTCTCCGAGTTCAGTTTTGATGAACTTTGTAGGATTCTTCAATGTTTTGTATAGGGATGCCAACACATCAAGTGTAAACCTTGTACCTACAATCTCCCCCTTTGGCATTCCTATACAAAACATCCTATTTTAGGCACACTCCCCCTCAACAAGTACTTGAAGATCATCACATTCCATCAGCAATATGCCTTTCCTAAAACACTTATCAACACACCTTGTAGAAAGCAAGTTAAAGATAAGGCATAGGAGTGTCAACACAATTTCAAGATCAATATCAAAATATTTAAACAATCAAAACACAAGTTGATCAACTTCACCAATATCTCCCTCTTTTTGTCGAGGAATGACAAAGGCAACTTATGTAGCGGAAGCTATGTAGAATCAATCAGTTGGAAATAGGCCAAGTATCAATACTCCCCCTAAGTGTGATCATGTTATGAAAGATGCAATAATGAAATGCAAACACACAATGAGTGGGTTTGTATCCTTGTACAAATGACAGAGACAAAAGCATAGCTTTTAGAAAAGAGTGTTAGCACCAATCCTCAAACATGAAAGTAATAAGTTAAGATCACATGAGTAAAGAGATTTCGACAACAACAAAGTAAGCAAGAAGATGATCGAGTATTCTGTACCTTTGTTGTGTAAGTGAACATAGCTCAAAGTGGGATTTGTAAGAATCTCATAATCAAAGAAAGTAGAACACACATAAGAAGTGAAAAAGATAATCACAATCAACTCAATTCTCTCCTTAAGACACCGTGTGGGCATAATATTTTTTCTTTTTGCCTTTCACACACTACGAAGCTATTCACATTTTTTTTTTCAAGAAAACTAAGACTCATGTAACAAGTTTTATGCCAGCAACTCCCAAGTCAGTTGACTTTAGGGTACTAGATGTAACAAGGACATCCCAAAGGACATATCAACTCGAGTCAATAGTTTTACAATCCACCGGGGTGACCAAACCATTCCCATTTCTTCCCAAACCTTATATCGTTCACCACAACTAAGGCCTGTTTACTTTGGGAATAGCTTGGCCTTGCTCCAAATATTTGTACCTTTTTAACAGGGAGCAACAACAATATTCACTCACTTAATATGTGTGAACTAAAATCAAATCAACCAAGAGGATACGTACCACCACAAAGGAGTATGTGTGCATGTGAGAATACAAAGTGATAAAGAATGGGGGGTGAAATTTGCACCCACAAATTTACAAACCACACCCCATTTTATTTTTTTAATAATATTTCTTATCATCTCTTTTGCCACTTCCTAAAACACCCTCAAAGTCTCTCTCTCCCCCCTTCTCTTCCAGACCACCACCAAGGTCTCTCTCTCTGTCTTCTTCCTGATCTTCATGAGCTCAGAGTCGGACGCTGAAATCGGCGACCGGCAGAGCTGGCAGACGGCTGGGAGTGGAGCCACGTGTCGATGCACGATACGTGGAAGGCGTGACAGCAATGAGGGAGTAGTCAGAGCTGATCGTCGTGCTCGAACTTCGAGAGGCAGATTGCACAATCGGTGGCGATGACCACAGTGGAGGAGGCTCTGCGGTGCTTAATGGCGGAGAAGGCGAAGACCGGGAGCGAGGCGACGGGATCGGCCTGAGATACTCGGGCGGGGGAGTCGTCGCCAGAAGAGGGAGTGACATGGCGGGGGAAGCGGTTGTTAGATTCGGCAGAGGGAGAATGGGGCGACGATTTTGCTATCTATGCCTGCCCATGGTAAGATTTTGCTTCCTTGATGAGGTCATAAAGTGGCACTGTCCTGCTGACAACTTCTGGTTTCTTATTTCTTTATTCAATGGTAAAATTTTGTAGGTCAAAGAAGCTATGGCTGGATGGTTTTCTCAAATTGAACTCCACCCTATTTGCAAAAGAGCTGTCAGATCTCCAAGAAGTTATGCGGGATAAGGAAATGAATCTGAGAACAGACATTTATGAAATTCTTTCGCAGGATGAGCTAGTACTGTAACCATCAAATGCAACAAATGGTGCCAGGTAATACTAGATCGAACGGATTGGGAATGAAGTTTGTTAATTCGTTTATATGGAGGCTTTTTAACAGATGTATGACATTATTGTTGTAATTGGAATTGAGATGTAGGGTGACGACGACGATGATGATGAGAATGCTAGGACTTGAGGTTTTCACGGTCAATAAGCAGTTGTTGTGAAGTGGCGATGTGGTGGAGGTTTATAATGGCGGTGGCGGCGGAGTCCTTAATGAAGATCGAGAAGATCGGCTTTAGAATGCCAGCGTTCCTATTGACGTTTCTGTGGGGTTTGATCGCGTTTCTTTGGGCTTCGCCTTCTCCTTCGATTTTGGTGCGGCGGCGCCGACCTTGACGGCGGTTCCAACAGTGGATGTGGAGGACTTGGCCAGCAGTGGGAAGAAGAATGGGGACCTTGGTGGTGTTCTGGAAGATAGAGGGGGGAGGGTGTTTTAGGAAGTGTAAAAATAGGTGACATGAAATATTATTAAAAAAAACAAAAGGGGGTGTGGTTTGTAAATTTGTGGGTGCAAATTTCACCCCCCTAAAGCATATATTGTTCATGCTCAAGATTACAAAGTGATGCAAGAACCCATTCAAAACATGTTATTCGACTCATCACAATCATATTTAAGGAAAGTATCAGAACACTTGTCAATCTAAGTTCAATTCGATTGATGTCAGACACGTAGGGATACAAACCACACATGCAATCCTGATTTTCCAGAAAACTGAAAACAAAATGCAGAAATAAAAAGCGTAATGCACTTATACTAATATGATATCATACAATACGAATTCATGCAAAATGGATCAAGCGAAGTGAGAGTATCAATACTTATAGCATCCACCAATGCTGCTTCTAAGTGATTCAAATCGAGCTGTGTTTGAGGGCTTAGTAAACGAATCAACCAATTTATGTTCAATAGGAACAAAAGCAAGCTCAAGCATATTATCAAGATTATCCATATGAGCAGAGAAACAATTATTAGAACCTTTTTTAATCCAGATTTGCTTATGCTTCAAATTCTGTTCTTTGGAGATTGCAATACGCTCTGCAATCCTATTAATCAACTTCAGATGCTCTTTCAGCTTAGCTTGCAGCAATGCAATTGGGCTAATTTTTTATGTTTTCCTCTGATTTTGAGTGTATATTACACCTAGGACGTATGTGTCCCAATTTTCCGCAAAAATGACACGTGGGAGTAAAATTTTTAGAGTTATGAACATACCTGGGCTGATGCATAGAGGTGTGACTGTCAGAACTTACCTGAGCAACTTTTTGATGGCTTTTAAGGGCCAATTTAGGTTCTGATCTTTTGGGCAACTTGGGACTAGAATCATTGTCATTTAAAGCTTGTGGCTCTCCCAACGAATTTCCACATTCAACACCTTTTACAAAGGTCAAGGGCTTGCAAGACTCACCTTCATACCCTAAACCTTCTTTGTTGCAATGAGATTTACCAAATCCAATCATCTTAGAGGCCTTTTCAGACCCTATAGAAAACTTGTTGAAGCTTTCCTTGACTTTCAATAGCTCATCCTGCAATTTCTCATTTTCAAGGGTTAGTGAAACATTTAGAGTGACTGAGCCTTGACTTCAACCTGCAAAATTTTGATTTTGTTAATAAGCTCATCATGCTCCTTGCCCCAATCTTGAGATTTGACCTCGCCCTGCAAAACTTTAATCTTATCAACAAGATCAGTACGTTTTTCTTCCCATTCTTTTAAAGAAGTATCAAATTTTGCTCAATTTTCATCTTTTCCACTCTTAAAGATTCAACTTCTTCTTCAAGTTTGTTATTTTTTCGAAGAACAATTTTTGAAGCGTTATACAATTGCTTACACTTTTCATTTTGTTAATGTCTAAAAGTCCGGCGGTAGCTGGACCTTAGTTAACGCTGATCCGGTGGGCGGATCGGTACTTGTGTTGTTCTCGAAGCTCCCGCTACCTGTCAAATAAAATACAATGGGCGTCAGAGGGAGACCGCGCCGGGCGGTCTTCAACTCTCCGATGCCTAATTTAGTCAATGTATTTATGTTGACAAAGTAACTGTAGGTAAGTATTGAATGCGTCATTAATGAGGAGAGAGGAGAGAACCTTTTATAGGTGAGGAAGAGGTTGATCTTCTCTTAGTTTTCGATGTGGGACTGATATGCTTCAGTTCCCAGTTTCAGAAGCTTCTGATGCCATCTTGGCGCGGCGCGTCTGTGGCGATCTGGAGGTGGTCTGACGTTGAGGCCGTAGCCCGTCTGGCGGTGTGTCTGCATGTCATTCCTTTGGTTGGAATTAGTACCTTTGGCGGTACAATGAGCGTGGCCCATTATAGCTAATTATGCTTGCAAATGTACATGTATGTACAAGTCCCCCAAGTCCCCAGTCAAGGAGGGCAATCTTGGTTGGGGAGTTATTCGGCGGTTTGAAGCGTTTTCTTCCGCTAGACTTGCAAGAGCGTAATTAGCGTCAGTGCGTTGTCAACCGTTGGTTTTACTGAGCAAACGCTTTATACCCTTTCAGGTGGGCCCCTGCTGGGCCCCCCAGGGAGTCCCCCACTCCCCGGCGAAGATAGACCTCCGGATGGTCGGCAAATTGTTTGTTGGGGGGGGAGCTGCACGGAGCAGAGGGTGTTGGGTAGCGAGCCCAATGTTTAGCACCCAAATGACGGGGGTCAACGTGCCTGATCAGGGCAGTCGTAGACTGTTGACTAGTCCCTGTGTCCCGTAGGGACGGTCTGACGGTAACGCCGCGTGGCGGTCGTTGTTAGAGTGAGGCGTGGCCTCTGGATTCGCCGTTTGGCGGATATCCCCCCGCTAAATGTAGCAGGAAGCAGCGTCCGATAGACGTGCCCGGCGGTATTTTGTTGAACGATATTGCGTTGAACAAAGCACGCAGTTTGCAAGATGAAAGGGGGTTCCGCCAGGGGTGTATAGCGGAAGGCACCCCGCTTGCAGGATGACAAAGGAGAAGTTCCGCTAGCGGGGTTTCGCTCAGCGGAGACTTCGTCACCTGGAGGATGACAAGGGAGAAGTTCCGCTGGCGGGGTTTCGCTCAGCGGAGACTTCGTCACCTGGAGGATGACAAGGGAGAAGTTCCGCTGGCGGGGTTTCGCTCAGCGGAGACTTCGTCACTTGGAGGATGACAAGGGAGAAGTTCCGCTGGCGGGGTTTCGCTCAGCGGAGACTTTGGACGGTTGGTGAAGTCATCCCAGTGGTTATTTCCACCAGACGCTTCGTCTGGTGGTGGTTGACACGTGTCCAACCCGCAGGGGGTTAGCGTGCGGAGGCTTGTCCCCTAAGCCTGGCCGTCTTCTCGCCATAAATGATAGTAATTATGGATTTCGTAACCGAAGCGACGCCTCGGTTAATCCGGGTAGTAAGTGGAGGTCTGTGACACGTGTACGGCTGTCGTGTGATGTCGTTTTTTAGCGGACGGCGGAGAACGCGCTGATGTTGACATAAAAGGGGGGGAAACCCAGCGAGATTTGACACTTTGGTAAAAGCTTCAAACTCACAGTCGTGTTCCTCTCGCTCTGCCTGTTCGAAACTGAAGAAAGAGGTTGCCGGAGCTTGGAGATACCGTTCCCGGAGAGACGACGATCACACCTCCCTAAGATTACCGTGCACCATCGTATCGTAGGCTTCACAACCGAGGTTGGTACTTGGATTCCCCTTTTCCCTGTTTCATTGGATCTGCTATTTTCTGGGTTTTGTTGTTTTTGTTTTTCTGGGATGATTCCTGTTTTTCTTTGGCGTGTTATGAGGTGTAAAATGAGATTTGGGGGGGGGGGGGGGGGTTGGATTATGGTGGTTGGCAGAGAGTTAGTGTTTAGGGATTTGCTAGATGGTCGAATCTGGGTTGAGTGCGTTTGTTCCTATTTTGGCATTTTCTGGGTTTTGTTCTTGATGCTCTTGGCCATAACTGATGTAAGAATAGGCTAGATCTGTGTTTGTGCTAACTGGTGTGGGTTTTAGGGTTTGGGATGGCTAACGTCATAGAGATTTCGAGCAGTGAGGATTCCGGGTCTGACGTGTCGTTCAGCGCGGCGGATAGGATTTTATTGATTCGTTGCGTCCGTCTGCCCATGCAGGAACCTCACCCAGAACCGCTAGAGGTTGAGCCGCTACAGACCATACCTTGGGAAGTAGCTATGGGTCGTGGTCGCGTCCAGAGAGCTCTAGGGCGGGTGAGGCCGCTGCTGCCAAAGCTAGGCGCGACGAGCGTTTGGCGAGCAATAGTGCTGCCAGCGGCTCCGCTGGGGAAGAAGAAGCAGCGGGGCAGAATGCTGAGTCAGCGTGGTTCCTCCAGGATGGCACCGCCGTCGACGAGGCAGGAGGGCGGATGAACGCCGCCGCTGTCACTCGAATGAAGCAGACGTTCCGGTTGCCGGGCTCGGTGAAGCTGCGCCCGCCGACGGCGGATGAGAAGGCGTCGATTCTCCCAGTGGGATTTGCGGCCGTGCATGAGGCGATATTCCGCCAAGGAGTGACACTCCCGCTGGTGCCAAATCTCCAAATCCTGGTGTGCGAATTTGGCCTTGCCTTCGGTCAGATTTGCCCCAACATGTGGCGGTTGATGTTGGCAATGAACTCACTGTGGCGGTTGTCCGGGTGCGAGGGGCCTACTGTGGCGGAAGTGCTTCACTTCTACGAGCTGGTGTACGTGAAGCGCCGAGGTTGCAGAGGGCAAGTGAACCTGAGCCGCCGTCAGGGAGCGCCCAAGCTGATCGAGAATCTAAGGGACTCAATGTCCTACTGGCGGGGGACCTTCTGCGTCGCCACAGAGGGTTGGGAGTATCACGCCAGGTCGAACGAGGAAGGGCCGACATTTAAGATTAAGTCGGAGTTCCAACCCATCCGAGGTTGGTAACCGGTTTCCGCTGAACGTAGTTGGCGGGTTCACGTATTTGCAGACTTGTATTCTTACTAACGATTACTGTGTTTGTGCAGCGGGGCTGCGGTATACTCTAACGCGCGAAGAGGAGTGCCGCGTAGCGAGGATCAGAGGCTGCTGGCGGAACCGCAATTTGCTGGACTTCCGACTTCTGACCGGTTGGGAGTTACTGGTCGAACAGCGGCTAACTCGCTCTGTTGGTGAGAAATCTCCGCCATACCATTTTTTTTTGTAATAAGTGATCCGGACTGACTGGTTTTTTTTTTTTTTTAGAAATCCCGCCGGGTAACAAATCGAGTCGCGCCGCTTTTGAAAAAGCAATGGACCGCGCGGAGATAGACAACTTTCTGGAGACCATGTACGCCGAGGGGCTGGCGGCCTAGCAGACGTTGGTCAACCCCGAGACACTGGCGCTGAGCCAGTCCGAGGTTCCGGTGGTGCTGCCAATGCCGCACCACTCCCATCTTGGTGAGGATGGTCTGCCGGTAGTGCAGGCGGTGGCCCAAGTGGCTGGCGGGGAGAGGGGAAGCGCTGCAGCTGGGCAGCAGAAGGAGCGGATGCCTGCCAACAGGCGTGGCCCCCAAAAGGAGAAGGTGGTGCAACCGGCGGAGACTGTCATTGTGCCAAGGGAGGAGCCGCCGGTGAGGGTGACGAGGACCGCCGCCGGGAACCAAAGGGCGCTGGAGAGAAAACGTCGGCAGGTTGACTCTCCTGCCGAGGAAGAGGGGGAGGACGTGGAGGTGATCGGGGCCCGCCGACAGAAGAAGGCCCGACAAGCTCCGTCGAAAACTGTTGTGGTGGAGGGAGAGGCGCCCGCCGTTAGTGAGCTGGACTCGTTTGCCGAGTATGCGGCGTTCATGACAGATGGTGAGCGGGAGTTCCTCTTCCATCTATGCGAACGGCTAGGGTTCGGCGGCCTAGCGGGTATCTCGCGCCCCACGGCAATTGACCAATCGCCCTTCAGCTCGGCGTTTGGTCAAATAATGGCGGGACTGCACGACATGTTCGTGGCGGCGTCGAAGCAGCCCCTGGTCGAGGGGGAGCTCAGGGAGGAAATCCAAGGTCTCCAGAGGGAGTTGGCGGACGCGAAGGAGAAACTGGCGGAGATAGAGCGGCGGCTGGCCAAGGCGGAATGTGACTATGCCGACGTCCGCGGTAAGCTCAACGTGGCCATCGAGCGGGACTTGGAGAGGAATGAACACGTCTCCAAGTTGGAGCAGGACATCCCTGCTGCAGGAGCGGATAGCCTCCAAGGACAAAAAACTCATTATTGTGCAGCGGGAGTCCGCCGCCAGAATAACTGAGGTGAAGCGGCTGGAGGGTGAGGTTACCCGCCTGAGGGCTGAAGGGAGTACTGCCGCGGCCGCCGCTGTTGAAGCATTCAAGCAGTCGGCGGAGTTTAAGAAGGCGATGACCGAGTCGGCGAAGGCTGGGGCCCAAGCAAACATAGACATGCTGAAGCGAAAGGGCGCCATCGACTTCGCCAAAGCGTCACAGCCTGATGCGCCGCCGGCCAAGAGTACCCCGCCGGAGAAAGATGTCGTGCCTGCGTCGGCGGGAGATGCCCGCTCAGGCAGCGGAGAAAGTGGCGCACATCAGACTCCCAACCCCACCCCGTCGGAGGTGTCACGTGCTGGATTCCTGGCGGCGCACACCCGGGAGGATGACACCATAGAGACCCCTAGTCCGACAACGTGAGGGTCCGATCAAGCGAGTCGAACGATTGTGCCGCCGCCTGCCGAAGCAGAAGATGCCGAAGGCAACCCTTGAAGCCAGCTGGGATCGCTCTAGATTTTTTTTTTTTTTTGTAGCCGCTGAGGCATAACAGTTTGTAATGAATGTTGCGAAATGAAATAAAGTTTTGAATTGGTTTGCTATGATGTGTTTGTAGTGCTAGTACTTTTGAGTTATATTTTTCTTTTGTCCATCAATGAAACATTAAAGGAATTAAGATTGGTCCAAGTGCACCACGTAGCGGACGAGGTCCGCTGACGATTGCTGGCGTTGCCAGTTGCCCTCAGTGCTAGACTTGGTAACAATGGTTTGAATAATTCCTCGTTTCATTGATAGCTGACTGATCAGTGTACAAAAGTGGGGTAGTACCCGTTGGGTAGCTTCCCTTAGCTGAATATTGAACAAAAATTTAGCTAAGTCAAGATGCTCCTGGGTAGCGGTCTGACTATTTGTAGTAATACCGAAGGTGTTCGGTATTCCAAGGGTGGGTCGATGTGACGCCGTCCTTGTCCATTAAGTAGAAGGTGCCTGGGCTAACGACTTCCACAATTTTGTATGGGCCTTCCCAAGTTGGGCGGAGTTTTGTTGGTGGCGGAATGACTTCCTTCATTACCCAGTCCCCCAGTTGGAGGTTCCGGGCCTTGACTCTGGCGTTGTAGAAACGCGATACCCGTTGTTTGTTTTGCAAGTTGTGCAAATGGGCCTTGTGTCTTTTTTCTTCTAGGAGGTCCCTGTCCAAGTTGACGCCGTCGCTGTTGGTCTCTGGGCAGTAGCCTTCGACCCTAGCGGTAGGCTGAGTTACTCAATAGGAGGACAGCCTCTGTGCCGAACATCATACAAAAAGGAGTTTCGCCGGTGGCGGTAGTTGGAGTTGTCCGGATGGCCCATAGGACTTCTGGAAGCTTTTCCGCCCACAAACCCTTGGCGTCGTCGAGCTTCTTTTTTAGCAGCTTCTTGATTATCTTGTTTGCTGCTTCGACCTGGCCGTTGGTTTGGGGATGGGCGACAGATGCAAAACTTAACTTAGTGCCCAAGTTGGCGGTAAAGGAGATGAGTTCCTTATTGTTGAACTGTGTGCCGTTGTCTGTAATGATTGTATGTGGGACACCATAGCGGCAGTAGATATTCTTCCAAAGGAAGCGAATTACCTTTGCGGTAGTTATTGCCGTCAGTGGCTCTGCTTCTATCCACTTGCTGTTGTAATCGATGGCAACAATGATGTATTTGAACTGGCCCTTGGCGGTTCGGAACTTTCCCATCAAATCAAGGCCCCACGTGGAGTGAATCCATGGGCTGATGATGATTGACAGCGGTTCCGCCGGTGCATGTGGGAGATCTGCAAACTGTTGGCATTTGTGGCAAGACCTCGAAATCCGCCGGGCGTCATCACCAAGTGTGGGCCAGAAGTAGCCTTGTCGCATTGTGCGGTTGGCCAAGGATCTGGCGCCCGAGTGGTTTCCACATTCTCCGCCATGGATTTCCGCTAAGACGACCTTTCCCTCCTCTGGGGTTAGACAGCGGAGGTTGGGATGGGTGAATCCCTGGCGGTAAAGCTTGCCATACTGGATGTTGTAGCGGGTTGCTCTCCGCTTGAGCTATCTTGCCTGGACCTTATCTTCTGGCAATGTGCCGCTGCGCTATGCAATGATCTCGTCCATCCAGCTGGGGTTGACTTGAATGTTGAAGATCTCCGCCAGGGTCTTTGTGATGCTTGGCTTGTCAAGGTACTCCACCCTTGTGTCCGCTGGACTCTGATGTGGCTGGGCGGTTGCCAGTCTCGCCAGTGAATCAGCCTTGGCGTTCTTTTCCCTGGGGATTTGTGTGATGGTGTGAAATTTGAACTTTTTTAGCAACGTTTTGACGTACCCCAAATATGCCGCTAACTGCTGGTCCTTGGCTTGGAAGCTGTCGTTGACCTGGTTAACGACTAATTGAGAGTCGCTGAATATGTTGACGCTGTCAGCCCCTGAGTCAATGGCGAGGAGTAGACCGGCGATGAGTGCCTCGTACTCCGCCATGTTGTTTGAAGCTTTGAAGTTGAATTTCAACGCGTATTCCGCGTTCAGTCCCCCGGGTCCTGTTAAGATGACTCCGGCGCCGCTGGCCTTGGCGCTGGCGGAGCCGTCCACATGCAGGTTCCAATCTGACTGTAGGGGAGTTGCCTCCTCACCGGTTACTATTTCTGTTCCGGGCTCTGTTTCAGTACCGGGTTCCGGCTGACGCTCGGTGAGTTCAGCGATGAAGTCCGCCACTGCCTGGCCCTTCATGGCGGTTCTTGGCTTGTACTCTATGTCGAATTCGCTGAGCTCAATGGCCCACTTGCTGAGGCGCCCCGAGTGTTCAGGGTTCTGCATCACTTGCCTCAGCGGCTGATTGGTTAACACATGGATCGTGTGAGCCTGGAAGTATTGCCGGAGGCGTCTGGCGGCAACGATAAGTGCGAGGGCCAGTTGCTCCAAGGGAGGATATCTTGTTTCTGCTCCGTTCATGCCTCTGCCGGCGTAGAACACTGGGAGCTCATCTTGGCCTTCCCGCCGGACAATGGCGCAACTTACCGCCGATGCCGAGACCGCTAGGTATATGAATAGTGTTTCTCCTTGCACAGGGACAGAAAGGAGAGGGACTGCCGCTAGGTATTCCTTCAGGCCCTGGAACGCCGCCTGACACTCTGGGTTCCAGTCGATGACCTTCTTGTGAGTTGTTTTGAGGAGTTTGAAGAATGGGGCACACTTATCAGTGAGTCGAGAGATGAATCGAGAAAGGGCGGTTAACTTGCCCTGGAGGCACTGGACGTCCACCTTATACTCGGGGTCCGCCAGGTTAAGGATGGCCTGTACCTTATCCGGGTTAGCCTCGATACCTCGCTCGCTGACGATGTAACCGAGAAATTTGCTAGCGGTGACTGCAAAGAAACATTTTTCTGGGTTGAGGCGCATATCATAGGCCAGGAGGATGGTTACTATGATCCTGAGGTTTGCCACATGTCCACTGGCCTTTATGCTCTTAACTAGCATGTCGTCCACGTAGACCTCGATGATTTTTCCCAGATGCTCAGCGAACATGGCGTTCATCAACCGCTGGTAAGTTGCACCGGCGTTCTTCAGACCGAAAGGCATGACATTGTAGCAGTAGAGGCCTTTGTGGTGGTGTGGTGCATTCCTGGTCGCTGGGGTGCATCTTGATCTGATTGTATCCGGAGAAAGCGTCCATCATGCTGAGGAGCTCATGTCCGGCAGTTGAATCGACTAGCTGATCGATACGACGAGGTAGCGGGAAACTATCCTTTGGGCATGCCTTGTTGAGATTTTTGAAGTCGACGCACATCCGCCACTTGCCGCTGGGCTTTTTGACCATTACCAAATTTGAGATCCACTGGGGATAGATGACTTGGCGGATGAATCCAATGTCCGTAGTTTGGCGACCTCCTCTCCGATTGCCCGGTATTTTTCCTCATCAAAGGCCCTCCGCTTCTGCTTGATGGGATAAAAGGAGGGTTTGATGGTCAGCTTATGAGTGATAATTTCAGGGGAGATACCTGGCATGTCCGCGTAGGACCATGCAAAGACGGCGGCGTTATCACGTAGGAATTGAGTGAGTTCTGCCTCCACCTCTGGATCTAGTTGGGCGCCTATGCGGACTGTCCGCTCAGGGTGCTCGTCTGAGATGCAGACAACCTTCAACGACGTGTCCGGGTTGACCGGCTCCTTCTTTACATATTTCTCCTCCTCATCCCTAGGATCCTCAAAGATGTTTGGTGGCGGTGCCTCATTACCCACCGTCAGAATTTCATGGCGGCGCGTTGACCGCGCTATAGTCGTTGAATAACATTCTCGTGCCAGCTGCTGGCTTCCCCTCACACAGCCTGTGCCGTTGGGTGTGGGGAACTTCATGAGAAGCATGTACCCGGCAATGATGCACTTGAGCTTGTTAAGCGCTGGTTGACCGATGATGGCGTTGTACGAACTGAAACAGTCGACAATAATGAATTCCGTATGCACCTCCGCCATGCATGGACTAGTGCCAATAACCAGTCGCATGTAATCCAACCCTAGCGGTTGTGTGACGTCACCTGAGAAACTGAGCAGTGGCTCGTGATCCTGGAGTAGTTTTTTGTTCCGCTTGAGATGGTCGTAGCAACCGCTGAAGATGACATTGACAGCGGACCCGCTATCCACCAAGATTCTCCCCACCGAGAATTTTCCAAGAATGACATCGACCAAGAATGGGTCGTCATGGGGTAAATGCACTCCGCGCTCCTCCTCCTCTTAGAAGGTAATAGGTTCCCAACCTGATCTTGGGAGCTTGGCGGATCTTTCGTAGCGGATGTTGCAGACTTCCTTCGGATGATTAGCGCGTGCATAGTGCTTTCTTGCCCTGTGAGACATGCTGGTGATTGGAGCACCATCGATGGTGTTGATGCGGCCCAAGGTCTCGACGTTGGCAATTACTGGTGGTGGTTGGCGCACCCTGAACTGTTCCAACTTGCCATCACGGTACAAGGTCTCAACGGCCGTTTTGAGAGCATTGCAGCTGTTGGTATTGTGGCCGCTGTCCTCGTGGTATTTGCACCACTTGCCGGTGTTCCTGGGTTTGCCCCTTTTTGGGTACTTTGGAGGGGGTGGCGGTGGGATCTGATCCTTGCACTGATTGTAGATGTCTCATACGAGGCCGTAGACCGTGAAAACTGCATACCGCTGCGAGGATTCCGCCTGCTTGTTGCGGTTATCCCCATGGGTTGGGCGGTTTCCCTTGTTGTAATGCTGGTCCTTCTGCCGCTTGTTCTGGTGGTGGCCCTGCTGCCACTCCCTTTTCTTGTCAGTTGGCGGTGCTGTGCTGAGGGGGTCTTGTTAGCGGTTTCCTGGTGACTGGAGGATGGCTGTGTTGACTTTGTTGGAGTTGCTGGCGATGGTGGGGTTTCTCCATATGTGATGAATTCCGCCTGGGCGTGAATGACCGCCTCACTCATGACGTGGTCATACGTCGCATTGGGATGACTGTAGTTGAGGTGATAGAGGAACAGTCCCTTGAGAAGTCCCTTCCTGAAGGCCGCTGATGCCATCGTTTTGTCTAGGTCACGGCACTGAGACGCTGCCGCTCGCCACCTTGTGACGAAGGCCTTCAGTGATTCGTCCTCCCCCTGCTTGACGCTGAACAGCTGACTTGTGTTGTGATGCCCGGCGGACAATAAGATGAACCGGGAGAGGAAAGCGTGTGATAGTGCATGGAATGAGCTGACAGACCCCGGCGGACACTCAAAGAACCAGTTCATTGCCTCGCCATCCAACGTTTCGCTGAACAAGTGGCATAAGGTGGCGTCGTCGAACCCCTTGTTGTTGGTGACCTTCTTGAAGGTGTCCATGTGGACGAAGGGATCGGACATTCCGCCGTAATGCGACATCTTTGGGGTTTTTGCATATGCCGGTCTGACAGCCTGCAGAATTGCAGGTGAAGGGCCCAGGTCTGGAAGTGAAGAGCGGATTCGAGTTGGCGCTGGGACGCCCGACTCCGCCCGGATCAACCTCTGCTCCAGTTGGTGCATCCTTTCCAATATCTGGGCGGTTGCATCGTCGGCGGAATCAGCCTGAATGACCCGCTGGGATGGCCTGCGCCTCGGCACAGGCGGATTACCTTCAGTCCTCGCCCTAGCTCCGAGCGGTTGGTGTGCGGGAGTGATTCGCACCTGCTCTAACATTAGTTGGGGTATGGGCGGTGGTCCCATTCCCAACAACTCAGGTGGGTTCAGCGGTACTTGCATCTGTATGACCGGCCCTGGTACCAATGTGCCGGTGCTGGGTCGACTACGCCTGGTGCTACGTGACTGCTCGCTCTGTGCTGGGCGGGCGGTGGCCGCCAGCGTCTTCTTTAGTTCCTCAAAACGTGTCATGAGCGTAGCCACCTGCCTTTGGGCTTCAGCCTCTTCCTTGCGCTCCTCCTCACGCTCTCTGTTTGCCATGTGAAGATCCGTCAGTGCCAGCTCGTACATAGTGACGAGATCTTGGCCCTGCGGGCGGCTGCTGCTTGGGTTTACCTCACCGCCGGGGGTGGCCGGGGTTGTGAATAGTGTGCGGTTAACGCCTACAGCTGGGTCGGAGGGTTGGGGAATGGCGGGGTGGTCTTCCTGCTCTTCAGCGTTTCCCCCGCTGCCGCTAGTCATGGTGATTTTGGTGGGATGGTCTTTTGTTGTCTCCTTCCCACAGACGGCGCCAATGTTAATGTCTAAAAGTCCGGCGGTAGCTGGACCTTAGTTAACGCTGATCCGGTGGGCGGATCGGTACTTGTGTTGTTCTCGAAGCTCCCGCTACCTGTCAAATAAAATACAATGGGCGTCAGAGGGAGACCGCGCCGGGCGGTCTTCAACTCTCCGATGCCTAAGTTAGTCAATGTATTTATGTTGACAAAGTAACTGTAGGTAAGTATTGAATGCGTCATTAATGAGGAGAGAGGAGAGAACCTTTTATAGGTGAGGAAGAGGTTGATCTTCTCTTAGTTTTCGATGTGGGACTGATATGCTTCAGTTCCCAGTTTCAGAAGCTTCTGATGCCATCTTGGCGCGGCGCGTGGTGGCGATCTGGAGGTGGTCGACGTTGAGGCGTAGCCCGTCTGGCGGTGTGTCTGCATGTCATTCCTTTGGTTGGAATTAGTACCTTTGGCGGTACAATGAGGGTGGCCCATTATAGCTAATTATGCTTGCAAATGTACATGTATGTACACATTTGTTTCTTTATCAAGAGTATCATCTTCCAAGTCAGAATCATCAAAAAAATCTATATTAAGAGAGGAAGTAAAAGCAAGATTTACCTGTTCATTCTCAGATTGAGAGTCTTCATCACTGTCACTCCAAGTTGACTTAAGAGCCCTGTTATTTCATGAGCTATATTTTCTGTTTCCACAATCAGAAGAGATATGACCAATACCACCACATTCATAACATTTAGGTTTTTCAACAATGTTTTTCTTTTGATCAGATGAACTTTTTGAAGTACTACCAGAAGAATTTTTCTTTTTAAGAAATTCTTTAAACTCTTTGGTTAGTAAGGNTGAAGATTAGGCTAGTACGACAACTTTACAATCCCTACTCTTCGGATATGAAAACTACATGTCTAAATATGTTATATCTAATCTCATGCCTCACTTTCTCCCCAATACTAGGTGCATGAACCTCTCAAGCAGTCTTTTCCTCATGTTGTCCCCACCTTCCTTGGTAGGTTCTACGCCGTTTACAATGCTCTCCATGTGATGTAGCATAAAGGGTCCGCAATCACCACTGTAAAGAAGTAAAAATAATTTATGTTTAGGAATGTAGGCAGCAACGACAAATGTTACACAAGTATTATGACAAATAGTTTGCTTCAATGTACTTACGATGATGCGTTCTGTTGCGAGCAGTCAAAGTCTTCATAGAGTTCATAGTCTGTCTCCGCAACGTTATTCTGTAAGATCCAGTTCCTGGTTTGTTTTTCATCCTCGGTCATTGCTTCTTCAACAATAATCAGGTTTTCCTTATCATCTTCGCCTTTGCATTTTTCTCGAGTGACAATTGGATCTTGACTTTCTCCCGGCATTCTCATCTTAGTCAAGTTCACAGCTTGTATGAACTTCTTTATGTGCTTTACCTGTTTTTAGCAGATATAGAATTTTAGTTCCACAAAAGCATGCCAACAGTATTGAAAAGATAAAACTGAATTTGTGTAATTACTACATACCACTCTTGCTACATTCAGGTGGTACTTCTCCTCATTGTTGAATTCATCTACTGGTGGCCTCAATGAATTCATATGACTGAAGCTCCTTTTTTCATTGTCAATTACCAGTAATGTGTAGTGCATACTTGTGATGTGGTGAATTGGTAATAGCACCTTTTTGAATCGGAAGACGGACCACAGCGGTTCATAAATCATTGTCTCGACACCACACTCAAAAGGTCGAGTGTCCTCGTCTTGTTCTTTGGTCTGTTCATACTTTATAGCATAGTACTGTATACAGAACGTAACCAAGTTAATTCAAGTTAACAATAAAAGTTTTCATTGAATCTGGTTCAAATTTTGCTTGTTCAGTGGGGGTAGTAGACACATTACTGGGGGGCAATAATATGCCTACTGGCCCCCAATAGACAGACATAGAACAGTTTATTTTTCATTCAATATGAAATAAATAAACAAAACATGTTCAAAACACAAAATTATATATATTCATTGCCACAAATTGGGCCATAAACAATCTACTGCCCCCCAGTAGAATGATTGTTGCACCCCAGTAAACACAAAGAGTACTCCATATTTCAGCATGTTACTCAATGTGCCTTTCCAATAAACACATAATTCAATACATTTGGTTTAGGCTACTTACCGGTGCGTCTACTGTGAGGAATCCCACTTGCGCATTTTGCTTTTCTGCATCAGACTTCAGCAAGTCAATATAAACGGTGATCACCTGCAAAATTGGGTACGTGGACTTTCCATCAAAACTTTATAAGTAACAAGAGAAAGGAAAATTGCAGTAATTGATGAGATTACTGGGGGGCAGTAATCATTATACTAGGGTGCAGTAGATCATTGAATGGAGCCACTCATTGAAAGACTTACGTCAGTTTCAATGTCCCCCTCTTAGATTATTACTCTTAGGTCGTGCTTGGTGATCCGGAGTAGAAGATCACTGCTGATCCAGTACTCGGTCCTATTGAAACAGAAACATTTGATTCCAACACATATTTTATCAGTATGAAAAACGGAAATTAAATTGTTACACCAATTTTAAACCACGCTGTGTACTTACGTGTCTTTCTGAGCAACGTTGAAGAAGTCTTGATAGTGCCTTGCCACTGCTGGTTCCAATGTCTTCCATGTTTGCTTATCGCATTTGACTCCCTTAAGCTTTATCTTGTTGTGAAATTTTCCATGGGCTTGCGGCATGATTCCTGCTTTCTTAGGTGCAGCTCGCTTTGAAATTTTTGCCTCTTCCGGAGTGTCGTACTCCCACTCCTCCTCTCTAGCCTTCTTGGCAGCCCTCCGGTATGTCTTCACATTTTTCACTATAGAATGTATCTCCGGAGTTTTCTTCTGTTGTTCCTGATTGGCATGGGTCCCTTCCTTCTTTTTTTTCCTTTCCAATTAATTGCATCACTTCTTTCTCAGCAATATTCCTTATAATGTTATCAAGTTGTTCATCTTCCTCTTCATTCCCATGTTCTTGTTGCCCCAGAGGAAAACGGCTTTCATTTTCTTCAACAGGTACTTCCTGTGCAATAGGAAACGCTGACGTCACCGTGTCCGTCGACTTTCCCGCACTGGCTGCATAATGGGTTTCCTCTCCGACACTTGGTCCAAAGTTTGGATTTTCATCCTCAACTTCATCTTGGGGGACCACACCCTGCTTGAAAGGAACTATCTCAAGTTAGGTTTGAGGTGGGGGGACCTCTCCTTTCTCCCTTTCAAGCCGTATGTACAATGCCCTGATAAGGTTATTTTTGGCCCGCTTTTCAATTTCCAACTCCCTAATTCTCTCGTCGGCAACCTTCAGCTTTCCCCATAAATCCTTGTTCTGTGCAGTCAGGTCCTCATTTGCTTTGGCAAGCCTTGCTAACTTTACCTCCATTTCTTTTGTGGGCTTTGTCTCACCAATGGCTTCCTCCATCTCCCTAATTAGTTCTTTGATATTCCCCGTCAGCCTTTCATTTTGTTGCTCTTCTGCTTGGCTTGCCAGGGGTACCTGCCAACAGAATATAACCATAACCATTAAGTTATTGGTCCCCAATAATGTGTTCACTGGGGGCCAGTAATAATATTATTGCCCCCCAGTAGACTACCATAAAAGCACATATCTACATGTAAACAAGTCAATGATTTAAAATTCAACCAACAAACATCAGTAATTCACTTCATAGGCTTTGTTTAAGGTATCTATTACTGGCCTATTACTGGGGTAACACATTACTGGGTCCCACTAATGTATCTATTACCCCACAATTACTAGTAGCAGACAAGCTCAGTTGTGCCACTCACCCAGTTGTCAAAGCTTGGTGTGTCCTGTACCTCATCACCCAACTCGAGGTCTTCCAGTCTAATTTTTGCAGGCCATGGTCCAGCTTTTATCAGATCCTGTTACATTTAACAAGTAAGTAATGTGTAGTAAACATTGAAAATAAGGTATATATATAATGTTTTTGTAATTTGCTTACCTAAGGTATATATATAATGTTTTTGTAATTTGCTTACCACGGCTAAGTTCTCGTTCATGTACAACTGCTCCAGGCTAAAAATTTCCTTTATTGACCATCGGATGAATCGTGGAGTCTCATTCTGCCTTCCAGGAATCCAGGTCTTTGCCTTGGTCTTCTCAAGGAACCAGTAATAGATGAGAAGAAGGCATCCATTCAAAACAGATGGACTGTTCCTCCTATACTTTTGTAACCCTTCCATCAAGAAGTTCAGAATTAATCTTGGCCAATTGTACATGTTTATGGTCTCAATCCGTTCACATATCGCGACCATATCCCATGTGATCTGAGCACCGGTTCGAGTGAAGAAGAATGTGCTGAATAGATATGTCATCATTAGCACGGCTATCTTCCTGGCATCTTTCTCTTCTGCCGGCTTTGTCAACTCATCTATCAGTGTCGACTCCACCCTTGTTCTGAGGACAGCCTGCGTCTTTAAAGAGCTGCCAAATATTGGAGAGTCTTCCATCTCTTCCCTTACCACCCTCCTGTTCACATTGAACACTTCTCCTTCAGCCGGGAGGTGAAATAAAGCCATGACATCCTCCTCCGTTATTTCCATAACAATATCCCTAAACTTCCACTTGTTGTCGGTACAGTCGAAGTGCCTTAAGAGTATCTCCAGGTCCGCTTCATGTTTGTGCAGCTGGATCTCGGTTATCTTGTCCTGCCAGAAAGGTTCATTCATTTCACCAAAGTTGGTACCCATCAAAATCTCTTTCGTTTGGTCTGGTATTCTGTCTTTGTGTGCATTGACCATCCTCCAAAATGCACTGAGCGTGCACTTTTGTTGCTTCCACTCAATCTTTGCTTTCTGTGTCTCTTTTTTCTCCTCTTTTTTAACTGCCCTTTTCATTTGCTTCTTGGCTTTCTTCTTTGGTTTTTCTTCTTCTGTATCCACTTCCTCTTGAAGTTGTTTCCTTTTTTGTTGTTGTCTTGTTTTGATTACAAACATTTTCGTTGTCTGTTCACCTTCTGATTCTGATTCATCTTCAGACGATCGTCCAGATCTTCATTTACTTCTTCTTCAGCAGATCCTTCGTCAGAAATCTGTGCTGCCTGTTGTCGCTTCCTCTTTCTGATTTCGACAAACTTTTTTTGCAGTGTTTGGTTAAATGTGGTCTCAGTACAGTTATCGGAACTCTGTGAATTCCGGTCATCTTCTTCTGAGTCACTCATCAATGTGAATTTTAGTCTACCCATTCTGCACCGAAAACAAAACCACAATGATCAATCCAAAATAGCTAATAGAAGGGTTCTGACTCCGTATGAAGACATTATTGAGGGGCAGTAATGTGTCTACTGCCCGCCACTAAGCCATCAAAACTAGGAAAAGTTTTTTGGATTCACAGTGTATTGCACTATATCACAAAGAAAACAAAAAATGATCATTATATAATCAACAAAAGATGATGACTGTGTCCTAAGAAAAACATTATTGGGTGACACTAATTAGTCTACTGCCCCCCAGTAGACCATCAATAAATACACCGCTTCCTATGTTTCACGGACTATACAAGTTATTCACACTATAAATAACAGTTAATGTCTAAAATTAAATAGAGAATGAGTGTCAATAATATGTCTACTGCCCCCCACTAGACCGCCACAACCCTCACAATTTGCATCAAACATTCCACCGCATCCCATGTTTCACGGTTTATAGTAGCTATTCACACTCAAAACAACAATTAATGTACAAAATCCCACATTAGGATGGTCAATAAACTATCTACTGCCCCCCACGAGACTGCCAAAACCCTCACATTTTGCATCAAACATTCCACCGCATCCTATGTTTCACAGTTTATAGAAGTTATTCACACTCAAAACAACACTTAGTGTCCAAAATCACGCATTAGGATGGTCAATATACTGTCTACTGCCCCCCACTAGCCTGCCACAACCCTCACAATTTGCATCAAACATTACACCACACCCTATGTTTCACGGTTTATAGAAGTTATTCACACTCAAAACAACAATTAATGTCCAAAATCCCACACTAGGATGGTCAATAAACTGTCTACTGCCCCCCACTAAACTGCCACAAACAACATAACTTGATTCAATAATCGACTACTGCAATTTGACACTAAATTTACTTTGGAATAGCATATTTCATTCCGCCAATGAATGAATCAGTGATCATTGGCCCCCAGTACGAACTCTACTGGGGGGCACTAATGTTACAACTTTTATGTCAACTCCACAATAGGCTTTTGATCAAACCTCATTTCATCTAAAATAAATGTTTTGAAGTACTGAAGAAGATTCGTATCAGATTTTCTCAATTATGAACCAGAAACCCTATATTTCACCTATTTCACAGATATGCAAAGTCGTTCGAGAAATTTCACAGATATGTCACCAAAATGTAACTTCAAACTACTTTAAACGAAAGATTTTGTATAGGTTCCTCAGAAAACATGAAAAAAAAAACTGGAAAACGGAGTTGGAATTGAGTTTTTACCTGTTTCGATATCTTCCAAGCCGGAAAAACTAGAAACTCAACTGCCGGACCTTGAAGCGTCGTCACCGTAGAACAGTGAGAATACAGGAGAGAGAGAGAGAGAGAGAGAGAGAGAGAGAGAGAGAGAGAGAGAGAGAGAGAGAGAGAGAGAGAGAGAGAGAGAGAGAGAGAGAGAGAGAGAGAGAGAGAGGGAGAGAATCGGGTATGGAGGGAGGAAGAGATTTGAAAGAATCGGGTATGGAGGGAGGAAGAGATTTGAAACGGTTTGATGTTTGATTGAGATTGGTAACTGACGAGTCGTGCGGTGTTAGTGTAGTGGCACTACCGTAATAATGTTTGTTTCCGGAGCCTATATGAGTCTTGACCCTATCGAATTGGGTAAGTGGGGACAAAAAGATGAAGGTGGAGTGGTTGGGCAAATATTGGGCTAAAAAATGTGTAACTGGTCACAAACTTCATAAAACTAATGAATTATCTCCAGTAAAATAGAGCTAAATTATAGCCCTTTAAAATATTTCACGATTTTACATTATGTTTTTCAAATTAATGATTTTATTTTATTATAATAATATTTTAATTTAGACCAAAGTTTGTTTTTGAGACAACAATTAATTCTGTAATGTGTACGTTTGGATGAGGTATCTATGTATTATTGTTGATAACATTTTTAGATAGGATGAAATGATGAATAAAAGTTTTATTTCAACATCTTATTTCATAAATTAAATATTACATGAATAATGATACAAAATCATAAATTAAATCATTGATATTATGGCATAATTGATAACATAATTATTGACCGTTGGATTGCAACTGTTGTGTAACATGAGCCGTTGATTTTTTTTCAAATCAATGCATTATGCATGCGTCAGCCCCTCCCTTTTAAATCTGTTGGATTTGTTCGTGGGGTCCCGCCAGAGCCCAAGAGTCACCTTTAGTGTTATTTTCAGCCATCTGCACCCCCTTTTGGATTTGATTATATGACTTTCTGCTCTCTGAAGTCCATAATTTTTAGAAAAGAATTGGCTCTAGTTGGCCCTCTTATTGCAGGTGGCCTGAGTTTACCTCAATGAATAAAAACATGCTTTTACACATATATATATTTACAAGAAAAGAACTATATTTCTCCTTGGGTGGCCGAGCAAATATACAATTACTCATTTACGTTCAAGAAATAATTAAACAACTGATCAATACCGGAACCAAGAACTTATTCTTGGGTGGGCCAAGCAAATATACAATTACAAAACTTTTTATCGTTGTTAGTTTGTTTGAATTTATTGAACAAAGAGTTGGACTCTTAGATAATAGATTATATAGGATGAGACTCAGTAGAAGGAAACATACTCATTTTATAGAAGAAAATAAAGGAAATAAACTCAATAATTAAAGGGAGCCGGCAGATTTCGGTCATAATTCACATCAAAATTATTAAATGACAGTTGATTTAAGAAATTAACTAGCATTTTTTCACACATATTCTGTATGTGCAAGTTATTAGTTTTTTAAAAATAAAAAGAAAAAAGAAAAAAGTTGGTTATTGCAGAGAAAAGAAAATGGGAGAGAGAAAAGTGGGTTGTGGACATTTAAAAAAAAATTTGAATAAAAATATATTTTGTAAATGTCTTAATTATCCTTGTGATTTAATTAATTCTCAAAGTTTATTAATCTTCTAGGGTCTATTCTGTCAAAATTTCAGATTTTGGCTAACAAAACCTCTTCTCTTATTGATAAAAAAAAAAAAATCTATTCTCTTAATAATAGTATAGATTTACACCCAATATTAACTAATTAATTTTCCCGAAAATCATTAATTTGCGCTTGTTAATTTACCCCCCAACTAAGAAATTAATGATTTTGGGGGTAAAGTTAATTTCTTAAATCAATTGTCAAGTTATACAGGGATGAACCAATCATTCTCGTTCTCAAATTTATTCTGGTATTAAATTAAGGGCCATTGCAAGAAATTAATGATTTTGTTTAATTATCTATGCATTTTTCTGGTACTGAATAAGAAATTCGCAAAAATTTTAGTGAATCATGTCCATCTCCGACCCCTAAAGAGATCCGCAACCCCTACACCTCATTGATTTATGAAAGAAAGTAGTAGGGATCTGGACCCTCCAGCCCTTAATACAGGTCTCCCCCCCCCCCCGGCCCAAACCTCAGTATTTGAATGTTAAACGTAGATTCGTATACGATAAAAATCTTAATTTCGCCAAAAAAAAAAAATCATTTTTACGCGTTTAAGCTACGCGGCGGAAACTTCCCAATCTGCCACATGGGCTCTTCATATCCAATTTCTTCACTTTCTCTTCCTCTTGAAAAGGCCTGCACCTTCCTTCTATAGGTCATTTGGATAGACATACCTCCCGTTTCCCTTATTATATACGCCATACCCCTCTCTTCCTCTGCTTTTCTCTTTGCTTTGGTTTTGCTTCTCTTCACAACTTGTGTTCCTTCCATTCTTCCATCAACAATGTCTTCTTTGATCGTACCACCAGTCCTAACCACCCCCAGAGACGACGCCATCCTCCTCCACAAAGCCTTCAAAGGCTTCGGCTGCGACAAGGCCGCCGTCATCAACATCCTCGCCCACCGTGACTCCACCCAGCGAGCCTACATCAATCACGAGTACCGCACCATGTACTCCGAGGACCTCAACCACCGCCTCTCCTCCGAGCTCAGCGGAAATATCAAGAAAGCCCTCCTCCTCTGGACCCACGACCCTCCCACCCGCGACGCCACCATCGTCCGGGAGGCCCTCACCGGGCCCAACATCATCGATCTCAGAGCCGCCACTGAAGTCATCTGCTCTCGAACCTCCACCCAGATCATGCAGTTCAAGCAAGTCTACTTTGCGTTGTTTGGTTCTTATCTTGAGCATGACATCGAAGTTCAAGCTTCCGGCGACCACAAGAACCTGCTGCTAAGTTACGTCGCCACGCCTAGATATGAAGGTCTTGACTTTGACAGGTTCATGGTGGACAAAGATGCGAAGGCTTTGTACAAAGCAGGGGAGAGGAAATTGGGGACGGATGAGAAGAAGTTCATTGAGATTTTCAGTGGGAGGAGCAGTGCGCATTTGAACGCTGTGAGTGCTGCTTATCAGAACATGTATGGGAGTTCTTTAAAGAAGGCGGTGAAGAAGGAGACGTCGGGGCTTTTCGAGCATGGGCTGGTGACGATTCTGCAGTGTGCTGAGCATCCTGGGAGGTATTTCGCCAAGGTTTTGCATAAGGCGATGAAGGGTTTAGGGACAGATGATAGTACACTTCTGAGGGTGATTGTTTCGAGGGCGGAGATTGATTTGCTGTATATAAAGGCTGAGTACCAAAAGAAGTATGGCAAGAGTTTGGGTGATGCTGTTCGTTCTGAGACTTCTGGGAATTACAGGGATTTTCTTCTGGCTCTTATAGGCCCCAGTCATTAGCCTAATAGTGTGTTGTGTTTCAATCTCATGTGTTTAGTGTAGGCCTGATCTAGAACTATGGCATAGTAGCAAGATATTCCTTACTTGACTCCAAATGTTTATGTTTAATTTGAAGAATGTGTTTGTAATCCTTTCTAGATAATGAAATATTTGCTTTGAATAAGAAATTCGACATTGCCAGAAGAGGCCATTGTATTTGTCCCCAAATTTCTGAGGCATGAACATCAATTCTAAAACTATTAAACCACCTCTTTGATTTCCAATAGTCAACTACTGCTATAGGTTCATTCATTCATATGTCTATTTGATAGCCTATTTGTACAATCATATCTTTTCTATTGTAAATTGTTGCAACAGCTTAGACGTAGGATCTAGACTCCTTAATTGTAGTCTAAGCGTTGTATATAGTTTCGACTTCTGTCAATGAGAAATACAGAGCAAGTTCTACAAATCTTCAAACATTTTAAAAACATTGCAGGAATTTTCATGCAGGATGAGAGCAGTCTGTCAAAGTCCAAAGTCCATGACAGTAACAGATATACAGAACTACCAAAATTTGGTAAAATACAGTTTGTCAAAGTCTCCAAGTTTTCTTGTCTCAAAGACGAGAGCACTTACCTCACATGCTACAAAGCAAAAACCTGCAATTTGATATTCGCCTGTGATTTTATAATTGTTGATTTTATATGTATTCGGTGAAATTTTATCTCCTGTGTTTAAATTCATGACACATGATGAACTTGCCAGCAAGGCTGTTGCCATCTTTCCCTATAGGCAGAGTAAATAAATGTTTTAGGCACATCGCCAGATCTTAAAAGGTAGGTAGAAAGTGAGAAACAGAAACTGTAATAAGCATAAACAGCACATATGATGCAAAGTTCCCTTTCCTGTTTTGTACGTATATGTATAATTCTCATCCTCTTCCACAAGATTTAGAAAATTAATCAGGAAGTTGACAAGAAAAATCAAATTAACATAATGGTCGTCAGCTGAATGTTTCATTGTTCAACTGCTGATTAACCGGCTGCTAATTCATAGGTAATTTCGCATTCCTCCGCATCTGCAACCACACAGAATTGGGCATGAACAAGATGAAGAATCTTAGCTCTCCTAATTTTGAGAGATGAAGAAGCTTCTTCTCCAAATTTTAATGTTTCGAAGATTAGAGCAATTTGACAAAGTCCATGAATGAAGCAGAAGTACAGAGATAAGAAAAAATTGTATGGTTGCGATTACCTCACATACTATAACCCAAAAACCTGCAAATTTGACAGGCTAGTCTTTGCCTCCATTTTTTCTTTATAAGTTCTTGAGGATAAATCCAAAATCTCCAAGAAAGACATGTTTAAAAAGAACAAGCTAAATAAGAATAAAGAGCCATCAGGGAGAAGCATTGATAAACTTACTTAAGGTATAGCCATCACGCCAATAAGCTTTTATTCCTTCTTTAATTTCATTAACATAATGGCAGAGTAAATGTTTTAGGCACCTATATATTAACAAAACAGCATATACATGATCAACAGTTCAAAAGGATGAAGCAGAAAGCATCTTTTTATGCACCTTGTCTATCAAGTTTTTGCTTCTGCCCAGCCTGTGCAACCTTCTTTAAAACATCATCTTCAAATGTTCGAAAGCCAACCCCGACCATATGATTCATTCGATCAGGTTCATCATACTTCTCAGCTGTCGGAGTCTCGGAGACACCGTCATCTTCGGTACAACTGGTTGAAAAAGTGAAACCTTCAAAGGATTAGAAAGATCACCAATTACCGCTCCTGTTGCAGCAACAGCTGCATCTCTAGTCTCCATCAGAACCAAAGCCAAACAACCTGAACCAAGGATTAGGTCTTTAACTCCACCAAACTTGGACAACAGGTCTCTCAACCTCTTTGCTGTATAACCTTCACCCCCAAACTTTTCCCAACGCACTCTAATCACCTTCTCTTCTTAACCTCAGGCTTATCCCAACACCACCATTCACCTTCTTCCCAACTCCCCCAGTCTCTCTCTTCGGAGGCATTGCACGATATCTTGCACACTCTTCATCCAACTTCCTCTTCATTCTCTCATCTCGTTCTTGTCTAACTTTGGCATCCCTGTCAAACTTTGCAGCTCGTTCTCTGGTTTCAAGATCAGAAACCATCTTCTGTCGCTTGGGATTGCGCTCCAAACGGCGACCATCCTTCTGTCTTTGATCTCTTAGGATTTTGTCAAACACTTTGCGGGCCCTTTCGTTTTTGAGAACCCCATAGTTTCTTTTGAGCCTTTGGAAATTGGTGTTGGCTTGGAGATCACTTTTAGGCCTCTTGTCCGGGTGCAACACCAAAGCCTTTGTGTGGTAAGCCTTCGCAATCTGTTTCTCTGTGAGCTTAGAGCCTTTCTCACCGGAAGGCAAACCAAGAACCTTATAATGATCATCGTCAATAGTCTTATTCATATCAATATCTGTTTCTACGTCAAGGAGATATTGACAGAGCCTAGTGGAGGCCGATTTTTTATATAAGGTTTTGATTATGTTTAGGGTTAGATCTATTAGTATTATCACAAATAGCATTCCTATTATTTATTGGAAATTTTAGTTTGCATCAAAACTTGTTGTTTAAACATCCAAAGTGATCAAACTCCTAAGCTTTATTTTTCAATTGACTCATATTGTTATTCATAATGAAGATAAAGACATAATTCTCTTTTAGTGGCAGAGATGATGAAGAAGCTTTTGATTATTGATTTAAAGTTTAAGGTTGGTCCAGAGATCATTTTTACAAAAGAGAAAACTAAATGGCATGCATGATGACTCTTAAAGCAAAACAAAACAAGTATGTGATCAGGATTCAGGCACCAACAATGTACTAACCAAGCAAAGCGCTAGCTCCTCCTCAGCTATTTCACTTCCCAGAATTTGAATCTATCATCAAACAACACAATCGGTGGAATGTAACATAATCATAAAGCAAGAGCTAGCTGTAAATGTTAAGTGTATGGGATTGGAATCTAAGCACAATCCTACTTTAGGATTGAAAATTGATATCAGCATACCAGCAATCCTAGCCAACATACAAGCAATGCAGTGGACCATCAGACAAGATACTCTACCATATCTCAAGCACTAGAACAGACTGAAGTCTGAAGCAATTCTGCACTCTGCTCACAAGCATGCCAATGTCCATCCTTATGCTACGAGCCAAGACAAATCTAGAGCTAATACATCAAGACAAAAATCTTGTCTCCCAGCGTTTGGCATCTCTATGCTTGTAGTAGTTTAATGGCACGTTTACTTACTTGGAATGGAAAATAATCATGAATCGGAGACAAGTGGAATGGGAGAAGAAAGGAATCGGTATTGATTCCGGAGGAATGATTCCTAACATCTCCCCCCTTCGTAATCGAATTCCTGAGTATTCAGGAATTGATTCCTGATAAATAGGTGGGACCTACACCAATTCCGATTCCTTTATGTGTTAGTAAACACAGGAATTCTTTTACCTGGAATCATTCCGATTCCTTTATATGTTAGTAAACACAGGGGTGTTTTTATTCCGTAATCATTCCATTGCATTCCATTCCATTCCAAGTAAGTAAACGTGCCCTAAATATGTGTTCTCCTTTGTGATCTATTATCTGCTTCAATCAAGCAAATTCCATTTCTCTTCTCTCTTCAGTAAACATCTCACTTATGATTATAACACCAAAATGATCAGCCTCAGAAGTTGTCCTGTTACTATTAATTCACATTCATAATTGAGAATTTGAGATCCCATTCTTCTTACCAGAGGTCCTTTCCTCTGCGGAAACACTTAAGAGGCCCTCTGCATCAATTTCAAAGCAGATATCCAACTTGGGAACACTCTGGACAGCTAGATGAGGAAGCTCGTAAGTACTAATTTAAGTTCAATGTTCAAACAGAGATGAATGGCATGTGTGTGATCACGAAAAAAATTATCAAACCAAGTAAAGCCCCTCAGCTACTACACTTCCCCAGATTTTCTATCATCAAACAACACAACTGTCTCAAAAAAGAGGCTTAAAAGTTCAAGTACGGAAGTTAATGACAATGCTACAGCTGTTGAAGATCAAACAAAAATGATCATCTCTTAGCTCATCTTCTCAATTCCTTCAAAAATACTTCTGTTACAGTTTATTGTGGTCCCTTTCTTATTACCGGTGGACTTGTCCTCAGCTGAGACACTCAAGATACCATCGGCATCAATATTAAAGCATATATTGAAGTCAGGAACACCCTTAGGAGCTGGAGGAATACCGCGGAGACAAAATTCACCCAGAAAGTTATTATCTAAAATGCTTCCACTCTCACCCTCATAAATGGAGAATCTGACACCAACTTGGTTGTCATACAGAGTAGTCAAAGGCCAGTTCTTAATTACAGGAACTTTGGTATTTCTTGGAATCACAATTTGCATAAATTTGTCTAGACCAACCTCCACCCCAAGTGACACAGGGGTAACATCTAAGAGAGTGAAGTTTTGTAGCTTTCTATTTTCATTCTCACTCAAAATTGCAGCATGAACAGCGGCTCCATATGCCACCGCCTCATCCGGATTAATACTCTGGCACAGCTTTTTCCCCTTGAAAATATTCTGTAATAGTTCCTGCACCTTGGGAATTCTAGAAGAGCCACCAGCAAGAACAACATCATGAACATTACTTATTTCTATATGAGCATCCCTCAAGCACTGTTCCACAGGGTTCATGCACTTGTTGAAGAAATCCATGTTCAGTTGTTCAAATTTGGCACGAGTAACTGTAATAAAGAAATCAGTACCTCGATCCAAACAGTCAACTTCAAGGTCAATCGTGGACGTAAATGAAAGTCTCCTTTTTGCCTTCTCACAAGCATTTCTTAACCTCCTAAGAGCCTTGGGGTTTTCACTGACATCCAAATTATGCTTTGCCTTGAATTGATCAATACAATAGTTTACCATGTTGTTATCGATATCTTCACCTCCAAGATGAGTGTCTCCAGCAGTGGCTTTCACTTCAAAGACACCATCCCCTATGGTAAGTAGTGACACATCTAATGTGCCACCACCCAAATCGAATATCATCACATTTCTCTTGCCATACCAACCGGCCTGTTTCTCAAGGCCGTAAGCAATGGCCGCAGCTGTCGGTTCATTAATAATGTGCATCACCTTTAGACCTGCATTGACTCCAGCATTTTTTGTAGCCTCACGCTGTGAGTTATTGAAGTAAGCGGGAACAGTTATAACCGCATTTTCCACAGTTGAGTCCAGATACTTTTCAGCTATCTCCCGCATCTTTGTGAGAACCATAGATGAGATTTCCTCAGCAGCAAATTGTTTCTCTTCACGCTGGTGTGTAACCATGATCATTGGCTTGTCGTTGGCACCTTCCACAACCTTGAATGGCCAAAGCTTCATATCATTTTGAACAGAGGCATCACTGAATCTCCTACCGATCAAGCGCTTTGCATCTGAAAATTGATGTCAAATTCAGAAACCCATTCTGACGAGGAAAAACATCAGGGAATTGTTTATGATCGATTGAAATAACATAATATGAACAATATTCAATTCATTTTGTTACAAATTTTACTAGTATTAGTTTTAGCTTCTACTGATATAAGTACTACGATTCTATTCGAATGATATATACAGTTAGTCAATTCGGTCCATTTGTTTTTAAATTCTTCTTTCTATATGTTGACATACATGGATTACTAGCCTATTATAAAATCATTCCATTCATCCTAATGAGTCCAATAAATGAGTCCTTACGGAATTTTTCTCTTGAAAAATTTAAGATCAGAAGCACTTCATGTGTTTAGGAATTAGATATTGCAATTTATCTTAGACTCACATGTACCCATTCATAGCTATTTGGACAGACTACCGCTATATTCTTTCCAAAGCATAACCACTTTTCGCCCAAGTAAACTCTGAAAAGAGGGTTTTCTCGTGAAACAAAAAACAAATAGGGAAGAATTCTAAGAGTTGTACTGAACGTACCAAATATGGAGTTGGTGGGATTCTTGATGATCTGGTTAAACGCTGAATCGCCAATCAGTTTCTCAGTATCAGTGAAGGCAACATAAGATGGAGTAGTCCTGTTTCCCTGATCGTTCACTATGATTTCTACATGTTCGTGCTGCCAAACCGCCACGCACGAGTAAGTTGTCCCCAAGTCAATCCCTATTGCATGACCCTTTTCTTTTCCGGACATTTGTATTCAACTGGAAGAAGATCTATGAGAAGAGAAAATCAAAATCGTCAATTGTACTCAGCTGTGTTAATATAGAGGAATATAGACATGCATCCTTTTGTGCCGAGAATTATAGGGGACTGTAATCGTTTTAAAACATTTATATTGGCTTTTTTTTTTAGAAATAAAACATTTATTGTGGTTCAGTATTCCATATAGTATTAGTAGTTTGTTTTTCGTGTAACCATTTAAGATGAGAGGGGCACAATATTGTTTTTTTAAAACCTTTCCTGTTTAGGGTTTTTGCATTAGCATCTTCACACTTTTGTATGTCTTGTTTATTTTATGGGCCTGTTTGGCTTCCAAACTTGCGCTGGGGGATGGAAAATTTGGATGTGGTGGATCTCACGCAAACTAAAGGTGGATTTGGTTACTCTAGACAGTTTTTATTTAGTCAGCAAGATTCTTCTTGTGATATTTTAGATGTAAATGTGTATAGGCAAAATATAGGGCATCTTTGAGGTGATATATTTTAAAAGTAAGAATATAGTTGTTTTACAGTGTAATTTACAACCTAGTTAAGGGAAATTTTCTTTGTATCGGCCCATGGCACTGTAAAGAGGCGATAGCTCCTGTGGGCTATGGCAGTGCACGATGACCTCTTAACTAGTCTATGGTTTCCTCCATCTTCGATTATGGTTTGTTTATAACTGCAGAACTTGCCTTATGGGTTGCGCATATAGAAGATTAGGCGTATTGTATAGGGTATGCTTGGTAGGTTTCTAATGGACAAGGCTAGTGCTTATGTTCGTTTTGTTTAGATGGGAGTTGATCACGAATTCACGATCTCGTCCTCTTGGGTATGGCATAAACGGGCTTTTAGGTTTTTGCCTACCTTGGAGGTTGAAGTCAAGTTTGTGTACAAAAAGTAAGTTAAATTTCTCAAAGCTACACGCAGACCTCTTCTTGTCTCTCCCAACAAAAAGATAATGCAGACATGTCAGACATAATTCATGTCTTCCAGTTAAATTACAACCATAATTCACAATAACTCAAATCAACATCTCAGACATGTCACCAGGACCAAGACCAAGACCAAGACCTTGACCTCTTCAAACGTAGCCCTCCATACTCTCAGAAACAGAGTGCCCTGTGACACTGCAGCCAAAAAAAGTGAACCCCTGATTCTCGTTTTCGGTCCAACCCATCTCGTAAAGTAGTGTCGTGACTCCAACAATTCATTCTACATATAAAGTCCCCATCATTCGAGCAAAAAACAATCCATAATCAAAGAAATGACCGTTAGGCCAAAAATACCTTTATTAAAGATTTTTCAACTTGATTCATTTTTTTTCCCAGACTTGATTTCAAAAAATTGAACAGTCATCATGAAATTACTATTTCAAAAGTATTTGAATGGAACATCCATCATGTTGTCCTGCATTTGAAAAAAAAAATGTAGTGAATCAGTAATGGCATTAAACTAGTGCATCAGTAATTACAAGCACTTATTCGGATGAACAATCTCTGGAGACAAACCTACAACATTAGAAGAAAGAAAACCCACATTCACAAACTCACTGACCTACACATTAGAAGAAAGAAAAAACCCACACTCACAAACTCAATGACCTAACAGAGCCAGAAGAAAAGCCCTGAAATTCCCAGAAGTCTCAGACTTTACGGCCTCGTTCAAACTCTTACCATACTTCTTCTGGTACTCAATCTTCACATACATCATATCAATCTCCGCCCTCGTCACCACCACTCTCAACAATGTACTATCATCCGTCCCCAAACCCTTCATGGCTTTATGCAGTACCCTAGCAAAGTACCTCCCTGGATGATCAGCACACTCCAGAATCGTCACCAGTCCATGCTCGAAGTTCCCGGAAGTCTCCTTCTTCACCGCTTTTCTCAGAGAATTTCCGTACATGCTCTCATAAGCCGAGCTCACCGCATTCAGATGAGCCCGGCTTCGATTACTAAAAACTTCGATAAATTTCTTCTCATCAGTCCCTAGTCTTTTCTCTCCGGCCATGAACAGGGATTTCGCGTCGTTCTCCGCCGCTACCCTGTCGAATTCGAAGCCCTCGTACCTCTGAGTGGTGACGAAGCCCAGCAGGAGATTCTTGAGGTCGCCGGAGGTGTACAGTCCGATGTCGCGTTCTAGATGGGTATTGAAAATCGAGGAGTAGACTTGCTTGAATAGGGCGATCTGGGAGGGGGTTCGGGAGCAGATGACCTCGGTGGCGGCGCGGTGGTCGGAGCCGGTGAGGGCGTGACGGACGATGGTGGCGTCGCGGGTGGCGGGGTCGGGGATCCAGAGGAGGAGGGCTTTCTTGGTATTTCCGCTGAGCTCGGAGGAGAGGCGCTTGGTGAAGTCCTCGGAGTACATGGTACTGTACTCGCGGGCGATTTGGGCGCGGTGGGCGGCGTCGCGGTGGGCGAGGATGTTGATGACGGCGGCGGTGTCGCAGCCGAAGCCCTTGAAGGCTTTGCGGAGGTCGATGGCGTCGGTGCGGGGTGTGGTCGGGGCTTGGGGTGTGGTTAAAGTCGCCATTGTTTGTTGCAGAAAATTATCGAATTGATTGTGACAGGGAAATCGTGGCAAGAGGTTTTGAGAAACCGATTTGGATTAGGTAGAGGAGTAACGGATCTCTAACGCGTGGAGTAAAGGAGCCAACCGCTTCACATAAGTGATGAAAAGGACCAAAGCTTTTTCTCGTGTGGGTCAATGGTCAATTTTCATGACGTATAGTGTGGAGCACGTGGGATGAAAATGCCCAGTGAGATAGTGACACATCGACTAATTGGTTTAGGAGAGGGGCAAATAATTTAAAGAAACTGATTGGATTAGTTGCGGGAAAAATGCTTTAACCGTTTTTATTTTTTTTTTAATCTGCTAAATTGTTTATTTTTGAACTTAATTAAAGAGGGGCAGTTGTGATTTTGAAAATTTTACATAAAGCCTTATTAGCTGAACTGAAATACAGACATTATCATATGTTTAAATATTACTATCTATATGGATGTCCACATAAATACTCATTAGTTATATAATTTGATGTAAACTCTACCTCTACATATAGAGGCTAATGAGACTGAATAAGAACACTTCTACTTCCTCTCAACTATTTTTTCTCCATCTTCTCCCTACTTTATAATATGTTATCAGCACGTTTGCTCTTTTTTTTTTTTTTTCACTTTATGATGATTTACGAGTTTTTGGTGCAACTTTGTTGTTTTTGACCATAACTCATAATCTACGAGTCAAAATTTTTTAGATTATATCATGGCACAGCTATTATAATTTCATCAATTACCTTGATTTTTTTTTTGTTTCATCGATTCTGATTCCTTTGTATCCTGCATCCATAATTCATGGTTTCTACAGTTTTCGTTTTCAAGTATGTTGATCATACATGCAACTTGAATGATTTATATATATACATATTTATAATCTTCTAATTCTCAGTTAACTGTTCATCGGCTTATGAACAGTGCCGGCGCGAGCCAAGCCGGTCTTGGCTGAAAAGACTATTTTATCCCTGCGTCAGCTCTCTCTTGCCCGACACCTGTCTGCCTGCTTTGATCCCCGTGTCTTTCTTCTTCACTACAGAGAGAGAGAGAGTGGAGGGAATTCATTTTCTTGGACCACCAACCCTCAGTGTGTGTTTTTCTTGCTTCGACACCTGGGGTGGTTCTCAATATCGTGTCTATAATACCTCGCTCCACCGAGAGGTAAATAGTGTTGAGGATTGTGCAATCGGTGTTTTATTTGCATTTGAGGATTTTTGGCAAGATTACTTGCAACCGATTTGCGGGTAATTTCAGTTCTGATGTTGCATGTCATGGTTGTGTCTGTGTTTCTTCGATTTAGGGTTTCTTTGTTGGCAGTTTTTTGGATTTACAGTTTGTCAAATTTGATTTGTGTTGAAAGAGTGGGTTTTGGTGATGAGTCAAATTTTGGGTTTCACGTAATCTGTTTTCTCAAGCTGATAGACACGATGTTTCCCTTTTTTTTCTCTTTGTTCTTGGCTGAGCTTTGTGTTTCTGTTGTTGATAGAGTGAAAGAGAGGGAGAGAATTCCAGAGAATATGTTCTGCATGTTCTCCGTGTGTGTGTTTTTGTGTTTTCCGATAATAGTAATAATCAAGAAACACGGAGAATGAAAGAATCTGTGGTTCTTTTTGAAAGAATTTTGATTTGGGGTTTTGGTGATGTTAGGGGTTTCTGGGTTATTGGCTTAACCTTGAGGTGGAGGTGTGTTGAGAAAGGCAGGAGAGCTGCTGAGGTGTGGCTTCAAACATCCAATTCCAAAGTTATTGTTCATGCTTGGAGACATAGATTGCTTCTACGTTCAAGGTTCCTTAATTCTCCTCTCTCAATTTTGTCCATTGTAATTGTAAATTGTTCCTATTTAATGTTAAACTGTGATTGGTTTTGTATGCAGGTTTCATATGCTACTGTTGTAAGAAATTGGTCTCCAAGGTCTGAAGAGAAGGAGAAGGTTGAATCTGTAAATCAAGGTAAATGGAAGAGAATACATGTTAAGCAATTTTTGAAATCATGCTCAACTTTAAATTTTTAGAAACTTTTTGAAAAGGTTTTTTTTTTTTTTTTCCTGAGATCTGTAGTCTGTAGAGGATGAATTTTTTTGAAGTTGTAAACTTTGAACATTTTAGTTCAATTTTAAAGCCATAGCCCGAGAGTAGAGTAGAAAATTGATATGAGGTGGTCTGCTGGTGTGAGATGATATGATGTTGAGGAACTCTTCTTATGCTTGAAAGATGGTTTATGAAACAGGGTTTTGGTTAGATTGTTCTATGGGTTTGATTTCTGCATGTCTGACGATCTCCACATGATGCCCATTCTCTCTTTATCGTAAACATTAATCAGCCTTTTTTACTTGGTGATGAATGTGTCTACATTCGGGTGTGTTTTCTTTCTGCTTTCTTTGCAGCGAAATCATTCTTTTTTTTTCTTTTTTTTTGGGCTCTGTTTTGTCATGAAGAGAGAATGGGTAGATATGTGGAGTTAATGATGATTATATGGAATTGCAAACTAGGAACCCACTAAGTTTACGTATGTTATATAAACAATTTTGTTGATTGAATTCCTATAGCACTAAGTTAAATGATTAACTTATTGGAATTGGATTTACATAAGGATCCGGTCTTCAAGTTACACTCTCTAACCGGTTTCTGTTTTGCTTCTTTTCTGACTGAGTTTTGTGTATTGATTGTTTGATCATTCAGTAGAGAAGGACATATTGTATGGCAGGAGTAATATTTCATGGTGTTTGAAAGAAAAAAGTATTAGGAGTATTACTTACACAATAATGAACTTTCTATTGAAGTTAGTTTTGGTAGTTTTATGATTGGTTTGAGGATTTTATTGTTCTTTTGTTTGATTTTTACAGATTTTATGCAAAACATTTTAGGGGTTGTTTTTGCACCACTGTTCTGTTGTCTGTTGTTTGGTGCTATATTCATCTCTTACTCTGATTCAGGTGAGTTTTGTTAGATCAGTTGCTGATTTTAGTTGTGTGCATGATCTTCAATATTTTCTTTTCTGTGTTAAGTTTATCATTTATATACACATGATAATGTCAGCTTCTTTAAATATTGGTTTTCCATTTTGTAGATTCTCGGAACAGTGTGCTGTCGAATTTGTCAAGTGTTTTGGATTCAGGTAAATGATTATTCTGTCTTTAATTGGAATTTAATTGATTATTCTGTCTTTGGTTTTTAAGTTCAAACTGTTTGACTCAGTTGTTCATAAGTTGTATCTATGTTTGTTAGTTGTTTATATTTACTTTGCTTGAAGAGAGTTATGGTACAAATTCAACTGTGGTTACAGAGAACAGAAAAGCAAATTAGGTACTGCAAAATCCTCATTAAGAAGGGAACATATCAACCAAAGCAAAAGGGGCAAACAAATCATGAGGATAAATGTTTTCATCTGTGCGTGCAAGGATAAGAAAGAGTTTGACATTTTCATTGGAATAGCATTTGAACAGTTTTATACTTTCGTTGAAATAGAAGCAGTAAGCTTTGGCTATGACATTTAATAGTTGTTTATTCTGTAAAATTTGTCTATAATCTGTTAACAAAACCTCCATCTTCAATTTGTTGTTACAATTGTTGGTACTTTTGCAGACCCAAGTAACAATAAGAAAGTATTGATAGCCTCCCTCACACTTCTGGCATATGAATTAGATATTCGTTAGTTTGTTTATGAGTTAGATATGAACAATATGTGATGCTAGATTTCCTTTGGATGGTTTTGGTTTTGGTTTTGGTGTTGTTTTTTTTTTTTTTTGGGTCAAATTTGCATGGTTTTAGTCACGAATCCATTTTAGTTAATACTCACATGATGCTCTTCTTAAGGTGAGAAACATAGATTTCAAGAATCAGAAACATGGAACTAATGTTATTTTGGATAGAAGATCAGCAATCTGAATATGCAGAGTTTCTATATTGTCTGTGCGCCATTTCCTAAATCACCTTAGATTATGTGTGCTGCATTATTTATAATCCCAATTTTCCATCTGTGAACTGTTGAACAATTGTTGCTGCTGCTTGCACTGTTTGTTCCTTTTGAAGATCCTGAAAAATAATCTCTTTGCATCTTTATTCTGGGTTGTCAGTGTTATTATGCAGACAGTTGACTTCTCAACTTATATAAATATATATATATATATATATTGATGTTTAATTATAAACTTCGAGATACAGTCTGATCCTTCTTTGTTTGGATTTTAATTTTTGAAATTTTGGTTATTATCTTTGTTTGGTATCCCATGGGATTAGTTTGATGTAGATAACAAATTTTGAGGCTGTGATCCTTTTTAAAAAAAAAATTGTTTCAGCTTTGCAGGTTGGAGATAGATGCAGGCTGCGTTGAATGTTCGATGAGGTCAGATGCACTTCTTTTTCCCTTCCTGCATAGATCAGTTTAGCCTATTTTTAGCATTGCACATAGGTCTGCAGTCCATTATGGTTCTAAGCAATAACAGACGTGCATGATTTGGCAGGAAATTCTAGACCCCTCATTGCAGTTTCCAATTTATATGTTGAATCAAAGTTTTCAGCCTATTTTTATCCTCATTTGGATTGCTGTTGGTGTTCTAGCTGTTTGTTCAAATATAAATTGCTGAGATTGCCTAAAATTTTTGCTTCTATGGTCATCAGATCCCTACAATCTTTCTCACCATCTTATCTTTTCCGCAAATTTTCATATATGAATCATATAAATTGCTTTGCTTTTCTTTCGTCTCTAGAGCAATCACATCTTTATAGCTAGCTTATGACTTCATAATAAATTATATGGCATTTTCAGGTTATTAATAACCTTATTCCAGGTCTTCGATCAGAATGCTTTCTTGATTCAAAAACTAATTCCCAGTACAAAACACCTAGATTTTATACTGATCCCCAGTACAAAACACCTAGATTTTATACATACCCAGTACAAAGATCTATGGTAGCAGCTAATCATGAATAAACCCTAATCCATCAAGATTTAACTTTTATCTTTTATCCCTTTAAATAAAATTTTATTTTCAAATTCCATAATCATGTCATATCCACTTAAACATTAATAATACATGGGTCATGGGAGGAAAACTCTAACCTTTTGAAGGAGGATCGGGTTCTCTGAGATGCCTCGGTGTTTCAGATGATGCCGATTTGTAATTATCTTATTGTTAGTTTTTAATTTGTAAATAATTTCCTTCCTTTTCTCCTGTGTATCCAAAATGTGAACTTCAAGTCTAAGAAGTCAGAGATTCCTTGCACTAGAAATGTGTATTTGCATTCAGAATTTTATGTGCGTGTAAATCTGTTGACTATGATGAATATCTATCTTATATATTTTAGAAAGTCTTCATATTTACTACATAAGTTTGTGCTAATGGCTACAGAACTGATGCAAAAAAGTTGGAGGAGTGGGTTCGACCTCAGACTTCCACTTCGTTGAATGAGATAGCTTAACCAACATATATGACCCTCCAAGAAGTGGATGCAAACAGACTGACACAAATGATCAGATTTGAAAAAGTTTCTTGAGTTCAAATGTTTGCCATGAGCCCATGAGGGTCTCTAAACCGCAAGTGAAAAGTCAAGACTGCTTTGTGCCAAGTTGGAATCAAATACAAGGCATATGATCATATTTTGTGGTCAAATTGTAGAAAGCTGTTACAGGTTACAGTGCAAGTAGAAATAGCTGGTATACAAAACATCAGAAAAATGATTGACCAGACTATTAGACAAATGAGCAAACATCAAATCCCAGTGGGAACCACAACCCAGCTGATATGTGGTGACCAACACCAACACCTCTTTTCAGCAGACAGATCAAATGTAGCTAGGTTAGCCTATAAGTAGAACAATATATTTTTGACAAGCTGTGTCAACAACAGTTGTATTGTATATTTGCACATTATCAGAACATTCATATTAATGGTAATGTTAGTTGCAAACATAAGTCTCTAGCCGTCCAAAGTTACAGATTTTGTTTGACAGATTTTGTTTGAAAACCCGCAGCAACGCGCGGGCACCTATTCTAGTGATTCCCAATGCAATATTATTTGTATATTATTCTATTTGTTTGTTTCGTTATTTATTGTGTCATACCATAATTACACAATCATGAAAATTGCAATTTCATTCTGAATAGACTTCTTATGACATATTACGTAGCCAGGTAGCTTTAGAATCCTTGATAACCTCTAATTATTGTTCTATCTCTTATCGATTGACCAATTTTGTTCATTATTACTTAATGTGAACCATCTATAACTCTGTATGTGGTCACATAAATTGAGAATTTGTTTTGATTGTTTAATTAAATGTCATCCTAGTCCATCTTATTGGCTTTTTGGCTTAGATGCCGTATATCAGTCCATATGCATATCGATTATATATTCCAAGAACAATATCATGGCACCGGTTATTTGTCAACTTATAGCTTTAGGTATGTTCTTTTAAGCATAATTGATCAAGTTCATTTATTTTTCTTACTCATTATTCGGTTTTGTAATTTAAACTGATCGAAACCTGAAGTTTCTATTATATGAGAGCCTGAAGTTCCTCGAGAGTTACATAATCAAAATTGCTACATGAAGTTTCTCAGAGCTTATACAATTAACGAGGGCCAAAAGTTCCTCAGAATTGTACAATGATCAAAATCGCATGTTGCTTGATCCCTGATCATATGGGGACCTAAAGCTCTAGGGTCATGAAATGTAAATTGGTAAATTGTGACATGAAGTTCTTCAGAACTTATGCAATTATGAGGGCCAGAAGATCCTCAGAGCTGTATAATCGAGTATATGAACTCACATATTTTTGATCCCTAATAATTATAAGAGGGCTGGAAGTTCCTCAAAATGTTTGGGTATTGGGGTTCCCTCCTCCTCACGACAATGTGAATTTGAAGTTCCTTACCTTATTTTAAGATTATGTTCTTCTGCAATTAGAGGAGAGAAACAAGATTATCATATTTGTGAAGTTAACCAGACCAGAAGTTCTGTGTATTTTCTTCATATATAGAACCAGAAGTTTCCATTGTTAATTTATTTATTTATTTTTCTTTCACAGCAATATTTCTATTTTATTGTATATCTTCATTACAGTACAATTTTTTTTATCCATATGGACCAACAGTTCAACGTCTCAAACCTTCAAATCTCGAGTTTAATATTTTTGAACCAGAAGTTCAAAATACCATATAGTAGAACCCGAAGTTCTAACAGTGAAAACTCAAATCAGAAACTTTGAGTACAAAATAAAAATTGGTTATAAAGTGAAATCAAGACTTCACTTTAATTACCTCGAGCCTGAAGTTTCGAGCATCAAATTTATTTGAACTTGAAGTTGAACATACGAAATCTTAGAACCTGCAGTTCTAATAGCAAAAAAAATTTGAACCAGAAGTTTTGAGTGAATTTTCGTATGTCAATTGATATGTTTTTTTTTTCTTATGCTTACCTAAAACTTTCTTATTGTTATCTTATAAGTGTACAAGAAGTTCACTCCACCTTAGAACTTGGAGTTCTAATTATGCAGACTCGAGCCATAAGTTTCAAGTGAATATATAGACAATTTATCATAAAGTTTTAATCTGAGTCAACCTCAAACCTGAAGCTTTGAGGGAATTATTTTGACACTAATTTAAAAGTAAGCAGATATTTAACTGTTGGTTTATGACGAATAAGTATGAGTATACCCCAAATTTGTAATCATGAATTTTTGTAATTAAAAGAGATCAGAACTTGTAGTTCCTTGATCCTTAATTACATGTGGACTTGAAGTGATGACCATCTAAAGTCATTCACTCATAAGTTATGGTCATGAAGTTTAAACTCAACATTTCGAATATATCTTTTTGGCCAGAAGTTCAAAATGCATTTGATGTTATTAATCTACATCAAACAACAATACAATAATTGAACGTCATGCTTTACCTGTATAACACGAACCAGAAGCTTCGTGTATATCCTATGAGATCTACTGTTCAATTCTTGCAAATTTGATTTGTGTCATCTTCAAACTTATGTTTTGAGTGACTTTCAGACAATGCAATTTTATCCATGGTGTCCAGAAAACATTACTGAGGCTTATGCTTATGGGGCTAATATAACAAATCATCTTAGATCTTACATATCTGATTGATGGCTCTAGAAGAGCACATATTATTGTCTCTTTGCATCTTGTGCCTCCAATATTACCAGAGATGTATAACCTCTCCCTCTCATGGATCTCATTGATAAGAAAGCCGATTGACATGGTTATACCATGAAATGCCACCAGAAGTGGATCATGGCAAGAGAGAAATAAGGAGTCAATGTAAATACTATCCTAGCATCCACATATGTGAGGAGATTGTAAATTGGGTGTGTGTCACCTATGATACACTATATGGTGGATGATTATCAAGCCACTTTCGAAAGGGCACTGGTCAAATTAAATTGCATTGACAAATAAGAACATTGAGATTCATCTCACATGCCTGACGTCTTTTACTTACAATAAGTAACTTGAAAGCATTATTGTGTTATTCCACAGATTTATTATAACCTCTTGAGATTTCATTAAAACTAAATGTTTCTAAATCCGATTATCTAGGAACCTGATGTTCCTTAAGAGCTTGTTATAAATTGAAAAAAATTGAAACCTTAACTTTCCTAGATCTCCAATTATATGAGGGCCTGAAGTCCTTCCTCTTTATGACTATAGATTTATATATGTGACGCAGAACTTAAGGTTCTCCACATGATAAAGTTACTTGTTCTTATGGATTGTAGTTTTTAACTCAAAATTTTGAGTATATCATTCTGGCCAGCAGTTCAAAATGAATTTGGTCCATTCCAATTGTCAATATTTCACAATTGATGTTTATTCAAGCTAAGGCAACACTCATATCAAGAGTTGTAGATCTTGATCTATGGCTCCAAATGAGCTACTATCATGTTACCAAATTTGAAATATTGACGCACTGAGTACCTTCAATATGGTTGGAGAAGACCGTTTTGCTACCTCATATATATTGTGTAAAATTTATACAATAAATTTAGGCATATAATGTCATGAAACCAAATACACTATTTTGGCTTGACCGGTTACGTCATTTTTGTTGACCATGTTGCATGGAATCACTTACAAGTTTTGATGATTGCTAACCTTACTCACAAGCAAATTGTTTATTTACCGCATATTTGTGAGTTGTCACTTTAATGAGACAATCCTCCTGCAATGAGGGGGAGAAAGATTGTTCCTGAAGAACGACATGAATTTGTGTGAGATATTTATCCACCATCTCATTTTGATTTTGGGAAATATCTAAGCTAGTGATTTGATAAAACATAGTGACAAAATTATATGCTAAATGCAAAAGCATCTGCCTGGGTTATGCTGGAAGTAGAGTTTCGATGAAAGAAGAAGATGAAGAAGAAGATGGGGTAACAGAGAGAGAGAGAATTGAGAATAGTGATGTAATTGCTTGATTAGACTTTTTAGTATTACACTGTAACAATGCTTGGCTTTATATATCAAAACCTGTAACTAATCGTAACTAATTGGCTAGTAATTAACCCTAATTAGTTAAGCTCAGCTAATTAGTTAGGCTTGGCTGTCTCGGTTTCTTGCTGAACAATTTCAGCCCTACACGTGGACTCTGGAGAAGTCTTGACTTGATTGTTGACTTTGACTGCAAGATTGGTTTGATCATTCCTACATCCCCCCTCAACTGAATGGTTGGGACCAACCATGAGGTTGCCACAAAGATATTTGAACTGAGGAGAGTCCAGGCCTTTAGTGAGAATATCAGCAAGCTGCTGAAGAGATGGAACAAATTGCAAGGCCAGTTCACCACGCGCAACTTTCTCACGAGTAAAGTGGACATCAACTTCGACATGCTTCACTCTGGAATTGTGGATTGGATTGGAGGCAAGAGCAAGTGCAGAGACATTGTCACAGTGAAGGGTAGGAGCAGAAGGCAAGGAAATTTGCAACTCATGTAGTAAATGCCGGATCCAAAGAACCTCAGAAGCTGTGTCAGCCATTGCTCTATATTCTGCTTCAGTGGAGGAACGAGATACTGAAGTTTGTTTGCGTGAGCTCCACGAGACTGGACAATTACCAAGAAAAATGACAAACCCTGTAGTACTTCTTCTGTCATTAGGGTCACCAGCCCAGTCAGAGTCAGTATAGGCCTTCAATTCAAGTGGAGCTCGTCTGAATGTGACACCATAGTTCAAGGTACCTTTAACATAGCGAAGAATACGCTTCACAGCAAGAAAATGAACATCTGTGGGAGCTTGCATGAATTGATAAACGGAGTTTACACCGTAAGCAATATCTGGACGTGTAAATGTGAGATATTGCAAGCAGCCAACAATACTTCTGTAAGTCTTTACATCTGTAAATGGAGCACCATCATCCCGGAGCAACTTTGAATAGGGAAGACAAGGAGTAATGCTTGCATTACAATCCATCATACCAGCTTTGTGTAGAATTTCAGCTGCATATTTGGCTTGTGAAAGAATGAGACCACCATCAGGAAGATATGTGATCTGCAGGCCAAGGAAATAGTGTAACAATCCCAGATCTTTCATATCAAACTCCTGTTGAAGAGAAGACTTGACCTATTGAATTGCATTAGCATTGTTTCCAGTAATGATAATGTCTTCAACATAGAGGAGTAAGTAAACATGAGAGGAGCCCGAGCTTTTGACAAATAGAGAAGGATCAGCAATAGATGGCTGGAATCCTAGCCGAGGCAAGAAAGATGTAAATCTCTCATTCCAGGCTCTTGGTGCTTGCTTTAGGCCATATAGAGATTTTTGTAGCTTACAGACATAATTTGGATGCTCTGAATCTTCAAAACCAGGTGGTTGTGACATGTAAACTTCTTCCTTTAACAGTCCATGTAGGAAGGCATTCTTAACATCGAGTTGGTGAAGTTTCCAACCAAACTGAGCAGCTAAAGCCAAAACTAATCTAACAGTGGTATGCCTCACCACAGGACTGAAGGTTTCAGCATAATCAATACCTTCTTCCTGGCTAAAACCCCTTGCAACCAATCTGGCCTTTTGTCTTGCTATAGAACCATCAGAGTTTCTCTTAACTTTAAAAATCCATTTGCAGCTAACTAGATTCTTGTCAGGGTGAGGTGGAACCAAAGTCCAGGTTTCCTGTTTGGTGAGAGCATTGAATTCCTCTTGCATAGCTTCTTTCCAAACTGGAATCAGCATGGCTTTCTTGTACGACTGAGGCTCAACAGTGTCAGGAGAAGAGGTGATGGAGGCAACAAAAGCCTTCTTTTTGTAGATGCCATTCTTGCTTCTGGTAATCATATGATGATTATTGAGAACTGAAGTAGCTATGGACTGAGGCTGAATGTTATTGACATTTGTAATAGAAGGAGGATCCCGGATTATTTCAATGTCAGATATAGGAATGTGGACTTCTCCAGGCAGTAAATTAGGATCAGTGGATGAGTTTGGGGCATCATTCATAGGGACAGAAGCAGGAACAGCAGGAAGTGGAGAGGAAACTGTAACATCTGCATGAGCAGTCACATCTGCAGTGCTTATCGAGATGTGAGGCAGGACAGGTGAGGCATGGTGCTGTGTAGATGTAGTAGGCTTGCAGGGAAGTCTAAGAAGAAATGGAGTTGGTGAACTTGGACTTGGACTATGAGCAGAAGGAGTTGGTGAGGTAGACTGTATGAATTGATGTGGAAAAGACTGTTCATCAAAAACAACATGTCTGGATATAATGAATTTGGAGTTGGAAAAATTAAAACAAATGAACCCTTTGTATCCAGGTGAGTAACCTAGGAAGATACACTTGACAGTTTTCACTTGAAGCTTATTGGTATTGTAGGGTTTCATAAGCGGAAAACAGGCACATCCAAAAACTCTTAATGATTCAAGTGATGGAGGTTTAGAGTGAAGTGATTCAAATGGTGAGGACATAGACAGTGTTGGAGAGGGCATTCTATTAATGAGGAACACTGCTATGGCACAGGCATGGAACCAAAATTTGGGAGGTAGAAATGCCTGATGAAGAAGTGTAAGAGCTGTTTCAACAATATGTCGATTTTTCCTTTCTGCAAGGCCATTTTGTTGTGGTGTGTATGGGCATGATTTTTGATGACTAATGCCATTTTGGATGAGGAATGTTTGGAGTTTATGGCTTATATACTCACCACCACCATCAGTTTGTAAAATTTTAATGGAAGCTGAATATTGATTAGAAATGAAAGAGTGAAAGGCAATGAACAAGGAACAAACTTCTGATTTATTATGTAATGGAAAAATCCAACAGAATCTGGTACAATCATCTATGAGAGTGAGATAGTAGTTGTAACCTTCTATGGAAACATGAGGAGAAGGCCCCCATACATCAGAGTGGACTGTATGAAATGGAATAGATGATCTAGTACTAGACTTTGGAAAAGGCAATTTTGTGAATTTGCCAGCTAAACATGACTCACATATACTACTAGACACATCAGAAGATGAACTAACATTAGACTTTGCTAGCATTGAAGAAGTAATGTCATTGGATGGATGACCAAGTCTTTTGTGCCAAAGTGAATGAGATACTTTGGAACCAAGAAAAGCTGTATGTGAGGCTGGAGGTGGAGTGAACAAGTTTCTGGAAATGGAGAATGGTATGGGATAAAGACCATGGTCACTGAGGCCTTGGAACAGCACCCTGCCTGTCACCTTGTCCTGTATAAAGAAACAAAACTCATCAAATACCATTCTGCAATTGTTATCTTTACATAACTGATAAACAGACAAGAGTTGTGTTGCAAGTTTTGGAACATGCAAAATTTTCTTCAATGCAAGAACAGCATGCTTGCTAAGAAAGATAGAACCATTGCCAATATGCTTGATTGTCAAACCCGCACCATTTCCTATCTGCACATGATCACCAGCTGCATAAGTTGTGACATTGTTGAGAGCTTGAACATCAGATGTCATGTGAGAAGAGGCTCCTGAATCAGTAATCCAAACTTCATGAGTTGGTGTGGCAGGAGTGTGTTGGAGAGAGGCTGTCATGGCTGTGTGTTGGCCTTGAAGACTGGCAAACTGTTGTCGTTGATTACATTCAGCAGCAGAATGTCCAAGATTGCCACAAAGTTGACACTCAATGGTTGACACTCAATGACAGAGGAAGATTCCATATTGCCTTGAATTTTGCTAAGATGCCAGCAGGTTTGAGCAGAGTGGCCTGGCTTATCACATATTTGACAAACAATTCTTGGTCTGAAGCCACCATTGTGTCCATTGTAACCATTGGAATTCTGAAATCCATTTGTTGGTTTGTTGGCAAAGTTTCTTGAGCCATTGTTTCCTCTGTAAGTATTATTCCAACCACCAGGATTGTTTCCATAGTTTCTGAAGCCTCCATAGTTGCCACCATTGTTGTTCCTAAAACCTCCATTATTTCCCCCATTATAGTTCCTGAAGCCTCTATAGTTGCCACCATTGTTGTTCCTAGATCCATTGTGGAAGGCAGCAAGACCATGATATGTAGGTGTAGGCAAAATGCCCTTAGCTTCCTGAGACTCAGATGAACAAGAAGCAGTCTTGGCTACCATAGCAGTCATAGATGGTAAAGCAATGATCTTGGACTCATTTTCTATCTCAGATTCGGCAGCAAGAAGCAAGGATCGAAGCTCAGACATAGAGAGTGGAGCATGCTTGGCTTTAATCATCATTCTAACCGTACTAAACTCAGATGGTAAACCCTTAAGTATGAGAATCATAATATCTTCATCTGCAATCTTAACACCTATAGCTGAAAGTTGATCCCTGGCATTCTTGACCCTAAGTAGGTACTTATCAATGCTATCTGAACCTTTCTCAATGGATTGAAAAGTGGATTTCAATTGTAGCACATTAGATCTGGACACAGTTGCATATCTATCTTTCAGAGTAGTCCATACCTCCAAGGCCGAGTTGCAGCCAACAACATGAGAAAGGGCTTCAGGGGATAGAGTGGCAGTAATCAAAGAGATGAGGTTGCAATCTTGTTCAAGCCATTCTTCAAGATCCTCAGGTGGATTTGGTGTAAGATGACCATCATCAGAAATGGAGTACTGAGATGGACAAGAGTGAGATCCATCCACAAATTTGAGAAGACCATGACCACGAAGCAGAGAGTGCATCTGAAAATGCCATGTAGGATAATTGTTGTCCTCGAGCTTCACCGAGATTATACTGGAGAGATTGGTAAGAAGAGAGACTGTAGTTGTGGCCACCATAGTTGCAGAAAGATCTTGAATCTTGAATCTTGAGGAACCCAGAAAGATCGAATAAGAAGGGACTGAGGGATCGAAGAAGAAAGCAAAGAAAGCAAAAGAAGGCAAAGAGGAATTGAGGGAAACAAAGAAGAATATTGAATCACGTTAGAGAACTGCAGAATCAGTATTGAGAATCCATGGCTCTGGATACCATGCTGGAAGTAGAGTTTCGATGAAAGAAGAAGATGAAGAAGAAGATGGGGTAACAGAGAGAGAGAGAATTGAGAATAGTGATGTAATTGCTTGATTAGACTTTTTAGTATTACACTGTAACAATGCTTGGCTTTATATATCAAAATCTGTAACTAATCGTAACTAATTGGCTAGTAATTAACCCTAATTAGTTAAGCTCAGCTAATTAGTTAGGCTTGGCTGTCTCGGTTTCTTGCTGAACAATTTCAGCCCTACACGTGGACTCTGGAGAAGTCTTGACTTGATTGTTGACTTTGACTGCAAGATTGGTTTGATCATTCCTACAGGTTAAAGTCCCAGAGACCAACCATATTAATACAAACAATGTAGACTCTATTTGAGTTGTGGGATTCAAGTGTATCCAATTGACATGATTCTCCTAAAGAGAATGTCATTAAACAATATCACAACTCCTAATATGGCTACACATACAAAAGGTGTAGGTACGCCATTAGGAAATGATGTAGTGATGATACAATAATAAATTAATATGGTTGATGCTAATGAACAAAGCATGTTTTGACCTAAATCTTGGTTTGGGTTCGCCACCAACCAATGAACATCTTCACTCCAAAGAAAGTGATAGATTTTTGAACGCATTTTTTTAGCATGGTTAAAATAAGACAGTCTTCCCGCCGTTAGGGGGAGGAAAGACTACTGTCATTTGAATAACGGCGTGAATTTGTGTGGATTATATCCACCAGGTCTAAAGTTTTAACCTCCCAAAAAGGGAATATCATACAAGCCCTATAGTGCTCTATATGAGATTATAAGTAAAAAGATCCACATTCACTACATAATTCATCTATGAGAGATGATTGTCCTAGAAGCGACAATGTATGCCCCAGAAGTGGCATGTGTACCCAATATCAATAAACTTATTATGGCTAATGCATGCATATAAGAATGTGTGAGATCTATGATTGTTGATCATCGATGATAATTTACATTTGGTAGCTACCAAAAATCTTTAGGGGCTGTATGGATGCTATACCACGTTTCACCATGAATGTCGACAAAGTATATTATTGGCCAAATTGGAAAGAGGCAATTCCAATGAAATTAAATAATTGAAACGTGATGAAATACTTGGACCTTTAACCCTACATGATGCAAAATGGTATTTACTAAAGTGAAGATAAATCACTATAACACAATGCCTATTTATAGAGACATGAGATTATGAATACATTCCCTTATACGAATGACAATTTTCTATAAGTACAGTGTTACATCTAGCTTTTATATTGACGAGAGATTTATGGCACGTTGTCATCGTATTATGAAGATCTTAAAAACACATTGCTAAAAGCAAAATTTCAAAAGTCAAGTGTCATTATGAGCGTATTGCTTATCAATCCTCAAGGGATTCAAATGCAAGTCCATGAAAGGTTGAAAGAGCCTAAAGCTCACTCATGGAATCAAAGAGTCTAAAGCTAGCTCATATGTACTCATTTCGTTCTAGTCAACAAGATCTAAATTGCCTTAATGAGTACTATGACCAGACTACTATTGAATTCGAATTATGATTATTGTGTTGCAACATATTTTAACTTTCGCGAAGTTATGAATTACTTAGAGCTCTTGAAGAGCTTGTATGAGACATATCAATGCACAAAGATATTGATGTGCAGTGTATGGCTAGGTATGCCATGATGATTTTTCAATGTTTTAAACTATACAAAGTTAAATATGTCAATTTCTTTATATTGTTTAGCTATTACTTTGTGTATGAATTTGAGTATATGAGATTGTTTCTAACCTTGTCATATGAGGTAAGACTTATTGAAAATCGTCTAGCTTTGTTGGTATTGCTTAACCTTTGCAGGTATGAAAATTTGTGATCAGCCTCTATATGCAAAGCACACATGGTCTCACTTCAGTGATAGGCACATCAAACTACTATACATAGTACATGTAGCTTATCGCATACATAAATAAGGCTTGCAATAATCAGGGGGAGCATCCGGAAGTATGCTACCTAGGACATATGCGTGTTGTGCTCTTTTTGTCATTCGACCAGAGTTATTTTTGTCCCACTTGGTTTTTGTTACCTGGCCAGGTTTTTAACGAGGCAACAATAAGCGCGTCCAATACCATCATTCATTGGTGGACATCCAAGGGGGAGTGTCGTAAATATTATTAGGGCTAATTACTGTTTAGTACCCTGTGGTTTGGGTGGAACATCAATTCAGTCCCTCGACTTTTAATTTCATCAAAAACACCCCCACACTATCATTTCTCATTCAATAGGTCCATCCGTTATGATTCCGTCAATTTCAACTGTTTAGCTGCTGACGTGGCGATCCAACTCAATATAGGTGGGCCCCACATGGAAGCGAATTTCCCAAACTGACCATGGCCAGCCAAATATGGAAAAATCCAAAATAAATTCTAGATTTTGAGGTTGGGGGACTGAATTGATGTTCAATTGGACCCTGGCCATCACTTTGTATCCATTGGACCTAATCACGCCTCTGGCTCCTTCAAACCAGGAAGTCGCCAGAAACCCAATCGTGCTTATACCGTTCGACAAAGGTGACTCGCACATCGGATCCAGGACCGGAATTTGGGTCCTGGTCGAAAAAGTCCTAGACTCCAAGAACGATTAGGAACCCGTCGTAGTAGATCCACGAGGCGGCGGTTGTGACCCTGACGCCGTTGAGAGAGATTCCGGTGCTGGAAGGAAGCAAGGTGACAAAGAGGGAGCTACTGGAGAGGAGAGTCGGGATCTTGGTGCCGGCGGGGAGCGATTTTAGGGTTTGGAGGGGAGAGCGAGAGGGGCGAAGTGGAATTGGAGGAGAGAGAGGGAGGGCTGGCCGACTCTCTTGAAGGCGGAGTCTGATGGAGCGATGGCAACTTGGGGATGAGGGACTGAGAGATAGCCTCGAGAGTGAGAGCCATAAAGAGGTAACCGGAATCGGAGAGGACTTCGACGGCGTTGAGGATGCTGTAGGAGGGGAGAGCGGAGGAGAGAGAGAGGAGGGAGATGAGGAGGAGGAGGAGAGAGAGGGCGGTGATTGACGGCGACGCCATTGATGGAGCTTCAAGAAGATTTAGGCGGTTGCAGAATGCAGAGTGTGTGAGAGTGAAAATGGGAGTGACAAGGTTCTAAAAATCGCTAGGCACTAGTCGGGCGGAGACCCGGGGACTAGCGCCTAGGGGATTAGGTGGGAGCCTAGGAGGGGACTAGGCGGTTTTTTTATTTTTTAAATTTTTAATTATTTTTATGACATATAGTTATATATAATTAAAAATATTTAAAGTCCAAAAATTATTTAAAATTAATCAAAATAATTAAAATAGAGAAAAGGGTATTTAGGAATTTAACAATCAGATAAGTACCAATCATCCCACATTTAGAACCTCCCATCTCCAGTTAGACTTAAGCCAAAAACGCAAAGATCATCGTCTCAACTAGCTTAACTATTTCACTATCTCTGTGGAAAGCTCAGTTCTTTATAGTGCACTCTTTCAATTTCAATCTCAACACCTTTGCTCTAAATCCAAAACCCCATATCACAATTAATGAAAAACCCAATCCATATTCTGTTTCTCTCATCATAAAGTTTCAATCTTTGCAGTGCTCTTTGAAATTTCAAACACCCAGAAACAAACTCAAAACACTATTCGTTATTTCTCTGTTTCTGTGTTACCCAATTCACCAGATTTCAACTGTTCTATGTGGGTGTTTCTGGAAATCAAGCTTGAAATCCAAATATGGCTGACGTAGAGCAAATCATTCAGATTCATGACACATCATCGTTGACCTCAATCACTCAATGTTCTCGTTCTCCTCCTTCGAAGACATCCCAAACTCTGCGCCGACAAGCCGCCGCATCCCGTCGTAGCCACCAAGAAAGCCTCCATAATCTGCAACCGCATCTGAGTTGGTAACTCACTCCTCCGTGCCTGGACCCTCCCTTACGATGCAACTCGAGTCGTCGTATATCAAGAAAAGCCTAGCGCCCAGATCTAAACGCCCAGCCGCCTAGACTCCGCCCAGATCGCCTAGGCGGCTGCCGAGGAGCCAAACGCCTACCACTCTTGCCTAGCCTATAATCGGAACCGTGACCCGACTCCCAGCGCCTAGTCAGCCGCCTAGGCATTTTTTTAGAACATTGGGGAGTGGGGAAGTGAATTTAGAGGGGCGGTTTTTCTTTTGGAGGGAAATTGTGGACAGGTGCACTATATATATTATTTTAGTTTGAAATATACCAATACCATGCAAGTGGTCCGGTGGTTGGGGCTTTCATTTTCATGTGTGTTGGGAGGGGTTCAAGTCTCCCCAACCTCAAAATCTAGAATTTATTTTGGATTTTTCCATATTTGGTTGGCCAGGGTCAGTTTGGGAAATTCTTCTCCATGTGGGGCCCACCTATGCTGAGTTGGATTACCACGTCAGTAGCTAAACGGTTGAAATTGACGGAATCATAACGGATAGACCTATTGGATCAGAAATGATAGTGTGGGGGTGTTTTTGATGAAATTGAAAGTTGCGGGACTGAATTGATGTTCGACCCAAACCACATGGTACTAAACAGTAATTCTATGTGGATGTCCACGTAAATACTCATTAGTTATGTACTTTGATGTAAACCCTACCTCTACTTCCTCCCAACTATTTTTTCTCCATCTTCTCCCTACTTTATAACATAGGTGAATTTAGAAATAAATTATCTTGTATTCAAATCTCATTATAGAAAATTTTTCATATCTTTAAATAATATAAAATTTTAAGTTTATAACAAGCCAGCTAAAACTAAGGCCCCCGTTTGAACTTGCTTCGCTTTTAAAAAAGTCAGCTTTTGTTAAAATCTAAAATTTTATTATGTTTGGTAAATAGATAAATAGATAAAAAGTAATTTTAGTTGAAAATTATAAGTCACTGGCAGTAGAATTTAGAAGCAGCCCAAATGTTGCTTTTAGAAGTTATTATGGATCAAAACACACTTTGAAGTTATTTTATGAACTGACAACAATTTTTAAAAGATTATTTACCAAACGTGAAACTATTTGTTGATACCCAAAAAAGCACAAAGCATGTCGTATGTGTATTTCAACCCCGATAAGGAAATACACATGCAAACCACATTCGAAAATACAAAAATTACATATCTTCTTGAATCGTCATGCCATGCATGTGGACCCAAGCCACAACTACTCTCTTGGGGCTTGCAGAAGTGGCTATGGTGTGCAAGGTTACGGAAACACATAATGCTCGTCTATTGATTCAGCGTCATCGTGGTCTCGGTTGTGCCTGACATCCAAGCCCGATAACTTGAATCAATAGTGAATTGGTGAATATGAGATTTGGGCCAACCTCTTTTCCTTAAAACTCAAAGCTAAAGAAAAAAGTCAGCCCAAGACTTCTTTATCCTTCTACTAGCTTCGACTTCTTTCTCTGTGGCTGTCAAATACACTACTCAACCCAAAGATCCTTGAGAAATATCGATCCCTCCTATTAGTTGGCCAAGAAGAGACTTTCTGACCAGTAGAGAGATATCCTCTTCTTCCTTAAACGATGGGCTCACAATTCTCAAACTTCCTCGTCAATCTCGTTCCAGGTTTTGTGCCACCGCAACTATTTTTACTGCAATCTTTGTCGACGGCGACAAGGACCTTCTCCCTCTCCCAAAACTTCATCTCTCAAGTAAGCTTTTTTTTCCCAGACTTTAAGGCATAAATTGTGTCTAGGTTGAAGAAGAAATGTTTTATCCAAAAATCATGTGTTCCTAATGAAGCCTATATAAAGGGAGATTTGGGACTGTAATGAGCGGAGTTTTGCTAGTGTAAAGAAACAATCCAGCATAATCGAGCAATACCCAAAATACTTAGAAAGACCTACAACAAATCAAGCTCTCAAGCCTTTAAGAACAAAACCCAACTCTTAGCCATTGTCTCCCAAAAGCTCCTTCAAACCCATCTTCCAAAAACCCAAATCCAGAAAATCCCCAAATTCTCTCACCGCAGTGTGTTTCTAGCTCCCACACCATGCTTCATGCTGTCAAGCCCTATTCATTATCTGAATCACGCACAAAGTCATCCCAATAATCGGATTATTGGGTTGATTTTGGCCTAGTTAATGTTTAATTCAAAAAGGACCCTCACACTTTTTTAATTCACAGTTGATTATTCTCACAACACAGCAGCAACATTTTTTTTTTTTTTAAAGTCACAGTGATCCCAAACTAGCCCTAAGTCCTTACTCCGGCCGTGTCAGATCCTTAAGGGCCTTATGCTGGTCCAACCCGCCCTTAATCATGCTTGGGTTGCGGTGGACAGTTATTAAATGAGCCCAGCTCGTACTGTGCTCAGGCTAAAGCGGCTCGTTTGACACCTTTAATTGCATATGTTAGTTGATAAGAATACATTGTCATGGCTAGATAGTATATAACCATAATTTTATGCTTTTTCATTTCCTGGATGTAGATCAAATTATCCAAAATGCTTTATTTTGATGGCTATATCTACACTTGATCTCTTAATGGCATAAGGATATCCTCTTGGACACATACAACATAATCGAAACTTTCACTCTTGGGTCGGTCCCTTCCAGTTTTTCAGTCACTTAAAATGAAATTAGAGAAAACCAAAAGTGATACTGACTCATTTGATAATGCAAGGTACAGAACCAAAGAAAATTCTCATTTCTAAATTATAAAGAGTAAGAAGATACCAAAAGTTTCCAAATTAATTCCAACCCATTACCATTTCACTTGTTAAATAAAATTATTGTTGCTTTCTATTGAAAATAGTTTTGTTGTGTGATTCCATCCTAGATGGAAACGGACCGAGTGAAGGTGGTGTGGTTTGTTACTGTTAGGGTTGTTGTTGTTGTTGTGTTTTTTTTTTGTTTTCTAGTTTTTTCTCATGGATATGAAAATAAATATAAAAGGAGATAAAGAGAAAAAATGGGGTAAAATCAGAAGCTTAAGGAGATCCAAATTTCAAATTAGGAAGTATAAATAGAATCACGTATTTTTAAATTTTGTGTATGAAAATAATTTTGGCCTGACATGAAAAATAACATAAGGATAGTTTTATTCATACCTTCAAAATTTTGAAAATGTTCATACCTCCAAATTATTTATCAACCAAATGCAAGCATGTATCTGTGTCCTGAATCAAAATTATACACAAAATCTGAAAATAATAAAATTCATTAACCAAGTGAACAGAACCCAGTTCATTTTTGCTCTTGGTCCAAAAGCCGAGACAAACTATATCAGCCCAAACTCTACAAAATAAACTGGGCTTTAACATCTTCACTTAAACCAACGCGTCCACTTTTAACCCACAAGCCACGAATATATATTGATTTCAGACCCTAAAAACCCTAGCACGAGAAGGCATAAGTAGCTCCCTCACTCTTTCAGCGCCTCCCTCTCTGTTGCGGCCGCCAAGATGAAGGTTCGCCCTCTGCAATTTCTTATCTCTCTTTCTAACTCCTTTGCCTGGGTCTCACTGATGTAAACTCTTCGTTTGTGTTTTGCAGTTCAACATCGCCAACCCCACCACCGGTTGCCAGAAGAAGCTGGAAATCGATGACGACCACAAACTGTAATGTCTCTTTCGATTTGGGTTCTGCTTGTTCATGTCATTCATTTTCAGTGTTGGTTTTAGTTTTCTGTTGCCACTGTGTTTGTAGTTTCAAGAGAGTTTTGTGTTAGGCCAAGTGATATGCACTTTGGTTTGATATTAGCTCTGTGTATCAGATTCGTTGTTGCATTTAGATTTATACTGTCTTTTCTATTCTAAATAAGCGTTCATGCATATTTATAAATTTATAATCTTGTATCTGTTTTAGCAAATTTTTATGTGCATATAGTTGTGAATGAGCTATGATGTTTATAAAGGGGTGTACTTTCTTGTTTATATAAATGTTGATACTTGTATTCTGGCTGCAGGCGTGCCTTTTTCGACAAGAGGATCTCCCAGGAAGTGAGCGGAGATGCCCTTGGAGAGGTAGGGAACCTGCTGTTGTTCTGTCATTTGAATGACCCTAGGTTGAGTTCCATGTCCTAACAAAGACTTTGAAATTGTGAAACAGGAATTTAAGGGATATGTGTTTAAGATTATGGGAGGCTGCGACAAGCAAGGGTTCCCAATGAAGCAGGGAGTGTTGACCCCTGGTCGCGTTCGCCTCTTGCTCCACCGAGGTGAGAAGCCCTTATGTGTTTTAGAAGCATGTAGTAGATTCCTGGTTGATTTCTAATTGGCTACTAATGAACCATCTGAATATGTCTGGCTAGGAACCCCCTGCTTCCGTGGTCACGGAAGGAGGAACGGAGAGAGGAGGAGGAAGTCTGTCCGTGGGTGCATTGTCAGCCCTGATCTTTCTGTTCTGAACTTGGTTATTGTGAAGAAGGGTGACAATGATCTTCCTGGTCTGACTGACACTGAGAAGCCTAGGATGAGAGGTCCCAAGAGGGCATCTAAGATCCGAAAGCTCTTCAATCTCTCAAAGGAGGATGATGTTCGAAAGTATGTGAACACATACCGTAGATCATTCACATCAAAGACCGGTAAGGTTTCTTCATGTCCCTTAATTTTTCTCATTTGATGTTTGCTCGTTTACTTATGGTATGCTCACTTAGTGGAGGTTGATTGGTGTAGCTTTTACTAGACTTTTGATGATGCATAGACATACAGGCTAGTTAAACACCCTCTATTATATTGCACACAAGTTTCATGAGTTAGGTGTTGGGGTGTTTTATCAGAGTATCCTTTGTTATATGAAACTTTATATGGTCATGTGATTTACTTTTCTTAAATGGATAATTTGTCCCAAGGTCGGATGCTATAAATGTGTTCAGAAATGATGTGTGTTTCAGATCAATCCTTTCATGTTGCTTCAAATGGAAATTTGGACAGTTGCATCCATATATGCTCGAACTGTCATATAGTGAATAAATAGTTTGATTGTATTTCTGTTATTGAGCTTGGTAACCTTCCTTGGTTTGCAGGTAAGAAGGTGAGCAAGGCTCCTAAGATTCAGAGATTGGTCACTCCTTTGACTCTTCAAAGGAAGCGTGCAAGAATTGCAGACAAGAAGAAGAGGGTTGTGAAAGCCAAGTCTGAGGCTGCTGAGTACCAGAAACTCCTTGCCTCAAGATTGAAGGAACAAAGAGAACGACGCAGTGAGAGCTTGGCCAAGAAAAGGTCTAGGCTGTCTGCAGCCTCAAAGCCCTCTGTTACTGCTTAAATATGTTGCTCAAGTCATTAAGTTTTGGTTTACAAGTGGACGTTACAACTTTATTTCCATGTGTCTTCTGTTTTTGACTGCTCAAGTTACTCTCCTTTAATGCTGCTGATTTTATTGGATGTTTTGAGTATTATTAAAACCCCGCATTTGATTATTATATGGTGCTTGTATTGCCTGGTTGCTTTCTTTGCTTAGTAAATGTGATCCGCGTAAAATCAAAATGAAGAATTTATAGTTCTACTATAACAACTGAGAGTTGGCATACTTTTAGAAAGAGCATGTTTGTTTTTGGTTGGAATTCTTGTGCTGAAGAACGGTATGATGTTTTGATAATATTATGCTACCACAAAATCTGACAGGAAATAAATAAAAAAGGAAGTTACCAGAACCTGAACCCTGAAGCTATCATCAGAATGAGGCTCTTGAAGAGTTGAAATTTTGGTGTATCCTCTATTCGAGAATCTTGATTGCCATTCATGTCGAAATTATATGCCAAATCTGAGTAACTGTACTGTGCTTAAGGTACCTTACTTTACACGCCATTCATTACCATCGGGCGGGATTACACAGAAATGTCGCTGGCTTGTTATGGTGGCTGTGCATCTTGAGTCTTGACCTTTCAAAGTTACAATAAATGAGAAACAGCAATGGCTTCATCAATAGTCATTCTTAGAACAGAGAGAAACGGCAATGGCTCCATCATTCCATCAATACTCATACATCGAACAAAATTAGGCTCTACTCCAATTCTGAGAATGATTGTCATTTTTTCTTGGGATTTTGTCTATTTATCCTATTTCTAGAGATTTTTTTCCCACTTACCCCATTAAATTTTTTTTTTAAATACCATTTTATCCTAACCCCTTTGTTACTTAGAGAGAAAGAGAAAATGGAAGAGAGAGAAACCATAGGAGACTTCATCAGAGCCGATCACCGGTCGCCGGATTCCGGCCAACTTTTCGCCAAAATTCGGCCACCGATCGTCGGATTCCGGTCAGTGACCGCTGCCCACCAGAATTTTCTGAAAACCTCGCCGGAGATCCCTAAAGAGGTCATCGAAGATTTCATAGGTCGCCGAAAAGGTTCATTGCCCCCAATAGACGTCTATTGTCTCCCAATAGACGCCTATTGACCCCCAATAGATGCCTATTGCCCCCAGTAGAACTTTCAGTAGCCGAAATGAGAACTAATCTTCCTAAAATTAGACAAATAAAACTTTGATTAAAGAAAAAAAAGAATAAATTATATCAATTTAAAAACGTCTATTGCCCCCCAATAGACATTCAAAACTTTTTTTTTCTTTCCTTCTGTCTCATTACTAAAAAAAAAAAAAAAAAAAAAGATTTGGCCACCAAGAAAATGCTCTGGGCACCAAATCAGAGCAAACCAACCAGAAATCGGGTTTCATAATTTGGGGTTTGCAGATATGCTTCTCCTCGTTGGACAACTTGGCCTTACAAATGCCATCGCCGTCGCAGGGCAGATAGCCAACGTGAGTCAGAGGCAGAAGCAGAACCTAAATAGCTCCAAATCGAACAAGTAGAAAGCGGAAGCAGAACCTATATCACACGAACACCTGGGCTTGAGTGTTTTGTGCAAAATTTCCACAGATGCATAGAGCGTATAGAAAGAGAGTGATGACCAGAGACGATGGAGTGCTTCACCTCCGATTTCTTGAGCGAAAATGAGGTGGCGAACACCCGATCCTACGGAGAGGCTGGGTCCGCGCCTGGGTCGAAGGCCGGATGGGCTGGGTCTAACGCCAGAGGGGCTGGGCGAGCGCCGGAGGGCCTGAAACGTTGTCGGAGCCGGAGTTCCGTGGGGGGGGGGGGGGGGGGAGAGAGATTAGTGAGTGGCAGTGTGTAATTAATTAATTAAGTTGAGGGCAAAATAGTCATTTCTCTTTAAATTGGGTTAGTGGGAATAAAAATCTGTTGTTGGGGTAAGTGAGATAACTTTGGCTCATTTTGGGGCTTTTGGTCAAGGACCATTTTTTCTTTTCTTTTATGAGTAAAGGAAACACCACAAAGAAAAACCACAACAATCCCCCCTCTGGTGAGAAAAAAAAAATCATCCCCTTCCAGAATGCTGGGAACACCAAATGGGAGACACAATGACACCAAAAGAAACATCTTTAGCTTCATGACCAAGATTAGCAATCCTATCAATAACAAATTTTGCTTCTCTAAAATATGTCTCAAGAAATTGTTGACTAGAAATACAATTACTTAATGAGATTCGATGTGTCAAGGAACCCCACTTTTCCTTTCGTACTGGCTAGGAGATAATCAGTAAAAATGATCCCACATATACTACCCGTTCAACTTCTTCCCATGATTTTGCCATCTTGCGTTTGTCCCAGACACTAAAAATAGCTACCAGAACATTCTCTTATGTAAAATACAATGGCACCTACGTCCATATGTAAAATACAGATGGATATTAGCTAAGACTTCACTTTCCATGTGGCTTTTCTGTTAACGACTGCTCAAGTTACTTTCTTGAATGTTGCTGAGTTTATTGGATTTCAATGTTAAAAATGTTGAATAAATGTAAATGATTATGCAATGAGAAGTCATGGCTGATCACAAAATATAACTTTTGGTAAAAAGTCATCTCTCCTTCAAAAGTCTCCTTACATCTAAAAAACACTTGCTACACCATATTCTGAAAATCACTTATTGAATTCATCTTTCTTCCTCTCCTTTATATATGAGTCTTTCCTAATGTCCTGAAAACCAATTGAGTCTTTTAAGAGAGAGTTGATACACAATTTAAGTTCGCTGTTCTTGAGGTTTGGAGTGCTACCACCACAAGAAGAAGGTCGTTGTATCCTAGGGGACGTTTTCCATTAAAACTTTTAAGCACCGATGAGGAGGTAATTTCCTCTTAAGGACATAGAACCAAGTTCTACACTCGACCATATTGTTTAAGATTTTTCTAACTATTATTCGTTTTACATTGTTTAGATGTATGCATTCTATTTGGTATATTATCTGCATAAATGATTTCTTGGTTTTTCTCATAATATAGAAATTAGACCATATATTTTACCAATAATAACTTTCCCCTTTTTATTGTTAAGTGGAGTGCATGTTTGTCTACTTGTCTTTCAATCTGTCTCTTTTCTTTTTTACTAGCAGGTTTTTCTTTGATAATTTCCAGTTATATCTAGCACTTTGCCTTAAGCCTCGCTGACACCACTGCAGAGGTGATTTAGGGTGGAAAACTCCTTAAGGACACTAGCGGATGTACATAGTGAATGAGCCCACCCAAAATTTTGGAGAAAAATAGTGTCATCAAAACGTCGTCGTCTTGATGTTGCAGCCCACCTAATAATAATTAGGGATTAGTCTCCAGTCTCCTCTCCGTCTGTCACGCCCCTGATTTTTAACAAATAAAAATCGATATATAACCCCATAATTATACATGCGTGATCGTTCAGTCATCAATATCAAATATCTAGAAACTTTTTCCCTTTAAACTACCCACATATTGATGCCCTGAACCCACTATGTCAATATTGACCCGCTCCACAGAGTCAAACATTACATAAGCTTACGAATTAAATTGTCAACAACAAAATAATAAGTAAATGCTCCTTAGAGCTTACTACAAGCGGAAGTCATAACAATGGTAAAGTCACAAAATTTGCTTCCTACCGTAATGCTGCCAACACGCCACCTCAGCTTCGGCCACGATTACCCTGACCTGCAGGATTAACCCCTACACCATTCCATTGAATAGTGCACCGGGTTGCCACACAACAAACCCGGTAAGCTTATGAAGCTCGTATGAGTAAACTCAAAACCACAAAGCAAAACACATTTCTTAAGTCACCACAACCTAAACAACGATAAGCACACATCTCACACCTACAACCATCAATTCCATATCCTTCCATATTGTGCTTACATAAGTCAACTGGTGACTAAAGCCTCATGCTCAGATCCTTAATCCTAGCATCCAATTACACAAATTTCGGTCAAATAAGACTTCCTCAAGCAATGTTTGACGCCATCCTAACGCCCTATGGCGAATTCCAGAATCACACTCATTCCCTCCCCACTGGAAGCCTTTGTCATCAACATGACATCAAAGGTGAAAAGCAATGAATCACCTTCATATCCTCACCACAGAGTACTATTCGTCACCACTATGGCCCTTAAGATAAATCAAGCATGCATCAATCAATAAATCAAGAAGAAAACAAGGCAATTACAATTCAAGCAGCAAGCAAAACAATTCATAGTAACCCCTGCATATAATTTAGTTCAGGGAGTCACATTAAGTCAAGCAATTCAAGTCAAAGTAGTCATCGTAACCCCACACTCTGATGTTCGTAGATAATCCCGACCATCACAGTAGTCTTCTCGATTATTGTTAACTTAATAACAATTCCGCTCCGCTACCGAGCAGTCATCACACTGATCATTGCACAGATTCCACCGGTCATCACGCAGATATTCATCATCCTATTGATCATCACACAGATAGCAATTGTCCGGCTGATCATCACACAGCTATCAATAGTCCAGCTGATCATCACACAGATTTCGCCGGTCATCACACAGATATCAATCATCACAAAGATTCATCACACTGATGTCAACGATTCATTACACAGATATTCCTACACGAGCTTCACATGGAAATCATCACAAAGATTCATCACACTGATTTCAACGATTCATTACACAAATATTCCTACATAAGCTTCACATGGCAATCATCACAAAGATTCATCACACTGATTTCAACGATTCATTACACAAATATTCCTACACAAGCTTCACATGGCAATCATCACAAAGATTCATCACACTGATTTCAACGATTCATTACACAAATATTCCTACACAAGCTTTACAGAGCAATCATCACAAAGATTCAATACTTAATTTCACTATTTCCAACGATACTGAACTTAGTACGTCATATGCTGCCCATATCACAACAATTGCACCAATACATATATATATATATATATATATATATATTCCACGTATGTGTTGAGAGAAAATCGTAAATGTCACCCAACATAATTTCACTCGTATTCATTTAGTGAATAGAGTTTTTATTATTTTGGGTTCGACCCATTCAAGACAGAATGTGTCTCTTAATTACAATCCCTTGTTACAGGGAAACACCCTTTGATTCCATTTACGAAGAAACCAATTGATGGGATGTGTGTTTGTTTGTTTTTGAGGCTGCACCCGAATATTTGAATGGGTTGCCTACGTACCCTTGGAGAGGGATCAAGCCACTCGTAGTTCAAGAGTTCCAATGAGTGGATGACTCATTGGAGGCTTTTGATTTTGGAATTAGAGTAGTGTTTGGGACGAATTTGGTTTAAGTGGACCAGTGATTCGATTTTGTGTTTAGGATGCGGTTGTATCTAGATTAGTTTGTTTCTAGATTGCCTACATACCCTTTGCGGGATCAAACCACATGTAGTTCCAGCTTTTGAGATTTAAATGGGTAGATGACCCATTTATTTTGAATTTGTGTTTGGGGAAGGGTTTAAAGCCCTTAAATTTGGTTTGGACTTTATTTGTGTGATTTGGAATGGATTTGATTTTTGTGGTGTTGGGAGAATTTGACTGGAGTCAGTGATTCATTTGGGATTGGTTGAATTTGACTGGTGGAGTCAGGGATTCTGTTTGGAGTTGCGGTTGCATCTAGTGGGTCGCTAGACTGCCTACATACCCTGTGAAGGGATCAAACCACTGTAGTTCATCTGATTTCGATTTTCGGTTTTGTATCGACAGATATACCCGTCAAATGTATTTCTTTTGGACACCAAACTTGATAGTGTCCGCTGATTTGATTTGGGAACCCAATGTGCCGAGCTTTGCAATGGGATTTGTGTCACTCCTGAAATGGATTTACTTAGAGTGGGCTTTGTAGTGCAAGTGATTCGACAGAACCCAAGATCTTGTAGTGCATGGATTGATCTAGACACCCATTAATTTATTTCTGCACCCGATTTGAACCCACTTCATGTCTTGGACAAAATTAAAACCCAAAAAGACCAGGTCGTGGACGTCATCCCCATCTAAGCAGGCTCGATAAGCTTCGTCTATTTCGAAGAATATTTGTAGTGTGGTTATCAGTCTAGGATAGAGATCAACTTAGAGATGGAAATATTTCAGTCCAATCTGGAGAAGGAGTCGTACCCCTGAGGCGGGTATGAATGGGTTGGCTCAGATGGTTAGATTCCACACTCGCTCTTCCTTTGCGCACCAGATTGGGTATTCTTCATCTTTTATCCCAGGATTTGGAAGCATTCGTTCTGACCAATCTTTCTTGTTTTCTTCTTCACAGAGGCCTTGACTTCATACCCTTATTCGCAAGACGCATCTGTCAGAGCACTTCGTGAAGAACCCGGAACTGGTGAGAAACCATTCCTTCAAACCAATTGAATTTGCTGGGTATCGTACTGCACTCCAATTCATGCTTTATTTAAATATACCACCGCTTCATGATTTAATGATGCCACCGATTACTCCCTTTACTTTCCACCGATGTCCACCATGACTCAATTGCATTGTCTGTGCTTCAATGTGCAGAGGTCATTTTGAATATTGATTCTTGCATGGTTTTCTCTTGATTGACAAAGAAACACGTAGCTTAGACTTTGCTTTTTAGAGTATGCCCCTTTGTTGTTTAAATTACTTTCAAATGAAGCTTGCTGGACACCATATTTTCAATCATGCTTTTTAAGCTTTTGTCTTTAGCTCAAAGCTCCAGTAGCATGTGGTTTGACAATTATGCTTAATCGCATATGAATTTTTTTTGTCTTTGATGTGTGCTGATCAGTTTCCCACCGCAAGCAAGAGGCTTTATCACTTTGGCATGGCTGCAAGTTGGTCTTCTTTTATCAAACCATTATTTCATAAACTATGTCACTGCCTTATGATTAAAGTAGGAGAGAAGAACAAAACTTGCATGGTTTCTTTGTTGTCTGACTCGTTATCAAAGCAAAGCTTGCAACATAGTTGGCAATCACATAATCAATATGTTCAATTATACATATTTAAAGCCTTTTGCTGAACGTGGCTACTTGAGAAGTAACTTGCTGCCATGTATGTTTGATATTGATTTGCCAAAATTGATTCTTTATTTGTGCTTTGTATAGTACCACAGCAGAGAAGCCAAGAGAATTTCCTTGCTCGTCTTCTTGCCGCTGGTATTGTAGACTTGCAGATGCGTCATTTTCTTTGCTTTGATTATAATATGGGCTAAATACTAGTTACTACCATGTGGTTTAGGTCCAAAATCAATTCAGTCCCTGGACTTCTAATTTCATCAAAAACACCCCTGCACTTTCAATTTTGATCTAATAGGTCCAATTCGTTAATATTCTGTTATGAGTTCAAGTTATAGTTGGATTATTTGTTATAAAAACTATTTATTTTATAGTATGACTCACTCCTAAATTGACTATGCAGACCACCTCGACACCACATCATAAAACATAGGCCATATATGAGCCACATTAACAAGTTAAATAACTTCAATTATTGAAAAACTAACAAATTGGACATATTATATCAAAATTGAAAGTGCAGGGGTGTTTTTGATGAAATTAGAAGTTTAGGGACTGAATTGATTTTGGACCCAAACTACAGGGTAGTATTCAGTATTTAGCCCTTATAATATTGCCTTGCAGACACCATGCAAGCTGTGGCTCCACGAAAGGCAGAAGCTTTGACATGTTCTTCTGGGATTGCTTTGTTTGTGCAATCCTTTGTGTCAACTAGGCCTCTCCATTCACGGCGATTTGTGAGCTTTGACATTCGTTGTCTCCATCACCTAGGCACCCTTGCAATCATCTTGTGCAGGTACTGAACATCTGTACCTTTGATTGGCTGCTGCAGTCTTAACTTGCACATTGTGAGCCACTTTGCTCCCGAACATGATCTTGGCGACTTCTTTGATGCCGGTGGAGTAATATCTTGACCTCGGCGCTGTACAAAGATTCCTCCAGAGTAGTTTCTTCACTTTGCGAGCTTAAGAACTTTGCAGACTCGTTGTTGGCGTGAACTGGCAGCTCCAGGCCTTCACTTGACACTTGTTTTTGCCACCCATATGCAGGACGCACCGCGATACAGGCATCAAAAACAAGTGCAGTGCACCCTCTAGTTTGGACCTTGCTTCCGCCACCCATACGCAGGACGCACCGCAGTATAGGCATCGAAAGAAGGCCGAAAGCCCAGGTGAGCCCCTTCCCTTGCCGAAATCTCTTCTCCTCCTTCATCTCTGTGAACGTGCTTTTTTTTAGTCTCCTTGGACCTGCACTGTTTGTTAACACAAAGGCAAATGGAGGTGCATTTGGTTGTTTTGTTTTCTGATTTTAGTGGGCAACAATGGGGGATTTGAGGCTTTGTGAGTTGTGACCCTGTTGTTGGTATCTTTGGCTGAAGTGGTTTATTTGGGGAACGGAAGGCTTATTTCTGGTGCTTAGAAGCAGAGGCAAGTCTGCACTTCAGCAACGATGAAAGGAAATAGTAGGAAAAGACCATGGAATCAGCAGGATACCTGACTTTAAAGCTCCTCGTCGGGTCGTCATCTCCAGGTAACTATCTCTCCCTTCTGAACGATGCTTTGTTTCGATGCAGTGCTTCGACTCACTAATTTCTCTGTTTCTCTCCCCTTCTTTGCTCTTGAAGTCGAGCCTTTTTATAGGCAGCTAGGAACCCAAATGGTTGGCTGAAGATAAGGATAACTTGCAATTTGAATTCAAAATTTGTCACTCTGAAGATGATCACAGCAGCAACAAAACTCCAATTTTCACGTTTGAAGCTTGAACCAGTAGTTTCTTTGTTTATTCAAACTTTGGATAGGTGCAAATATCTTTCACCTTGACTCAGTCTCCAGTTTGAAAGTGGTGGATATTATCCAAAATTTGTTGCCTTTAGTTCACGTTTGGCTAACTGTTTTTTTCTTCTTTCATTGACCAACTCATGAATACTTGTTGATAAGTTTGCAAGTTCAAAAGAATTTATAGTCAAAGCTAAACTGAACTTCTTGTTGGCTCACAGAGTCCAAATAATTAACCAATCACACCAAGAGGTGTAATTTTGTTTGAACTACCTCCATATTTATCTCGTTTTGCTTTGAACTCCTTTGATCAATCAATGAAATCTTTTTGCTGATCTGGTGGCCAAATGAATTTGTATATATATTTTTCGTTTGGACTCCAAACTTTTATTGAAACCACAACCACTTGTGGGAATTCATCGAAAATTTTTGGTCTCAACAGTATGTAAATATATATATATATATATATATATATAGTCATTCACTCAGGAATGCCACAAATACCAACTATAGTCATATTTAACCTAATAACTCCAAGACAATAGGGTAATCTTGCTCATAACGGATATCGATTATGCTCATAACAAATATCGTGAGATTTACTCACCTTGAAACTCCCGCTGCGTCTTCAATATAGAACAAAGCAGCCAATCCATAGAATAACCGTCCATAAATACTTCGTCAAGTATCTAATCACATACGGTTTCAACTTAGTAACAATTCACAAACGATTTAAGTCCGAAACCCCTGTTTTGAACTAAAATCCCCAAAGTGGCGCCAATCGAGGCGAAACCACATCCGAGACCTCCCAAAGTCTCCGGAACACTTCCACGATCGATATATATGTCCAAACCATAAGTCGATCGGACGCTCAGATCCTCACGGATCGAATAAATCAACCGGTATGAAACCGTAAAAATCATAACAATCCATTCGAACTCCAAAATTTGCATATTATATATCGAAACGCTCGTATCAACGAGTAGAACATATATAATACCAAAAACAGTTCCCTACATGGCCGGAAAGCCACCAGAACGCCGCCTGACAAAACTCATTATTTCCCAAAACTCCCAACATCAAAAAGTTTCATCTAAGCATGCTTGTGAATTTTCATAACTAGCTCGAAGTCAGAAAACAAGCATAAGGGGTCGAAAACTATCTCACAAGCTTTGGATTTTTGCTCAATCCGAGTTGAACCGATTTCCACGTAAATAGATCCAAACAAACACCATAGATCGACTCAGACGGCCCCCATGAAGCCAAGGAAGGAAACTTGAAGCCGTACCGTCGTCGGAGCTACGTTTTTCGGTCTGGTCCGAAAACACCAAACTGCTTCGCCTTGCTGCATTGCACACGGTGGATATCGCCGCTAGAGGACACCACAGGGACGACCAGACGGAGGAGACGAACTAGCTGTCCAAATTTCACGGCCAGAGATCACCGGAGCTACGAGTTCCGGCCGGGTCGGATCGTCTGGATCCGGGTCGGGTCAGACGGAAAACTATGATTCTGAAGGTGCAGCCGAGAGAGAAGAGAGAGAAAAGAGATATTTCCGGAAATGGAAATATGGAATTATGATTTCATTTTCTGATTTTCTATATTTATACTAAAACGGAAACTTCTTTCGATAGCCATAACTTTCTCATACAAACTCCGATTCTCGCGTTCCACATGTCCACGAACTCGTATCCACAGGTTCTACAACTTTCATGAAGGAAGTCCCGAATCACAATGTATAAAAAGCCAACCTTTGCACCCCCTTAAAACCATACTTTTCAAATAATTAATTCGTCCGAAACACTTCCGCTCGGTCCACGAGCCACGAAACCGTCCTATAACCACAATTTAGATTCCGGAAAATCCTCGGAAAATAATGACGAATTTCCGGGGTACTACACCGTCACTTCAATCACTCATAAGCTATTGAGCCCTCTTTTTCTTCTTCTCTCAGGTTCCTCACTCTTGTTTCTACAGCCAATCAGCCACCGTTTGTTCTCTTCCAAATACTCTTGCCTCCCAACCTTTGCCGACAACAATACAACATCATACCTTTTACATTTGTACATAGTGGTATTGAAAAAAAATAAAAAAAATTTGAGTTTCGCCCTAATAAAGACACCCGAATATGTAGCCCACCTCATTTTCGAATCTTAAATCTAGTACTGCTTAAGGATGTATGCTACATATAACACTATAAAAAAGAATTCCTTTGGCTTCAACATTTAGCGTCGGCGTGAGAATGCCGTCGCCATTGATCTAAAATTCGCTACGGCAAATGCGGTGTCGCAAAGAGAAAAATTATATGCCATGGCATGGCGTCACTGTCGCATAAATATGCCTTCAATGGCTATGGCATATTCTTTCCGTCGCCAAATTTCTCTACTTTTAGCTACAGTAATACGTGCCGTCGTGTATTTTAATTTTATACATTTTATTTGTTTGGCGGGATATAGGTGCCAAAATTAAACATGTCGGCAAGATTTTTAGGTTTTTGAGTTCATAAACATTGTTCTTGTTCCTGCTCCCTCCATCTGCTATTTCCCGCTCACTCCATCCAGTCCCAACAACTAAGTCGACCATAGCAATCCACGAAGTCGACATCTGCTAGTTCAACTCCACCTCCTTCCTATTTTTCTTCCTCATTCTGCATATTCAATACGACGCTCAGACCCTAAACTCTAATACCCAGAAATCAATCAGATATGTCCGTGTCTCGCGTTGAGGCCTGCATCTTGTCTTGTGCTTTTGAGTGGGTATGCATATTATCTCCCTTGTTAGTTCAATTTTATTAGTTTTTGGAATCATCTTAGGTGAGGTTGGTATTTGGTATTTGTGATTATATGGAAAGTGTTGATGCAATGAAAATTGCATGGAAGTAATTAGTATTGTTTGTCACTCATCACCCTGTAAAGCTATTGTCTCACTAGCTGTCGCAGGATATGTTGGATTTCTTTTATTATGAGATTATGAGATATGTGTGATTACTGGAAGCTACAATTTTGTTTTATTGTTTACTTCTGAGTTTTAATTGGATATGAGAAAGAACTATTCAAGGAAAAGGGAGGTTTCTCTTAGAAGATTTAAGAATCATAGCCAACTTTTTAAGATTAGAGAATTGTCTTCATATTCTTCGAAATTAAAGTTATTTTAGGTATATTTCTGGTTTCCCCTGCACTTTATCTTGCTTTAGAGTGCTATATTCATCTGATTATGTGATGGTGCCATGCAGATGCGGTTCATGATGTGTCTCAACATATGGAAGAGGTGAGCCATGATATTTTTATAGGAACTGAGCTACTAGAAACCAATCACATGGGCCTCTTTGCCTTTAACTTTTTTGGGACATATTGTGCTCAGAGCATTAGAACCAAATGATAGATAACTGAATGTAATTTGAATTATGCTGATTTCATTATGCAGGATGGTCTGGTAATTTGGTTGGGTCGTTTTTCTCAAATTTCTTTTAGATTAATAGGCATGGCTTAATTATTGTTGTACCTATAGCTTTGTAGTTGCTTCTACATTTGCAAGGCAAAAATTATTTCTGGAAAGAAGTTTATGAAGAAAACTGTATGTTGTTTTTTTTTTTCTCTGTCTTTTAAGGCTCTAATATCTAGCTAGCTTACTCTACTGCTAGGAAAAAGATATTGTAGGCCATCATAATTTTTTTTTTTTTTTTACTGCCAATAAACCTTGCCTTAAGAATAAGGATGACTGAGATAAGAAGAAGAAAGTTTTGCCTTTTCTTGGATTTCTTTTTCATGCAATTGATGTATTATTGTTACTGGTCTCTAGCTTTTTGGTCTCTAATGCCTCCTGATAAAGGTGGAATATATGCCCCAGTTGAGCTTTCGTCTTCTTTGTCATTCAGGTCAGTTCACGTCACTATATTTGAACTGCGTTTATCTTGCTTATAGTACAACTGCTGTATGTATGATGCCTTTTATATTTCTCTATTGTACTTATGTAATCTCTTATGTCAGATTTCTTACTTGTCAGATATCTTACTTGTCCGATTGTCAAACTAGCTAGTTAATTAAGTGCTCAATCTAAAGATTGTCTGATTATGTATATTCCAAGTTTGAAAACGTATCTTTTTTCTTGTCTGGACATTATTCCGCCATTTTAAAAGAAAAACCTTAGTTATGATTCTTCATCATATCTTGGTGTTTTTGATTTTGATGAAGAGACTACTAATTTGGTTTTTCCATACATGACTTTGCCTGAATTATTTTTTATTGTTTTTGGTTACAGGTTCTTTGCATTATAATCTTGTTGTGTTTGATCTGTGGCATTTGTCTTCCTCTTACCATAAGCTCTATCTACTGTGTTTTAATTCGAGGTAAGGCTCCTCTTTTCGTTATATTGTTGTCAATGATAATATTTGGTTGTAAATGTAGTGGAAAGTTATGCCCTTGATCTTTCTCTGTTGCATTTTGTTATAATTGGTATGTTTGGGTTATGATATAAATGTAGTGGATAAATGTTAGGGTTCTGATATTTGGTTGTAAATGTAGTGAAAAGTTATGCCCTTGCCCTTGATCTTTCTATTTTTATCTTCTACAAATTTGTTCATATACATGTTTGTGTATATATATGCATGATTATGTAAATATTGAATCTCTATAAAATGATCTGTGTAGATTTTGAGATTGCTAGCTCAGATAGGTTGAAGATTTGGTTTCAATTTTGGTTGTTGACTTTGAGTTTATCAACGAACTGTGTTAGCTTTAGCTTTTTGATATGGCTGAGAGGATAAAAGTATGAGTCTAATATCATTTCAATTTTGCTTATTGTATGACAGTTCAAACTCTTGCTGAAAGTTAAAGTGTTTTGTGTTGGTTTTTTTTTTCTTCCCAATTTTGAAGAAAGAAAGGGATGCTGTGTTTGTGTGCTTCAATGATTTTGTATTATCTGTTATGTGTTTTGTTTCATAACAAATGCATGTTATGTGAGTATGGAGTATTGGAGTAAGCCAAAATCATCATGTTCTTTAACAAATATCATGAGTATAACATTCATGCAGCAGTTCTTTAACAAATAACAAATACATGTTTCTGTTTTCAATTAAAAATGGAGGGGAGGAAAAAAAAAAAAAAAACAATCCAGATGCTACCTTTGGCGTTACATGCAGGTTGTTCAATGCGACACCTTTAGTTCATTTCTAAAAACCTTTCCCCTCTTGAGCTCCTCCTCTCTCACTTCGTCTTCCCTCACCGCCTCTCTCTTTTTCCGGCGACCTCTGTTCTTTTCGAAACCTACCTCCGTCAGCGAAAGATCGGTGTCTGATTCAAGCATTTCCTCAAATGAGTATCGTCTGATCTTGTATCTCACTCGCAGCAATTGGTGCATAGCTCGACCTCTATGGCCATCAGAGGCGTCGATTTCAAGCGGTCAGTACCTTTCTTCTTGCTCCGCCTTGGTTAACGCCAGGTTTCTGATTTTGAATTGTGTATCCTTCTTGTCGATGCTCGTGACCATTGTGTATCCTTTATTAGGGTTTCGATTTCAATCTCTGCAATTCGTTTTTCGTTTTGATTATCTGTTTGTGTGGTCTCCTTAATAGGATTTCTGATAGAGTAATTGTTGCGATTAATTGGAAGCGGTACCATACTAGTACATATCCGTTGTATATATGGATCGTGGTGAATGGTGTGTAACTGAATTGGAACTATAGACTAGAAAGTAAGGCCGCAATGTTCTTCTACCAGTTGCTTTCTTGAAGATTTGATTACTAATTAGTTTCAAATTAAGGTGGTGTTTCTGGCGAATTGATGGTATCATAATCACGAAGCTGAATATGTGAGAGACTTAGGATTTGAATACTGTTTTCAGAAATGATAATGCTATTTAATGATTCCTCTTATTTTGGGATGTGTATTCTGGGGTTTTATTGGCTAGGATAATCTATATACTATTGTGATATAACTTTAATTTGGTAGAGTGTGAAGTGAAACAAGTGATGCACATCAATAATCAGTAAAAAGAAAAAGTAGAGGTCCCTTGTAGTTTGACTGTTACTAGCGCTTTTCTCTCTTTAGATGTTAATCATGACTGTGACTAGCCTCTACAATCAGAACAATACAAGTTTGTGTGGTTTGACTAGAATCTAGTTGTTAGATGCCATGTGTTGCTTGCACTCATAGTCTCATAGACCTTTGTTATTAATGTTTAACTGGAATAATCCCCGTTGCAGGTTTTGTTTGGAATACTTTTGCTTGTGCATGTACCAAATTTGGTTACTTATCCTGGTTATACTCCAATCCATACAGAATCAATTGATGATGCCTACCAAGCACTTCGTGGTGGAGAGCAAATCTGTCCTGAGAGGAATGCCAACTTATTTTCCAGTGAGACTTTATGCCCGAAATTTATAATCTTTGATGATGTTTATAGCAATGCTGATATTGTTATTGTTGCTGCTATGGCTGATTTGTCAGCTGATATCTGGATTTTCTCTGTTTTTACCAGGAATATTATTTTCATGGGTGAGTCCCTTAATGAAGCTTGGCTATCAAAGACCTCTTACGGAGAAGGATATATGGAAATTGGATACTTGGGATCGGACTGAAACGATGAGCAATAAGTGTGTGCTTGTTCCTTTTAGGCATTGGTTTCCCTCTTTAACTAATAGACTGCAGCTTGCATCATAACTTTATTTTTTTACTGAACTTCTAGGTTCCAAAAATGTTGGGCTGATGAAAACTGAAAGCCTAAACCATGGCTCTTGATAGCCTTAAACTGTAGCCTAGGGGGAAGGTAATTTATCGAGATCCACTGCTGATATATTAATCCTCCACTTAATTTGTACTTATGTTTCGTGTGCAAAGCTATGTACATAGATCTAGCTCATTCATATATATATAATTTTTTTTTTCTTTGTATAGGTTCTGCTGGGGAGGCTTTTGGAAGGTGATTATCTTCTTCTTCTTTTCTTCCTTTCTGCTTTTCACACATCTCATTCAGATGTCACTGTTGTTCTTTTTCCTTTTTTCTTTTCGTGTAAGTATAATAGATAGCACAATCTCGACATGCATAATACATGAATTGTTAGTCCAACGGGCTCATTACAGCATACATGGTTCTCCTCTTTACTAGTCATTGTGGAAATTTGCACTCTGACCTTAAACTAATCAAAAGTTAAGACAAAACCTCTCTTTTTCTTGTTTGTAATTATTGTAAGCAGCATATGCTCTATAGTATTTCTCCTCTGTACTACTTTGTATGTGAGGCGCATTAAGGAAGCCATTTTCGACCTTCCGTTCTCAAAGCTAGTTGTGCACAATTGTGCAATGCAGGTTATTGCCTATTGATTAGTTTTTTTTTTTCCTGAAACTTGCAGGTTGATGCTACAAATCGTGGAGGAATTGCTAGATTCATAAACCATTCTTGTGAGGTAGCTTCTTTATTAAATAATAATACAGTTTGCTGCATCAAATGGAGTTGCATGTATTTTGGACCTCATAATATGCACCAATTGTTTTGCAGCCTAACTGCTACACCAAGGTTATAAGTGTTGAGGGTGAGAAAAAGATTTTCATTTATGCAAAACGACATACAGCTGCAGGTGAAGAAATAACTTACAATTATAAGTTTCCATTAGAGGAGAAAAAGATTCCATGCAATTGTGGTTCAAAAAGGTAACTGCATGTTCTTGTGGTCATCTTTTTCATGTTGTACTGTTTGTCACTAAGTTTGCTTTAAAAAAAAAAACAGGATACTTTAGAATGATCTTTAATTTACTAATAATGATGTCTTTTGGTCAGGTTTCGTGGTTCATTGAATTAGGAATTTGAGTTCTCCACATGAGTAATGTACACAAGTCTTCCGCAAATGAAGTTTTGTAGCTGGATTCATGTTCATGCCCTTATCGTTCAAAGTTTTGGCTGGCAATTTTGAAGTTATATGTTGCTGTTGGGGTGGCAGTATATCTGGAGAGGTGTGGTTTTATGTTTTTTAACAGTTAACTCCTTTTAGTTCATTGCAGCTTTTGGCATCCATCATGTGTTGCATTAGATTTTAGTTTTCAGGTACTTAGCCTCTAAATGAAATCACTTTTTACAGTCCGACTGCATCTGCATTTCATTCCTTTGACTTTGCCTCCTCCCTTGCTGTGTATCTTCACGTGTGAGAACTTTTTTCAATATCTAGTCAAAATATCTGCCTTGAATGTCCTAGATAGTAGGCACCTCCCTTTAAAAGTTCATCGTGTTGGCAGCCTGCACTTCCATGAAAGATATACTTGTTCAATCCTTTTGGCCAAAAAAATGCTGTTGTCAGAAATTGTAGATGTGTTTACTAAAAGTGATTTAATCTTGTCAATGCAGTTTCATACTTTGATGTGCCTGGAGGAGCTGGAGTTGTTCTTCCATGATAGAAAGCAGCCTGCCCTTTGCATGCTGTTTTGTATTCCTTATGGCAAAGTTGGCTAGGTAGTTCTTTAATGATGTGAAATTTTTTTGGAATAAAATTAGGTTATTTTCTTCAAAGTACTTGAAAATCAGTTATACTATGATTTTGTAATATGAAGTTATTTAATTGATATGATTTACTACATGCATGCTTTTGTTTACTATGCTTGAATGAAAGGGTTTAATTGAAAGCATTGTCTATTAGAAGTGTGAATGAAGACATCTTTTAAGACACGCAAAAGGGTCTTTTATGACGATCAAAAGGGTATTTTACGACACGCAAAATGGTCTTTTAGGGCACACAAAATTAAAGTTGTAAAATATCTTTCACGGCGCGCAAAAGAGTGTTTTACGACGCTCAAAAAATGTTTTTTACTGCGCACATTTTGTGTGCCACAAAAGAAATTTGTCTTTTACGACATGGTCTTTTACAACACGCTTTTTTGTGCCGTAAAATTGTCTTTTACGGCGCACATTGTGTGTCGTAAAAGACCAGTTTTGCTGTAGTACTCACACAATTATAAGACTTGAGATTTATATGTAATAGCTAGCAGATTCATATCAGTATTAGGATAAAATTCTAGATTTTGAATTCAAAGTATTGTGACAACATCTGATCTGTTCATATTTCATTTTCATATGAATCCAGTTTGATATTTGTATACTTGTGCATTATGTGATAGGTTCAAAATGCAACCAATGGCCGTGAAATTAGAAGGGAGTCTATAGGAGATGGAGTTCATCCAGATTCAACTAGTGATCAAGAAATTGAGCATGCTCCAGTACTCACCAAGCCCTCTAGTTAATGATAAATAGTATTGTGGTCAAGGATGCTTTTGAACAATATTAAGTTTGGGAATGTTTCTTTCAGAGTTTCAATTATCTAGTATGGTAGATTCTTATAATTATGAAAGACTATGTGGTTCATTTGGTTAATTTTAGTTTGTACTTGGTAAAGAAATATAACTTGGCACTTATCTGTTGTGAGATCGCTATGAATGAAAGGATTATTTTGGTGCTTTATTGTTTTACTATATCTTTTGATTGTGTGTAAAATGGCAAAAAAATTTTTTGTTTGAATAAATTGGGTGGCCAATTGGTTGCGATGGTTATTGGCTGTTGCTAAAGCCTCATATGGAAAATACTTAGGGTGGCGACAGCAATGACGCCGTCGCAATTATGGAGGGAAAATCAATTTCCCGGTTATTTCTAATAAATTTGGAGGGAAAATTTCTGACAAAAAAAAAAATTTATTGCAAGCGACGGCATCTGCCGTAGCAAAGAGGTTACTTTTGACGGCGTTTTCAATCGCTACATGTCGTCTCCAAATAAGTGACCAAATCGTTGCTACGCTCGTTACCGTCGCTAAATACAGCCATGAGCAGTGGCAACGCCACCAACAACAACGGCGTAATTGTCGTCGCCTAGCCGTCGCCATTGGTCTTTTGCGATAACAAACAGACTTTCCGCGACGGCACAAAGCCGTGGACAAGTGAATTCTTTTTTTTGCAGTGCAAGTTTCTACTTCCAATTGGGGCAATCACAATATCCGGTCTCAGAGAAGTAGCTATAATGAAATTCATTTAATTAATATTGTGGGAACCTCTGGTCTTGGAGAAGTAGCTATAATGAAATTCTTCCAATTGGGTTTACAGATCATGCATGAATGTGTTGAGCTAGATTTGGAGGTTAAGCATGTTTTATTAGTTAACTTCTTTGGAATCTTGTGCAAAATGTACCCACTATTTGTTGCTAAATTTTAACCGAATCCCTAAAAAGATTTTTTCTTTTTGGTGATCGTTGTTACAAACCGACAACGTACTTGAGTGTTAGAACAAGTTTGACAGACTATTTACGTAATTTTAGAGAATCTATTCAACTTTTTTTTTTTTTTTTTTGAAAGTACAACTTTTTTTTTTTTTAGCAACTATTAACCATGTTCGTTGCGTTGGTTATGAATCACAACTTGTGATTAATTATTAATTTCTTTTGGACATCCACAATATCATGTAGTTGCCAAATTAGACTACTCTGTCAAGGCAATACTCTAAATAATGTATGTTTGTTTTCTATTTTTATAGACCGATATTCTCTCTCTACCTCTCTACCTCTCGTCTCGACTAGGGTTAGGGTTTCGGGAGTTTACATTTGTGCAGCGCATTCACTCTCTCATGGCTGTTTTTGTTGCTTTGATGATAGCTAGGCTTCCAACAAAGTTGTCGCTCAAGGATTGCTGGGAGCCGGTGGATCTCGACAACCTTTGCTGTCCCGGCAATGGTTTCATGGCTCTACAATTCTTCATGGTGGGCCGTCTGAATAGTGCCTGCTCCATCATTCTTGACTCATTTTGGAGCATAGTCCGATCCATGAGGTGACTTTCTGTGTTGGTGGACGTTCAGGCTAGAGGTGATCGATTTTTGTTCACGTTCTCCAATGAATGTGATCTCAATCGTGTGGAGAAGAGAGGATCGTGGGGATTCCAGCGTGCAATGATCCTTTTGAACGACTATGACGGCTTCCCTGATATCATCGTCGTCCCTGTGGATTTGTTTGGATTTGGGTGGGGTGGAGATCCAAGGGCCACCGCTGGGGTTGATAATTCCAGCGACTACATGGTCGGAGAAATAATCGGACCAGTTCTGCAAGTCAATCAGCTTGGGAACTGTCGTGGTGTGGGGCGGGTTAGGGTTTCTCTGTCGTGGTGTGGACCAGTTCTGCAAGTCGATCCCCCTTGAACATCGGGTCTGAGTCTCTCCAGCTGGTGTCTTCATGCTGCACTTCCGGTATGAGCGGCTGTTAGGGCGGTGTCGTGAGGGTGCTACGATTAATCATTGCGGGTACTATTGTCCTCGGGAACAAGAGGCTGAGATGGCATCGACGGTTGGCGGATCAGAAGGGATAATAGGTTCGGTGATTCCTACCCTAATTTTTAGGCTAATGTGCATCCAACTTTAGCGCCCTCTCTATTCCCTAAATTCCCTCTCCTAAACCTGTTTCACAGAGAGAGAGAAGGGGAGTTACAATCTGGGCCCTCCCGGAAACCAGTACCGAGCCGGATAGGATTTCAGGGGTGCAGCGACAGTGAGAGGATGATGCGGAGGAGGATGGCAAACATGCTAAGCACAAATTGGCTCTGGTTCCTGCAGGTTTGCAACCCGAGGATCTAGGGTTTACTATATTATCTGAATGGCTGTTTAAGGTGACCATCGCCTCGGCAGAGAAAGGAACGAAGAAAAGAGGCGCCTCCCCCCCCCGGCAAGCTTCAAGTGCTTTTATGGATGATATTTGTGGCGTATTGAGGAGGAGAAGATCGAAAGTTAGCTTCCATGGCTAGTGTTTCTTTTTCCTTTAGGCCCTCTGGGCCTCGTTGTAACCAAAAAAAAAAAAAGAAAGAAAAGAGGCGGACCCCGTGGTTGGAGGACCAATCCTAAGCTGGCAGTTGAGCTGAAGACTTCGGAGTCCAGGGCGACTAGTTCTGTGTGTACGGATGTAGGTACCATTGCTGACGTTGGTGTGGTGCTGGAACCCCTTTCCCATGAGGGCCGGGGTAGGAAAGGTAGCTTTAGATTATCTTAACCTTTGGCTATACCTGCATTGACTTGTGGAGAGGGACACCAAGAGGGTGTTTAGGCCTCAAGCAAGTCAAAATGGGTGCTTAGGATTAGGGTAGTGTAGAGGTATTTTTCTTATTTCTTTTTTTAGTTGTATTTTCTATTTTTAGATTTTAGTTTTTATTTCCGGTAGGAAGATAGTAATGAATAATTGAGCAGTGATTGTACACCACTACAATTATGGGCAATAGCCATACACACTATTGGTGACAAGTTTGGGCCAAAGGCCACACATGTGCGTGTCTATCACCCATTGCCACATTACAGCCACATTTTGTTGGGTCCGTGCGCGGTGCGCTGTAGCCCAGTTGCTTTGTTTACATCAGTCACGTTTATGTCAATCCGTGGACTATGATGAGTTTGTAAGAATGGTGGGCCATGTAACTGAATAACCCACGAAAGTGTATGTCTAGCAATTGAAATTTAATTGCTTCTTTTTTAATTTAATTACACCATCTGGTGGGTCCTTGCCTTAAATTTATTTATTTATTTTTTGGGTCAATCATGAATTTAATTGTTGTAAAAGCTTTTCCATCCTAGACACAAACCATGTTCATTTCCTCCCAAGTTTATCTTCCTTTTCTTGGCTGTCCTTCCGAATCACTACTACACAGAAATAGATTAATGGCGTTTGAAAAACGTCATTAAATGTATTTCATGGCGTTTTTCAACGCCATCCCCAGACGCCGTAAATACCGGTGCCGTCTTTTCCTAAACAGATTGATGGCGTTTCTAAAACGCCATTAAAATTAATTCCATGGCGTTTTGAAAACGTCATCAAATGTACGTATTTGATGGCGTTTTGAAAACGCCATCAAATTTTATTCCATGGCGTTTTCAAAACGCCATCAAATGTATTCCATGACGTTTTGAAAACGCCATCAAATGTATTCCATGGCATTTTTGAAACGCCATCAAATTTTTTTCAGTTTTTTTTTAAAAAATTATATATATTGATTTTTTGATTAATTGCAAAAAATTAATTGTCCTATTGGCAAAAAATATTACACATTACAATGACAAAATTCTAATGCTATGTACATTTGAATTAATAAAAGATAAAATACCCACTCTACAATACTCCATAATGCAAATTTTATTGTTCCTCTACAAATTCACGCATATGTTAGCTAAGATAAAGAAAAGACAGAAAGATTACAGAAGGGTAGCTAAACCACAGTATATGGAAGTGATGGAGATTAGCAACTGCTGCGTTATTATCCATATCAATTCCATCATGGCTGCAGGCAAGTCATTCTCTGAACTGCAAAAATGATAAAAGAGAAGAATTACAGAACTTGTCAATGTTAAAAGTAAAGCTAAATCAGAGGTAACATGCACTGCTATTTCATAAGTCCAAAGTATTGTCTTAAAAGTATATGTCCAGAATATTTCTAAGTGTTAATAATGAATACCAGTAACAAAAATGATCAGAGCCAACCTCAGACAATCTTCAGGAATCATATATTGTTAAAGGATGTACATCATCAACAACCTGTATCAAGAAAAATGCAGAGTTAGTCACCCAACAAAAAGATTAAATGCATTATTTCATTATACACTTCTATTCCTCGACTACACAGAATTGTATGATTTCATATCAAAATCATCATATAAGTAACAAGCAAATATGTATATCATATGGCCCATGGTTGCTGCAAATTTGAGAAGTTTTCAGAAGACTGATAGCGAAAGAAAAATTCATCAACAACTACTCTTTCAGTGATTTCATGCTAAATTCTCCAGATTTGAAGTAGACATGTAAAGCTACTATTTTGCAAAATTTCACGTCATTCACAGTTCAAATGAGTGGTCAAATAAGAATCCAAAGTAGCAGAAAAAACTGATTTCTGCAGAAATCCTGAAACAGTGCAGTAATTTCAAAATGGCATAAGTATTTCATTTTAACTCCGTTTTTCATGAAACCAAGCTCAAAATGATCATTGAAGAGTCTATTTTAAGCTGTCAAAAACTGAGAGTAAAACAAGAAGTATAGGTTTTTCGGAAATCATGGAATAGCCCACTGGTTCAGCTTGGGTGCTGTCTTTGAGGCATAACTTCAAACACATGGTGTGCAGTAATTGAACTCGATCCTTCCCAGTCCTAATCATCCTAATGGAGTCACCATAGCTAGATAATAATCAAAAGTGCATTCCACAACAACCTTGAATAGATTTAAGAATAGAGATTTAACAAAAAGAGGTATACCTAGAAACTGCAGCAGAACAATACTTTAACCACACAATTACCAAACTTGCAAATACACCAGTAGAGAGTACAGAAGATAAGTAAGTATCCAGTTTATTAGGATAAGTAACTATTTAACAAATCAAAGTTTTAATAATGTTTTTCTCATTCATTACATTTATTTATTAGGATTGAGGTTTCACTTAGGAATATATGCTTATTCACTTATGGTTGTTAGCTTGATAGGAATATATATATATATATATATATATATATGTATGTATGTGTGTGTGTGTTGCATTGTAGAATAGAGCATACCTGGAAATTGCTTAGTCCACTTGCCAACAACAGTTCTGTCCTTTTGAAAAAACCAAAAACACCCTATAACAAATTCTAAATCAAGTTCCATTAAGAGAAAAATAGAAATCATAATGAACATGGTTGAAGCTACTCTGAGAGAGTAGTGAAAATGGGTTGCTCACCTTGAATTGAGAAATGCGATTGATTGATTCTTTTCTTCAAAGATGCCACAAACGACCTGCCATATATTTAATAATCAGTAAAGCTCCAAAGATAAATGAATTATAGGTACCAAACTTTAGTTCATTAAAAAATATAGCAGTATGAAGGATTATGGGTAAATGAACATGTCAGACATTACAATTGTATTGACAAACTGAGAAAGCAACATTCGTCAAAAGGAAAAGCAAAACACTATGAAATGAAACAAAAAGAACCCAGATTATTCTACTATGGTCTTTGGCTTTTTTTTTTTCCTTGTCAATATATCATTCGTATGCCAGTAAAGGGAATGGAAACAATCTTTCAAACAAAGAGAAGCCTTGGAATCTTGCAAGAGTATAATGCTACAGATAATAGATGAAATAAAACAAAACTTTAGGATCCTCTGTTATGAGACCATGGGCATTTGGATAGTTCAGTTGAAACTTCCATACCACCAAAACAAAAATGAGGCAAGACCAAGATTGGCTACAAGTCATCCTTTGACGATATCATGAACTTGTGGCTCAGAAGCATAAACTGCCAAGGCAAGGAGCTGAGTAGAAAAGAATTGATAGTTAATAGCTAAATTAGGATCAGGGTCCTCAAATGGCAATTTTCGGGAGGCTTTGCAAAAACTTGCCCTTGCAGCAGGGGCAGTTGAAAAACGACCCAGTACTGCAATTATAGCTGTGCTACTTCCAAACTTCTCAATCCCTCTACAGATAATTGCAAACACCAAATTACTAGACCATCTAAACCAACTAGAATGTTACCAATGGATACAAAATTCAGCAAAATACTAAGTGGTGGACACGACTTGGAGTCTTACCCTAAAACATATGAGGAAATTTTCAATCACATAGATGCTATTATGAGATAAACCCAAATGAAATTTGCAATCCGTAACTGTAATCTAAGTAAGAAAATCAAACTATTAACCCCAATTTCACAATTGATATCCATAAACCTAAACCCAAAAACTAAATACAATTTCTCAAAAATCTTCAATCAAATAGATGCTTTCACAGGAAATAAACAATATGAGTAATACCCAAGAGAAAAATCGGACTCCAACCTGAGAAATCAATTGTTCTTGGACTACGGAGATGATTTCTCAATGTTCTAAACCTCAAACATGAAGAAGTGAAATGGAAATTGAGTTGAACCAAGATAATAAGAGATGGTATTGTTACCTCAAAGCTTTTAGACGATAGATTGAAACATTGAGTCTTGAGCTCAGAGTTTTTCTTCAAGTAGCTAGCATAGGGATAACGAGGAGGCGGAGCTGGGCGAGAGAGAGAGAGAACGAGAAGAAAAAAGTAAAGTGTTGAAAAGAATAAAAAATCCTTAATAAAATGAGATGGGCTAAAGGCGCGAAACGAAAAGACCGAGAGCGGCATATTAAAAACAATTGGGCATGGCTTTTAGGACGTTTCTGAACGTCATGGGCTCAAATAATTTTTATGACGTTTCCAAACGCCATTAAAAAACTTTTGGTGACGATTAGGAAAACGCCATAGATTTTAATGGCGTTTTTAAAACGCCGTTAAAATTTTTAAACTTCTATGGCGTTTGCTAAATGCCACAACCATAAGATAAAATTTTGGTATCAAATAAACAATGACGTTTCAGTAAAAAAACGTCATTGAATGTACTTTTCATGACGTTTTTCATAAAATGCCATAAAAAAAATGTCATTAAAAGTACTCTTCCTAGTAGTGAATCGTGTCAATCTCAGCCTCTTGTTCTCTTATTGCTTGTATCTCTAATTTAATGAACACCTCTTTTTTGCACCAGTACACCAGGAACTTGGGCAACATGATTATGCAGAAGGTTAGATTGAAATCAACCTTGATCTTTATCCTATACAAAAACAAGAACATTATTAGAGGAGCCTAAAATATATCCAAAAGCTCATCAGATTCATTAACTTGATCTCTTTACAGTCTACAAAGAAAACAGATCTGGAAAAATGAAATCATATCAAATACCAGTGAAATCAGATCAAATAATTCCATATACTAAAAAGAAACAACAAATAGTACCAGATCTGAAAATTTTCAACCAGAAAGTAGTCAAAATACTGAAAGCTAGTTTACCAAATAAGGACAGAATGGAAAAGGAAAAGATTCGGCTAATTACCTCATCCTCTTCCTCGCCGTCATCGTCTTCGGAATCATCGACCGATGCAAACATTCAATTCGACCGATGCAACTCTCTCCTCCAAAATCAAGCAAATCAAAACTTCAATTTACCGTAATCCTAAATCAAATAATACCCAAATTTCTCAAAAACACATAAATAAAATTCCATCAGAGTTAAACATTCAAGATCTGTAACATGCAAGCTTAAAGATTGAAGCTTTAAAAACATAGAGAGAAGATCAACAAGTTGGTGGAAATAGAAACTAATTTGCATATCCAGTGGAAGACGAAGAGCCCGTGTAATCCGAATTTTGCTTTCAGATCAGATGCTTCTTTACTTTCTTCCTGTCCTCCGAACCCTAAGTACTCCACCCAGAGGAAGAAATTCGTAAGCAGAGGAAATAAAAATTGAATAAATGAATAGACAACAAAAAGAATCATTGAGAATCAGAGAAACAAGAATCGCAGTGGCCATCAATTTGGTGGTTCAGATGGAGAAGAAAGAAGAGTCGGCCCTCTTGCTACGGAGGGAGAAACAAGGGGGACAAGGGTTTCTCTTTCCCAAATATATATATCTTTAAGCAATAAAAATAAAATGAGATAGAGTTCCCACCGTAAACCGAGCCTTAAGGAAAATTTGTAGTAGTGATGGCCCTGTCGTACGTGTTTCCAGGAAAGAACAGTTGAACAAATATATAAAATAATACATCAGCCACACTTCATGTATGTACGTGAGGGATATGTTGGTGTCCATGTTGAAGAGCAGTGGGTATGACCCCAATTTCCACAGTTCATTCATTATGTGGCAATAGGTCAGTGGCTGTTGCCTGGTATTGTTGTAGTGGTAATTGAGTGGTCTTCGGATCCCTCTAGCTTAATCTATTATGGTCTTATCAATGAAATTTATCTGTTCGATCTCCTTAAAAAAAAAAAAAAATCCATGTTTTCCATGTAAGAAATCAAAGTAGTTTATAGGATTAAATTCAATTTACCTCCAGAGGTTTGGGGGTAACTTCATGTTAGTCCCTGTAATCTCAATTTAATCAGAAACACCCCTAAGCTTTCGGATTGCAGTCAGCCATGTCTAATTTTACTGTGCTCCGTCTAAATTAGACGTTAACTTCGATAATGGGCCTACTATAAGGGCTAAAATGATCATTTCCTCTCTCTTCTCTGAAACCCTCTTTCTGAACCCTCTCATCTTCCTCTGATCCTCTACCCCTTCTCTCTCTCAGCTCCTGTGGACAACTCCAAGGAACCCAACAAGCCCTTTACGACTCATCATCCCTCTCCACTCCACTCCCCTCCTCTCCTCTCCAAAGCCAATGACCCACCCCCACCTCCATCCCCCTACTCCGACCAACCTTACTCCAGATTGGGAATGGGTGAAGAGACAATTGACGATGGCAGAACGTAATCACGCGCGAGTCGTCGTCAACATCAGAGACTGATGGTGCCGCCATCATGAAGGAGAAATCCCCTCTATTAACGCAGGCCGAGAAACCCAAAATCAACATATTCACTATCTCTTATACCCGGAGAAATCTAGGATAAGATCTCATCTGTCTAGACTCATTTCAATCTCAAATTTCATTACTGGTTGTTTGAATCCTATGGAGATTGTCATGAGCTAGTGCTGGAGAGATGTGGTCTCTTGGAATGCGAAGATCAAAAAAGTGTTTTGATTGTGGGGATTTGGGTAAGGCTAAGGAGCTGTTTGATGGAATGCCTGAAAAGAGTGTCGTGTCATGGACGATGATGATGGATGGGTACTTGTAGTTTGGTGAAGTTGAGATGGCAGAGTGCTTGTTTTAGAAAATGTCCGCAAGGGATATGGCTGCGTGGAACTCAATGATTCATGGATTTTTTTTTTTTTTTTAATAGATGATTCATGGATGTTTTATCTATGGAAGAGTGGAAGATGCTAAGAAGTTGTTTTAGGTGATGTCTGGGAAGAATGCCATTTCGTGGACTTCCATGATTGCTGGGCTTGACCTAAATGGGAGGAGTGAGAAAGCTTTGGTAGTTTTCGGGGAGATGGAAATTTTGAGACTACAAGCAGAAAACTTAAGCAATGAAACACAAAGTTGAGGCCTCAGACCAAATCGGGAATCAATCAATGATCAGACCCAGACAGAAATTTTGAAACTAGAGATAAAATTGAGCAAATGAAGCACACAAATTGTGACTTTTTTGGAGCAGAAACAAAATTGGGGAGAGGAAGAACCAAGGAAGAAGAAGGTGAAGTTGATTTTTAAGCCTAGGGTTACAAGCAAAATTTAACCCTTAAGTTTGGGTCCACGTCAGCAGTTAACGTCCAATTTGGATGGAGCTTGAGTAATTAGACACGGCTGATTGAAATTGGAAAGTTCAAGGCTAGGGTGTTTCTGATTAAATTGAGACCACATGAACTAACATGAAGTTACCCTAAACCTCAGGGGGGTAAACTGAATTTAATCCTAATTTATATCAGGTAGTTTATTTATCAATCTCAAGTTGCACATGAAACCAATAATCTGCATGTTAGCTATACCTAGTACCTATCAAGTAGTGATATTATAATTCTCAATCATGGATTTTTTTTTTAGCTAGTACCTTTCAAGTAGTGCTATTAAAATTCCCAAAAATCCATGTTTTCGAGTATGTAAAAAATCAAAGTAGTTTATATCAAGTAGCTTATTTATCAATCTCAAGTTGCATATATATGAAACCAATAATTTGCATGGTAGCTAGCTAGCTAGTTCCTATCAAGTAGTGATATTATAATTCTCAATCAAGTCAAATTCAACAATTACACTAAAATTAAACGTGGTCTTTTGATATTATAATTTTCAATCAAGCCAATTCATTTCCTTGTGGAATTAGTATCTTACGAAGGGTGTTTCTATTCAGACATCCCTAATTAATATTTGGATTTCTCTAAAATTTTAAAGGATTATAATTCCCATAATACCCTCAAATTAGAAGGAGCGTTGCGCAGTAGGTAGCTCAGCGCCTAGCGGCGTTGTTGAGTGTCGATTTGACGAAGTTCTTCATTCGTTCTCTCTCAATTCTTGCAAAGGTCTCATCTCAAAGTCCAGCCAATTTGATCTCGCTGCATCTCTCTGTTTTTTTTATGATGATATGATTTTTTTTTCCACCTTATGATTGAACCGTTTACGCAGCTAAATTCGTTTTCTTTCATGGAATAGACTGATAATTTTGATAACATAAACTGATTTCTGAATTAGGAATTTTGTGAGTTTTCGTAGTAGCGAATTAGAAATATGAGGGAGTGGGAATGAGTTTGAACTTTGAACTGAGAGATTGAGACTCCCTACTACTGACGATAAATAAATTAAAAGATAGATATATACTACTAGCATCACTTGAACTAGAATATTGTGTGGAAAAAGTTAGTTAAACCTTCTGGGCTTCGGGTGTATGCTGTAGAATGAAAATGGTTCAAAGGAAAAGGACTTTGCCAATCTTACTATTGTAATAATTTAATGGACAACCTCCATTAGAGACGAGTGAAAATGGAATAGATGTTGATGGGCCAGATAACATTGTGAATTAGGTGATGTGAACTGCGGAGTTGGGTACCTGGGTGTATATGGTGAAGGTTGCTGGCGAACTTTTATAAGAATGGCAAGGAGGTGGAAGAACGGTAAAATTGGAAATCTCATGTATAATATTTTAAGAGAGATTCATATATCAATTGAGATATGAGATCTGAATAAAACCACTCTCTTATGCATGTCTCATTAGCTAACTTCTCTGGAATCTTGTGCAAAATATATTCATCATTTGTTGTTAAATTTTAGTTGAATGTCTAGAAAGAAAAAAAGATGGTGTTGTTACAAAGTAGCAACTTGAACATCAGAGCAGCTTTGACAGACTACAATGATTTTTTTAGTTATTTTAAAAAATATGTTCAACTTTTTATATATTTAGCAACTCTAGCAATCTCATACTGTTTTCAACCAAGTCGGTCTCGTTGGTTGTGAATCACTCCACAATATCATATAATTGCCAAGTTAGACTGCTATGTCAAGACAATACATTAGATTTAATCCATGTTCTTGAAAATGTAAGGAATCAAAGTAGTTTATATCAAGTAGCTTATTTATTAATCTCAAGTAGCATATGAATCCAATTATCTGCATGTTAGCTAGTACCTATTATGTATCATATTATAATTATCAATCAAGTCATATATAATCTGATAATCAAGTCAATTTAAACAATTTGAGTAAAAGCTCTTCCACTTGTTTTAATGGATCTCTTTCATACGTATTTGAGTATTTCATATTAGAAGCCTAGAAGGGATCATTACAATTAAATTAGACTATTGTTGATCATGTGGCACAGCTGGTCACAGCACGTAAAAGTGGCGCAATTTCAGGGCCAACCTAATTAATTAGCTAGACTGCCGAAAGTCCTTTCAGCTGAAGTCTTCTTCTTTAATCTATTCTTCTATTAATTATTTTTTAGGGTAGAGTACGTTCTATCTACATAAATCTGGAGTTTCTCTTCAGTCTGCACATTTTACTTGGAATTCACAAGCAGTGGCTTTCTGAAAATTATCTAATAAAGCCAGAATATTTTCAGTTTGGCTACGAAACCATAGACTTGAGCTATTATGAGAAGAACAAACATATCCAGTAATTTGGAGTTGTTATGATCGAATTCATGTCTGGAAAATCATTCTCAGGAATTATCGACTTGCTTGTTTAGATCATGTTATACTTATGGAGTTCCAGCCAATAATTTGAGGAGATTGAGTACATTATTCAAACAAAACTTATTGTATTTGGCTTTATCTGCTGCACTTTTTTCCTTTTTTTTTTTTTTTTCCTGACACAATATAATCAAGATCCTAACAGACTTTTCGACACTGTAATAAGCTATAGACATGTCTCAAAACTGTGGGCTTGAGAGACTTGAGCCTCACTTAATATGACATTTCGTTCTTCATGGCGCATGTCTATGCTTAACCATTTTTACAATTATTTCGCAGATACGAATCAAACATATGATTAGCCAAAGAGTTAAAGAGCAAAGCTCATTGACATCTGCCGTAATATGAGTCAGACATCAACTATTTATTTGTTGTTTAGTTTTGTATAGATATGCCGCATATGCGTTTGTATGGATATATACTAGGTGTATATTTTTTTCTTCAATAAAAAGAATTCTGTCGCACCGTTGAGATTCTCCATAATTTTTTATTTTTTATTTTTAAAGAAACTCAACCCCACCTAAGATTTCAATCCTGGATCCGCCACTGTATGCGAGGGCAATGAAGGTTTCAGAAGCCATTAAAGCTTTTGAGGAAGATGGAGAAGTTTGGAATCTATTATATTAATGTTGATACCAAAAAAAAAAGCACGAGACATTCCCTACACTCATTTAAGCCTAATAAGAAAATACATGCGCAAATTGCATTCGAAAATACAAAAGTCTTCTGAGGCCTCTCCTGAACCTTAAATTTTCCATCTAGAACCCACACATGCGCGGAATTGACACGTGAGATCTTGCAGCAGAAAGGGCTTCGACGTCAGAGGGAGAGCCAAAAGGTAGGATTGTGAGGGACGACGAGTTGGCTCACCCGTCGGCGCACCAGGTGTGAGCGAGATGTCAAGGACGTCTGTTTGGACCTAAATTTAGCTACTCTCGTGTATGACCATGTTTAGAAAAAAACGGGACTGAGTTGGCACCCATTCAAGATAAATAGTTCGTGAAGTCATACAACCAAGGGAAAAGTGTCGGTCGGTCACCCAGCTTGATTTGAGGTTTTAGGAACGGACGACCGAGGGAAAAGTGAAGTCATACAACCGAGGGAAAAGTGTCGGTCGGTCACCCAGCTTGATTTGAGGTTTTTAGGAACGGACGACCCAAAAATCAGTGAGTTGGACCATGCAGCCATATGTTTGGTTTAGTTCGAGTTCAAAAGGGTGGTTCTGCATGTGGGCCGAAATGAGAATTAAAAGTGTTCGGCCAAGTTTGGGCAATAATATCGATTAAGGAATCCTCACAAGGAAGGAGTTCGAATCAATTATAGATTTCGATTGTAAAGGTTTCAGATATCAGCCAAGTCAGGATTTTATGAGGCGAATCAATCTTAGAAGGAAGGAGAATCCTACTTCAATTCCACGTCTTGGAGGACAAGTTAGCTAGGGTTTTTGACTTGTATATATAGCACATTGTAACTCATTGTAAAAGGTCCTGCACCACACAAACAAATCAATATACAACTTTTACTCAAACCTTTCTCTTACTCTTTCATAGGTACTTTGCCTTCTATTCAACTTTCATAACTTGTTTTCATTTTTAGTTTCTTACTTTTATTTCAGTCGTTACGTTCAAGCATTTTACTTTCTTTATTTTATATGCACTTTACTTTTCGCACTTAGGAGTAGTTCGTAACGTAGAGTTATCATCCATTGATCTTTTTCGGCCAGTCCGGATTGGATTGATGCGATTCGTCGTTCACACATATATCATCTCACAACGTTTTGACAATCGAATCCACTTCACCTTCGTCTTTACCGTGATTTGCGAGTATCTTCACCCAATAGATCTCTCGCTTGTCACCCGAACCTTTGAGTATACCCAAGAAGTGAGTGTGATAGAAGACCCCGGTCAGGATTGACGCCTAACCGAAGTCCTTGCAACAGAGGCATTCAGAACCTAAAGGCCGAGAGGGTTCCTTCCTCGGCCCACAATCATTTGAAAGAAGTCAGATCACGCACCATTCAAATCAGAAACCTCGCTTGGCCATTCGGCCGCGAGTTGGCACGCCCGCGCAATTTCAGAAGGACAATTCAACCACAAGTCCCTCGGCCCTCATTTCGGCCGAGACGATTTTGAGGCAAACATCTTTTGGCACGCCCAGTGGGACAGAAATGTATTAGCATATTTACAAATGAGTTTCTATGAGCCGAATGTAAACGGCTCTAATTCAATATATGATGCCAATAGTGGATACAGCTATGCCACATACAATAGTTTTGTTGATTGGAATAGTCACGTTGTATGGAGTTTATCGACACCAACAACCCAACCTCAATATGGTTTTAACGGCCATCATGTGGATGGAACATGGACTAACCAAATGGCCGGATATGTAGTCGATCCACAGCCCGAACTTGTTTCAAATCACCTACAAAATTGTTTGAAAATCATGGAGTCAATACAAAAGAATATAGACAATTTGTATGAAAACTCTCAAAGAACCCAAGAAGAGTTGGATGAATACTTTCGAAAACGTAAAGAGAAGCTAGACGATGATTGGCGAAGGTATGAGGAAGAGTCCATGGAGAGAAGGAGAAAGTCCGAGGAAGAATATCAAGCACAACAAAATGCATATATGATTTCAATGGTATCTCGTCCACTTCATCCATGCATCCAATACGACGAGGAAATTTTTAATTCGGTTGTAGAAGATAAAGTCGGCCGAGAAGCTCCGCAGCTGGCTGAATTAAAGATTGAGCCCAAAATTGGTCATTCAAGTGTGTTCGAAGAAGTAGACAATCATGTGATTGAGTACAAAGACCAATTAGTTGAAGAAATTGAACATTTTGACATGATTGTTGGTGACAAAACTGACCTTGAAAAATCAAAATCAGCAAAATCAGAGGTAAAAGCCGAAGTTCATGATTCAAGAACATGTCCAGAGGTCGAAATATCGGCCTATATAATGGCCGAAAAAGAAGAACATACTACAAGGGATTTGAGTATGATACTTTACGGCCTCCAAAAGCTTGAACCAAATGCCAAAAACAAAGGAACTTCTGAGTTCGAAATAAAGCATCGTTGGCCACCTCCATAACGGCCACAAGAAGTTTTACATTTTTACTTTCTTTCTTTAGTTTCGGCAAAAATTTTATTTTCAAAAAAAAAAATTGTGTTGGTAAGAGTCCATATTTTACTTCTATGTTTGTTGTCGGCCAAAATGAACTAAACTCGGCCGAGTTACAAAAAGTTGAGCCAGTCGAAGTGCTTTGGAATTCGGCCGAATCGACGAAGAATTCCGTTGGCCGAAATTCAAAAGTCGGCCGAATCGACCAAGATTTTGTTTGGCCAAAGTAAAAAGAAATCTCAGCCGAGACGATCAAGAGTTAGGTCGGTCGAGGTGAATAAGAAGAGGGTCGGCGAAAGTGCTTTAGAAGTCGGCCGAGTATACCAAGGATTTTGTTTGGCCGAAGTAAAAAGAAAGTCGGCCGAATCGACCAAGATTTTGTTCGGCTGAGATAGAAAAAAGTTGGGTCGGCGGAAGTGCTTTAGAAAGTCGGCCGAGTCGACCAAGAATTTGGTTGGCTGAAATTCAAAAGTCGGCCGAATCGGCCAAGATTTTGGTTGACCGAAGTAAAAAGGAAATGTCGGCTGAGTTTGGATAAAACTTGGTTGGCCGAAGTAAGAAAGAAAGTGTCAGCCGAGGTAGAAAAAATTTGGTTGGCCGAAATTCAAAAGTCGGCCGAATCGACCAAGATTTTGGTTGGCTGAAGTAAAAAAAAAAAAAATGTTGGCCAAAGTGCTTTAGAAGTTAAATAAGAAATGTCAGCCGATTTTTAACCAAAAGTTGGGTCGGCCGAGGTAGACAAGAAGTGTTTACCGAGTTTTAATCAAGAGTTAGGTTGGCTGAGATACTTTAGAAGTCAGCCGAGGCTACTAAGAATTTGGTTGGAATAATAATGTCGGCCAAATTATCCAAGAGTTTGGTTGGCCGAAGTACTTGAGAAGTCGGTCAAGTCCGCCAAGTATTTTGTTGATCGAGGAACTTCCTTAATATTTTTCAAGTCTTGCATACCTTGGTCGACCTTTCGCTTCAAGATGCCTCTCTTCTTGTTGTACGACCTGACCGATGACAAAATCAAGCTATACCTAGTGAGATCTTGTTGGGGAACAATGGTTCGGATAGCGGCCGAAGTGGCTTTGACTTGTTCTTCAGCTTCGGCCAAACTGCCTCTTCAAATCAAGCACTTTTTGCTTTTCCTCGTCCAAAGAAGTCTTCAACTTATGAAGTAGGCCAAGATCGGTAGACTGGCGAATGTCATCATACTCACTTTCAACTTCTCGCCGGCTTCAAACTCTTTTTGGGCTTTGAGACAAGGAGAGAGACTGAAATTTACAACTGCCAAATGGACATGAATTTCATAAGCTTCTACCTGGGAGAAATGTTTGGCTAAAATAAGTATTTTGACCGCCTCCTTGAAAGCAAGAAAACTAACCTCGGTTACTGCTCTCGTATCACAATCCAAAAACTGTCTGACCGACTCAAGTGCCTTCTTGGTTTCAGTTGTTTCAAGCTTTTTCTCTACTGGGCTCGTGTTGTTGTCTAGCGTATCAAGAAATTGAAGTAACTCCAAACCAAGATCATCTGTTGTTTGGTCCTAGAAAGAAAAAGATATGAGGTTGATTTAATTCGGCTGGGCTTTTTATCTTGGATATCTCGGCCAAGTTTTCAAAACGAGCAAGCTTTGGCTGCTTCTCTGCCTAGTTCACAGTTTGGGATGTCTCGGCTAAGGTTATAAATATCACAGGACATGGCCGAGTCTCAAGTCCTGGCCGAGTTACTTTTTCCTACCTCAAACTACAAGACCAAGTTGTAGTATTTGACATACACGATGCCGGCCGAGTTATTAATATAATGGTAGTTGCATGCAGCTGCAACTAAAAGGTCATGCAATTATATTATATAATTGTACTAGAAGTTCATGCAACTGCAACCAGAAGCCCAGCTCCATGTTCAATGCCCATTACATATAATACCCATTATATGATTATATAATTGTGTCCATCACCACTAAGCCATTATCTTGGAAGCCTCGTCCAAAGATGAGAACTCGGTCAAGCATAAAAACAACCTCGGTCGAAAATATGGGCTCGGCCAAGTTTAAAGTCAACCTCGACAGGAAGATGTGGACTCAACCAAGTCAAAAGCCTTGGCCAAAGCAAGTGGACACCTCAGCCAAATTTTGGAGTACCATAGAATTTTTGACTGAGTAGTACGTCTTGCCCGAGTAATAAATCTTGGGTGAGTAGTGCGTCTTGACCGAGTAATAAGTCTTGGGTGAGTAGTAAACATGACCGAGTAGTAAGTCATGGCCGAGTAGTAAGCATGAACCGAGCCGTATGCCATGGCCGAGTAATTTTTGTTATCCCAGGCAACCTGACCAAGTTTCAAACCTGGGATATATCGGCCAAGTCTTTCAAATTTTACATGTCAAGGCCAAGTAATTATGATTATGTGCAATAATTATATAATTATAATTATAATTATAATTATAATTATTTTATATAACTATAATTGCATGCAGTCGGCCGAAGCACGTGACTACATATTCATGATTGTTTGATGGCATATATATAATCATATTGAAGAGTCATGCACATGTCTGGGAAGCCTTGGTCAAAGTTATGGATTTGGTACATATATAATCATGTTGACCGGCCTAGTAACACTCCTTGAGTTTGGTCAACTCGGTCATATCTAGAATCATGCAAAGTTTGTGGAGACTACACCCCAACTGACACGTTTGAAATCACAAACCTTGTTGTTGACTACCAACTAGCTTTGCCTCCAATTAGTTCACCTCGGCCGAGCTTTTCGTTCAAGATGACTCAACCGAGTCTAAAGTATTGGTTGAGCTTTTTTATCTTGGCCAACATGACTGACTGTTTTAACAATTAAATGGCTCAACCAAGTTTAAGATCTCCAATCAATGGTGTAGTGCGGTTGAGCTCATGGGAAAGAATTTAAGTTCGGGAAGGCTTGTGGCCAAGCATGATATCGCGGCTGAGCAATACATCACCATCGAGTTCGGACAGGTAAGTTAAGTCCAAGGTAGTATGCCAACTCGGCTGAGTCCGCAAGTTTTAATGTCTTGTTCGAGAGTTACGGGTCTGGGTCACCCGTCGAAACTTCTTTCAAGTCAGTTCAACCGAGCTATCTAAGGTATTCTACTCAAGTCTCATAACCACTTGGTTTGACAGCCAAAGCTTATGAGGCTAGGGGGGCAATGTTTGGACCTAAATTTAGCTACTCTCGTGTACGACCATGTTTAGAAAAAAACGGGACTGAGTTGGCACCCATTCAAGATAAATAGTTCGTGAAGTCATACAACCAAGGGAAAAGTGTCGGTCGGTCACCCAGCTTGATTTGAGGTTTTAGGAACGGACGACCGAGGGAAAAGTGAAGTCATACAACCGAGGGAAAAGTGTCGGTCGGTCACCCAGCTTGATTTGAGGTTTTTAGGAATGGACGACCCAAAAATCAGTGAGTTGGACCATGCAGCCATATGTTTGGTTTAGTCCGAGTTCAAAAGGGTGGTTCTGCATGTGGGCCGAAATGAGAATTAAAAGTGTTCGGCCAAGTTTGGGCAATAATATCGATTAAGGAATCCTCACAAGGAAGGAGTTCGAATCAATTATAGATTTCGATTGTAAAGGTTTCAGATATCAGCCAAGTCAGGATTTTATGAGGCGAATCAATCTTAGAAGGAAGGAGAATCCTACTTCAATTCCACGTCTTGGAGGACAAGTTAGCTAGGGTTTTTGACTTGTATATATAGCACATTGTAACTCATTGTAAAAGGTCCTGCACCACACAAACAAATCAATATACAACTTTTACTCAAACCTTTCTCTTACTCTTTCATAGGTACTTTGCCTTCTATTCAACTTTCATAACTTGTTTTCATTTTTAGTTTCTTACTTTTATTTCAGTCGTTACGTTCAAGCATTTTACTTTCTTTATTTTATATGCACTTTACTTTTCGCACTTAGGAGTAGTTCGTAACGTAGAGTTATCATCCATTGATCTTTTTCGGCCAGTCCGGATTGGATTGATGCGATTCGTCGTTCACACATATATCATCTCACAACGTTTTGACAATCGAATCCACTTCACCTTCGTCTTTACCGTGATTTGCGAGTATCTTCACCCAATAGATCTCTCGCTTGTCACCCGAACCTTTGAGTATACCCAAGAAGTGAGTGTGATAGAAGACCCCGGTCAGGATTGACGCCTAACCGAAGTCCTTGCAACAGAGGCATTCAGAACCTAAAGGCCGAGAGGGTTCCTTCCTCGGCCCACAATCATTTGAAAGAAGTCAGATCACGCACCATTCAAATCAGAAACCTCGCTTGGCCATTCGGCCGCGAGTTGGCACGCCCGCGCAATTTCAGAAGGACAATTCAACCACAAGTCCCTCGGCCCTCATTTCGGCCGAGACGATTTTGAGGCAAACAACGTCATCACCTGCAAGCACCGTGGACGCTGCAAAGCTTGCGGTTACTTCTTCAATTCTAGCCATTCAGATTGGCTGGGAAGGCAGGTTGATTGACTTAGAGTCGCCGACTTGGATCTAGGATTTTGTTCCGCGTCAGAGCGGCTGCGCGTTGGTAGGCTTGGTCTTTAGCCTTATCTTTTTATTTTTCTAGTTTAAAACTCAGATTGATTAACATTAATATTATAGTTTTGAGTGAAATAAGAGGACAAGTGTCAATTAATGAGTGAGAAAGGTAGAAAGAGAAGGTAGATGGGAAAGGTTGCTAGCATTCATTTTGTCTCACTTAAAACAGTTCTCTCAATCATTCCAATTTAAATCTCTCAATTTTCTACAATTGGTTGGACGATAATATCATTGATATTATGGCAAATGAAGTTTTTTTTTTTTTTTTAACGAAAAAATTAACAAAGTGACTAAAGTGAATAATAGAGGTAAAGTTGATTGACCAAAGTGATATATTTAAAAAGTGAATGACCAAAGTGTCGAACATGTAAAAGTTAAGTGACTATTTGTGATATTCTCTAAAAAAAAATGTGTACGTGTCTCACATCGATAATTTTGTAAGTTCAGCTATTATATAGATACTAAAACTTCCCTAAGTCTCCGGACACTGTTGACTAATATTCATAGTAGAGGTGGCAAACGGGCCGGCCCGGCCCATTTTAAGCAGGCCTAGTCGTGCTTGGGCCGGCCCATTTATTATCGTGCCGGGCTCGTGCCGGCCCATTTACTTAAACATTAAGCCCGGCCCGGCCCATGGCCCAAGCCCATATCGTGCAGGGCCGTGCTCGTGCGGGTCAATAACGGACCGTGCTCGTGCCTACCCACTATAAAGCACGATTTTAAAATCTTAATTTGAACAAATAAAAATTAATTTTATTTAACTATTTAGAAAATTAAAAGAAATTAAGTTCTACAACGTTTTTCTTAATCTTAGCTTTTTAAGATTAGATTTCTAATAATTTTTTATATTCCACTATAAGAAAGAAAGAAAAAAAAAACTCAAAATATATTGTTTTTAGTATATTATTGTGAGATTAATCTTTATTAATATAATGAAGATTTAGTATCTATTATTCTTTCCTTCATTCTATAGTTGTATTATTATGAGATTAGTCTTTATTAATAAACATATATTTAATATTTAGAAAAAAATACTTATGTCAAAACAAGGATATAATGTATTGTTTCATTATTTTGACAATATAAAAGAAAGCATTGGTGGAATTGTCATGAGATTTTAAATAAAAAGGTCTCATATTCAAATCTCATCATTGTAGTTTTTTAATATATTTTGTTTTTAAAAGAAATTTTGTGTTTGTAACGGGCCGGGCCACAATATGTCGTCCTCGGGCCGGGCCAATGGGCCAATATTCTTAGGCCCAGCCTGACCCGTTATTCTAACGTGCTCGGGTCGTGCCGGGCCACTAACGGGCTTGGGCCGTGCCGGGCCGTTTTTAAGCGTGCCGGGCCCGTGCCGTGCTCGTGCTTAGTGGCCCGTTTGCCACCTCTAATTCATAGTCAGTGAGTTAAAAATGCAGAGGCAGAGAAGAGAGAGAGAGAGAGAAGAGAGAGAAAGTAAGGGTAAAATAATAAATTCACTGTTAGTGCATCGTACCATCAGTGCATTCTAGACTGTCGCCAGCGAACTAACATGCAAGTGGCACATATGTTAATGACACATATTGAATTTAGCAAACTACATATACCCCCTTGATGAAATTTCAAAATACAAATAACTCCACCACATTTAGTTTTACACATTTGAGGACAAAAGTTTACACTTAAGGACATTTTGTCTTTAAGAAGGTTTTTAACTTTCTCTTTAGTATTTTTCTCTTCCTTTAGTAAAAATAAAATTGACGGAGCGTAGTGAGCCCATGCTTTTGAATTTGTTTGTTTAACATATTGCAGGTATAAATCCATCCTCTATACTAGAAGGTAAAACAGTTATTTTCACTATTCATAATTTTGATCATCGATAAATTAGAATTGATTGCTATTTGTAAAAATACAAGTAAAGAATTAGCTGAAGAAAAGGAAAAGCTGAGAAAGTTAAAAGATTACAGATCAAGGCTTAAAAGAGAAACTCCCGATTATTGGGATATTATCTTTATAGTCCAGAAAAGAATTTACAAAATTGAAAAATCAATCGGAGATCTCGAGTATATTCTCTGAGAGGAACAAAAACCTCTTGATTATTTGAGCATCGGTTAGATCCGCACATCACTGTTATCAGAGCTTGTAAAGAGCTCAAAAGGGGAATCCCCAATGGGGATAATGTCTGAATTGCTATTAGAGAAGTTGAATTCTCTACTAAAATCTTCTGATGAGAAACATCAGAACTTGATACAAGAAGTATCTAGATGCCAAAATCATCTAGAAAAAGTACCAGATATAATCGCCCAATTAGAAAAATTGGAGCACAAAATAGATTATATCAAAGAACTTCCTAAAAAGGAAGAAGAACAGCTAACAAGTGTTGGCAGAAAAATCACTGAACAACAAAAAACGCTGGATTCTATGAAAGATATACTGAAGGATAAGAAAAAGCCTCCAGTAAAATCAAAGAAAGCAAATGGATTCAAACCATTAGAAAAACCTGAGAAGAATCCTACGCCAAGCATGATTTTACTAGAACCTTCTACTAGTCTGACTAGTATCAGGTATGAAACACCAAAGCACTTGGTAGCAAGAGATGTCAAAATGATGAGCATCTTTGGGAAAATGAAAGAAGTACAACTCCTAAATGCTGAAGAATTCGAATACAATGAAATTGAACAGGAGGTAAAAAACTCCGCAATTCCAAAGTTAGATTTTAAACAAATCTACAAAAGGGGAAAGTTTGAATTGCTGGATAGTCATCACTTCAAACTATTAGAATTTACAACCCCCTCCACAACAGGAGAAACAGGTCTCTTGATGATCACTTCTGAACAAGTTGCTAGAGCAAGAACAAAAAATTATCAATTTATGCACATTGGAGCAGTCCAAGTTGGCATAAAACTTCTTGCCCGAGAAGGCATAAACTGTTCAGTTCTATGTGTCTTACAAGACAATAGACTAACAGATTTTCAAGCTAGTCTGTTGGGAACACTTGAAGCATCTCTATGCAATCAAGTGACATATTTTAATTGTTTCCCAAATTTCTCAACCAGCTTGAAAGATGCAGCTCACTGTCTAAGACTGAGAGTCAAGAAAAATGGCATATCAATGAAAAAAGATATGCAAGAACTCGCAATAATATACAGAATATACTATAAACTGATGATTACCACAGTAGAACCTAAGATAAGGATATCTAATATCCCAGGACTTACTACTGGATTCCTCACCAGCCAGAAGAACCATTCACAACAGATTCACAAGGTTACTTGGAATGAAGTAACTTTTCCTATTGAGTGAAAATTATCCGGTCCGAAGAAATCTCCAAAAAATGCCAAAGCGGCAATATATGAAAGCAGAAAGACTGGAGATATGAGTCTAAAATTTGACGATCACAGAAAAAGTGACGTATGTCCTGAAAATGTCAGGATAAACAAAAATCTTCTCAGAAGAAGCTACAGCACTAGAGAAGCTAGTGTTAGTGGTACCAAATTCTCCGTTGAAGAATCAACAGAGCCAATTACTGAAGAAGAATTAGAAGCTGATCTAAATAGACCAGTAAATATGCTTAGAGCAAAAAAGCTCTATGAACTCCATGATAAAGCAGAATCTTGCGAAAATCCTGAACGATTAGAAAAATTAATCGAAGAAATGAAAAATTTCAATCCAGGAAAGGAAAGAAAACTCCTTCCTTATCAAGATATAGAAATGGAAGACGGAGATAGCTCCAATTCCAAAACCTTCATCATCAGAGAAAAGGGAAAACTGAAACTCATTGTGTAGAAAGCCCCCACGGGCAGAAAAGAAGAAAGAAATTCTCAATGATTTGTCCCAGAAGACAAAATGCCTAGGGTGCCAATCACAAACTATGGCATATGGCTAAATCTAGACAAAGCTCTAGATAAAAGAAAAGCCATTGACCAATGGGTAGATAGCTTGATGATGGCCTCTGCTCTTACCCTTGGAAAGTTTGAAGCACTAGATCTTCAGGTGTACTATGAAACTACTCTCACCGGAGTAGCCAAAAAGTACTACTTGTCTTTTAAGGAGACTTCCAAAGGAAGAGACTGGCTAGAAGAAATAAAAAATTTAAAATCTCCATATGATTTTGCAGTACCCTGTACGATCAATTCTGCGGAGATCTTTCAAATCTGAGTGAAATTAAAGGCTAAAGAAATGGCCAAATCAAATATCTATGCTCTCAAAATCTGTGACATGAGATATTTTGAAGAATACTTGAATGAATTTCAAGAATACTACTGTACGATCGGTGAACTAGAGAATACTGATCTAGTCAACTTGTTGCACAGAAAACTCCCTGAACCATGGAGAACAGCTGTGAGAGAAAGCATAGCTGAAAAACCAATTGAAAGATTTTCAGTTGGAGGAATTGCCGACAAAATCAGGAAATTACTGAAAGAACAATGCAAAGCAAATCTTAGAGCCAAGATGGCCAAGAAACAACTCAAAGGAGTTGAAAATTTCTGTTATGGAATACTGGATATGCCTACCAACTGGGGATGTCATGAAACCAAGTTCCAAAGAAAAAGAAAAGAAAATTATTACTCAAAAAGATTCAGAAAGAGTAATAAGAAGAAAGATTGGAAATTTAAGAAAAGTTCCAATTTCAAGAAACAACAGGATGAAGATCCAAAAAAGAAATTCTTCAAGAAAAAGAAGAATCATAAAGTCAACCATCAGAATAAACAACCAGGCAAGAAAGCTTGCAGATGCTGGTTATGTAAAGCTGAAGGGCACTATGCCAATGAATGCCTGGAAAAGGGTAAAAGATCTACTAAAGCTCTATTTGAAGAATATGAGTCCATAGTAGAAACAGCAAATCTGAAGGGCTACTAAATAGCCTATTTTGATGATGAAGAAGATGACAGGTCAGTTTACTCTGCCTGGTCAGAAGAAGAAAAATCATCTGACTCTGAAATAGATTCTGAAGTTGAATACTTAGAATCTAGACAGATGAATGTTCTTAAAGTCAAAAACTGGGAAGAAAGTAAGACAGAAGCAATAACTTCGTCTTATCAGGTGAACCCTGGTACATTCGTTTGTGACTACTGCCTATGTCATGAAAAGAATGGACTCCCTATGTTTTGTGAAGAGTCAAAAAAGACTTATCACAAAGAATGCTTCATAGCTGAAGCAAGAAGAAAAACCAAGAATGGCCTTATCAGCCAATTGGTAGAGCAAGAATATGAAGAATATTTCTCTGAACAAAAGGAGAAAGAAGTAGAAACTTTGTTCTAAGAAATTGTGGAACCCCCTTCCTTAAAAATAAAGGAAGAAAAAATCGATGGAGAAAAAATCGATGAAAATATAGAACTGGTTGAACCACCAGAAAATGTTCCAGAAGAATGCAAACCATTCATACCACAGGAACAAGCTCAAGAAAATGAGCTTCAACAATCAAAAATCGTTTCTACTAGTAGATACAGCAACTACATAGAGATTGGATTAAAATTCCCTGATCACAAGAAGTATCATCTACATGCATTTGTAGATAACGGATCAGGATTTACAGTTGCAAAGAGATTTGCAATTCCAGAAGAACTCTGGAAAGAAGATAAGAAAATAATAGCTACTGGTGTCCAATTTGATGGAAGCCATTTAACCATGAACAAAGTAGCTAGAAATGTTCACATCACCATTGGTGGAGGAACATTTGTTATCAATACTCTTTGGCAATCAGAAGGCCAAGGATCAGATTCTTGTTGGGTAATGACTTTATTCTCCAACAAAGATTTATTCAAGATGAAGAAGCGATAGGCTTCAGAAAAGGAGAAAGGGTGTTCTGGGCAGACCGACTTACACAAGCAAAAAGTGTAGTAGGTCCACACTTTACTACTCAGTATCAGAGATCGCAACAGAATAGTGGTGATCCTACCTACAAGCCCAAATTTGAACATGTGCTTCAAATCAAGCAACAAAAAGAATTGCTTATAGAAAATTCTTCTTCTTCTTGTGAAGAAGAAATAACTAGCGAAGATGAAGAAGCTAGTTTTATCCATAAGCATAACCTCAAGCACTTTCAGAATAAGCTTGAGTCTAAGAAAATTCCTACTCTTGATAAAATCAAGAAAATGCTAGAACAGAATATCGATGTCGACCCTTAGAAATTTTGGGAAAAAGACCCAGTGGTCTGTGAATTGAGATTACGTGATATGAACGCTATATGTCATGTCAAAGCCATTCCTTAGTACAAAGAGGAAGACCACAAAGAATTCAGAAAAGACATTGAAGATCTTCTGAACAAGAGATTAATTCAACCATCCACTAGCCCTCATCATGCTCCAGCATTCTACGTGAAAAATCATGCAGAAAACCTCAGAGGAAAAGCTAGAATGGTAATTGACTACAGAGATGTCAATAAGAAGACCGTTAAAGACGGTTATCAAATTGCTCAAGTAAGAGTATTAATCAACCAGCTTAGAGAGCTAAAGTCTTTTCAAAATTCGATGCAAAGTCAGGATTTTGGCAAGTCAAGATGCATCCAGATAGTGTTCCTCTCACTGCATTTGGAACACCACAAGGTCATTATGAATGGTTAGTAATGCCCTTTGGCCTAAAACAAGCCCCTTCAATCTTCCAGAGAAAGATGGATGACATCTTTAAACATGTTGCTGAAGTCTGCGTCGTCTACATTGATGATATTCTTGTCTTCTCCAAAAACAAAGAAGAACATATGAAACACCTCTATGAGCGAGGTTGTAAAGCTGATAGTTTAGCATGGAATCATCTTAGGAGAAAACAAAATCTTCTTTATCCTAGATGAAGTTGATTTCCTTGGAATAAACATCAAAAATAGAGTGATAAAACTTCAACCCCACATCCTTGAGAAAATTTGGAAATTTCCAGACAAGATTCCTGATGCTAAGAGTCTAGAGAGATTCTTAGGAGTCATCAACTATGGAAGGGATTTCATTCCCAAAATATCAGGACTAACAGCAATGTTATCTCCTAAAACAAGTTCCAAAAGAAAATGGAACTTCACAAAAGATGATGAAAAAATTGTAAAGCAGATAAAAGCTCTCTGCAAAAATCTCCCTCCTCTCCAACAACCAGAGGAAAATGACAAAATCATTCTCCAAACAGATGCTAGTGATAATTACTGGTCTGGTGTTGTTCTGGCAAAAACGCTTGGAACTAACATTGAAAAGATCTGTAAATTTTGTAGTGGCAAGTTCAGCCCTGCAGAACATAATTATCCTATAGGAGAAAAGGAAATTTTGGCTGTCAAGAAAACAATTTTAAATTCTCCAGCTTTTCTTGGAAAACCCTTTACTGTACGCACCGATTGTGCTAGAGTAAAGAATTTTTAAAATTTTAAACTTGATAAAGCTGCTTATAGAGGAAGATTAGCAAACTGGCAATTATTTCTTAACCAATATGATTATAATGTTGAGTTAATTGCAGGAAACAAGAACTATCTTTCAGACACCCTAACCAGAGAAATGGCAATGTTCAGCCGAAGAGATGAAGACGAAGGTCGCAATCCCAGAAACAGAAGAACTGGGAAAGAACATGAAATTGCTGAGGATCCTAAAGAAAAAATCTTCAAAAGGTTTCTGCTAGGTCCAAAAGGACTAGCCACAATTGATCAATCCCAGGGTAAAGGATTGGCTAGCCCGTCTCAAACGGCAGACGGTAAAGGCTCATCAAGACCGTTGAAGGCTGTTGCTTTGCCAAAAAGCAAATCAACTCCAAATGGAGTTATAATTGTTTTTAATTATGAACTAAAAACCTTTGCTGATCCTGTTTTCAGAACTGGCAGGAGGCTAGCATACCATCAGAAGGCAATTTTAGATAACCTCTTATTCGCCTTTCAGGAAAGAAACAGTGGCATCATGTTCCCAGCTCTGTTTGCATTAGCTGAAGAACTCCATGAAAATGCTGGACCACAGTTTGAAGAAGTTCATGAAAATACACAGTAGAGTGCTGTCCAGAATGAGAAAAACCAGTATCTTGAAGATCATGAGAGTGCTAGAATTCCTATTATAGCACTGAAAGAATCAGAGTAATTCAAATTTCATAATCTTATTGGCTTGTTGAAAATGGTTTTGTCCACAATCTCTGGACTAAAACAAATGATGACCTCAAGGGTTTGCCACCCCTCATAGTCAATACAGTCAAGAACGTCAGAAAAAATGACTGTATCCTCAGATTGAAATTTAGATCTACTCCTCCAGAGTGGATTCAGAAGACCAATAGGGAAGTTGATTATATTTCTCCATATCACTATGTGAGAATCATTCAAGGAAAGTATCTTCACCCTGCATGCGTTGGATACAATGGCCATGGCACTAGAATATATAAAAAAGATCATCGAAGAAGATACAGAAAATACATTCCTGGCAGCAGGAGAAAAAAATATTGTTACTGCATACGATCATCCTGATGTTATTAGCAGTGACCTTTTCCTATCTCTCAAAAGAAAAGAGATAGACTCCACGTTAGCATGTTTTTAGTGGATCGAGAAGATTGAAAACGACAACCACTACAAGATGTATGAAGATACTGACGTGGAAGAGAATGGAACTAAAGCCAGGATGAAAAACAGCTCTTTTGTCCTTGGCTACAACTCTGAGACAGATGAAAACATGTGAAGCAGTATGTGTAAAAAGCACCGAAAACAACTTTGGCAGTTTCCCTAAAGATGCTTTTGCTTTTCAAAAAGAAGAAGGTGAAAAACATTTCACCAAAAAGAATCTGCTTTTCGTTGTCCGACCTCAATCATCTAGAGCACTCACAAGAGCAGAAAATAATGGAGCTGTCCTGTACATTTTTATGTTTTGAATTCTAGTTTGAGTTCCGCTCCCTATATAAGGAGCCTTAAGTTTAGTTTGTAAGGCATCAGAAAAGAGAGCAGAATCATATTCTCTCAAGAAGTAAGAAAGCCATAGTAGCAGTGTACTAGGAGCAGCGTTTTCTGTAAGACGCTTAATGCAGTGTGCATCTTATTCCAAGTAAGTACTTGTAATTAGTTATGAGTAGCTAAACAGCTTTTAGCTGTTTACCCTAGAGTGAGGCTCTGGGTTCTGTATCTGTATTTATGTTTGAATAAATAAATTCAGCTTGTGCCCAATACACTGTCACAAAAATATTTTGGTTGTTTCTACATTTGTAGTAGCATTAGCAGTTATTAGCAGTAGCAGTTGTTATGTTCTTCACTTTAGAAACTGAACCCATATCATAGTAAGGTAGCAGTGATTCCGCCCTGTTAGTAGCCGCTTAGACAAGAGCTCTTTAGGTGAAATTGTGGCATGTTGAAGGCTAGTCCTTAGGCTGATACTGTATTTAGGTTTTTAAGCAAAGAATATTGGCTGATACTATGTAAAATTGTAAAAGGGGTCAAAGAGAATAGTGTGTCTCCTTAATTGTAGAAGGAAAAAGGTTGTGAACTTTTGTGTTAAATGAAAGGTTGTCTGGTAGTCCTTTGTAGTTATTGAATTGATAAGACGTCCGTTGATCATGTGGCACATCACACATTGAATTATTTTTTTATGATTACATCACACATTGAATTGATTGTACGAGTCTGACGAACTAGGCTCTCGAAACCAATGCCTTTAATTTTTGGTCGTCGAAGTCTTTTTTATTATTATTAACATTGTTTTATTTTATTTGAAACGATCATAAAGAGAAATTCAACTAGAGTTGTATCTATAAATACTAGTTTTCTGCTCACATGCTCTGCATGTATAAAATTTTTATAATTATTATATTGAGAAAAGAAAAAGTTATTTGAGAAAAAAGAAAGTGGGATATTATCTGAATTGTGGGTGGTTATTGCAGACATGGGTGGTTAACTTTCTGAAAATCATTTAACTTCTTTTTTATAGGAATTTTAATTTTGCTATCTTTACTACTATAAATGGAGGTCCTCTTTTGGTGTCAAAAGGCTTCACCAAATTTTGAAGTACCTGTAATACCCTTCGATAACATAATTATCAAATTAAGTTAATAGAATATAAATAAATAAAAGTGTAAAAGTGTAATTAGCCAAACATCTAAAAAATAAATAACATCTATTCTTTTTAGTTGATCTATTTTCCATTAACATTATAATATCACCCGCGAGAAACGCGGGCAAGTTGTTAGTTTACTATACTACCACTAAGTTATTAAAAATTATTTAAAATTAATATAAGGTATAAGGATTTTATTGTATTTTCACACCCACTTTGGCTAACAATGCCTCTTCTCTTAATAATAGTATATATGAAGTTGCCCCTGATGCCTAGTGGAATCTACAAGCAGCAGCGTTGCCGAAGATTTCTTCAATTCAACTGTGAGTACAATTGGCTTCATTCATTCTTCTCAATTGTTCTTCGTATTTTTACATATGCTGGACATAGATCTGAATAACCTCGATCTGGCTGGATAATTCGACAGATTGATAGCTAGCATGGCAAGTACTCCAGTTGGCTCTAATGCACTTATTCTGGAAGTTCTTGACCGTAGTAACTATGAAGATTGGAGATCGCGATTGAAAACTTATTTGTTGGCTGAAGATCTTTGGGAGGCTGTCGAAGCAATCGTGAAACCTCCAAAACGTGAAGATGATCAAACTGATTATAAGGCCTGGACCAAAAAGAATGCCAAGGCTTTGTACGCAATCCAAAATACATGTGGGAGAGAGCTGTTCTCTTTTATAAGGGAAATTGAGACGGCCAAAAGTGCCTGGGAGGCTTTGGAGCTAGAGTGCAAAGTTATGCAAGGTTCGTCAATTACACTACATTTTCATGAGTAATAATTTGTTGTTGCTTCTCAATATCGAATTATGTGCCGTTTTGCTTCTTGCAGTACTCTTCATCTTTAATTAATGAACTTATCTGTTGGCTACTGCTAAAAAAAGTGGCTATAATTGTGGTAAAACTAGCTAGAAAAGAATGGGGATGGGGGAAAGTGATAAGAATGAATTAAGATAACAAGTTTTGCAAAACAATTGGTATGCAGGATATGATGAGAACAATGTGGACCACTTGGGGCGCTATAAATCGTTCATAGAATCAGTGAGCAGTGGTGATTGGGATAAGGCAAAGAAGTGTCTTGGAGAAGTTGATATGCGCAGTGTAGTAGTAAGGGCAGTAGATGGAGATGGAGAAATAGCTCTTCATGTAGCAGCCAAGGAAGGGCATGCGAACATCGTGAAAGAGTTGGTGCATTTGATGACACAAGAAGATTTGAAAACGAAAACCGCTCATGGTCACACAGCTCTTCACCTAGCAGCAGGGGAGGGGCATGTGCATGTTGTGAAAGAGTTACCGGTGCCATTGATGGGAGAAGTACAAGACTGGGAAGGTGACACAGCTCTTCATATCGCAGTCCAGGAAGGGAAGGTCGATATTGTGAAAGAGTTGGTGGTGTTGATGAGACAAGAAGACTTGAAAATAAAAAACGATGCTGGTTACACAGCTCTGCACCTAGCAGTCAATAAGGGGAATGTGCCTATGGTCAAAGAGTTCGTGAGAAAACAAAAAGGTAATTAATCTCGTCTTTAAAAGGACTCTGATCGATCATTTGCATAGTCTTCGGTTTATTTCTGTTTCTCCACTTATCATGACATTTATCATGATCCATGTCAAGTAAGTTATCATGATATCCATGTCAAGTAAGTTAATTACAAACAGAAAAAGATGCTGGATGAATAAATTAACATAATTCAGGGTAAAACAAAACATTTTTGAATTGTACGTTGGACTAACAATTATATTAGATTGAGTATATGACTAACTAATACAAATTTTATTCATTTCCAGGTGAGAATAATATTGGCGAGGACGACTTTGAGCGTTATATACCGTTTACCACCTATGTGCAAAATGGTGATTGGGATAAGGTAAATGAGTGTCTTAGAGAACTAGATAATCCTTATGATGCAGTAACAGCAGTAGATCCAAGAGACTACCACCGAGACACTGCTCTTCACGTAGCAGCCCGGGAAGGGCATGTGGATGTTACCAAAGGATTGGTGTTGTTGCTGAAAATGAGACAAGAAGATTTGGAATTGAAAACCGCTGAAGATTTCACAACTTTTTGTTCTGGTATAACTTTAGGAGTGAGTGAAGAATTTCTCATGAAAATGGCTAAATACATGGTTGAACAGTTCGAGAAAACACGTGGCAGCTTTTTGGAGATACAAAATGCTACAGGTTCCATAGCTCTTCACCTAGCAGTATTGAATGGGCATGTAGGTATTGTGAAAGAGTTTGTGCCATTAATGAGAAAAGAAGGTTTAGAAATAAAAGACGCTGACGGAGACACAGCTCTTAACATTGCAATCTTACAAGGGTGTGTGGATATTGCGAAGGAGTTGGTGCAATCGATGAGACCAGAGGCTTTGGAAGAAAAAGACGGTCAAGGTTTTACAGCTTTAAGTAAGGCTATTCAATGTTTCAAGGATGGAGACATTTGCGAAATGGCTAAATACATGGCTGAAAAAAATGTTAAAGTATTTGGCACACCCTCGACTGCCCATGATGAAATTCCAGTTGTCACAGCTCTTCGTCAGGCTAATTGGAACTTGGCTCGCTACATGTATTCTGTCACTCCACTTGAAGCTCTCGAAGGACCAAATGGCAGTTCACTTATTTGCTTATGTCTCAATACCAGCGAAACGATTGGTAAGACTACTTTCAGTTTTAATAGTAAAACCTGAATGAATAAAAATTTAATCATCTCAAAATAAGACAAATTAAGGGCGAAAAATTTAACTATCTCAAAAGACTTTTTTGCTTAATATATGACTAACCACTTCATACATGTTCACGTATGTATGAATTATTTTTGTCCTCTCTATATGACTATCTGTAAATTAATTTTAAACTAATTGTTAAATAATTTTTGCATTAAATTTAGTTTATTACCATGAACTTTACACTTAAAATCATGATCGTCCCTGATATTTTAATTGGGTGCGGCTATTGCCACCCTACGAGCTACTTTGTTCACCCTACAAGTTTTTGATTTATTGAAAGACTAAAACAATCTAATATAAAATTACAATAAAGGACAATATCTTATTCAAAATTATAATTTTTTTTTGTTACACTTTACAGAACACACGGACTTAAACTTCATTCTTAATATCTTCATTCATCGTTGAATTCTAATGCTTTATTTCTTAGCATTCATCATTTTCAATCGTTCTTATGTTATGCTAACAACTTTTAAAAAATAACTAAGAAAGATGCAAAGGAAACCAAATAGAAAAAGAATTTGAATTAAACCCTACATTGAAAAAGGGTATTTTGGGTAATGCATATGGGTGAACTAAGTAAATAAGTTAAAAAAATATATGTAGGGTGAGAAGAGAATATAGGGTGAACAAAGTAGTTAGTGGGGTGACCATAGCCGCACCCTTTTAATTACATTAACAACAACCATATGCTTATAACTTTGATCAATCTAGTCAAATTCATCATTTTTGACCATTAAGTGCTAACGTGGCTCAAATATGACCTACATTTTTATGACGTGATGATGACTTGGAATGCCCAATTTGGATCCAATTGTCAAAATTGAGAGTTTGACTTTGTTTTGGGACCCAGTTGTCATTATCAATCCCAAGTCATAAAAAAATGTGAGTTATATTCGAGCCACATCAACACTTGACGATCAAAATTGACGGATTGTTCTAGACTGATCAAATTAGTAAGCATAAGGGTGTTGCTGAAGAAATTAAAACATTAAGGACTGACATGATTTACAATGTAAAGTTCAAGGTAGTAAACTGAATTTAGTCCTAATATTTTTGAAAAATGAAATTCACATTCCCTAATTTACAATTCACACTCACTCATTTTTTTTTTCTTCCAATTCAAAATTGGCAAAAAATAAATGCAATTAAAAAAGAAAAAGATAAAAAATGCAAGTGCAGTACTATAGTTGCACACATTGACCTTCGTTTTGTTATTCCTTTTCTTTTAAATTTTTTTACCTTAATATAATAAAGAGAACATACTTGGTCAATCAAAGTGGACCTTAAAATAAAACTTCACAAGACTATAGGTTACTTTGAATTATTTTTTAATGAATAATTCTATTTTAATTTATTTCTCTGTAAGATCTCTCACTCTCACTCGCTGTAACCTCTCACTCCATGTGTTCTACTCAATATTTATTTATTTATTTATTTTAATTTTCCAAATAAGATACACATATAGTGCATGTTTTTCATCTAGTACTAAGTTAAGAAAGGATATAATAAGTTGTTCAAAAATTTAATCATTTATCGAGAGAGTTTACTTGATCTATACTATAATTAAGAGAAATGGATTTGTTTCCCCACTTTGTCCAAAACTTCTCACAACATCCTTTTGATTTTAGAAAAGTTTGATAAATTAGGGATATATAATAATAATAATAATAATAATAATAATAATAATAATTAGAAAAAAAAATATATACATTAAAATTAGAACCCATATTTTCCAATTACCCTAATTTTAGGGATTTTTTTTCCCACTTACTCCATTAAGTCCCCCTTACCCATGAAGGCTCTAATAAGGTCTTTCCTAAAACCCAATTATGTTGATTTTTTTTTTTGAAACTATTTTACCCTCACTCTTTTATGAGAGAGAGAGAGAGAGAGAGAGAGAGAGAGACTTCGCAGAAGTCGGGTCACCTGTCGTCGGAATCTGGCCAACGATTGCCGGATCCAGTTACCAGTCGCCACTCACAGAACTTCTCTAAAAACCTCGCCGAAGGTCCCCAAAGAGGTCGTCGGAGATCTTATAGGTCGCCAGAAAGGTTTATTGCCCCCACCAATAAACCTCTATTGCCCCACAATAGCGTCTATTTTCCCCTAATAAAACTTTCGGTCACCGGAATGGGAACTAATCTCCCTAAATTTAGACAAATAAACTCTGATTAAAGGAAAAAAATGAAGAGATTACATCAATTCAGAACGTCTATTCCGCCCAATAGAACTTTCAGTCGCCGAAATGAGAACTAATCTCCCTAAAGTTAGACAAATAAAACTTTGCTTAAAGAAAAAAAAAACGAGGAGATTACATTAATTCAAAACATCTATTACCCCCCAATAGAACTTTCAGTCGCCGAAATGGGAACTAATCTCCCTAAATTTAGACAAATAAAACTTTGCTTAAAAAAAAAAACCAGGAGATTACATCAATTCAAAACGTCTATTGCCCCCCAATAGATGTTTATTGCCCCCAAATATACATTTATTGGGGGGCAATAAAACATTTTTTTTTTCTTTCCTTCCGGGCCTTCTATTGCAAAACAGAAGTAGCACCATTTTGATTTGCAACACAGCCGGTGACGACCCACACACTGACAGTTACCAACTAGGTTCCTTACCTTGCCCAGCGAGCTCGTCCTTCCTGAACTTAGGGGTGGGCGCGGTGCGGTTCGGTTCGGTTTGAAGCCCAAACCGCAACCAAACCGCTTTTTTCGGTTGACCTATATATCAAACCGCAACCGCATTACAAAAGGGCTTAACCGATTATTTCGGTTACACCATTTTTCGGTGCGGTGCGGGTCGGTTTCGGTTTGGAGCGATTTATTAATTTCAACTAGAAAGAGAGGGCCAAAATCAGGCTTATTTTTACCTAACAATTTCAATAAGGCATAAATAAATTTTGAATGCATTTAGAGTCCACACAAATCGGCAAATGTCACCCAAATATCAAGCAACTTGTAAAAAGACCATAGCAACTTATTACACACACATATATATATATATATATTTATATATCAATGATCGAGCAAACATAGCAACTTATTACAAACTGAAAACATAATTAAAAATAGATTTCTTATATATTGAAAACCAACATTTCCATAAATAGAGAAATAATAAATAAATAAAATGTAATTAAAATAAATTCAGTGTGGGTCGGTTTAAATCGGGCGGTTTACGTACGGTTCGGTGTAATCATAAAACGACACCGTTTTAGTTCGGTGCGGTTCGGGTCGGTAACCGTATTTTCGGTACAAAATGCCCACCCCTACCTGAACTGACCGCCGACAACCCGATCCGAGCCAGACTACGACACTTTGACATTGACGAGTAGTATTCCTGCGCAGCCAACCTGATCAGAGCCGGACTACCAGACTCTGACATCGACGAGCAGTATTCCTCCTCCGTCGAGCAGTATTCATCAACGAGGGTCCTTGAATTTCCAGATCATCTCCGAAACGTTGGGACCTGAATCGAGGCTCTTCATCTGCTGGAGTGAGTCACAAATCTGGAAGTTGCTGAAGTAGTCGTGGAGGCTGCGGCGGTGGCGCGGTGGGAGAGAGAGAGGGGGAGGGAGGGAGCAAGAGAGAGAGAGAGAGAGAGAGTGCAGGTCGGGGATTAGCAGGGCGAAGAGAAAGAGAGAGTAGCAGGCTATAATTAATTAATTACGTCAAGGGCAAAACTGTCATTTTACTTTAATCAGGTTAAGTGAGAATAAAAATTTGTTGTTGGGGTAAGTAAGATAACTTTGACCAATTTTGGTTCTTTGGGTTAAGTAACCTATTTTTTTTCCCACTTTCTGTCTGCAGTAACGGACTTCTTTCTCTGTGCAATAATTAGCTTTTTATTCATTTAAAATCAAAACGTGACTTCTCCGATCTTTCCCCAATAATTAATCACACATTAATGAGTGTGTGTACTGTGTCTAGTTTGTGCGTAGAGTTAAAAAGAGAGTAGACGGAGAAAAACGTGGGAGTGCGGGATTTTGGGTTAAATTTTGTTACTTTTTATTTGACTTTATTGCTTCTTTGAACAAGTTGATATCTTATGTATGCTAATAAGGTCTACTCACTTAATGAACAGTTATTAATAACTGATAAGGGATAACTGTTTGATGATTGAAAATAAATGCATAGTGTATAATTTTGAATTTTTATAATTTTATTTTTTTAATTTAATATGTGGTTGAGATACGTTTGTTCTTCACAATTTCTTAAAATTCTTTTTTTAGGTGAGCAAAACTGATATTTTAATATAAAAAAACATACATATGTCAAGAAATTTAGCTGAGAAATTTTAAATATGCACCCCTAACTACTTAATACACATCACTATTATTTTATATTTCAAATTAGATTTTATAAGTAGGTTAACTAACCAAAATAGACATCTATGTATTAGAAGAAAAAAAATTAAATCGCGTCTATGTTCTTTTCGACGTCTCTTCTTTTAAACCCAAAAAATTGCAATACATCTTTCTTCTACACATCTTTCTGTTGATACCCAAAAAAGCAAAAGCATGTTGCACGCCAATTTCAAGGCCAATAAAGAAATATACATACAAACTGCATTCGGAAAGACGAAAAGTTACATATCTTTTCGAACCATCTTGCCACGCACGTGGATCAAAGCCACAACTACACTCTTGGGGCTTACATAAGGGGGTGTGGTGCAAAGGTTATAGAAATACACAATGTTTGTCTATTGATTTAGCGTCCTTGGTGATTCTGGTCTTGAGCCCGAAATTCAAGACCTACGACTTAAATCAATAACGAAATGGTAAGTATGAGATTTGGGCCATCCTTTTCCTTTAAACCCAAAACCCAAAAACAGAAAGCTCAAACTTTCTTCCTCTCTCATTCTAGTCTCGTCTTCTCCCACGTAGCGGTTGAATACACACAAATTAAACTAAAATCCTAGAGAAATACTGATTTCTTCTGCGAGTTTGTGAGGAAGAAGTTTTGTGGCCAGTTAAGGGACATTATCTTCTTCCTTAAACAATGAGCTTACAGATCTCTAGTTTCCTCATCCACCCGTTCTAGGTTTGTGTCACTGTGGTTACCTCTGCTGCAACAATTGTCGACTACTACAACAACTTTTGTTTTCTCCCAAAACCTCATGTCTCGAGTAAGCACTTCTTTTCCAGATTTTAGGGCATAAATCATGTATGAGTTGAATAAGAAATGTTTTACCTAGAAAACAAAGGGTTCTAGGTCACCACAACACTCTCCAATCAAGTCTATAAATAGGGAGACTTGGAACTGGAATAGGCATGGAGCAAAACCCAGAAAATTTAGAAACACCTAAAGCAAATCAAGCCTTCAAGTCTTCAAGCATAAGTCCAGCTTTCAGCCATTTTCCCCAACCCACCTTCAAACCAATTTTTTAGAAACCCCAAATCAAAAAACCCTCCAGATCTCTCACCGTAGTGTGTTTCTAGCTCCCACACCATGCTTCATGCTGTCAAACCTTATTTGTTTTTCATAGATCTGAATCACATACAAAGTCCTATCATTAATCAAATCATTGGGTTGGTTTTGACCTAGTCAATGCTTAATTCTAAAAGGACCCTCACATTTTGGCTATCACGGTGGGACTAGGTTGTTAAAGTTTGAGGAGGTGAAAAGGACGAGTGCAGTGACCCTAAACTCAAGTATTTTTAGCTCCCACACCACATGCCTTCTTGCAAGCCTTTTCATGTACTTTTGTTCATCTATCAAAGCTATATGAAGTTTCTGCCTACATATCACAAGAAGCATGTCACCGCAGCAAGCCAACATTACTGCGGGGGAGCTTAGGGAAGTTGTTACAAAGCTTTTTGAAGCTTTGGACCCAGTTTCCGAACTTAGAGGGGGTAAATAGAGGAGATCAACCCAATCAAGCAATCCTAGCAACCTCTGTACAAATCCACCCCAACACTTTCATTGACATAACTCCATCAGACAACGCATCTCTTTACGCAGGCTTGCTCACTGGGCACATATCCCTATAACACCATAGCAACCACACTTAAAGCTCAACTCGCTACTCATACACTACTCTCTCTCTCTCATAGTATCTATCTCGTTGCCATGAAAATATCAAACACTTGATTAACATTATAGCAAACCATTATGCTTTCCAATGCAAATAAGAAGCTATCAAAATCAAATTCCAACACCCCTATTCAATACGATAAGTAACAGCTTCCTTCCAGGAAAATTTCTTAACAAATTCAAAGCATAGGATTATCTAGATAGATTATATTAGCCAACTTTCTTATAGAACAAAAAGAGAACTGGGATTCAAATCATTAATTTGATTCATACCTGTGACAGCGAGCTAAAGTTTGTTAATTGCAATCAAATTGAAGATCATAATTTCTTAGGCATTTATTTGAAGGGAACAATAATGAATTTTTATGGATTTCTCAATAATTAACACAAGTAATCAATATGGTCATTTATAAAACTTCAATATACTAAATTTGTACTAATTATATTAAACAATAACCCTAATATAGTCAAATAATAAGATATTTCAAAGTCTTTCAAAGTCTTTTAGATGACGGGTATTTTAAGTATTTTGGGTTGTGTATTTAGTAAAATATTAGAATGAGAAATTAAATGATTGGTGTATTGAGTAGGGAGTGTGTATAAAGTAATTAAGAGTGTGTATTTAAAATTTCTCAATTTAGTTTTGGTTGACCAAAGGTTTTCTTGATAAATATAGTATGGATGATGGTGATGATATATGATTATATGACAGGAAATATATGTTGTTAAATAACCGTTATGCATTTCTTCTGTTTTCACTCTATTTTAGATTTGGCATGGGACTTGCTACAACGTTATCCAAGTTTGGCCTTTACTATCGATATCTTGGGTGAAACTACTCCTATGTTGAGATTGGCTCAAAGGCATTTTGCATTCTTAAGTGGAACACGGCTCACACGTTGGCAGAAGTGGCTTTATGATTGTGAGTACAATACACTTCATTTCGTTTTATCTTAATATCAAGAAACTAAAATATAGTACATTAACAATATGTATATATAACAATTACACGTCTATTAGTTGAGTCAACCCAACTTAACAATATATCCTATATCAACCCAACTTAACCACCTATTTGATGTTGAGTTTGAGGTGAACAAGTCTCGGTACGAGAGGGAGTAAACTACTTACTTATAATCTATACTTTCTTTTGTCATTTTTTATTTTATTTTCCTAATCCTCATTAGTTTCAATTCTTTTAATTAGTTCTTTTTTATTTCTTTTTGTTAAAATCACTTTCTCTGCCACATTACTACTTGAAATAATGTTTGAAACTTGGGAATGAAATTTGTGAATATGTGAGAGCTAGCTGCTTCTTATCATACGGTCACATACTTACATGCAATTCCGTTCACTTGGTCCCCGAAATATTAAAGCTTAAAATTAATAGATTGTATTTTTATCTCATTTTTTATTATCTCAAACCTAGAAGTGGGTAACCACAGAATTATAGAATTACCACGTGTATTTATAATGCTGATATTTTGAAACATACCATAAATCAAAATTTCTACTTCAAATTACTGATTCAATTTTTAATTGTTCATCTAAGTTTTTTTTTTTTTTTGGTGTGTGCGCGCAATAGGTATATCCATACGAGAAGTTGCTCATGTTAACATTCATGATATCTCTATAAATGTTGTGGAATCAAAAGATGATGATAACAATAAGAAGGATTTCATTTCCTCAGGTATGTTGCCCGTACGTAAGATCAAATTAAGTACTGATGAGAGATCCTTGACCTACCCCATAATTTTCTTTCTGCACCAAGATCTCTTACCTTGTTCCCTCAAGCTGTGTCATCCATCCGTTTCAAAATTAAACAGATACATACATGTTTTAGAGAAACTGGAATTGAGAGAAAATTGTTGTGTATTCTCATTGATAATAGGGACTTCTTTATATAGAGGATTACAATGCATAGAATCTGAATCATACAAGGAAAGGTAATCATACATTGAATGGATATCTCTAAGATTCTCCGAGATTATCTCTAGTTAATAACCCTATTACCACTAGGTCAAGTAACCTAGAGTTTGGGCCAGACACATATTCTGGATTTACTTAAACACCCCCCTTGTGTCGCCCAAACGCGGTGCTTCTCTCGTTGCCTCGTTAAAAACCTTGCCGAGTAACAAAAACCCTGTGGGACAAAAATAACCTCGGTCGAAGGGGAAAAAGAGCACAACACACCCTTCACGTTTCGAGACCATACATGTAGACATCTCCCCCTGATGACTACGGTCATGGGAGTTTGGATAACTTCCGCAAACGATGCTACCAACATGTTCCTCGAAAGTAAAATTTAGGCAATGACTTAGTGAGCAAGCCTGCCCCACTGTCCTAAGATTGAACCTAGTTCACTTTGATCTTGAGGAGAGTCTGTTGTTGCTGATTATCCTTAGTGTTGTCACTTTTGATGTAGCCTTGCTTCATTTATTCAAAACAAGCAGCATTATCCTAAATGCTCGTAGGCTTATCTGTGGTAGACTTCAAACTGCAAATTTTCGAACATGCGTAATTATGGATCCACTCCATATACATTCACGAACCACTTCGTGAAGAGTAATGATCTCTGCATTGTTCGAAGATATAGCGACTAGGGTCTGTTCTGTAGATCTCCAAGATATCACGGTCTTTACCCATGGTGAACACTTAACCAGTTTGGGAATGACCTTTGTATGGGTTAGAGAGATACCCAATATCAGCAAAACCTTCCAAAACACATGTCGTTTTGGGATGGGGATAGTAGACGCAGGCCAGTGTTGGCGGCGTTCCTGGTGTGTGATGGGTCCGAATCCATTATCTCTCTGTAGGGATAGAACAAGCCCATATCAATTGTACATCTCAAGTACCGAAAGATATCTTTTACACCAATCCAATGGCGTCGCATTGGCGCAAAGCTATATCTAGCTAACAAGTTCATGGCAAATGAGATGTCTGGTCTTGTGCATTGAGCTAAGTACAATAATGCGCCTATTGTACTTATGTAGGGTACTTCCGCCACTAGCACATCTTCGCCATCATCCTTCGAAAGAAGAGGATCTTTTTAGGATCAAGGCTACAGACGATTATGGGGGTGCTAGGAGGCTTGACCTTGTCAAAATGCTTAAGCAACTATCAACACGATGCTCAAGTTCCAAACCGAGACATAATCGTGTTCTCCCAAAATCCTTCATCTGAAACTCGGATTTCAAGTGTTCAGTGGTTTCTCTTAACTCTTTAAAGGGCTTCCAATGAAGATCATGTCCAACATGAACCACGATAGAATCCAAAACTTGTTATGGAAACGCGTGGACATATCCCTTCCCAATCAAGTAGTCACTTTAGTGAGCATTTCAACCTCTTTGTAAACGCGCTCCGTGGTCTAGAGCCACTTGACTTAGGTAAATGAAGTTCACCATGAACCTTCATGTATATTCCGTATCTAGATCCCTGTGGAGATACGTAGTGACCACATTTGTAAGCTGCATGTTCAGTTATTCGGAAACTACCAAACTGAGAGGGTAGTGGAGTGCAATGACATCCATTACTAGGGAATATGTCTCATCGTAGTCGATTTCAGGGCGTTTTGTGAGAAGCCTTGCGCCATAAGGCGAGATTACTATCTCTTTTTCTCATCACGCTTTCTAACGAAGACCCATTAGTCAACAGGTTTTATGTTAGGAGGTGTTGGCATCACTGGCTCAAAAACCTTCCTATTCGTTAGAGAATCCAACTTAACCTGGATCACAGTTTTCCATTTAGGCCAAATTTCTCTATGTTGATATTCATTCATCAACGGAGCGTGGTTCAATATCATCGAACTCAACAAACTCATGCGCGACTACATCATCAATTATGATGGAGTTTCTATCCCACGTCTCAAGTGCACTAGTGTAATTTTCAAAGAGCTCTATATTCTCAGGAATAGGTTCTGACATTGAGGAGTCCCCTAATGATAACCATAACCCGAAAGATTCTCATGAGATGGATTTTGAGTGTCGATGATCCAAGGATTAGGTTGTGCCAAAGCATCCTTCGAACCCACGCATCCTAGCTGGGGCCATGGCTTGTAACGCTAGTGTGCCACTCTCTTTGGCGTTGGCGCCATGCCTACTTCCGTGTAGGGTAGCGCTACATCCTCTCGAAAGGACGTACTTCCTTGCAGGCATATTTGCAACAGATGTGTGATCTCGTCACTTTAGTAGGGATCGAGATGAGACATAGTGGGGACAGACCACGACAATTCCTGTCGTTCCTGCTGAACATCTGTGTTCTTATCTCCCCCTAAAGACGGGAAGACTGTCTCATTAAAGTGACATCCGCAAATCTAGCGGTAAGGAGATCGCCATGCAAGGGCATTAAGTGGCGGATGATTGTTGGAGTCTCAAATCCAACTGAGTTGCCCATTCATCTGTATGGACCCATCATAGAGCATTGTGGTGGCGCAATTGGCACATAAATGGCACACTCAAATATGCGTAAGTACAATATTTGTACCCAGTCACTAGCTGTAACGCAGAGGTAGATTGAGTGGCAGTGGGTCGTAGACGAATTAGCATAGTTGCATGCGATATTGCATCACCCCAAGTGGATATAAGGAGATTGGTGCGCATTACCAATGTCCGGACTACCATCGTAGTCGTTTCCGCGAGACCGTTTGGGTGTGTTCATGGGAATATAATGTCCAACATCAGTCCCAATGCAATAACCATTGAAAGTCTTCGATGTAAACTCTCTAGCATCGTCAAGTCCAATTGACGGAATAGGATGATCCGGGGAGTGAGCCCGTTGTTGTATGATATGTGCTAGGAGTGTGGCATAAGTAGCATTACAAGTGGACAATGGCACAACATGTGACCAGCGTGTTTGAGTGTCAACCAACATCATGAGATATTTAAACGTCCGCAAGTTGGTTGAACTAGTCCACAGAATCCCCACGGATTCTATGTAAGAACATAATGAGTATTTTCATATCCTTTGCATAGGACGGTCTCAGTCCTAATTTCCCTAAGGAACGGGCTTTGTAAAACTAGTGAGAGGCTTTAGAAGCAACCAATGAGAATTTTGGTTGGGCCTGAGCGTCTGAAACGCTATTTGAAGCAAGTTGGTGATTGCAGCATCACCTAGGGCGCCATCACCATGATGGACGCCATCCATGGCGTCGCTGGTGGTGGACGGAGGTGGTGCCCTAGGCAGCAGCGTCGGTCACACTTAGTCCAGAAATCAACTTTTGATTCATGCTTCATTTCACTCGAGAGAAAGAATGTCCATGTGAAGTCTTTAGTAGACGGATAATCATATCATGACCAGGATGACTTATCTTGTCGTGACAAAGCCAATATGTGTCTAAATCCAAGAGATCTTCTCTCATAATTTTATTGGATTTAATAGCTCGAATAGTGACATAGAGTCCACTAGAGAGACACATAAACTTCTTTAAGATGCGCCTTTGTTCGTAATCATTAGAGGTATTGCAAAGGAACACATTTACGTTCTCTACATGCCTTTTCGCATGGAATCCGTTGGCTATTCATAGGTGCGATTTGCCCTCGAAGCGTAGAGAGTTTCTGTGACAGTAATCAAGATGCCATTTGGCAAGGGGAACTTGGGGTATTCCATGTCCTTGAATTAATACTGATGGCCTAGCCATCGTCATCACAAAGTAATATGCTCAGAATCAAAATGGAGTCATAATGAAAAGAACTCAAAATTTTATTCATAAGCCAACGGAGTACATCATTGTCTCTTAACCATTAGGAGAATCTAATCCAAATGCTAGCTAAAGCAAAACAAAGGTAGTCGTTTGACTTCTTTCGGTAACTCCAAAATAAAAGTGACCAGGTGAATAGAGAGATGCCGGTGGAGCAAAGCTCGCTTAAGTACCACTTATCTCAAAACATTCATAGACATCATACTCATTTTGGATGAGCCTATGTGAAGAAAAACTAAACCAATGGCATTTGCTACAAAGTATATGGCAATTGCCTATTACATCTCTTGGAAAAATAAAGACTTAAACAGAATTGGCGATCTATTGATCCCAGCCAGATTTGTAGTCTTCAACCCTTCACTCTAGATCATGTTCTTGATCTTCTTGTTCCAGATAGTGAGGTTCTCTTGTTTCACAATATGCTTTGTAGGCGGTGACAATTTCTTCACGAGCTCTACAAATGTGTACCCAATGACCGGATACTCCACATCGAGAACATACATCTCTTTGCTCAGACTTCATTGATTGAGGTGCTTTGAAAGCGTCATTTAGATGACTCTTACTGTTGGTGGCCCCACCAACATGGCCACAGGCGTTGCCTCCCTCTCTCTTTCCACGTTGACCTCTTCAGTTCTGTGTTCGCATATTTTGGTGGTTACCTTCCCAAGTAGAGCAATTATATGGACCAGAATGTTCAGAAGTATCCCTAAGATTAGGGTTTCACTCTTGGCGCCCTCTCTTAGGGGCGCAACTATAATTGGATTCCGGAATATGCTCTGTTTCCACGATCTCGAATTATAGTTCTTCACAAGGATGTTGTCATGCTTTTCAGCCACATTCATAGCTTCAATGAGCTCATGAAACCTTGTGATCTGTCCTGTAGTAACATTGATTCGATAGTTCTTAGCAACCATCAATGCAGAGACGGGGAAGGTAGAGAGAGTCTTCTAAATCAACATCGCATCTGTGATCTCTTTACCACAGAATTTCATTAAGGATTTAATGCGAAGTGCTTCCGAGTTGTAGTTAAGAACTGATTTGAAATCACAGAAGCGGAGGCTATGTCATCTCACTTCTAGGTCAGGAAGCAGGGAGTCACGGACGTTGCCAAATCTTTCTTCGAGTTAGACCCACAACCTTCTGGGGTATTCTTTATTCATACACTCGTACTAGAGCGAATCATCCATATGACGAGTCATTAGGATGATGGCTTTCACCTTATTTGCTTCTAAGGCTGCTCTATTTGCTTCCAAAGCTTGAGCTTGCTCAACAGTTAGCACGTCCTGGCTAGACTCGAGAATCGTATCTAGGATTCCATCGGCCTTGAGATGCTGGCGGATATCACGAACCCACCTGTGATATCCAGAGCCAGTTGTTCCCAATGGAGCAAAGTCCAATTTGTTCAGGTTACTCATCCTGAAAGAGAACAAGAACAAGGGTTAGTTTCAGAGCGGCAAAAGTTACCACGAAAACATATAAAATTTCTTAGCGTAATCGCTCCTAAGAAATTAGGAATTTCTGAGCGTAATAGCTCCCAAGAAATTAGGAATTTCTGAGCGTAATCGCTTCCAAGAAATTCAATTCCAAGAGGTACTGGATTAGATCGAAACAATGACGTAAGTGGTCGATTATAAATTCTCTACAAACTCTAAGTTTGGAGATCTCAACAAGCTCCAAGCTTGGAGTGAGCACGAACCCCCACAGTTCGACTTAATTAGGTCTCCCTTATGATGAAGAAAGGGGGGTAGAAAAAGGGAGTTTGCAAGTCCCCGAGAAAAAAGAAGAGAAATTGAATAAAAACCTCAAAAACGTGAACTTTTAGTAAAAAATACCTTGGAATAGGCCGACGGAAAATTTGGTTGGAAAAAGTGCCGGAAAAATATCGCTGGAAAGTCGTCGGAAAAATCTCGCCGGAAAAGTGGCCGGCGGTGGCCGAAAAAAGTTGCTGGCAATGACCTATCGCCGGTGCTGACGTGGCTGTGGGCCCCTGTGCTAACGTGGCAGTGGGCTGCTTCTCTGGGCCTCTGGGCTTGGTCTTGGGCTTCTGGGCTACCTTCTTTTCCTTTCCCTTTTTTTTTCTTCTCTTTTCTGCCGGTTTTCTGCAGGAAATTTAGTCGACCGGTTCAGTATCTTTTATGCAGGGCTTTTGAGATTTTCTTCCAGTTCCTGAATCCTGAGATCGAGATGCTACTGGTGGCAAAATTTGGTAGCAATTGGAGGTCCAGAAGGTGGTGAACCGGTGGAATATTTGCTGCGGGTTGTTTGGACCTTCCGGTGGCCGGTTCAATAGGTTTCCAGCCGGTTCTGGTGGTTTTGCCGTCTGTTCTGGATTCCTGGGGTCGAGGGCTTCAAGTTGTGTGGCGGAGGCAGAAAAGGGTACAAGGTTTTGTATTCGGATTTAAGGTTTTAGCTTCTTGAATTAGGGTTTGGCTATTGTTTCAGAGTTAGGGCTTCGTGCTGATAACGTGTTTTAGAGAAACTAGAAATGAGAGAAAATTGTTGTGTATTCTCATTGATAATAGGGGTCTCTTTATATAGAGGATTACAATGCATAGAATCTGAATCATACAAGGAAAGGTAATCATACATTGAATGGATATCTCTAAGATTCTCCGAGATTATCTATAGTTAATAACCCTATTACCACTAGATCAAGTAACCTAGAGTTTGGGCCAGACACATATTCTGAATTTACTTACACAATACATAATTTTTTTGGGTTTTATTTTGTTTTGATAAAGTTAAATTGGTTTGTATATGCAAGTAGTACATTCATGAAGTAAAACAAGTTTAATACTTTCCATTTTGTCTTAAATTTTATGTTGTTATAACACACACGAACACATGTCATTTATAATTATAATTAGGGTTTTCTAAATATACCTAGCAAAGTTCGAAATATATCAACAAAATATTTTTTTTTATTAGCTTTAATTTATGTCTAATTTAACCAACTGATTTCCCCAAAATGCCCTAGAAAACAATGTACCCAGCAAAACAAAACATGTTAGCCAGATCTTTATGCTCGTCCCTGGTTCGTCCCCAAAGCATCCGCCTCCGCTTCTCTAACCACGGCATCAGTAGAAGCCAAGTCCTTAAACAACTCGACATGGAACTCCGGAAGAAGAGCTCAACCGCCAGAAGAAGCAGCTGTAGCGGCAGGTGGCTCGGTGGTTTTCAATTCTACTACATCATCCATGGATGGTGGTTTTGGCTTGGTTTCTAGTGCAACGTGGAGGCGCCTCTCTTTGTCCATAACTTTTCTCTTCTTATGTCTCTCCATGGGTTTGGCAGTTGAAGTCTATGCGTCCATCGATTTTGGGGGGTTTGGTTTCTTCAGAAGCTTTCTTTTCTTCTGCTTCTGGATGGGTTTGAGGGCATTTGATTCTACCTCCATTGGTTCTGAGCTTGGTTTGTTTCGTTCAGTGTGGTGTGGGCGTCTTTCTACAAAACATATTACCCAGCAAAACAAAGCATGCTGGAGATGAACGAGCATAAAGATCTGGGTAATATGTTTTGTTGTGGTGGGGGTACATTGTTTTCTAGGGTATTTTGGGAAAATCAGTTGGTTAAATTAGACATAAATTAAAAAAAAAATTGCTGGTATACTTAAAACTTCGCTGGGTAAATTTAGAAAGGCCCTTATAATTAACATGTTATTTCCAAGAGTTTGCTCAACATATGTGAATTTGCAATGCAGCTATGAGTTTCTTCAGAAGATTTGCTATAGGCATTCAGATATTTTGCGGTATGCTACATCCACACTTCTTACTTTTATTTTTAATTTATGCTTTAAATGTAATTTTCTTTTTCAAGAAAAAAACACAGTTAATATTGTTTTTTCAATGACAACCTAGGAATCCATCGTATATATGAAATGAAAGCGACACATGAATGGATCTTTCAATTTCTACATTGCATGGGTGAGGCAACAATACTTTATACTTTCACACCAGACCAACTTGACATGGTGCATAAATCAATCTTCAAAGCTATAGAACAAGGGCATTTTGAATTTGTTACTCAACTGTATAAGGCAAACCCACAACTACTCTTGGACACTCGTGATGAAAAGGGAAGGAGCATATTTCATTTTGCCATTGAAAATCGTCAACAAGAGGTTTACAGTCTTATATACGAGCTCGAAGAAGAAAAGCGAAATGACGTGGGAGCTGAAGCTATGGGATATGACATTAGTGATTTAGTGACCTCCCGCATAAGTATGCTTCATTTTGCCACGAATTTATCCTCGCTTCCACAATTTAATCATATTCAAGATGCAAGTTTGCAAATGCAAAGAGAACTACAATGGTTTAAGGTAAGAACCTCTCATTATGCACCCCCACACACATGTACATTTATTTTTTGAACTAAATTTTTTATTAAAGGAATGATCCCTCAATCATTTATAGGAAAAATGTAAAAAATAAAATAAAATAAAATAAAATTACAAAAAGTAAAAAGCATGTGCCCATCAGTGTGATGGTGATAAAATGTGTACCGACGTCAAGTGCGAGAAAATTAATTTGCTTTGCTTTGTGGAGAACACGTTTGAGTGGAAAACAACAAAGTTGTATATATAATAAAGAAAAGTACAGGCAATAAAACATGGTTGGTTGCAATACAACTAAAAATTAGCATCTACAATGATTTATTAGACTGAACAATGCTAAATAAACTAATCCAATTACTTACTCAAGAAATCAGTTAACCCTCTATAAAAATTTATTTTACTATTATGAAAGAACATGTGCCATTAGATCGAACAAACAATAATATTCACTTTTTAGTAAATAATGTTCACTTGGTTAGTATCTGACCATAAAAGTTATGTTTTTTTTTTTTTTTTTAGTTGAGTGAGGTTATACTTTATTGATAATCAAGAAAAAACTCAGAGTACATGCTTTTTAGCATCAATTACAGATTGAATCAAAGAAGAAATAGAAGAAAAAAAGAAATTATGGTCTTGTACAGAAGGCCAGAAGCGTAAGATGGCAGAGCATGCGCAGCCTTATTTGCTTCTCTCCTAGTATGAGTCATTCTTGAACTAGTCATGAGTTGTAAATCAACACTTATATCATCATAGAGTCGCCAAGCAACGATGTATTCTGATCATTTCTGTAAGCCAATTGCTGTTGCAAAACCAAGCTGTCTAAAAAATAATAGGCTGTAAAGCCTGCTCCAGCAAAAGGTTACAACTTCCTGTAAGCCAATAGTTAAGCATGTTTAGCTGATTGAACATTGTGTACTACCTTCCCAACTGCACTCGAGAAAGTGTCCTGAGCATCCCTACCCAAGAAACTTACAGCAGCTTTTCCAGTCCTAACATTTTAGGCACCATCAAAATTCAACTTCACCCAACCTTGAGGAGGCACCTTAATTCCATTTCATATGTCGTCCCACCCCCTGAACTTATTACAACTTTGAGTTGTGAAAAATGAAATTACTAAGTCTGCTAGTAGACATGAGAACTATATATATCACAAACTGAAGTGATTTTGTTTTCCCACACTCTAGCATTCCTTTCATTTCAGATTTCCCAAATCAAAAATAAGAGTTGAGCAAAGGCAATCTTAGATAATTTGTTAGACCAATAGTGTAACCAACTCAAGGCATCCAACTGGTCAGTATCAGACCCCAAACAACACCCCATGATGCTAACATTAGTGCTAAAAACCTCCCTTGTAAATGTATAATTACGGCAGATATGAATGATAGTTTCAGCTTCAACATTGCATAAAACGCAAACCTGAGACTCCAACTCCACATGTCTAGAAGCTAAACGATCCATAGTTGGCAAAATGTCATGAGAACTTCTCCAAGCATTGACCTTAGCAGAACTAGGCATTTTAGCATTCTAGATTATTTCCCAAACTCTCTGATGTGCCACAACATGAGGAAGATTAGAGGCAATTTTTCAGAAAGCAGAACGATAACGTAATTTGATAGTAAACATACCTTTTCTATCTAAATGCCATGTCAGTCTATCTTCTGGTTTGTCTAGTGCTTAAGGGAATAGAAAGAATAGATGCTACCTCATCAGGAACAATGATGGAACGCACCTTGTGCTCATCCCAATTATTGGGAGGGATAATCAATTCATTCACCATCTGCACATTTTGTTGATTCATCAAAGCAACTTGTGGTTTATGAGAAGGTAGCTTGGGTATCTAAGCATCATTCCACACTGAAACATTATGTTCATTCCCAACCTGCCAAAAAGCACAATCTTGAATAAACTCCATTGTAGAAAAGATACTACGTACGCCAAGAATAAGAAGGTGTAGCATGTGCCTCAGCATTCCAAAAATTGCCATTAAGATAATTACGCGCTTTATACAACCGCACAACCAAAGACTCTAGATTTGAAACCACCCTCCAGGCTTGCTTAGCAAGCATAGACCTATTAAATTCATATAAACTTTTAAACCCAAGTCCTTCCACTTCTTTAGCGTGACACAAATCATCCCACTTCTTTCAATGAATTTTGCGTTTATCTTAGGGGTACTGCCCCACCAAAATCCTGCACACATTTTCTCAAGATCCTCACAAAATTTTTGTGTAAGTTGGAAAACACTCATATCATAATTAGGAAGAGCCTTAGCCACAACCCGAATTAAAATATCCTTACCCGCACCGCTGAGCAATTTTCCTTGCCAAAGTTTCAGCTTCTCACCAAGCCACTCCTTGATATATTCCAATGAAGCAGTTTTCTTATGTCCCATGTAGGTAGGCAAACAAAGGTACCTTTCATGTGAATCCACAATCACTACACCAAGGAAATGAGCAAATGAATTTTGAGTAGTCTGCCCGACATTCTTACTAAACGCAACTGAACTTTTGTTAAATTCACCACTTGACCAGAAACTTTTCCATACTCTTCAATAACCCTTTTAATCTGAAAACAAGCTTCAGGGGAAGCTTGGGAAGTTATCTGCAAATAAAAGGTGATTCATACACGGAGCGGTTAGTCAACTAGCAATACCAGGAAGCAAACCTAAACACTGTTTCTGTTGTAGTAATGCAAAGAAACCCTCCACAACAAATAGAAATAAATAAGGGGAGAGACGGTCACCCTGCCTTAACCCCCTTGAAGGAATCACATAGCCTTTAGGTTTACCACAGACCAGAAAGGAATACCTCACAAAAGTAACACACTGCATAACAACTTCAATCCAAGCCTGTGCAAAATCAAACCGCACTACCACTTTGCCTGAATACTGAGGTCTAATTTTAGAGCCATGCACCCACCCTGACCTTCCCTCTTACTATGCACAAAGTGAGCAACTTCATTTGCCACTAAAATATTGTTCGTAATTAATCTTCCTAGCACAAATGCACTTTGGAAAGGAGAGATAACAGAAGGCAAAAAATACCTTCAATCTGTTGGCATTTACCTTAAAACATAACTTGTAGATCATGTTGCATAAAGAAATAGGTCTGAAACCCCCCATACTCTCTGGATTTTGTATTTTGGGAATTAAACAAATATGCGTAAAGTTTATTTGTTTCAATAAAGACCCTTTATGGGAAAACTTTGAACAGTTGCAGTTACATCTTTACCAATAGATTCCCATTAATGTTGAAAAGATAAAGATGGCATACGATTTGGTCCAGGGGACTTAGTCAGATACATTTAGAACAACGCACATCTCACATCTTCCTCTGTATAATGTTCACATAGCTTTTTGTTCATCTGCTCAGTAACACAAGGCTAGATTGTAGCCAAAGTAAGTTCCAATTTCCATCAGCATCAAACAAACCCAAGAATTTTTTTTTCCTCTTTCTATTCGCTGCTTTTTGATGAAAAAAGCCAATACTTCTGTCTCATTCTTGCAACCATGTTACCGTGGCACGTTGTTTCCAAAAGTCCTCCTACTGTGATAGGAGGTCTTGCAATGAAGCCATAAGAGTTTTCTTTTCTTCATGAAGTTCCACAGTTAATTCCTCCCCGATTAAGAATTCCAATCTCCCCCAAACTTCAATCATTTGTTGTTGCCGAAATTAATCTGAACATTTGTTGCTGCCAAGATTCCAATGCACGCCATGTACACATAATCTTTCTAGTCAAGGCATACATAAGGACTTCTTCAAAATCAATTTGCCACTTATCTAACACCAATGGACCACACTCCTCATGTTGTAGCCAAAAAGATTCAAATTTGAATCTATGTCTGCGTGTGGTCTCTTAGGCAGTGACACATTGCTAGCTTGAAACAATATGGCTGTATGATTAGAATCACAGGGGGCAAGATGCTTAACCCTAGAATAGCCAAACACATCTCTCCAACTTGCAGTAGCCACTGCGCGATCCAAACTGAATTGAGTCTCCGAGTTCCACCAAGTCATCTTAGCACCCTGAAACCCCAAATAAACCAACTCACTATAACTCAAGGCCTCCCTGAATCCACGCATCTGCCTTTCAGGACAGATAGGGCTTCCAATTTTCTCTCCATTGTTCAAGATTTCATTGAAGTCTCCAATGATGACCCAAGGAAGAGAATCCAAATCACATAGGTCTCTGATAAGTTGCTAAAACATATCACGTTCATAAGTTCTTACATAGTCATAGAACCCTGTAAGCTTCCTACGCGGTTCACCAGGTATAGAACTAACCTCCAAATCAATATGATGCTCATAGAATGTGTGCACCTGCAGCATTATGTCCTCCGTCCAAAAGAACCCTAAACCACCGGACTGTCTATCACTCAGGACTTCTTTATAGTGCGCAAACCCTAATTCTCGATGAAGGGCCTTAAATTCCCCAAAATGACTGATCAAATCGCGTAGAGCCCTCATAGTTGTGGTGTTGCAGAAGCTCCTGCAGTTCCAACTTAGTATATCCATTCACAATTATGGAAAGGTACGTTGATCTCCAGTAAGAAGAAGAAGAAACCCTAGGTCGCGAACGGGATAGGTTGGGGCAAAAAAAAAATCTAAATATACAAGTTAATATAAAAATTATGCTTAACTATCCTAAAATGTAAATTTAATGGTGAAAATTCTTAAATTGAGTTGTTTTGTTTTCACACATTGATGGAGATCAAAGAGTGATTGAACATATAATTTTCTTGATCAGTTACTAACTAGGTGAACATCATTGTTGGAATCGACCCGTATTTCATACAAGAAGTATCAGAAATCACAGATATCCATAGTCGAAAGAAGCAAAAAGGTCAAAATTTATACTAAACTTTGAAACTGGACCAAGATCTGGCCTGGTTTCAGAAAGCATCTCCAAAAGCCACTCAAATCTAGATTCTGATATAAATTTGAACCTGCGGAACTCCACATGTCACCAACACTATCCCTATTGACAAAAGGCGTCTTATCCCTACACTTCTCCACCAGTCACCAGCAATCCACCATCCAAATAAAACCAAAATCAATAACTTAGGACCGACCAAAAAAAGCCTTCCAAACACATATCCATTTATCGTGACATGGAAAACTTGCCTGCAGGATGAATGAGACCAGAACTGATGCTGAAAACCTAACCGAGAAAAAAAAAATAATAAAAACTCGAGCTAGCAACCTAGAAGTACCCACGACCCAACCAAGATAGAAACACCAACAATATATAGACTAGACCATAAGGTGTCTTCACAATCAAATGCTAAACAAATTCGTGGAAGAAAAGGAGGTCAATAAAAAAAAAAACCCACCGCAAATCGGAGAGAACACGTATTTCACGGTGTAAAAAGCTTGCAAGAGCACTTGGCCCTGCATGTGCGCTGTCAAGAACTTGTCACAACAAGTATCTAGTGAGAGAGAAAAGTTTATACTGTTTAAAGAATCAAAGTAGAAAGCTTAAATAGTTTAAATATTAGGAGAATTATCATAAATGGTCACTCAACTTTTACCTGTTCGATACATTGGTCACTCACTTTTTAAATATAACACTTTGGTCACTCAACTTTAACTCTGTTATTCACTTTAGTCACTCCATTAATTTTTTTCATTAAAAAAAACTTTATTTGTCACAATATCAAGGATATTTTCGTCTAACCAAGTGTGAAAAATTGAGAAGTTGAATTGGAATGATTTGGAGAAGTGAGTAAAGTGAGACAAAATTCCCCTTTGGTGGCTAAAGTGATTGCCAGAGTAATAGTTGAGTGACCAAAGTGATGTATTTGAAAATTGAGTGACCAAAGTATCGAATGAGTCATAGTTGAGTGGCCATTTGTGAAATTTTCTCTTAAATATTTTATAAACACAATTATTTTTCTCAATACAAAAGAACCAATTTTCTCCAATACCCATGTTTAGGAACTGTTGCCATCAATCCGACCACCAATGCCTCGCCTATCTCGGAGAGAATGAACAATCCCCATTTCCATTAGCCTCGTATCTCGTGTCCCACACCGCCACAACAAGGCCTCCCCTCTTTACCAAACCAACTACTAAATGTGACCACCATCGCGAGCTACACCAACCCTCCCACCCAAACATCGATATGTCGAACGGTAGAAGTTTTGATACCGAACGTCCTGCCAATTCGTGGACCCAAGAGATGCACTGCCAACGGGAAGAAATCACCTATCCCAAAACTCCCTATCCCAACCCTGTCCCACGAATAAGAATTCGACACTTAATACCTAACTTAACACCCCACTAACACTCCACAAAATCTGTTAAATCTTACTAAAAAATAAATAATAAAGTCTTAGAAAAATTCTAAGATCCAAGAACACATCTTCCAACATTCCCAGTCAAGGTTGGAAAATTGCCAGGCGCTAATCGGGCGGTGGCCAGAGGACTAGCGCCTAGGCGGTTTTTATTTTCTTTTTTTATTTTTTTTATATCATATAATTATATATAAATATATATAAAGACTTAAAAAGAATTTAAAAAACTACTTAGAAGAGTTTATATTTACTAGAATTTCTATCTTCTTTTTCTTTTTTCAAAAGACAAAGTTCAATTCGTCTATCTTCTCTTTCATTCTATTTACCTTCCCAAAATCCCAGATCGATAACTCCTCCTCCTCATCGTCCTAAGCATTGAACATTGAGATCTTTTGATCAATTAAACATGAGGTCATTAAGTGTTTCAGAATTCAAAGTTTCAATGTGATCTCAAATGTAAAGATGAATTCCATTTGCTTCGAAAATCATTAAGATCTCAGATCTAAATCATCTGATGAATTTCAACGCCTAAAACCGCCCAGGCCGCCTAGGCGCCCGCCTAAATCTTGTCCGCCCAATGCCTTCGATTACCCATTACTCAAGTCGGCCTGGGCGGCCGTTCTTTAGAACATTGTTCCCAGTACTCGGGCACCAATTTCCATTCCAACTCAGTCCCACCTTTCTTTAATCCTTCCCTAACTTGCCCCAAATACTCCCCCAGCTTCACATTCCCATCCTTCAAATCAAACCCAGTTTCCTTCTTCATCGAGTCACCGAAATTCGACCAAAACTACTCCGAACCGCGGTGTATAGATCGAGTCAGACTCACCCAGGAAAACCCATCAGACCCATTTGGGTTTGTAGAGGCTTTAACAGGAAAGTTTGAAATTTCAGGTCTTTGCTTTGTCAAGAGTAACGGTTTTGGGGGTTGATTGGGTGAGTGGAGTTGAAGAACAGAGAAATGAGTTTGGGCTTTTAGGGACTAGGGAGTATTAGATCCATTTTGTGGTGTGCACAAGGGAATCAATGCATCCTATCAGGTTGAAACATGGCTCACTCTTCAATTGAATTAAGAAAAATTCATAGTCGGAAAAGAAAAGGCAAAGGAGATGGTTGAAAGAGCGGTGGAGTGGAGTATGTGAGATGGGCAGACAGTGGTGGGCGGTGAAGGCTTCAGGCATCGAAACTGAATCCAAACGATCCAATTATAATTTGATCACCTCGATCCTTTCTTCACTATCAAACCCGTGCCAGATTTTCAACATCTATAATTATTTCTATCTAAAGGTGACTTCCGAAGAAGGGGGATGGTTTGATTTGTTGTTTCTTTGATTTTGATCGGGAAAAAGAGGACACGAAGAGGCAACATAGATAATCTCTGTATTTCATTTTTTTTTTTTCCGTTGATTTTCATTTTAAAATTTTTAATATAAAATAATAATAAATTTAACAGAGTTAATGTTTGTTAAGTGAGAGAACATGTGTCAAATAGTGGAGTATGTGACAGAATTGGGATAGGGAGTTTGGAGACAGGTGATTTCATCCCACTGCCAACAACGTACAAAACCAAAACGATCATAACAACAATCGGTGGTGTTCACCTGGTCAGTTGCTGACCAAAAAATTTATGCTCAACAACCCTTAGATTTACATCCAAGGGTGGAAAACAAAACACCTCAACTTAATAATAATTCTACCTGCCCTTGGATTTACATCTAAGGGTGGTTGAGCATTATTTTCTTGGTCAGCAACTGACCAGGTGAACATTTTCGTAACAACAATAAAGGAGTATGACGACATCACCTTCGAAGCATTAATGGTCATCACCAAACTGTCGTTGTTGAAGAAGTAGGGCCTGAAGTCAATGGCTGGTCTTAGGTGAACTGTTCCTCACCAGCAACGATACATGTGGCAGATCCTTATAGGAACCACCTCTAGAACCAACTGATGAGTGGATCTTAAGTTAAACTCCCTCTGCAAACCAAAAACGTTACAGCAGTTACATATATCATGAGCTAATGACTCCCAAACTCTAACGAGGATGATCCCCACTTTCTCCAAGTTACTGATAGTTGACCAATCTCGAGTATGACGATACAACCTCGCAACCAGTATCAAGATGAACCATTTGATCCTCTACCACATCGTGTCCTAAAATAATTAAACCACATAATAAGTTTTGTAAGTAAATATCAAAATAACATTTAAGAGTGGTTGATATTATTTTGTAACTTTATTAATATGTGCAAACAAAACTAAGGAAGAATTGTAAAGTTTGTATTCATATAATATACACATTTAGCTCACCTTAAAAATATAAACGTTTCTAGGATTTGTGGTCCGATAAAACTATTTATCATTTCTATTTCTGCTCATACGTTTAAGTCCTCATTCAATTTAATGTAGGAGGTGGAAAGTGTTGTACCTACCTATAGGCATGAAGATCGATATCGTTTAGACGGTTTAACAGCACGTGAACTATTTACCAAGAATCACAAGAAATTGATAGAGGATGCAGAAAATTCGACAAAAAGAACAGCAACTTCTTGTACAGTTGTAGGTGCTCTTATTGTTACAATGATGTTTACCGCAGCTTTCACAGTTCCCGGTGGAAATGATGGTAATACAGGCCTTCCCTTGTTTCTAGATCACAAGTTATTCAACGCTTTTATAGTTTCAGATACTATATCACTTGCTTCTTCCACAAGTTCAGTAATTACATTTTTGGGAATACTCACCTCACGTTATGCAGAAGATGATTTCCTCGAATCTTTACCTACAAAGATGATGATCGGCCTAATCACCCTGTTTTTCTCTATTGCCAGCATGATGATTGCGTTTTCTTGTGCGCTTATCATTATGCTTGACCGAAAAGCATGGATTATTACACTAAGTATTTTGTTTACTAGTGTTCCGGTCATATTATTTGTATGGTTGTTGTTTCCCCTCCTTATCAAGATTTTCATGTCTACTTATGGACCAGAAATATTTGACAAAAGAAAAAAAGTCAAATCGTGATTTAAATATTTAATACTATTTAACATTGTTGTACCTTAGGTTTCATGTAGTATGTTAAGTGACCCTCTAATAGTAGTTACGTTACTGAATGGGGACATTGATCATGTAATTTTTTTTACTCGAGTTATCATTGATTTACTAATTACTCCTTTATAGGGTATTACGTATTCTACTAATAACTCCTCACATTTCAATTTCAATTTTACCCTTTTAAAATTGAAAAGAAAGAAATAAGATGAAGAGTTGGAAAGATAAAACCCTCAATGAGTCAGGAAAGGTGGTGATGATTAAATCAATTGTGCAATCGATACCCTCTTATGTTATGAGTTGTTTTCCATTACCAAAACATCTTTGCTAGGAGATCCAAATATGGTGGCTTTCACTCATGCTCTCTTAGCAAAGCAAGTTTTTTGCTAGCTAAAATCGTTAAAGCTAAATACTACCCTTGTTCAGATTTTATGCATGCGTATGCTAATCCGGGAGACTCTTATACATGGAAAAGTTTAATAAGAGGAAGGGAGGTTCTTGAGTTGGGTATTCGTTATCACGTTGGATCAGGCAACAATATTTTAGTATGGTATGACGCATGGGTTCCAAGGTCACATACTCTCAGGCCTATATCACCTATAAAGAGGGAGGGGGTCCTGAATTGTTGAAAGTGGCTGACCTTATGGATCCAAAAACCAACGAATGGATGTCTGAGTTGTTAGAAGAGTTGTTCACTCCGGAAGAGGTTCAATTGATTTGTAAGGTTCCTCTTAGTGTCAGAAACCCGGTGGATAGAATTGTGTGGCACTTTACTAAAAATGGCTTGTACAATGTGAAGAGTGGGTATCATGTTTTTCGGAAGATGTTCTCTCTAATTCTTCAAGCCTCTACCTCATCGAGTAATAGTGACACGAGGAGTTTATGGAATAAGGTTTGGAGGGCACGGGTACAGCCAAAGGTTAAAAGCTTCATTTGGAGGTTTGTGCGTGGCATTGTTCTGACAAAAGAGGCACCGGTAAGGAGACATGTCCAGCTTCCAGACCAGGTTTGCGCTTGTTTTTTTTTTTTTTTTTTTTTTTTTTTTACTAAAAGACTATAATTAAAGTTGGAAGCCTCTTACACTGTCACACAGTAAGGCTCTTGAGGCTTCCGGAGGAACCCTATTGGTCCAAGTGGAGTTCATTACATCGTATGCCCTAAATTCGCAAGAGCATCTGCTACAAAGTTTGCTTCCCTAAAAATGTGTTTGAAGCTCATCGATCTAAAGCAAACAGCCTCCAGGGGGTTGAATGCGTTTGTTGATTGCGTCTATGACCAATTTGGAATCTCCTTCGACTTCAATTGTTGTGTAGCCTTGGTCACACGCACAGAGGAGTCCATCTCTTAGTGCAATGGCTTCAGCTACAAGTATAGTAGAGAATCCAACATTTTTAGTGGCAGCAACTAGGAGATTGCCCTGGTTATCCCGGATTACAAAACCACTAACCGTAGAGGTTCTGGTCACAGGTCCATCAAAGTTTAGCTTAACACAAGAAGCAGGCGGAGACGTCCACTTAATAGTGGTAGGTTGGTTTTGAGTCAAGTCTCTCCCTGTGTTAATGTCTAAGATTGAGCGGTAGCCCAAATCTCGGTTAACGCTGGTCCGGTGGGCGGACCGCTACTTGTGATGTTCTCAGAGTTTTCGCTATCTGTCAAGTAAAATATAAAGGGTGTCAGAGGGAGACCGCGTTGAGCGATTTTCTCTTCTCCGATGCCTAAGTTAGTCAATGTATTTGTGTTGACAGACTAACAGTAGGTAAATAGTAAATGCGTATTTAATGAGGAGAGAAGAGTGAACCTTTTATAGGTGGGGAAGAGGCTGACCTCTTCCTTGTTTTCGATGTGGGACTGATATGCTTCAGTTCCCAGCTTCTGATGCTTCAGCGAGGTGATCTTGGTGCAGCGCATGGCGGCGCGTCGGCGGTGATCTGGGGGTGAGCCGGGGCTCAGGTGATAGCCTGCTTGGCTGTGTTTCCGTAGGTCACACCGTTGGTGGTTGTTGGTACCGCTGGCAGTAACATGAGTGTGGCTCATTATAGCTAATTATGCTTGGCAAATGCTCATGTAAGTACAAGTCCCCCAAGTCCCCAGTCAAGGAGGGCAATCTTGGTTGGGGAGTTGCCTAGCGGTTTGAAGCGTTACTTCTGCTAGACTTGTAAAAGCATAATTAGCGTTAGTGCGTTGTCAACCATTGATTTGTTCTGAGCAAACGCTTTATACCCTTTCAGGTGGACCCCTGCTAGGCCCCCCAGGGAGTCCCCCACTCCCCGGCTAAGATAGGCCTCCGTTTGGCGGCGTATTGTTTGTTAAGGGGGAGCTGCGCGGAGCAGAGGGTGTTGGGTAGCGAGGCCAATCTTTGGTACCCGAGTGTCGGGTGTCAACGTGCCTAATCAAGGCCGTCGAAGACTATTGACGTGTCCTCTTACTTGTTCCTGCTGAACGGGGCTTGACTGCAACTCCACGTGGCGGTCGTTGTCATTATGAGGCGTTACCTCGGGCGTCACCGTTGGCGGAAGCCCCTCCACTGACGGTCAGCGGAGTGATGCGTTGCGGGGACTCGCTTGCAAGATGAAGGGGAGAATTTCCGCTAGCGGTGTTGCGCTTGGCGGAGACGGTCTGGCTTGCAAGATGAAAGGGAGAAGTTCCGCTAGCGGTGTTGCGCTTAGCGGAGACTATCTCTCTTACAAGATGAAAAGGAGAAGTTCCGCTAGCAGTGTTGCACTTAGCGGAGACTGTCTCGCTTGCAAGATGAAAGGGAGAAGTTCCGCTAGCGGTTTTGCGCTTAGCGGAGACTGTCTCGCTTGCTAGATGAAAGGGAGAAGTTCCGCTAGTGGTGTTGCGCTTAGCGGAGACTGTCTTGCTTGCAAGATGAAAGGGAGAAGTTCCGCTAGCGGTGTTGCACTTAGCGGAGTTGTGTGGGCTTGAAAGTACTGGTGGAGGCGTCTAGCGGTGACAATTAGTGCGAGAGCGAGTTGTTCCAGGGGGTATATCTTGTCTCCACTCCGTTCATGCCTTTGCCGGCGTAGAATACTGGGAGCTCATCCTGTCCTTCTCGCCTCACAATGGCGCAGCTTACTACTGATGGGGATACCGCTAGATAGATGTAGAGTATCTCCCCCTGTACAGGAATGGAGAGAAGTGGGACTGCCGCTAGGTACTCTTTCAAGCTCTGGAATGCTGCCTCACAATTTGGGGTCCAGTCAATTTCTTTTTTGTGGGTCCTCTTCATGACCTTGAAGAATAGGAGACATCTGTCGGTGAGTCTGGAGATGAACCAAGAAAGGGCGGCTAGTTTGCCCTGGAGGCTCTGAACTTGCACCTTCCACTCCGGAGACTTCATGTTGAGGATGGCTTGCACTTTATCAAGCTTAGCCTCTATGCCTCGTTCGCTGACGATGTAACCCAGAAACTTGCTAGCGGTGACGCCAAAAAAACATTTTTCTGGGTTAAGGCGCATACCCTAGGCCAAGAGGATGGTGAATACGATTCGGAGATTTGCCACGTGTCCGCCGGCCTTGATGCTCTTGACTAACATGTCATCCACGTAGACCTTTATTATTTTGCCAAGGTGTTCCGCGAACATGGCGTTCATCAACCACTGGTATGTTGCCCCAGCGTTCTTCAAGCCGAAGGGCATGACATTGTAGCAGTATAGTCCCTTGTCGGTTGTGAAGGTGGTGCATTCTTGGTCGCTAGGATGCATCTTGATTTGGTTGTATCCTGAGAAAGCGTCCATCATGCTGAGCAACTCATGTCCTGCTGTAGCGTCAACCAGTTGGTCAATGCGAGGTAGCGGGAAGCTATCTTTGGGGCATGCCTTGTTGAGACCCTTGAAGTCTACACACATCCGCCACTTTCCGTTAGGTTTCTTAACCATGACCAAGTTGGAAATCCACTGAGGATAATTGACTTGGCGGATGAACCCAATGCCCTGGAGCTTGGCGACTTCTTCCCCTATTGCACGATATCTTTCCTCGTCAAAGGCCCTTCGCCTCTGCTTGACCTGATAGAAAGACGGTTTGATGCTCAACTTGTGTGTGATGATCTCAAGGGAGATGCCTGGCATATCAGCATAGGACCATGCAAAGACGGCGGCGTTGTCTCGTAGAAACTGAGTGAGTTCTGCCGCTATCTCTGGGGCTAGCTAGGCGCCGATGCGGACCGTCCGCTCAGGGTGCTCGTCGGAGATGCTGATAACCTTCAAGGATGTTTCTGGATCGACAGGTTCCTTTTTTACATATTCCTCCTCCTCGTCCCTGGGATCTTCAATTGCATCGGTCAAAAGCACATGGTTTCCCACCATTAGGATCTCATGGCAGTGCGTTGACCGTGCCACAGTTGTCGAGTAACACTCTCGTGCCAGCTGTTGACTTCCCTTCACACAGCCAGTCCCGTTGGGTGTAGGGAACTTCATGAGAAGCATATACCCGGCTATGATGCACTTTAGTTTGTTGAGCGCCGGTCGACCAATAATGGCATTATATGAGCTGAAGCAATCGACAACGATGAACTCTGTATGTATTTCCGCTGTGCATGGGCTAGCGCCGATGATTAGGCGCATGTAGTCAGAACCTAGTGGTTGTGTGACGTCGCCGGAAAAGCTGAGCAGGGGCTCGTGATCCTGGAGTAATTTCCTATTCCGCTGGAGTTGGTTATAGCAGCCATTGAAGATGACGTTGACAGCGGATCCGCTGTCAATGAGGACCCTTCCCACGGACCACTTATCTAGCATGGCGTCGATCAAGAATGGATCGTCGTGGAGTAGATGTACTCCGCGCTCTTCTTCCTCTGAGAAGGTAACAGGTTCCCAACCAGATTTTGGGAGTTTAGCGGATCTCTCATAGCGGATGTTGTAAATTTCTTTGGGGTGGTTGGCAAGTGCATAGCGCTTTCTTGCCATGTGAGACATGTTGGTGATCGGAGCACCGCCGTCGATGGTGTTTATGTGGCGCATGGGCTCGATGTTAGCGACCACAGGTGGTGGTTGACGCGCCTTGAACTGCTCCAACTTACCATCACGATACAAATTCTCAATTGACGTTTTGAGAGCGTTGCAGTTGTTGGTGTTGTGACAGCTGTCCTCGTGGTATTTGCACCACTTGCCGATGTTTCTCGATTTTTCCACCCTTGGGTACTTTCTTAGGGGTGGCGGTGGGATCTGGACTTTGCACTGGTCGTATATCTCTTCATAAGAGGCTGTGAGGACTGTAAATACTGCGTACCGCTGGGAGGGCTCCGTCTGTTTGTTACGGTTATCCCCGTGGGATGAGCGGTTGCCCTTATGGTAATGCTGGTCCTTTTGTCGTTTGCTTTGGTAGTTGCCTTGTTGCCACTCTCGATCTCTTCTTCTCAGTTGGTGGTGTAGCAGAGGTTTTGTTAGCGGTCTCCTGCTGGCTGGAGGAGGGTTGAGTGGACTTTGCTGGCGTTGGCGGTGGTGGTGGGGTTTCTCCGTATGTTATGAACTCCGCCTGCGCGTGGATGACGGCCTCGCTCATGACCTGGTCATATGCGGCGTTTGGATGATTGTAATTGAGATGATAGAGAAATGGTCATTTTAGGAGTCCTTGCTTAAAGGCTGCCAATGCTATTGTTTTATCAAGATTGCTGCACTGAGATGCCGCCGCTCGCCACCTAGTGACAAATGCCTTCAAGGCTTCCTTTGCGCCCTGCTTGACATTGAACAACTGAGTTGTGTTGTGATGTCCGGCGGCCAACAAGATGAACCGTGATAGCAAAGCGTTTGATAGGGCGTGGAATGAGTCGATGGATCCCGGTGGGCACTCAAAGAACCAACTCATTGCCTCACTATCTAACGTTTCGCTGAACAAGTGGCAGAGGGTGGCATCATCAAATCCCTTGTTGTTAGTGACTTTTTTGAAGGTGTCCATGTGGACGAAAGGGTCAGTCATACCGCTGTATTGTGGCATTTTTGGCGTCTTTGCATGTACTGGTCAGACGGCCTGCAGGATTCTGGCTGTGAATGGCCCTGGTCTGGACGCAAAGAGTGGATTTGGAATTGGCGCTGGGGCGCCTGCCTCTGCCCGGATTAGCCTTTGCTCTAATGGCCAGCGGGCCCCGCTTGGAGGTTCCGCTGTGCCAGCTCCCGCCTGGGGGCAGGTGGATTACCTTCAATTCTAGCCCTGGCTGCGGAGCGGTTGGTGTGCGGCTGTGACTCCGCCTCTTGTTCTATCATTAGTTGGGGTAGGGGAGGTGGACCCATTCCCCGTAACTCTGATGGGTTCAGCGGTACTTGCATCTGTATGATTGGTGCGGGTACCAATCTGCCGGCGCCGGGTCGACTACGCCTGGTACTTTACGATTGCTCGCTCTGCGCTGGGTTAGCATTCGCCTCCAGCGCCTTCTCAGTTCGTCGACCCATTCCCCGTAACTCTGATGGGTTCAGCGGTACTTGCATCTGTATGATTGGTGCGGGTACCAATCTGCCGGCGCCGGGTCGACTACGCCTGGTACTTTACTATTGCTCGCTCTGCGCTGGGTTAGCATTCGCCTCCAGCGCCTTCTTCAGTTCGTCGAATCTTGACATCAGCGTGGCCACCTGCTTTTGGGCCTCGGCCTTTTCCCTGCGTTCCTGCTCGCGCTCCTTGTTTGCCTTGTGTAGGTCCACCAATGCTAGCTCATACATAGCGGCAAGGTCTTGGCCTTGTAGGCGACTGCTGCCTGGTCGGGCCTCTGCTGCAGTTTGAGTCAGCGAGGCCTGGGGGGTATCTTGGGGTTCCACGCTAAGGTTGACCAGCGTGTTGAATAGTGCACTGTTAACGTTAACCGCTGGGTTAACGTTAGTCGCGGGGTTGGTGGGATGGGGGTTGGCGGATTGGTCTGCCTGCACTTCAGCGTTTCCCCCGCTACCGTTAGTCATGGTGATTGTTGTGGTAGGATGGCCTTTTGTTCAAGGGTTCCCACAGACGGCGCCAATGTTAATGTCTAAGATTGAGCAGTAGCCCAAATCTCGGTTAACGCTGGTCCGGTGGGCGGACCGCTACTTGTGATGTTCTCAGAGTTTCAGCTATCTGTCAAGTAAAATACAAAGGGCGTCAGAGGGAGACCGCTTTGGGCGGTCTTCTCTTCTCCGATGCCTAAGTTAGTCAATGTATTTGTGTTGACAGAGTAACAGTAGGTAAGTAGTAAATGTGTATTTAATGAGGAGAGAGGAGTGAACCTTTTATAGGTGGGGAAGAGGCTGACCTCTTCCTTGTTTTCAATGTGGGACTGATATGCTTCAGTTCTCAGCTTCTGATGCTTCAGCGAGGTGATCTTAGCGCGGCGCGTGGCGGCTCGTCTGCGGTGATCTGGGGGTGAGCCGGGGCTCAGGTGATAGGCTGCTTGGCTGTGTTTCCGTAGGTCACACCGTTGGTGGTTGTTGGTACCGCTGGCGGTAACATGAGCGTGGCTCATTATAGCTAATTATGTTTGGCAAATGCTCATGTAAGTACACCCTGCTTGCCTGTTAGTTATGCTATTGAGAACAGCAGCAGATGCCGCCACCACAGATCGTGGATTTGCTTGGACATTTCTGAAAATTGTGTCATTCCTTGCTTTCCACATTTGCCAGCATATTGTAATTAATTTCTCAAAGAGTTTGCTATCAAAGGAATCAGATAACAAAAGTTCATGAAAAATTTTCAAATATCCATCATTCCAATTTAGGGAGGGAGACAAACCTGCCAGTCTCCATACTTCCGTAACAAAGTTGCAGTAACCAAATAGATGATCTGTAGTTTCATTGTCAATATTACACAAAGGACAATGGGTGGATCCGATCCGATCGTGTGGCAGTTGGCGTCGGTAAGAGGCGTGGTGTTGGGTTTTTGCCTGAGATGGTTGTTCCTCGTATCAGAATCTCGTGGTTTGGGGTTGTGGTCATGGAAGGGATGATTTGCCGGATCTTTGCCAGAGATGGTGGGTCGACTGTAGGCAAGGTCCGAAAGAGGAGGCGGCGCGCCGGTCTGGGAGACGCGATGGCGGTGGATGAGCTGACTGTGACCAAGTTGTATTGGGCTGGGATCAAGGTTTGGGCCCTCTAGGCCTTAGTCCGATGGTGGGCCTGTTCTGGGCCTGGTGTGGCTTAGGCCTGGGGTTTTACTCTAGGTCCAAGTTTGTCACTTTTGGCTGGTTTTTTTAATTTCTTTTTTACTTTTACTTGTTTTAGTTGGTTAGTGTTGTCTCGCCTATGGCATGAAATAAGTCCCTAGCTCCCTGCATGTATTTTGTAGAGCTAGTTGGGCTAAATGCCTGTGTGTGCACTCTAAGTGCCTTGTCTGGCCTAGCGAGGCGACGATCCATAGTTAAATGGTCGCAGCCTCCTAGTGACAGGATGAAACTGAGTGTCGTCGGATTTGTTTTCCGGTGGCAACATAGTGGTAAAGCTGTGTTTTTGGTAATTATGCTTCATTGTAGTCGAGTTATCTTTCCGGTATGTCACCGCTCTGTCAAAGCAAATAGAGTAGCCAGTTGTGCACTATTTGCTAATTTGTGCTTATTAGAATACGTGTATTTTGTAGAGACTTTTGATATTATTTCGAGATGTTCTCTAGATGCTTATTGTAATAAAGGGTTTAGGCTTCATGTCCCCCCCCCCCCCCCTCCCCCCTTGTATTCAGCAGTTTCATTAATCAAGACTTGAGGGCAGCCGCACCATCCCTTCTTTAAAAAAAGAAGAAAGAGAAATGTGGATGATCCAGGAAAGCCTTTGTAGTTATTTACACTACTACAATAAGTGAATCAGACGACGGAGATTTAGAGTTGTGTGATGACCAGCCTCACTGTGGTCTAAACGAGTGTTGTGTGATTGAAAAATCACACAACGGTGAATTCACCGTTGTGCAATATTCATTTCCTCAACAGATATTTAGTTTTGTTGTGCGAATTCTGCGCAAGCATGTGCCTGGCATGACATGTGCGGGGATGCCTCGGCATTGACATGGCCATTCAGACAACAGAAAATGAAATTTAGTTGTTGTCTGAGATTCATAACACACAACAATTATATTGTTTATCTGTTGTCTGAGATTCATAACACACAACAGATAGAATTTTTTCTTTGTTGTCTGAGATAAGTAACAGACAACCCAATGAAATGATATCTGTTGTCTGTTGATTGATTCAGACAACAGGGATAATTTTATTTCTGTTGTGTGTTATGAATCTCACACAACATAATTTTGTTATTTTCTGTTGTTGGTTGTTAGTTCTCACAACAGCTATATTGTCTTAACTGTGGTGTGAATATTGTAATCGAATTAGCTAACATCTAGTAACTGTTGTAGGAGAAGCCTTAATTTTGAATCTCTTTTACAGTCATACAACACATTATTTTGCATTGTGTTGTATGAATGAACATTAGACAACTGTGATTGCCTTATCAAATGAACAGTACATATAAAGCCACATTAATCCATATAATTAGTGTAACTATATGAGTTGCGTTTGTCAAGTACAACCAAACATCCAAACTAGATAATTAAACTACCAAACAAACAAAGAAAGCATTCCTAGTCTAGCTAGACCCATGCATGCATTAATCAAAAGCTGATAATTGTTTCATGTCATATCTATCAACACAAGGAGAAATTCATCAAGCTGAAGTAGCTATACGTGAATCAAAAGCTGATACAATATCCTCTGACATCAACAAAACCTTCATGTGCCATTTTATCAAGCATCTTGTGCACTATATTCTGACTTGCATCACCTCCAAGCTTATTGTGAAGCTTCGCAAGTAGCACTTACTGCAGCAGAAGAGCATGATACATACAGTACCTACAATAGAAAAATAAACTCATCTAAATGAAAATGTACAAAACAGAAATTTAATAAGAAAAACTCTAAGAGCTAGATTCAAGTTTGATCATCTCTAACAAGGGGACAAACAGAGCTTTCAGTTTTTGTAAAATATTAAGAGCTTTAGCTTTCAGATGAGCGTTGTACTTTCTACATGCCTAAATTCTTGAAAAGACAGAAATAAGCATCACAGATAATTTGAATAGTGAAAAGGGAAGGCAAGAACACAAAAGAATGCATAAAAATCCAAATAATTGACGATGTTCATATATTTGCCAGTTCAAAATTTAAAAAGGAAGAATGCAACTTGCAGAATATAGGCTTTATAATTCCAATGAAGTTCAATCTATTCAAAGGTCAGTATGAAGAATGGTTGTGCATCATATAATTGAAGGGGCATCAAAGCTATAAATCTGTATTGAAGATATCCAATAGAAACAGTCACGATTATCAGAAGTGTGCTATGAAACCAATGCAAAATCTTATGGTTGCATAACACATAGTTTTACTGATTTAAATAACTCGAGTTATCGATCTTGTTCCATCAACTTCCCACGTTAATGGCTGATATTCAAATAACTACATATTTACATCAAGAGATATATACCAAATTAAGTATCCAATACATTATGATGAAGTATATTGAAAACAGTTTGTCATAAGAATTAGTGAGTGGGGAAATTACGATACCTATACCATCCATGCCATTAACCATTACGATATCATTTATTACGTGTGTGTTTCCATTGACATCATGCTTTATTGTATATTGTTTGCCCATACCACTTTCTGTCCTTGTCAACTCTGCACCACTTGGTCGATTTGTCGATAACAAGTCACTGATTATCTTGTTTTAGATCTCAAGTATTGAGGCCTACATTAATTTTTAATAAATTATAATAATCTGCAAATTTAGACCGAGTCACAGACAGAAAAGTAACATATAGTACCTGCATCCCATAATTCCAACCCTGAGCTTGAAGAGATTGACTTGTTTGGAATATCTGGTCTACTAACCGAGCTATCAATCCCTTTTGGTATGGAGTTTCTGGTCTACGAATCATGGTATATGTTTTACTAGATCCTGATTGACCAGACCTTCGGGAAAAGAGTGAGTACTTTTTAGTATATATTAAAATTGAAGGAAGGTAAAAAGAACCCGCCAAAGAGGGTCTAAATGATGCTTAATATTCCAAACCACATAATCTAAAATGTATTTACAAAAGAAGATATCATGATTATCGAATAGCCAAAATGTGCACAAAATAAAATGCAGAAAAAAGATCCACCTTGTAGCCGTCGAGTGCACTTTGGACAAGTTGCGATATTTCCACAAAAACATCATGTAGTGATGCCAAATGATCAAATACTTTGTCAAATGTAAAGTGATACTTTTGCCATGCATCAACTCTCTTGTGTTCTTGAAATCTTGTGCTTGTTTCTTAAGCAGATAAATTAGCCATCTGAAAGAAAATAAAAAACAGAGTATATGAGATAGATACATATAAGCAACAATTCCACAATCCAATGAGCATTGATTGTACCTCAATTTTCTCATGAGCAGAATCTCGCTCCTGCTTTAATACATCTCTTTCATGCCTTAATTGATCTCGCTACCACGTTCTTCATCTCCACCTCTTAAGAAAGAAACTATGTTTAAAAAATTACGAATATCTTGCTTCTGATAAGAAGATGAAACAATTGAAAACCAAACAAACATTGAAAGGAAATCAGTTCATCATTGACAATGATTTCCTTTGCTTATAAATCCCCGATTCATTACCAAAATTGAAACTTATTCTACAACACTTTATAAGTTTATGTACCTTTGCTTTCTGAATTGGCTACCCTCCTGCATCCTCCCTCATCAAAGCATCAACACATGCCAAAAACAAAAAACAATTATCAGCAAAGCATAAGAACATACTCTTCTCAACAGCCAAACTTGTTCTCCAGAATCTCAGCAATGATAACAACTAGCAATAGCTGTCGATACAAACCACAATTTGTTGTCAATCCTTCAGTAACCAACGTGGAAACAAAAGCTACCAATCTCCTAATGGACCAAAAATTGAAGGGTAAAGGAAAAAAAACATAAAAGGGAATGTACATGACCCCTAAAACCCAACCGCCTCCTGCTAAGCCAAAAACAAAAACACCCAATTTCTGATTTTGATTTCAATATTGGAATTTGGAAACCCTATTTGCTACTGAAACGACGTCGTACCTAGTAGGTATCGCACTTGGGCATGTGGTAAGTGGAAAGTAGAACCTTCTGGTGCTTGCTAGCAAGCATGTTGGCGGCTTAGACCTTCTCGTCACAGAAAGCAGAACTCAGCACAACACGTCTCATTACAAAAGACAATATATTACGAAAAAAACAAAAGCAAAGGAATTTGTTCCCAAAGGACTCACCTTTTTGATAAAAGGAAGAAGTCCTGAGACAGCAGAATGGATATAATCTCTGAGCTCAAGGTGTCGAGCTATATGAACAACCAAATTCACATTCTTCCTTCTCTCAACAGAACCTTCAACCCAAAAACCAAGCAATTTCAAACATTAAACCCCTCATACACATGGGCTTTTATGGTTTTCCTTTCTAGGTTCCCCAAATAATGGAAGAAAAACACAAACCCAATACCAAAAATTTTCCCAATAACCACAAACAAGAAAATGGGCTTTGTGATTGAATGAGAATAAAGCAAACCTGCAGGATAAATTCCTTTGAGGAAAATGATTGATTGGATAGCCACCTCCAAGAACTCAACCAGAATCTGAGCGGTTTCATCTGTGCAATATTCAATTTGAATTATAAGCACAAAGAAATAAACCCACTAAAACAGAGAAGAAAGAGAATTACTTGTAAGAGCAAGAGGTGCAGAAACTAACCTTGACTGTGTTGCCGACACCAAATCGAAGTAGCCCAGGCCCAACTACGCCGTCTATGGCATGGTGGAAGAATTGGGAGCGCTAGGGTTTGGGAAGTTGGGCCCGGAATGGAACGAACACAAATCTAAGCTCAACAACAACAACATCACATCGAAAACATCATATCAAAAAACAAAAACCACAAATCAAATAGAATCGATTCCAGTAATAGATCCACTGCCAAATTGAAATAAGGATTGATAATCGCATAGGGTTGGATTAAAACCTTGATAAAGTGAAATCTGAAGCACAAGTTGTGAGATAGGTTCTGCTGAAGCTGCCATTTATGCATTTCAGGTGAAAAATTAAGAGCCCTAATTTGAAAATTTGGGAGATTCAAAAAATCGAAACCTTAGGTTTTGGGAGTAGTGGAAATTGGAATGGTTTTAGGCGGGGGCTAGGCGGTTGGGTGGAATTGGCTGGCGGTGGTGGTGGCCTACTTCGACATGACGATGAGGGTTGTGTTCTTTATTCGTTGTTCTTCTTTCGCCGCTCTCTCTCACTTACCCACACTGACAAGGACCTGCATCTCCGGTAACAGCTTGCGGGGCTTCGACACATGCTCCCATGGAGAGGTGGTGGTCTGCTTTGACAGGACAGTGAGTGGTGCGTGCAATTGCGCACAAGTTAGCAAGGAAGTTGGGGTAGGCGGATCTAGGAGCGGAGGAGGCGGTGAGAGAAGGCTTGGCAAGCGACGACATCTTACTGGAGAGGAAGGTGGCGAAGGTGTGAGGGAAAGGATTGAGTGGAAGAGATAAGAGAGTATTGAGAGAAAGGTTGAGAAAGAGAGTCGGGGAAGACAGAGAAAAGTTTATTGAAACGTGGCTGTCAGACAATGTATACTTAAGAATCTGTTGTATGAATGTATATAGGTAAAAATTTGGACAAACAAGGGGAGGGAAAATTGCCGCCTATGCCTACATATGTTTGATTTGGGTGAAACTTTGCCGCGCTCTGCAACCAAGTTCCATGATCAGACAACAGATCTATAACAATTTGTTGTACAAAGTTGTGCATCTTGCACAAGGTACACCTAGTAGGATTTTTCAAAATTCATACAACATTCAATCATACAACGGATAAGAAAAGACTGTTGTTTGTAGAGTTCAAATTCCATATTGGTGAGCTTGTTCTGAGAGGGAATTATGAGCTCGGAATGGAGGGAAATCAGCTTCCCATTTACACAACAGAAACGTCTTAACTCAATTGTGCAATATCTTCCTAAATTTTTTTTTTCAATTTGCTTACATTCACACAACAGAAACAGAATTGTACCGTTGTCTGACAGAGTTAGTGTTAATACACAACAACATATTTCTATTATGTTGTGTGATGAGTGTTGTGTGTTTCGATTTTTGTAGTAGTGTTAGCTCGCCCCATACGACCTGTTCAACTTCTTCCCATGATTTTGCCATCTTGAGTTCGTCCCAGAGACGAAAAATTGCTCCCAGGACATTCTCTTCATGTAGAATACAGTAGCACCTACGCACGTGATCCAGAACAAATTTGACCACTGTCATTGTTTGGGCAATAGTTCACAATAAAATGGGTAAAATATAAACATCAACGCAATCTCAACCATAACAGTCACAGATTACATCAGAAGACAAACAACCGAGAATCCGGACATTTGACTGCTTATATTCAGAATGTACACATCCTTTTCAAACAAAAGATATACTTGTTCAAGAATCTTAATGATGTCAAGGCACATCAGTTTAAATGCATCACGTATAGGTTTGCACTGGAAACTTCTAAATATGTAGAATTACAAGAATCCGATCATTCTCATTGGCACCTAGCTAGCTGTACATTAAAGGTATTACACACCTCAATCTGATGCATACCACATTTTTCTCATGGTTGAGATAGGAAATGCATAATTCAGACCAAAGAGCCAAATTCTCCTTAATAAATAAGACCATTTGCTGATGTATTGAGAAGATATAAATTGACAAAACAGCATAAGCAAGCATAAAGAGGGAATCATTACTTACATGGCATGGTATGAAAGTCGTCCAAACTTGTTGCCACCCTCAATAGACTCATGAGGTGATGCTTGTCTTACTAAAGGAAGTTTATAACAAACTAAAAATCTCTTAAGGAGGCAGCAATCTCCTCTGAATATATCCAAGTATAAGGGTATCAAATCATAGATGGAATCACCTGAAAATAAATCATTCGAGTCATCAAGATATAGAAAGCAATATATCAGAGACATCTCAATTCTATTTCTGGCGACTTTCGATTGTGTAATCGCTGTTTAGGGCAAGGTGATTTCTGTTCATTTGTGGCCTAACTCAAGCTTTAAACGTGTGCTCTTTTGTACAAGTTTCCATGCTTTAAACAACACACTTTCCGCACTACCTGATACAGAGTTTATGTGTCTACTCTATATCAAGGTCATAGACGCATGGAAAAAGTGCATGATGAGAGGGTCCAGATCCCCCATATTGCAAAGAAGAGTTGAAAACTTAAATTTAATAGTAGAAATCGAATTGTAATTTATTAAAAGGTAACCACAAAATGATAAATAAGCACCAACCTATAGAAAGATTACTGAAATCAAGAATAGAAAGATTACTGAAATCAAGAATGTGGCTAGGGCACCATGTTCTCCTCTTTGCACGGTCACCATCAACATTCAAGGAACCATTCTTTACCAGGCAAGTGTTTTTGACATTGCCAATGACGCAAGAATTAAAACCACATAGTCCCATGTGAATGTTGTCATCCATGATATCAGAGTGTATCCACGAACAACTTTTACCAACATTGCTTACACCATTTTCATCCTGACACCAAATAGGGTTGAGATGTTAAAAATCAATAAGACTTGATTCACCATGTAGATATGGTTTTTAAAGTTGATATACAGGAAATTGACTTTGACAGAAACTCATCTTCACATGTTTATTGAAGGTGGAATGTGGTATGTAGTATACCCACCTTGAATATGTACAGAAACTTGGCAAAATCATCTGGGATGTATTTGTCAACTTTCTCTATGAGTGTGCTAGGAATTGGATCTCCCCTACAAGGTGAAAGAAGGTAATTATAGTGACACTTGCTATAAATTGTACGGAAAATTCTAGTGTGCTGGTATGTATCCCATACCCACACTTACAAAGTGAGAACAAATTTGTTCTCAAAATTGTAATTTGAGTCATATTTTGTGTAATCTTTGTTCTAATAATGGTAATTACACCTCTTACGACATTTTTACAAGTTTTGAACAAATTCGTTGTCAATGTTGTAATTTTTGTTCTCAATGTTGTAAATAGTGTAAATGAATATGGTAACTTTTGTTCTCAATGTTGTAATTTTGGTTCAAATAATTGTAAATTTTTGTTCAAATAGTTGTAAATGAGGGTATCTCATAATGGTAGGTATCATAGCTTGTCTCAAATTGTACACGTTCTGAAAAAGTAACAACAGACAAAAACCTTCTTGTAAAAGGGACAGAAATACCATTTAATCAAGCGACTTGAGACATCCTTCTTCTTCTTGGATAGAGTTCTAATGAATATATATATCCCTTTCAGCAGGAATGTTTGATTTATGGGGAACAGCTTCCATACTACCGTTGGTGAAGGGAAAATCTGATTCCTGTTCAATATCTGAGAAACTGGAGATATTAAGAGGTGGATGGGGCAAGAGATGGAGGTTGTGGAGCTGCTCTCCCAGGAAGGAAGCTAAGTTCAGTTCATCGTCCATTGACACAGTATCTCTTCTGCAAAGTTCAATAAAAACCATGACCAATTTGTGCTAATGCTTCATATGACATATCTAAAACAGGAGAGAAGAAAAAAAGAAAAAGAAAACTAAGAGGATTGTGTTAGATTCATAAGAATTAGTTCGCATGAGTTAGCATGTGTTATTTGTCAGCTCAGTAATTAGGGTTAATCAGTTAGTTTGCTAATTAGCTGTGTTGCTAATTAATTAGTCTCATTTTATGTTGTCTGTTTGCATGAGTTGTCCTAATGAGGGCACAAGATAATGTACACGTGTCTCTCATCTGTGCCTTCTCTGCTACTATATAAGGATGTACTGTACCTACCTTCTGAGTTAGTTGAAATAAAATCTTCTTCTTCGTCTCAAATTCTCTCTAGCTTTCAGATTGAACTAAGAGAAAGAGCTTAAACTCTAATAGCACTTACAACTCTGCATATTTTTCCTTTGCATCGTTTTGTTATGAGATATGGCCATATCCTTGTATATTCAGCTGAACTGATGGATTCGTTTGTTGAGACCCCAGCTTTTCTGTATTCAAATTGTTTCTTCCTCCATACACCAAAAGGAGAAACATCTCCTTTGACCTTCTCCGGAATAAAATTGCACTTAGCAATCACATCAGGAACTCCGTTGCCATCCCAAGGTACAATTTTATAAGTTCCATTTTCAAGATAAATGATCCCACTTGCCAAAACGTCAGGTATGTGATTTTTCAGAGGGGATTTGACTTTGCCTGGGAGACTGTAGAACTCAAGCTGCAAATCCGCACTAAGATATTAGATGGATGTCAAAAATGCAGCAAGAAAAGCAGAGTACAAGTATGATTATATACCTCAGCACCTAATCCATAAAGTGACGTTTCCAGTCCTTCCTCAACAAAAATTTTGATTACACAGTTGCTCATGAGATGAAAAAGACACATCAGATCATCTTAACAAGAATGCATAGGCAATTAGGCATATAAGAACATCTGCGCCTCAATACTCATAGCATTCGTTGTTATTGTAGGATGCTACATTAGTTATTAACACCGGAACTTACAAGTTCTTTGACTATAATGAATCAACAAACTAATAATAAAAAGATGGATCCCAACAGAATACTATTTTCTGCAAAAACCTCAACGTCATCGATTGAATCTCCTAACCCCTTACTCGTTAGCGTAACTTTCAAGGGGCAAAGTGATAATGTGGAGAATACTTAAAGTTAGTACATTTAGTTCTGCGGTGGCTCAGTCCAACATTAATATGCTATGGGGCCTACTGTTAACTAATATGCCCATAGTCCCCTCCATCCACAGTTTTGATCCAACAGCCTCAATCGTTCATGATCTCATCATAAATACATTATGCCCATAGTCCCCTCTAGGAATGAGCAAACGGGGGTGGGGGGCGGGGTACCCGCGGGTTTTCCCCGCATTTGTCAAGCGGGGGCGGGGGCGGGGTTCCCCATCACATGTGCGGGGGCGGGGGTGGGGGCACTTATTTCCCCCGCGGGGGTGCGGGGGTGGGGGCGGGGTTTCCCATTACCCATGCGGGGTCCCCGTTTATCTTTTTTTTTTTAATTGAGAACTATTATTTTTCAACCAACATATGAGGCATTTTTATAATTTTCTTATTCTAAAAAAAAAAACAGAAAACTTATACGGGGTATTTATCTTTCCCATCCAGAATACACCTTCAAAGCGATTCGGGAGGATCCAACCGTTGGATTGTCGTATAATTTTGTGAGGATGATTCTAAGACGATCCGGGACGATCCAACCGTTGGATCTTTGTATAATTTTGTGAGGATGATCCTAAGAGCGATCCGTGAGGTTCTGACCGTTGGATCATAGAATAATTGTGAAAAGACGATCCTCTAGGTGATCCTTGAAGATCCAACCGTTGGATGGTCGTATAATTTTGTGAGGATGATTCTAAGAGTGATCCGGGACGATCCAACCGTTGGATCTTTGTATAATTTTGAGAGGATGATCCTAAGTGTGATCCGTGAGGATCTGACCGTTGGATCATAGTATAATTGTGAAAAGACGATCCTCTAGGCGATCCTTGAGGATCCAACCGTTGGATCGTCGTATAATTTTGTGAGGATAATTCTAAGGGCGATCCGGGACGATCCAACCGTTGGATCTTCATATAGTTTTGAGAGGATGATCCTAAGGGCGATCCGTGAGGATCTGACCGTTGGATCATCGTATAATTGTGAAATGACGATCCTCTAGGCGATCCTTGAGGATCAGACCGTTGGATTGTCGTATAATTGTGATTTGTGATTTTGGCTGTTAGAATAAAAAATGATGAAAATAAAAAGAATAAAAAAATTATTTTTTGTCAAAAAAGAAAAGGAAAAAAAAATTGAAAAGATAGAAAATAGAAAAAAAAAAAAAAAAAAGACCAATGCGGGGGGCGGGGGCAGGGGTGGGGAACCCATTACCCGCGGGGGCGGGGCGGGGAATCCCCCATCTGATAATATCCCCAGACGGGGAACGGGGGAGCGGGGGAATTTGGGCGCGGGGGCGGGAGCGGGGGGCGCGGGGGCGGGGGAATTCCCCGTTTGCTCATTCCTAGTCCCCTCCACCCACAGCTCTGATCCGACAGACTCAATGGTTAATGATCTTATCATAAATACATTATGTAAGAAAGTACTCTAGACTTTCCCGGCATTGGTCTTCCTAAAAATTGTTGAAACCATGAATTCAAGATGTAAATTGATATTTAATAGTAAGATGTAAATTCATATTTAATAGTAATATAGGGGAACCTTTTTTACGCTAGAAAAAAAACTAGTTTACGATGGCTAGCCATTGTTTTCCTTTTTTATATGAGTTCAGATATTCGAAGGAGTAATAAGTGCAAGTATGTTTACTCTAAATATGGAGACATCAGTGCAGATAAGTATTTAAAATTGTTGCGTTGTATGATATGAAAAACAAACTTACAGGATTGCTACCCGTGCCAACAGGAAGCCTCTCATCCTCTGTTGGAGAAGGCAATTTGTGGAAGGCTCAAATTTCTGCCAGGGATTCTGACCATTTGCTCGCATTTAGTGCAAGACATGCTCCCTGACATTCACAAGAACAAAAAATTGAATTATAAGTGAAAAGTATAGGAAATGAAACCGGAGCTTCAGCTTTTCACAAACCAAAAGGAAATAACTTGCGCATAGGAGAGAACGACCCGTGTTTTCTAGACATGAATAAGGTTATTAGTTGTAAGCATGCAAGTAAAAGTGGTAGTCACTAATGTAGAGGGAAACCTCTCAAAGGTAGATGTACATCTTTGGACAAAAAGCCTACCAGTTTGGACATATGACTGAACAAAGAAAAGAATAATTTTGTCTTCTGGAAAGATTCTTTTTTTTTTTTTTTTTTTGAATAAGGGATTAGGCGATATTAGCTCCTAAGAGGCAAACGATGTAGGGAACAAGTCCCACCCTCTATCCCGAAGGAGAGGGGTTTGCCACACTCTGGGAACCCACCGCCCGTCCCTCTATTTTTATTTTATTAATGACAAAAAAAAAAAAATACAACCTAAAGAAGGGGGGGACATAAACCTTACCCCAAAAGCTAGAAAGAAAGACAAAAGGAAGTGAAAAAATTGAAGCAGAACCTCAAATTTTCCCAACTTCCAGATAATTAAACAGCTTGCAAAGCAAAACAATGGAAGAAAAAACCAAAAATTGCGCTATCTGCCAAGAGAAGTCATCAGCACCCAGCTTCGTAATTAAACCAAATAACCCCTGTAACATCATGTCCAAGTAATAGCGACCAGCGTTTGCTTTATAAGGAATGCACCAACCCATGCAAGAAAGGGAGTTAAACATGACGAAGGTAAGGGAATCCCGCCAGATCATCCATACGAAGATAAGGAGATATATTAGGCGGAGGAGAAGCATGTCATACCAGGGATGGAGAATCTTTTGGAAAGATTCTTGTTTGATTGCTTAATGTCACAGAGGACAGCCTTCAAGTGTAAAAATCTTAATGTTCCCGACACTCATCAAGCTCTTCATAGAGAAATGAAAATCAAAGTAATACAACTACAATATTTGTAGACAGATAAAAATAAGCATTCTAGATCTCTTAATATATATATATATATATATATATATATATATATCATTGCCAATTTCTTCATTGTAACGTTTGTCTGTGCATGTGGGTATATCAGCCAATTTGGAAAGCTAAAGAATAGGGTAATAAGAAAAGTACCTTCCAGATGAAGTCTCTCATTCCTGGTTTTCCGACCCAAAGCTTGGATAACCATTCTCTCATTTCTCGTTGCCCTATGCAATTGCCTGAGCTCCAAGGAGAGTTGTAATGATCTCTCTCTTCATCCAGATACATGGCTAAGAAATTTACATCATATATAAGAAAAAGCCTGAGCGCCATTACTAGTTCTTTCACTACTTGGATATTTGGAGGTTTGAGAGTTCCGACTCATTTTACTTTCCTAGTCATATCTGAGGAATTATAATCATCTTTATCATAGAGTATATGATTTGTGGAATCCTCAATACTGCCTTCATCATCTGCAAGTAAGCCAGCACGGCAAACTCCCTTATGACGATAACCAGGTGCCATATCCAAGCACACAAATTCAAAGTTCTTAGAATTTACAAAGTTCTGGGTAACAGCAATAGATGGTTCAAGATTTAGGACACAGTGCCACCATCCACTAGGAACGAAAATCGTCTCCCCCGGCATTTGGGTGCGCACTCTATGGGCTTGTCTTGATCAGCAAGAAGTGGATAAAAATCTAGCCACCACTGAAGACACAAATAAATAAATAAACAAAAGATAACTTTATAAACCGCAAAGCAACAGATATTATGAGAAGTTGCAGACGACTAACTAGGGTATCTAAATAAATACCTGCAACGAAGTTGGAGTTTCAATATTGACATCACCGTCTTCTTCGTTTACATGTACTGTGACACCTATAGGTACTCTTCCTGGAGGAACCTAAACAAACAGAATAGCTGATTAGCTCTTGGATGTCAGTTACTTTAATTGCAGAAGGAGAAAAGGAGAAAATTAATTTTCATCAAATAAAAAAAAAATGAATAGCATCATCCACAGACCATACAGATAGAGGAGAATGTATAAGCATGCAACAGATCAACATTCCAAATGATGAAGGGTTTCTCCTCTTTGTGTGTGGGAGGGGGGGACTGAGGAGATGAACAGAATAAACAAAAGCTCAACAAACCAAAGTAAACCCAATCATTCACCTTTCTTACAAAGGAGCAAATATGTCCAGCAAGTATGCAAGTTAGCAACAGCTAGCATTGCAGGAGCCTTTACGACAAAAATGTGGAAGAATATAGTATTTTCAAAGCATGAAAGATTTAAACCAAACTGAAGTCCTTAACTACATGCAAGCAAGGCAAAATACATTAACATTATCAAATTCACAAATGCATGATCTTTCTAAGAAGAGAGAAAAAGAAGAAGAGGATTTTACCTTTTACGACCACATAGAAGTGTATTCCAGGCACTGGTCAGAGCTGGATCAACATGCCAAGAAGCACCAGACCTCTGGGGACCAATAATGAGCCATCTAAATGGAGGTCGCTTATCTTTGTCCAAAACATCAAAAAAGTCCTCTTGAAATAGATAAGGTACACTGTAATCTTTGAACAAGCCAGGTTCAACCTCTCCAAACTGTTTAAGAAATAAGCCACTTCAGACATCAAAAGAAGAAAAGAAAATAATATGAAAATTAACAACTTCTCAACCACACAGAGACCAAGTGAGTACCTTGTGATCAAAGATATAAAGCGGATCCTCATCATGCTGAACTTTCATATATGAAACATAATCCTTGAATGTCATTGAGATTTTATGTGAGCTTCTTTGAGAAATCTTGAAAGCTGTATCTCCATAATTCTGCAATAAGTGGTCAAGTGTCCATGTACGCCTTGCAGGCCATGCATCAGCTAATCCAGTGAGCAAAACCTGATAAAGTTTTCAGCAACAGTGTATGTGAACAACATAAAACACAAATCTGTAGGTACTAGCACATTAGTAGTGATTAAAATTTTCTAAAGTACAAGGCCAATCTATTAAGGAAACAGTTTGGCAAAAAAGGTCAAAGGTTCAATCTCACCCTTTTCTAACAGAATTGATGCCTGCAATTAAAATCTGAACATTTGGTTCAATCTGCAGTGAAAATCTTTTGAGTTGCCACAACCCACAACACATCTTAATTACCAGAAAAATAATTGAGTCGCCAGAAAAACAATGGGAGTTTCCACCAAAAAAGAAACGGCCCTATAGAGCATTGTGTACTACATTTTCAGCTAAGGAAATGCCGTAATGCTGATGCCCTTGTGACCAGAATATTTGTGGTCACACTGGTGTAGCGGAATTAGCAACAAGAGAAATATGGTCTGGTAAGGTGTTGGTTGAGTGGGGTAGCAACTGGAATAGTAAATTTTCTTAAGTGCAAAACAAACTGGTTTTCCCTTTGATATATTATCACTTTCTAGGTTCTCAACACAGAGTAGTATATTTTGATCGGAGAAACAAAAAAAAAAAACAGTACTAAATCATGATATATGTCCTAGATAGTGTATCATATAAGAGCATGCTTCTTTCACAACTGTAAAATCATTTTTTAATAGAACGATGTGCCCACACATAATCAAGGGCGGAGGCACTAAGGGGCACACTTGGTCACGGGACCCAATAAATTTTTGTGACCAAATTCTAAATATACGAAAGACAAACTAACTGTTCACACCTGTTCATTGGGTGTGGAAAGGACGTTTTTGCTCTTGCTTTTCACCTACAATCTCAGGCTGCCATTGCTTTGTACACGTATTGATCAGTTTGTCCAAGCTTCCACGTGTAGTGATCAATTACCATACACCTATCGAGCTTGATGTCCTTCTAAGGTCAACCTCAACCCCGTCAGACTCTCCAGAAAGCTCTCTCGAAGATTTTTCACGAAACTTTCATCGATCTGTTTTCCTCTCTCTCCCCGTCGCAGTGAACCCAGTCCAAATCACTCTTGCTCTCCACTCGAATCAACAAATTTCTCTCGCTCTCCTTGCACTGAAATCCAAAACCAAACAGATAGAGATACGTTTCCTGCTCAAAATCTCAGTTTATTGTTTTGAGGTGTCGTTGGTAAGCCTGGATCTTTTCTTTGAAATACATGTTGTGCTTGATTTAGATGGATGCAATTGGGCTTTATTTGACGGTATTTGTTGTCTTTTGATGCGATGTAGAAGGGGCTTGATCAGGTTTCGGTGTCGTTGGGTTTCGAATAATCGTGCTAGACCAATCGGTGAGGGGTTTTGTGTTCTGATTGAGATTTGTGCATGGGTTTGTCTTCATTAGTTGTTGGGTTTCTCTTTTGCTATATTAATTTTGCATTGTGTTTGACTTCAGGATAATTGTGTTTTGAGTTGGTGATCTGCTACAAGTAAATCCATCGTACCTGGGTTTAGAAGATAAACGTGTTAGATCAATCAGGTGATGGGTTTATGCTTTGATTGTTGCATGTTCTTCAATGTGATCAATTGAGGAAAGTTCATGTTATAATTCTATTTTTCTTTTTCTTTTTTTTTCCCTTGGCTGATTGCCACAAGCCTTGATAGATCTTTTAAGATTCAAGAGAATCAGATTAGGGAAGTTGATGTAGGTGTTTCTGATTTTTCGTCTAGATGATTAATGATTTCTGATGCAATTTTTGAGATCTATATGTTTCTACCTGATCAAGATTTGGCTTTGATTTTGCTCTCTGTTGCTATTGCTTTCTGTTTCTAGCTGCTGGATACCAATAGAGTTGATCATCGCTAAATTCACTCTACCTATTCAAATGTAAAAAACAGGAGTGATGAGGGATACGTTTTGCTTATACACTATTCTTTTCTCTTTTATTGAAGACCTCTTTTCATTTATTTGTATGCAGCCTCAGCTCTATTTCAAAAGTGCAAATTACTTAGCAGCAACAGAGAAGCAAACAATCATTTATCTGCTGTCTGCCAAAGCTAACTAAAGCTTCAGGTAAAAGCCTCTATCTGTGCATTGTTCTTTGAATTTTAAACTTCTCATACAACAGTTCCTCTTTGTGTATGGGTCTGTTTTTTTCTTATGCGAACATTGTAAGCTGTTTTGTAATGAGATTAATATGGAAAGTAAAAGAAAAAGCTCATCATTGATTTGTCATGTGTTTTCTATTCATTTGTTGTGTCGAATTACGAATCTGCTTTTATGAATTAGGAAATGGGTATGAATTTAAAGTGAGCAATTGAATGGTATGAATTTAGTATCATCTGATTCTAGAATAAAACTTTACTAACTAAAGATATGCATTGGTCTTTCAACAGCTTTATTCAGAATGTTAGATGACAGAATCTGGTTTTTGTGAGGGTTTCTAGAATCTAGGATCAGCAGAGACAGTTTGGTCGAAGAGAGTTTTTGATTTGTAGGGGAATTTTGGTCGAAGAGTTTTTTTTTTTTTTTTTGCCCTCTCTCTAAAGGTTAATCAAGTTAGAACTGATGCATATAGTGGTTTATTTTTTTTTTCTTTTCCTCAAAGTTAGAACTAAATTGTGCAGTCAAATTTTAAGTGTGAAAGATTTTCAAGGTTAGAACTAAATTGTGTGTGTGTGTGTGTGTGTATATATATATATATTTTTTTTTTGGGTTTTGAAGGTTAGAACTAAAGTGTGAGAGACTTTTATTTTATCGATGTTTGTTTCTAGATCAGTGACGCAGGGCTATCAATGTTTCTATAATTTCACTTTGTATGTTGTTTTAAGTTCGCACAGTTTATTTTAAAACTACGGTCTTATAAGAGAAGATCTCTTGGTAGTTTTGTGATTAATTTCAAGATTTTATTGTTATTTTCTATCACTTTTACAGATTATATGCAAAAGCGTTTACACATCGTTCTGCTGCCACTGTTCCTTTGTGTATTGGTTAACACTATCTTGATCTCTTATTCTTATTCAGGTAATAAATGCTACAGTCTTATTCTTATTTACTGGTTTTATCTGTGTTCATTATTGTCTTTTTTGTACTCGGTTTATAGTTTGTATGACCATTGTTGGATTTCTAAATTCTGTCACTTGATTCTCAGATTGTTGGAACAGTGTGCAGTCAGGTTGTTCAACTGCTTTGAATTCAGGTATAAATTTGAGAACAGTTTGAATGACTACATATGATTGCTAAACTATGATTGGAAGTGTTCGTGTCGTTAGGTTATTTGTTGTTTTATTTTTGTTCCGATTGAAAGAGAAACAGATATTCCAGTGTTTGTATTTGAGATGTTCAAATTTCAAAACAAAACTATTTCAATTTAAAGCTAATGTATAGTTTTTTGAAAGCAGTTATGGCTCCAAAGACGAGGTGGACAAGAAGTAAGAGATTGTTACAGGAGTATGAAGATGAAAATCATAATGCTGAAAGGGAAGTCCTAGAAATATCTAATGACCAGATTGTAATTGGTAGTATATCTGAAACTGGAACCGCAGTTTCTGGTAGGGACGAAGACCATCAAATTCATCCAAGATCAAGGCGTGGTGAGCATGGATCGAATTTAAACTGTTTATCTGCTTTCTGTTTTTAAGTTCAAAATAAGTAATACTGTTTGCATTTTGTTTATAGCATCTGAGTTGAGGATGAGAAAAAGGGACCGACATTTAGACACTCTATACAGTGCTGGGAATGATGATGCCAGTCGATTTCAACAATGTCGCAAGAGATTTATAAGCAATCAACAAAACACTGCTGCAATTTCAAATCAAAGTTTTTCTGGTGATGCAAATTTACATATTTATAATGCAATTGAAAACAGTGGATAAAGTTTGTATACGATTCGCTTATCTATTTGATTTTTGGATGCAGGGACCTCACAATGTTTAGACAGAGGCAGTTCTTCTCAACTTCCGAACAGTGATGAAGTTGAAGGTCTAATTTTTGCATTTAATGATTAGTTAAGAGCTCGAAATGTAAAAGATTTTTATTCATAGGCAGATAAATTTTTACAAAATTCTATGTTCAGGTCAATCGTCGCATCGTTTTGGTCAGGCAGTGTATCAAAAAAGTAGAGAAGGTTATTCCTATCAAATTTAAGTTATTGTTTGGAGACAACGATTATAATATAAATTATTTATGACAAGTGAAATTTTGATCACAGGATTGATCGTCACGTATGAAGATTCAGGTGATAATAATCATGTATGTGATTATTGCAACGCAAGTTTCTGGTTTGGAGAAGCTAATAAACAAACATCTTCAAATGCGCCTCTGATTTATCCAAATTGTTGCAAAAAAGGTCAAATCAAACTTCAGCAACTCAAACCAGTGCCAAATTTTCTTGATACATTATTAGATCCAAATAATGGTCCAGAAAGCAGAGTTTTTAGAGAAAATATCAGAGTTTATAATTCAATGTTTTCTTTTACATCAATGGGAGCTACAATTGATCGTAAAATAAACACTGGATCAGGTCCTTATGTCTTTAAAATTAGTGGTCAAGTACATCATTTAATGGGTTCTGTATTACCTTCTGATGGAGAAAGTCCTAAATATGCTCAATTATACGTGTATGATACAAAAAATGAGGTCTCAAATCGTGTGGATGCAATTGATCCTGGTCATGTAAATGCAAATATCAAAGCAGACATTGTTGGAGGACTGATTAAAATGTTTGATGAAATTAATGAATTAGTGAAAGAATTTCGAACAATGAGAGATAAATTTGAAAGTCATTCTATACCTTCATTAAATATGAGTATACTTAATCGTCAACCTACTGATAGTAAACAATACGAAGAACCAATGACTGAAGAAATTGGTGGTTTAATAGTTGGTGATATTGGAGAGCACAATTCAAATAAAGATATAATTATTGAGTCAAATAACGGATATTTACAACGTATTTCTAAAATTCATCCAAAGTACATGGCATTGCAATATCCAATACTTTTTCCATATGGTGAAGATGGATATAAGATAGATTTATTGATGCAACGAATTGCAGGAAATAATACAAACAAAAGACAGAAAATTTCAATGCGTGCTTATATTGCATATCAAATTCAAGATAGAAATAATGAAGTGAATACCATACTAAAAGGCGGACGATTATTTCAACAATTTTTAGTTGATGCTTATGCAACAGTTGAAGAAGATCGTTTAGATTGGATCAGAAGAAATCAAAAGAATTTTCGAACTGAAATTTATAAAGATATTTTTGCTGCTAATTCAGCAGGAATTAATAAAGGTCGTGATTTAGGACAAAAAATCATTTTACCGAGTTCTCATACAGGAAGTCCTAGAGATATGATTAATAATTATCAAGATGCTATGGCAATTTGCAGAGAATATGGTAATCCAGATTTATTTATAACTTTTACATGCAATGTTAAGTGGCCAGAAATAGAAAGATATTTAAAGACGAAACCTGGGTATAAAGTTGAAGATAGACCTGACATCATTTCCAGAATGTTTAATGTAAAATTACAAGATATGATTAATTATATTAAGTCTGGAGAACCTTTTGGAGAAATTGAAGCACATGTGCACACTATAGAATTTCAAAAGAGAGGACTTCCTCATGCTCACATGTTATTTTGGTTAAAAAAAGATTATAAATGTTATACAGCGACTGATGTAGATTCTATTATCTCAGCGGAATTACCAGATAAAAATGTTAATCCAAGACTTTTTGAAATTGTCAGTCAATTTATGATTCATGGACCTTGCGGACAAATAAATTCAAAATCTCCTTGCATGCGAGATGGAAAATGTTCCAAATTTTTTCCAAAACCATATAATATAAATACCAAACTTGAAACAAATTTACCTCCAGTGTATAGACGCCGTGATGATGATACAAAATTTGTAAAAAGAAATAACGTGTATATTGGAAATAATTTTGTTGTTCCTTATAATTCAAATTTATTATTAAGATATAATGCTCATATTAATGTTGAATGGTGTTCTCAGTCAATGTTGATTAAATATTTGTTTAAATACATTAATAAAGGTCCAGATCGAGCTCGAGTTTTACTATATGAAAATCTAAATGATGAGATTACAACTTATCTTAATTGTCGATATTTGACTCCTCATGAATCTGTATGGAGATTATTTGAGTATTCAATTCATTCTCGACATCCTGCTGTGCAGCATTTGCAAATTCACATGCCTTTAGAACAGAATATTGTTTTTAATGAGTTTCAATCTCTGCAATCAATAATAAATCAAAAAAGTACAGAAGATACTACGCTTACTGGTTGGTTTAAAGCAAATTCAACTTATCCAGAAGCGACTGGATTAACTTACACAGAATTTCCAACTAAATTTGTTTGGAACAATAAGAACAAATGTTGGACCCCACGAAAACATCATCAAACTATTGGTCGGATTGCGTCTATACAGCCTACATTAGGTGAATTATATTTTATGAGAATGTTATTAAATATTCAAAAAGGTTGCTGTGATTATGATGCAATAAAAACTATTAATGGCATTACATATACTTCTTACCAAGAAGCCTGTAGAGTTTTGGGTTTATTAGGCGATGACAAAGAATGGACTGAAGCATTAACAGATTCTTTACATACTGCAACAGCTTTTGAAATTCGACAACTTTTTGTTACAATAATTTTATTTTGTGACGTAGCAAGTCCTCAAACATTGTTCAATTCATATTGGCTAAATATGTGTGATGACATTTTACATAATGTCAGAATTCAAGTTGGGAATCCAAATCTAATTTTGCCAGAATCTGAATTGAAAAATAAATTGTTATATGAATTAGAACAAATGCTTAACAAATCATCAAGTTCATTAAAGAAGTATCAATTACCAATGCCTAATCTAGATGGAATATTAGATTTAAATAATAGATTATTAAAAGAAGAATTAGATTATGATCGTCTTCAGTTAAAACATGAACACGCAAATTTAGTGACTCAATTAAATACATTTCAAAAAATTGTCTATGATGAAGTTATTAAGGCTATTGAAGAGAAGACATGTAATACATTTTTTGTCCATGGACATGGAGGAACTGGTAAAACATTTTTGTGGCACACGATAACAAGTAAATTAAGATCTGAAGGAAAAATTGTTTTAACTGTTGCTTCATCTGGAATCGCTTCATTATTACTTCCAAACGGTAGAACAGCTCATTCTCGATTTAAAATACCTTTGACAATCAATAATTTATCAATATGTCCAATAAAAAAAGGTACGCATCTCGTATATATTATACTGATACTGCTGGTGCAACGGTGCAACCTTGGAATGGAAATAAACTGTAGGAGGCAAACCCATGAATTGAAAGCCATAATTAAGCTGATCTAGGCAACTCCTAAAAGGAGTAGTCAAATGACCGAGCTCCTTCCAAACAGCATCTGTCAAACCATGATTCTTAATATATCATATATATATACTCACTAGTCAACATTAAATATATTAAACTAGCATAATAATTCTAGTCGAAAAAAAACTAGCATTATAATTTAGATGGGTACTATTTCTTGCTCAATACTCACAGACTTGCCCTTGTCACCTTGTGCAAGTCCATTATCAACAAAATAATAATGATAATAATAATTATCTATTGACATGTAATTTATGCCTATTAATATATATATATATATATATATATTACGGTGAGTTAATTTTTTGTGAATTGTCGTAGTCAATTTGTAGTTTCCATAGCACCTCTCATCTTCAATCATGTATAAAATTTATAATTCTCAAAAACAAAATTTTCTACTTTATTTCATATTGAGAAATACATTTTTACTAGTATAAATTATAAGACTAATATGAAATCTCATTGTAATAGATATAAATTTCAATTAGAGAATTTTTATATTTGATATTATTATTATTATTATTATTTTATTTTGTGCCCCAGTAAGTTCAAAATTCTGGCTCCGCCACTGCACATAATTGAAGAGCGAAAATAGAAAATTTGACGTCCACTTTTTTAACTCAATTATGAACTAAAAATATGAATCATTGTCACTATACCGGTTTCTTCCCATCAGTCACAAGAAAACTTTTCCACTGTGCTTTTGCCCTTTCTTTCCACATTCCCACTGTCAAAAGAAAAGCCATGTAATGTGGTATGACACCTGTATAATCTTCTGTGCAAGAACAAAGAGTCAAATCCTGCACCAAGTCGATAAGCAATGAGCCAGGGAAAACCTCAAAAGAAAGTTTTCAACATCATAAACAAAATGATCCACCACAATGAGGATGCTATTCGAGAGGCATAACATCCTTACCATCAAAACTCAGTGGTTTTCTGCCAGCCTCGTCGCATTCATACGACACATTCTCCCTGCACGAAATGCACAAGTTCTCATACTTTTGCTATCAAATGAAAACTGAATCATAAAATCCGAGACATACAAATTCAGCACCGTCTTCTTCCATGATCCTTTGTACTGGAGCGGACCATTCAGTGTGTTGAGGCATAAACTCAACCAGAGTGGCTCTTCATTGCAAAGTATATACATCACACTGCATATAAACACAGATAAGAATTCGATATTCTATACACAAAGGGATAATCGTCCATGTCATACCTGACGTTTGACCAATTCTAAACTTTTGTACCTCACGTTTAGAAAATATCAGAACGGTACCTGAGATTCTGCCCTCGAGCGAAGTTTGGTACCTAGAGCCATTAGCTCCGTTACTGAAAATGCATGTTGAAGGATATTTTCGTCTTTTCATGCTTAACTCTCTCTCTCTCTCTCTCTCTCTCTCTCTCTCTCTCTCTCTCTCTCTCTCTCTCTCTCTCTCTCTCTCGCTCTCTCTCTCTCTCTCTCTCTCTCTCTCTCTCTCTCTCTCTCTCTCTCTGAACCTTCAAACAATCCCACTTCAATGTCCAAGTCCCACATTGAATCCTCTCCAAATTCCACAACCCATTAGTCTCAACCATCCAAAATGAGCTTCAAACTTTGGCTCATATCTTTTACTGGGTGTCTTAGCTTTGACCTTGGTTCACTTGTTGCAGAGCCAAGATGTGGATCATCCACTAGATTTTCCAAACAATGAGCAATTGTTTTAATAAACATTAAACAACCAGCAATTGGATTAACGAAGCATCAATTGATTCAATTCCAAACAATTAGCAACTGAAGCAAGCCAACATGGATTTCATATACCCAATCAATAAGAAACAATAATTTCAGAAAACCCACTCAATTACTCTAATAAATAGACCCAATCGTAAACCAAAGAATTGAAAATTATTGAAAACTGAATAACAATGAGAGATAGAGACAGAGACGGAGGCTGGAGATTGAGAGAAAGGAGCAATATCGGAGATGAAGTTCTAAGCCTTAGAATCGGATTGAGACGTCAGGCGCTGGAGAGAGAGAAAGAGAGAGAGAGGTGTGTGGTGGTCGACGGGCGACCGCGGAGTCACAGTCACTACAGCGGTCGATTGAGAGAGGCTGATTACTCTGGGTTTTGGATTGAGAAAGATGCGCGTCTCGCAGTCGCAGAGAGGAGCAGGCGGGCCGCCTATCGCCCAGCCTAGGCGGTCGCCGAATCTCATCTCACCCAATCCCGCCGATTTGACATTAATCGAGTCGGAAAGCCCAATTCCTCCGCCGCCTTCATAAATTTTTTTTCTTTTTTTATTATATGAAAAAAATTAAGGAAAACAAAAACAAAAGGGTATATTGGTCATTTAATGATCAAAATCCTTCAACTATCAGTTTTTGTAACGGAGCTAACGGCTCCAGGTACAATTCTTTGATCGGGGTCAGAATCTCAGGTACCGTTCTGATATTTTCTAAATGTAAGGTACGAAAGTTTAAAATAGGCCAAAAGTCAGATATGGTACGGACGATTTTCCCATACACAAAACAATAATCAAGACCACAAACAAAATCTCACGAGCAACATTTCAAATTTTATATCCGAAAATTCAAAATTCACAGAGAGAATCGAGGAACGAACCTGCTAACGCAGGAGAGGCGAGCAACGTCGCGAGGAGAGAGCAACTCCAAGACGACACAGATGAGCTCGTCGGGGAGGACTAGGAAGTTTCCGAGGGCGTCGGGCCGGCGATCTCTTGGCCGAAAGGAAGGGGCTTCGGAAACCTCCATTGGAGAAGTGCACGCTGAACTTTCGGTTGGGTCGAAAATTTGGGTCTGCCTGGTTCAGTTTCGAATTCGGCCATTTTAGACTTTTTGGCCCATTTTCAAGGCCCATTTCATTATAGATTATTAAATTTTCACCTACTTTGTAGGACTTTTTTTGGGACCATTCTGAAGGCCCAATTTTAAGTCTTTGATACTTTCAACTAAGCAATCAAACATTCAAATCAACTATGCAATCAACTCGAGGTAAATAAAAGTGCAGCAAGCTAATGAAAATACGGGAATCTAATAGAAGACTAAGCATCTTTAATTAGTAACGTTAGCTATTTTTGAGTCAAATTTTAATCAAAGTAGCTAAAAAGTCATTTTGGCTAGTCACTTTATAAATACGTCTGTATCAGTACCCTCTATTTTAGCTAATTTTAAATTTATATTATAATTTAAATGAAGATTAAATAGTTTAAATGTATTTATAAATTACATAAAATAACTCAAAATGAATGTTTTAAATTATAAAGAGCCTCATCTGGCTCTCTATAAAGAGCCTCATCTGGCTCTCTATATTTAGGAGCGAGATAGCTAAAAATTATAATGAAAAGTCACTTAAGAGTCTGATGCAGCTGTTAAAATAGATAAAAAAACTAAACATGCTCTCTAAAATAGCTGAAGAGCCAAAATAGAGAGTCTGCTAAAAATGCTCTAAAAGTGCAGCAAGCTAATAAAAGTCCATCAATACCGTACTAATAAAAGTTGATCAGTGTCGTACTAATAAAAATCCATCACTAACAGAAAATAAAAGAGTCTTTGATTTAAGCAAATAAAAGTCTTAAAACTTCATGTCTTCAACAAGCAACACCTTTCATCCATCATATAGTCTCTTCGGGTAGTTCACCAACATCTGTTAAACCAGATTTTGCATCATATTCACAATGTCACACTTCAAGTTTTCTACATATTCACAAAGACGCAAAGTCAGACAAAACACAAAAATTAAAAAGTGACAAGAACAAAACAGAATTAATTTACCTGCTTCCATCTTTTCCAATTCAGCGTACTGCCCCATTTCAATCCTAATTGGCTCCTTGAACAGTGGCTTACTTTTAGCCCTTAACCAATCACTTGAACAAACAAGCGTCTCAACTATTTTAGGGGTCAAACTTACTCTAAATGGATCCAGAATCCTCTTTCCAAGACTGAATACGCTTTCAGAAGGTACTATTGATGCAGGTATAGCCATAACATCCCTTGCAATCTGCGACAGAATTGGAAATCTCACATAATTCTCTTTCTAGTAATCCAACAGTTGAAAGCTTGGATTTGAAGAGCTTATATGAAACGTATCAATACACAAAAATATTGATGTGTATGGCTATGCATGCCATGATGATTTTTCAATGTTTTAAACTATACAAAGTTAAAATGTATCAATTCTTTATATTGTTATTGTTTAGCAAATACTCGATGTATGAATTTGAGCTTCTGAGTTTGTTTTCACCTTATTATATGTGGTAAGGTTTAATGAAAATTACCAAGCTTTGTTGGTATTGTTTTAACTTTGCAGGTATGAAAATTTGTGGTGAGCCCCTATATGCAAAGCACAAATGGTCTCACTTCGGTGATGACATGTCAAACTGATATACATGATACATGTATTTTTACCACATAGATGATTGAAGCTTGCAACAGTTTTTGTTACCTGACAAGCAACAATAAACGAGACCAATACCATCATTCATTGGTGGACATTCAAGGGGGAGTATTGTAAATAAATCTATGTGGCTGTCCACGTAAATACTCATCAATTATGTATTTTGATATAAACCCTACCTCTATATAAAGGAGGCAATAAGATTGAATGAGTACACTTCTACTTCTTTCAAACTATTCTCTCTTTATTTTACTTTCTCCCTAATTTATAACTAAAGTCATACTATAATTTGATAATCAAAATAGATCCATTGACTTTATGAATTCCTTTGCTTGTGGGATCAGCTTCTGACAAAAGGAAACTAAAAATAAAAAGATTATATAAGGGATATATTAATGCAACTAGCTGTATTGCATATGAAAGGAGTTCTCCGATCAATTAATAATTCAAAAGCCAGCGTACTAAAATCTTAACGAATCAGTTGACATGGCGCAATTTTAGGATCAATGTAATTTTGGAAATTTTTGTTTCCAACATTTGAAAGCTTGGATTTGAAGAGCTTATATGAAACGTATCAATACACAAAAATATTGGTGTGTATGGCCATGCATACCATGATGATTTTTCAATGTTTTAAACCATACAAAGTTAAAATGTATCAATTTCTTTATGTTGTTATTGTTTGGCAAACACTCGATGTATGAATTTGAGCTTAGAGCATTTCCACCAGTTGCTTCTTGACCAGCCTCCACCTAGATTTGGTGAGGTGGTGACCATGGAGAAGGAAAATGGAGCTTCCACCGGTTGGTTCTTAACCAGCCAAAGTATGAATTTTCTTGACTAGGTCGAAGAAAAAGGGCAAGCCCATGACTAAAAATTTGACCCAGCTTGGCCGGTTGCCACGTCGGCCCAGACTCCCCTGTGGCTGACTTCCGCATCGTGTAGCGCCGACAACAGCTAGTGATGAGCTGATGATCCCTCATGCAACCACCTAGAAAGCTTCACAATTTCTTGTCTAGAACTGCAATCGAGTAAGAAGCGAAGCCCAGAAAGCTGGAGAAGTCCCCGACAGCGAGGAACTGTAACGGAGACAGAAAGAACCCAGAAACACATTCGTCAAAACTCGATCGAATTGAAAAACTAATTATACAGACGTGTAGAGCATGACAAGGGGATGAATTTCCATACCACATGCAAGCAAATCGGTGACCGGAGTAGCCGGAAAACACCACAGAACCGCCGGAGCAGTCGTTGCTTCTCGCCTTCGATTCTCAGTTTCCATTCAGTGCATGGATGATCCAAGGGCAAGGGGTTGCTGGCAACGGCAAGACGAAGACGATGGTGTCCGCGCGCCACCGTGGAGTAGCCGGAGGAGCGATTTCCGGTCGGGTTTCCTGCCGGGTCGCGCTGCATCTCGGGTCAGAGAGGACTGAGCTCTCTCTCTCTCGAATTTTCCTGTTTCTTCCCACAGCTCACCACTTTAAATAGATGTGTCCCATTAATGAATGACGGCTAGGATCAATCGGTGGGAAAAGGTGGATGGCTAGGATCGCTCCACCTGTTTCTCTTTCTTAAATTAATTTCCCAAAATTCCAAAAGTTCGAATAACCACGAAAAATAGCCCGGTGATCCGAATAATTCTCCGAAAACTTTCACGAACTCGTCGTGACGTGTACTTTATTATCTAACTCTTACATTGAGGATCTCACCTTGTGAAAATTTCTGAAAATATTCTGGACTACTTTGACATTTGTCGAGATCGTTAAATAATTTCTCGTACGATCTCCAATAAGCTCAATACATTTTTCCGGGGCTCACATCAATGAACAGTTTAAAATGATGAACAGTGAATGAACAGTACCGACTGGTCAAGAAACAGAACGGGTGGAAACCCATGTCCAGTGGCAGTGAACAGTTACTTGACTGGTCGACGCCTTGACTTTTCGACCTTGACATTTCTTGACTACGGGTGGACTTGCTCTTATGAGTTTGTTTTCACCTTATTATAAGTGGTAAGGCTTAATGAAAATTACCAAGCTTTGTTGGTATTGTTTTAACTTTGCAGGTATGAAAATTTGTGGTGAACCCCTATATGCAAAGCACAAATGGTCTCACTTCAGTGATGACATGTCAAACTGCTATACATGATACATGTATTTTTACCACATACATGATTGAAGCTTGCAATAGTTTTTGTTACCTGACAAGGTTTTTAACGAGGCAACAATAAACGAGACCAATAGCATCATTCATTGGTGGACATCCAAGGGGGAGTGTTGTAATTAAATCTATGTGACTATCCACGTAATTTTATGTATTTTAATGTAAACCCTACCTCTATATAAAGGAGGCTAATAAGATTGAATAAGTACACTTATTCTTCCTCCCAACTATTCTCTCTTTATTTTACTTTCTCCCTAATTTATAACTGAAGCCATACTATAATTTGATAATCAAAATAGATCCATTGACTTTATGAATTCCTTTGCTTGTGGGATCAGCTTCTGACGAAAGGAAATTAAAAATAAAAAGATTATATAAGCGATTAATGCAACTAGATGTATTGCATATGAAAGGAGTTCTCCGATCAATTAATAATTCAAAAGCCAGCGTACTAAAATCTTAACGAATCAGTTGACATGGCGCAATTTCAGGGTCAATCTAATTTTGGAAATTTTTGTTTCTACTATTTTAGTCTCTATCACTCCCCTGCATATAAATCCAGTTATTTGCATGTTAGCTACTGCACGCCTATTAAGCAGTTATATTACGATTATCGATCAAGTCAATTTTTTTAATCTGATAATCAAGTCAATTAAAACAATTTGAGTGAAACGTGGTCTTTCTCTTGATAAATCTAATTTTTACGTTATTTTTTATTATATTAAATTGCTGTCACTCCATGAGCCAACTAGAATCTAAAGCCACCGAACTAAAATAGTAAAATGTTAACAACACAATAACAGCTCGGTTGATCATGTGGCGCATCACATGTTGATCATTAAAGTCTGACGCAATTTCAGGCTCCACCTATTAAATTTTTGTTTCTACTCTTTTTGGACGACCTCATATTCAATGTAGGGCTGGGCGTCCGGACCCGAAAGACCGAGGGCCCGACCCGAACCGAGTAAAAAAGCCCGAATCGGTTCGGTTTTAGAATATAAAATTTCGGTTCGGTCTAAAGCCCGACCCGAATTAAAATTTTCGGTTCGGTCTCGGGTTCTATATTTTCAGGGCCCGAAAGCCCGAACCGACCCGAATACTGTAGCAGTTGCCACATGTCAGTACATGATTGGGTGTTATAATAATAAGTTAAATATAAAAAAAATATATAAACAAGTGAACACTGAACAAACCCTACTCCTTTACTCATTAGTCCAGCCGACCAGCGACCACTCTCCGCTCTCCAGTCTCGAGTACTCGATTGTCGCTCTCCACTCTCCGCTCTCCAGCTCTCCAGTATCGACTCTCCGGCTCTCCGCTCTCCAGCTCTCCAGCTCTCCGGTTCTCCGCTCTCCGCTCTCCAGCTCTCCAGTCTCGATACCGTCACTCTCCACTCTCCGCTCTCCAGTCGATACTTGATACCCAAATCGGCAAATCTCAGTGACTCTCTCTCCAGTCTCAACCTCTATCTCCAGTCTCTCTCTCCAGTCTCGAGTCTCAACCTCTCTCTCCAGTCTCAGTCTCGATCTCCAGTCTCAAGTCTCACCTCTCTCTCCAGTCTCTCTCCAGTCTCGATTCTCCCTGAGCCTTGATGGTCTGCACTCTGCACTCTGCGGCTTGAGGGGACAAATCTTAGCTTGAGGGGTGAGATTTCAAGACCTTTGCCTTTTCATTCTGATAGTATTTTTTTTATCAAATAGATGGAAATAGTTTTGCTTCTTGCTTTAGATTTTCTGGATAAAAGTCTGAGATATGTTAGGAACCCGAATCTAATGTTCGAGACTTTTACCTATACATAAATCAGTTAGATTAGCATATGTTGCTCAAGTTTCTTTATGGGATTCATGTCATACTTGAGATACTCGGAAGCTGATCATGCGACATCAGGGAATCAGTTAATAAATCTTATGTGTATCAGTTACATACTACTTTACAGTGGTAGGTTGGGCTTGTAGGGATTCGTTCTGATGATTAATTCTTGAAGTTCTTCAAATGATAGGTCATTAAATGATACTGGAGAGAGAGGTCATTAAATTTTTATATATGTATTTCAATTGTCCGAATAAATGGACACTCCCAATACTACATAAGCTTTATTTGTCTAACAGAGAAGAGATTTAGAAGATTATTAACCACATCTGAGTAGTTTTCGACTGCATCTTCTGAGATGCAGTGGAAGTCCTACTTGAAATATATTCAGATACTTCCATATATTGTTGCTGATCTCGCTTGGATTAAAGAATCATATTCATTGAGTTTTTGTTGAATTTTCAAAAGAAACAAATATACTTGCATTAGAAAATCTTCTTCAGCAAGTTGTAGGATGTTTGTAACAAACAAAGCAAATACTCCTACAGGTTGGCGATCTTGTTGTCCTTGATATATCTGCAACAACAATAAATCAAGACGAATCAAATGTTCAAAATATTCCATCTGCACAGAGTAAAGGTTTGTCAAGATTCTTCTGTTTCTCCCCTTCTGTTTTAATGTGAATTACTCTTGCACAGGGATATCTCAACTCTAATTTCTACTTGCAGGTTATCATTTTGATACAGAAGATGGTGATAAACTAATTCCCGGTTTCCTTGATTCGATAATTGGAATTCAACGAGGTGAAACAAAGTCTTTTCCTCTTGTATTTCCTGAATCATGGGTACAGGAAAATCTCCGAGGAATTCATGCTCAATTCAATGTGAGTGCTTTTCTGTATTAAGGACCTGCATTTTGTTCACCAAAAGAACATCATAAGAAACATAGGCATCTGCATGTCTTTTAGAAAGAACTTATCACTGTTTTCTTCTTTTAACCGTCCAGCTCGGCTCAGTTAAATCGAAATATGATTATTATCAATAGTTCAAGTTTAAGCAAGTCTTTTCATTGAATTTATTATGTAATTTATTTTCATCTGGATTTTTTTCCAGAATAAAGTTAAGATAATTTTTCTGAAATTTGATGAGTTTGAAAAAGGTGTAATAGTGTTTGATACTCCTAATACACTAAAAATTGACTTCATTCAATTGCCACCGTCCAGGTACCCAGTCGATATGCAACAGCTTTTAAGTTTTTGACTTTTTGTAACAGGCTACACAATTATCTTGAGAAGATGTTTTATGCATCAAAGATACTAAATAAACTTTTTGTTTCTTTTTGGGTCTCCTTTAGGTTGAATGCAAGGAATTATTTTACAGAGATTTACCCGAATTGGATGACTCCCTTGCTCCTAAGCTTCTTCCTGGATGCACCACCCTGGAACAGGTGGCCTCTATGAACTTTTGAATACTCTCTCTGGACTGCTGCTTCAAATTGTACTGTGTTCAAATATGAATGAAATTTTCTGCACATCTGTAGGTCAAGGAATCACTCTTGCAAAAATGCCAGGAAGTAGAGCAAACAGCTAGAGAGCAAGCAGCAGATAATGCCATTCTAGATCAGCTTTTCACCAAGTATTATCTCTTAGGATTGTACATTCTACTTTGTTTTTTTAGAGTTACTGTTATAATTATTAGTTTTATAGTTACTCTTATAATTACTTCCCCAGTATATACATCCTTTTTCATTCTGAGCCAATGGGATACAATGATTTACAGCTGCTTCATATAGTTTCTGCAATGAAACCAAATTTGCTATGTATTTGTGAGTTTGTGTTTTAAACTATATAAATTTGTAATGCATGATTGCTGTTGTGTTAATGAGATAATTGGATATGCATTCTAGTCTTCTAGGTACCAAAATGAGTGGCAAATGACAGGGTGCATAATTGTATATGGAAAACAGGGAAAACAGGCAAACTGGAAATTGGGCCCGAAAAAGCCCGAAAAGCCCGAAAGCCCGAACCGGCCCGAACCGGTTCGGTTTATGTCGGTTTTCATTTCGAAAAAAGCCCGAACCGGCCCGAACCGATATTCTCGGTCTCGGTCTCGGTTTCACTGATTTTTGGGCCCGACCCGACTCGAGCCCAGGCCTAATTCAATGAACAGCGACAAGTCTTTCCTTTTATTTTTTTTTAGGAAAATTTAATTTTTTTTTAATTGCCGAGTTGTTAATTATTTTACTCCACACTAATACTTCTAATTGGAGTTGTATGTATCTATAAATATGAAGTTTCACCTAATGCCTACTGTCCTGTGCACATATTGGCATCTACGAGCAGCAACATTTTTGAAGTGAGTACAATTGAATTCATTCAAATTACTTTCTTAATTCTACTTTTCTTATTTTCACGTATTCTCGACATAGGTTTGATTAACCTAGCTCTTGGTCGGATAAATTTTCAGATTGATAGCTAGCATGGCAAGTACTCTAGTTGGCACTAGTGCACTTAATCTGGAAGTTCTTAACCGCAATAACTATAAAAACTGGAGATTACGGATAAAAACTTATTTATTGTCTGAAGATCTATGGGAGGTTGTCGAAGCAAATACGGAACCTGCAAAACTAGAAGATGATGAAGCAAAATATAAATCTTGGAGAAAAAAGAATGCCAAGGCTTTGCACACAATCCAAAGTTCATGCGGGCCTGAGATGTTTCCTTTTATAAGTGAAACTGAAATGGCTAAAAGTGCATGGGAGATTTTGGAACAAGAGTGCAAGATTCTGCAAGGTATGCTCTTCGTCCGTATATTGAAATGCACTAAGATTAATTATCATGTACACTTTTCCATGAACTGTTATTCAATAATTTTGAGTTCTCAATATCAAATTGGAAAGGAAGTATGTCTTGGGGGAGTAGTAATAATAAAATTAAAGTAACAACGTATTTTCGCAAAAACTTGGCAGGATACGATGAGAACAATGCTGATCACTTCGAGCTTTTTGAATCGTTCACCGAATATGTGAGCAGTGGTGATTGGGATAAGGCAAAGAAGTGTCTCGGAGAAGTTGATGTCCGCAGCGTAGCAAGAGCAATAGATCCAAGAGACGAGCTTAGAGACACGGCTCTTCATGTAGCAGCCAGGGAACGGCACGTGCATATCGTGAAAGAGTTGGTACATTTAATGACAAAAGAAGATTTGAAAACGAAAAACGCTGAAGGTGACACAGCTCTTCACCTAGCAACATGGAACGGGCATGTCGACATTGTGAAAGAATTGGGGTCCGTGATGGGAGAAGTAAAAGACAAGGATGGTGACACAGCTCTTCACACAGCTGTCTATCAAGGGAAGACCGATATTGTGAAAGAGTTGGTGGTGTTGATGAGGCGAGAAGACTTGAAAATAAAAAACGACGAGGGTTACACAGCTCTTCACCTGGCCGTCAATATGGGGAATGTGCCTATGGTCAAAGAGCTTGTGAGAAAAGAAGAAGGTAAAGGTAATTAATCTCGTCTTTTAAAAAGAATCCCATCAATTATTTGCAATATTATTATGACGTCTTCAGCTTATTTTTGTCTCTTTTTATTACGTTTGTGCTTATCCATGTCAAAAGTAAGTTAATCACAGAAGATGCTGGATAATTGATTTCGTATAATTCACGGTAAAACAATATAACTTTGAACTGTTTGTGTGGACAAGCAATTATATTAGATAGAGTATATGACTAATTAATACAAATTTAATTCATTTGCAGGTGAGAATAATATTGGCGAGGACGACTTTGAGCGTTATATACCGTTTACCACATGTGTGGAAAATGGTGATTGGGATAAGGCAAATGAGTGTCTTAGAGAACTAGATAATCCATGTGGTGCAGTAACAGCAGTAGATCCAAGAGACGACTACCGAGATATTGCTCTTCATGTAGCAGCCCGAAAAGGGCATTTGGATGTTATCAAAGGATTGATGTTGTTGCTGAAAATGAGACAAGAAGATTTGGAATTGAAAACCACTGAAGATTTCACAGCTTTTGGTTCTGGTATAACTTTAGGGGTCAGTGAAGAATTCCTCATGGAAATGACCAAATACATCGTTGAACAGTACGAGAACACACTTGGCAGCCTTTTGGAGATACAAAACGCTGACGGGTCCACAGCTCTTCACCTAGCAGTACTGCAGGGGTATGGGGATGTTGTGAAAGAGTTGGTGCCAGTAATGAGAAAAGAAGGTTCTTCAGTACACGGCGGTGGAAGTACACATACAAGTCTGAGAGACACGTGGTACAATCTGAACCGTCCAATACGTGGGGTCAGTAATCAAGTCATCTGGGCCATCAATTGATACTAACTTTCTTCTAACAGTCAACGTCAAAAACAAATTTCTGTAAAAAAGTTGGACGGTAAAAAGCAAATAGGGTTCTTCACTCTCTTGTGCTCATCGATTCTGGTTTCTGTGCATGGTTTTGGAAATTTAATTTTGAGAGATTGAGAGCAACTATCTGTGAGTCCATATTTTCTACCAATTTGAGCTCTTGGAAGTTGAAATGTTGGGAAGCAGGGGTTTAAACCTTTCAATTGCCTGGGTTGCTATCGGAGAGGAAGAAGAAGATGGAGATCGAGTCAGCCCTTTTCTAATTGAATGAGTAGGTCAGCTGCGTTCAAACTTCAAACTCCTAATCCTAACTACCCATTAACTCTTACATAGCTCAGTCAATTTATCGATTTTAGTTTTGGGTCTGGGTAGAAGTTGTGTAGAAAGGAAGGTGTTGATGTCCACAGCTTAACTACATCGCCAGTACATCTTCAAGGTCGGCGATGACCTCGACTACATCGCCACCAGCCTGTTCTCGCGCCTCGTCACATAATCAGATCCAGCTCGGGCAGAAGCTGTGAATCCCACTGCCGTGTAGCTGCAGATTTGGGCGGCGCGGACGGCGTGTCGGGACCGAAATTGGCTGGAGCGGTTTTGGGCCGGGTCTGGAGCTGACCATTGATCGGCTTGGACATGGGCCCAACTTAGGTGTAGAGCTGAATTATGAAAAACGGAATATAAGAACTGAAAATATTTTTATTAAGTTTATGGAGGATTGAATATCACTAATTCAGTATTAATTGATTAAATAAGGATTAAGGTTAAATTGTATTAATTTTTACTTAATTAAATTATTAGAATAAATAAGTAAGGACAATTGACAATTGAAAATATTTACAAGTCCATTTAGATGAGATTTAATTCAATGTTTTAATAATTAAAGTCATTTTCTCAATCATTTTTTTGTGTAAGCTTCTAGCTGTATTAAAGGTCCTTTGAGTCCAATCTCGAGCCATGCCTGATTGCTGGTTGTTTTTTTTTAATTATTTCGTTTTTGCATTTTCTATAACTTTAAAGTACATTGATAGACAAAAAATTAAAATAATTTTTTTAAATAAAAATAAAAAAGTTGAAAGGTGATGAAGCGGTTAAACGTATTAGAGCAACTCCAACAGCTTCCCTATAATTTCTGTATAATAGGAAAATAAAAGTTAAAGTTTCAGCATCTTTTTCTTCTCCAACTCTAACAGATTCTTTATTTTACAGCAATCTCTAAAATCTCCATATTCTTCCTTAAAATTTTAGAGATTGCTGTAAATATAGGGAATTTGGTTTTCTCTTTCCTCACTTTCTCTAAAATAGGGAAAGTTATAGGGAATCTGTTGGAGCAAAAGAGGCTTTTTTTTCCCTAAATTGGAGAAAAATCAAAATATGGGGAAGCTGTTGGAGTTGCTCTTAGTATTTAATAAATGTGTTTGACTTAGGGTTGCCATTGTTGTTCATGGAAGATATACTTTTCGATACAACTAATAAACAAATTAGACCGCATTAGTAAACATATAAGAAGTTGTATGATCCAAAAAATTGAAATTGGAAATCAATAAATTTAACATTACCCATCTTTTTATAGCATATTCAAAGGTACTGTGTAAAAATAATAATATAATCTGTCATCATTTCAACATTAAATAAAGCGGTCAATTCTTTATATGTGTATACTTCCCTAAAGGGAGCTAAACCATGAGAGTGTGACAGCTGACAGATTGAAAAAAGAAGTTGTGAATGAGCGGTTATGAACATATTAGTTTTATGTGGTATTTAGGGTTTAGGGTTGATCTAGTAGATCGAGATCCAACTGATGAAGAAAATAGCTGAAATTTTGACCATAACCATTTCTTCTTACCATGATAACATCCAACGGTCGATTTTGATAAAGTCTATTTCATCCACATATATAGTTGCTCATGGAATGTATATTTTTCGATACAACTAATAAACAAGTTAGACCGCATTAGTAGACATGTATGAATTTTGTGCGATTAAAAAATTTCAAATTGAAAATCGATAAATTTGACCTTAACCATCTATTTATAGGATATTCATATGTATAGTGTAAAATAAATAAATTGATATGCTGTCATTTTGACATCAAATAAAGAGGTCAACCCTTTATGTGCTTATATTTCCCTAAGGAGAGTTGAACTATAAGGAGATAAACTTCTTGAAATTTTTACATTAGTTGATACAGCTCATACTCACAGGAGTGTGAGAGCTGAAAAATAAAAAAGAAGAAGCTGGGAATGAATGGTTATGAGTGTCACGCCCCGAATTTTTAATAAGAAATTCAAATCCGAAACATGAATAATTACAAATACAAATACCAATCTAAAATTTTCTTTCAGAGTAACACGCCTCACACCACTCAATATTACAATACCCAACTTCTCAATTTCTTATTACAGCACACTATCACAAATTCCAAATTGATAAGTTCGAAATGAACATAACGAAACTCACAATAATGTTGTGACTCAAATGCCACTACTCTAAGCAGCCTGATCACCTTCTCGATTCTCCTGACCTGTAGAATTTCCCGCTACACAATATAAATAGTGTACCGGGATTGCAACAACACAAACCCGGTGAGCTTGACAGCCCGTATGAGTAAACGAAGGGATTGCACAACTTTAATATAACAATTTCAATTCAAGCAAATGAAATTGTAATAATATCACAATCACAAAACCACGTCACTTTCTCCCACTCATATATATATATAGACACTTATGAGTTACTCTCGATTTCTCTCACAAGGTCACTCAACATTTGGCAGACAGACTAGAGCTCTAACTGATCGCAACCACCAACTCGGCGCGAGAGCGTGGTTCACGATTTAATGCTATTAGTAACCACCAACTCGGTACAAGAGCGTGGTTCACTAACAGATGCCATGATCACCCCTGTGACCTATTGATTTCCACAAATCAATATATCTCAACAAATCAACAATTTATTGTTTCTCAAACAATAAACATAACACCTCACTCAATATATAATTTCCTCAACACAAACCAACAACACGTATATTTTATCAATAATAAAATATGTATAAAGTCATTCGCACATGTATTAACAGCTATAAATATTATGGCAATAAATATAAATATTTAGAACTCCGGTTCGTGAATGAACCATGTGCGGTTTACTCACCTCTAATCCCGCTGCGTCTTCTTATAACTCGAATAAGAATCACAATTCGTCCGCCAAATCAAACCGTCAAACACCTAATCATAAGTGACTTGAATTTAGCCAACAACTCATAAATAAAATAAATGACGATCTGACGGTCTAATCGAATTTATACAATGATCCAACGGTCAGATCGGATTTATACGACGATCCAATGGTCAGATTGAATTTATACGATGATCCAACGGTCAGATCAAATTTATACAATGATCTAACGGTCAGATCAAATTTATACAATGATCTAACGGTCAGATCTTACTGAATCGCCCTTACTAACATCTCCACAAATTTATATGAAAATCCGACGGTCAGATTCTCACGAATTACATTCCTAAACACTGTTTTGCAATTATACGAAGATCCAACGGTCGGATCTTCGCCCGTGACCTCACAATGTCATCGGAATTGCCATAAGTTCAACATATTAAAATTTGAAATAAAACCGATGGTCCGATCTTCCAAAAATCAAAATTTAAATCAAAAGTCCACTCACTAACAATTTCCTCCCACATCAAATTCAACCCTTCTTTACTTGTCAATTTCGTCAAAACCAATATCCGATAAACACCTTCAAATATAAAATTGAAATCGTTCTAATTACAACTAAAACTCCATAAATTTATTAATTTGACCAAAACAGGGATAGCAAATATATGGTCACCTTGCCCTCACCAATTAAACATTCCCTGCAAAAATAGGTGACTAATCCAACAGTATAATCTGCCATTCACCGCTAATTTAAAACCAAAATTCAACTTCAATCAAAGCCAACCCAACAACCTCCAACTTCTCCAAAACTTCACAATTTTCTGATTCTACACACTTCAATTCACATAACTAATAATACAAGAATAGGTTTTCCAATTCACCACAATCCCAGTTTCAAACCAAGGAGGGTACGAAAATTACCCAAACAAGTGGTCTGAAGAAAAGTGGTGGCCGGGTATGATGATCTCCAGCATTACCATCTGGTGTGCAAGTCAAGCATGAGAAAATTTCTACCTTAACCAGATATTCTCGTCTCAACTAGATATTTCCACCTCCACTAGATATTCCTGGCTCAACTAGATAATTCTACTTCGACTAAATATCTCTATCTTAAGAGGATATCGATCTCCTCCTAAACAAGAAATCTTCTCATTGAGTAATTAAAATTATTTTCAAAATGTCCTTGGAAAATAATTTAAATTTTCGGGGTATTACAATGAGCATATTAGTTTTATATGGTATTTAGGGTTTAAAGTTGACCTAGTAGATCGAGACCCAAAAGACGACAAAAATAGTTAAAATTTTGACCATAACCATTTCTTCTTATCACGATAACATCTAACGGTCGATTTTGATAAAGTCTATTTCCTCCACATAACTGCTCATAGAAGGTATAATTTTCAATACAACTGATAAACAAGTTAGACGGCATTAGTAGACATGTAAAGATTTTGTGTGATTCAATAACTTGAAATTGAAAGTCAATAAGTTTGACATTAACTATCTATTTATAGGGTATTTATATGTATTGTGCAAAAAAAAAATTTGATATGCTGTCATTTCAACATCAAATAGTTGAAATTTTGATCATATCCATTTCTTTTTATCATGACAACATCCAACGGTCGATTTTATTAAAGTCTATTTTCTCCACATAGTTGCTCATGGAATGTATATTTTTGGATACAATTAATAAACAAGTTACAACATTAGCAGACATGTAAGGATTTGTGCGATCTAAAAAATTAAAATTGAAAATCGATAAATTTGACATTTTCAATATATTTATAAATTTGATCTCATTCGTTCTTCATTTAGAGTTGTCAACAGTTACCTACTAACATATATTTTTACTAAAACAATTATAACGGATTTCACCGCAACTTTGATTTTCGAGCAGTTCGCGACCACACTCGTCTATGCCCGAGCTCATTCTACCCACTCATGAATATTAAATCTGAGATCTTATCTCTAGAAAAAGTATTTAGTATACCGACATGCACTTATACCAACAAAAATAGACGATTAGAAAACATTAAGTATACTTATTATTAAAAAAAATTGCCAATATATATCAACAACTGAAATTTGTTAAATTTGCTGGTTTACATGCACCATCGGTGCATAGAAGAATTTTTCCTATTTAGTTACTCTTTTGAAAAATCTAAAGTATTGGGTTTAGTAGAGATATTTAAATTTAAATTTTAAATTTTAATTTTCGGGATATTTCAATTTTGCCGCTAAAAATTTTGGGGAATATTTCAATGTTCCCGCTAAGCAGATTTCGAGAAAGAGTGATACCTCATCTTTTATTTCTTCAAGTTTAACTTTCTTCTTTATTTGTGGTCTTCTTCTTCCCGACCTAGACCTAGACGCCCCTCTACCCTCCCAATCGCAAACAAAACCCTCACCAGTCACGACCGTGATCCAAATCGGTTACCCATTCTAATCCATCCTCTCATCTCTCAATCACAGACGAGAGCAATCGGCCTCGATTCCTGCACACACCAGAAACTTCGTCCTCTTGTGCTCGATTCGATACAGGTAAAACTTGAAGGATTTCCAGCATTCAATCTGACTATCAGTGTTTGTTGAACTCAAATTGAATTTGCTTTTTTTGTTTTCCCCTGCTGTTTTGTATAATTGGTCTTGTTCAATCTAGGTGGGTGGTTTTAGATAATTTATATTTTATTTCTTTTTTCTTTTTGTGATCTAAGGCCGTGGAAAACTGAAGTTATCTCGAAGAAAGTAGCTGGAAGTAACGAAGAGTAAGGTTTGAGCTTCTTTTTTCTTCTTATAACCTGACAGTGGTGTATTTCGGTTGTGTCTATGGATTTAAGGGTCTGATTTTGATAAAGCTATCTGAAGGGTAAAAGATATTATAGAGGGATTTTGTAGTAGGTTGGGAGAGGCCCAATGTGTTTATGAATGTCCCTATTTGTAATATGAACTATATTGCTGTTCTGTTGTCAAAGCTTGCTAGAAATGGGCTTCTTTTGGTATCCTGAAGTTATCAATTCCTTGCAGCTGTCACACGATCTGAGGATGCAGTGAATTTGTCAAAGCTATGGAATACTATAGAATTTTTTCATGGTGCATTTAGGTTTGTCTTCTTAGTCATATGACTCTACATATTTCCATTGATAGTATGTTATACTTTTACATGTATTAGATGGATTATCTGTTGGCTTTCATTTTCGGTCGTCAAGCAAGTTTTTATGGAGCCTGAGATAGCAGTATAATTGTTATGCTTAGGGGTCTCCATAAGCATTTCTCGTTCACAGCTTTTGGGAATATTCATTAGGTATCTTAATGATAAATCTCTAATTTACACTTTTAATTCCTGATCTACTGCATAATCTTCTCGCATGGTTAGGGTTGGTTTGATTGGTTTTGGTCTATAATGCTAGGCCAATTTTGGGTTGGTTGGTCTATTCTAGTGAACCTTTGGGTAATGACTGATTACTGGTTTACCATATTTGTATTCTAAAAATTGTGATCTTCCTGTACTTAACGAGCTATAAGAAACTAATATATGATGTTGCCATTTCTATAAAGACTTTGTGGAAGCTTGTATAGAATTGTTGCATACTCTGTTTTCTTGTATGCCTTGAGGTATGAAATGTTTTATTTTCAGTCATATCATTCGTGCTTCTGTGTATATGGTCAGGTTATTCTTGTGCTGGGTAAGAGCACAGAAGTTTTTGCAGTTGGAGCTGAACAAGGAACCATGGGTGACAAGATGCTGACTCTATATGAGTATGTAACCAATGTAACTAGTTGGAACTCCTCTTGTAACCTTTGCCATGTTTCTGTACATGTTGCATTTTGTTGTGAGAGTCAGTTTTATATTTTAAAGATATTTTTGGGCAGGCGCCCCCAAGATTAGTCCGTGTCTTATTGGAGAACCTTGTTTTGGGAAGTCTGGAAATGTGGAAGGTCTTGCACAATGAATTGCAAGTGGTGAAGCACCTGAAATGATAGATGGAAGAGTGAGTGATAGTTTATTTGTAATTTCTAGTACCCTGCCTTGGCATCCTTATTTTCTGTTCTTAAAGAGTTATGCTGACCAAATCCCGAGCTCCAGTCATCCTTGGAGTAGAGATGAAATGTGGTAGTTTTTCAGGAGACTTGATGGAATCTTGCCTTAGTCTGCTTGTTTGAATTTGGCATCAAGTTGTCCATGTGATTAAAGCTTAGTCCTGTTTGTTTAATATTCAGCATGTACAGATGCTCCAATTTGGTCAGATCAGGTACTTGCACCAACTTGCTAGGAGTTGGAATAAGCAAAATAATGAAAACAGCTTTCCTTTATGGACAATGTTTATATTTAACATGTACTACAATTGATGTTCTTACCAACAAATGCTTTACATATTATCTGCAAGAGTGCAAGTTCAACTATGAACTATGGTCAAACTATTAAATTCTATATAAGGGTTCCATCTATACAGGATCATGCAAGGAAGTGATTTATACATGATTTCTATACAAGCAACTGATACACAATTTTTATTTCCATACAAGGAATTCATCAACAACAGGATTCCCATTTTATACAGAAATTCACAGTATATACAAGATTTCTATACAAGGACTGAGCTTGTAATAAACAAATTTACAGTATTTGACATATCTCACAGTTAAGTTTGCTGCCCCCTAGCCTCTGCAATGGGCCAAATCCCATTTCATTAATTGCATTTGTCTTTGCATTTGACAAACCTAAAACTGTTTCTTTGAAATCTTTCGGATTGCAGCAATGCAGCCAGCTCTTATAGTCAGCCCACCCTGTTCTGCCACATTATGGGAACTTTCACCCTTCCCACCAGCATTCACTTTAAACTCATGACTAGGGACTGAATCAGCAAATTAAACCTGCACAAAATCAGTTTTAACTTCAGTCATCCACTAAACAGATCAAAACATACGCAAGTCTAATTATCTGGCATCAACTTTAATTATTACACGTACCAGATTATCCGGCATCCACCTTCTACATTTAACCTTCGCCTCAGGAGTAACCATTTTCATGTGTCAGAAATATACATCCATTGAATAAAAGAAGAGGTAAACAAATTCAAAATCAATGACAACAAGTGGGTAGATTTTGTAAGAGCATAAACTGACACCAAGTCCTCAAGGTCAGTGTTTTCCTATTAGATTATCTAACACTACAGCGCATCAGATACATGTGCAAAATTTTGTAGAAGTTATGGTCAGTCACTGCTGCAAATACAATGCTCCAATCGAGTGTAAATATTAGCCTATACAATATTCTAAAATTTGTTTAAGTTATGAGCATGATACAATATGGATGTCAACTTTCTGAGAAGAAAAAGCATGGACCATACTTGACAGAAAATAGACTAAATGGACTAGAAGCAATAACCTCGAGCAATGACCAAGTCTTACCAACCTATAAATGTAGAAGTCGCAGCAAAATTAGATTGATCAACAAATTTATACTTCCACATCCATTTAGTTTTTTCCCCAAGTGTTATGTTTCATTGCTGAACAAGAAAGATAGGGAATTGCATTTTTTTTAAGTGTTATAAAATTGTATATTTGAGTGTTATCTCCTATGGTGTTACTTTATTACAGTGGTGTATAACTCCAAGACAAACAATATTGCTAATTCATCATGGTCCATGCCAATTCTATTCATTTCCACATTAGCCAACGAATCAGATAGTATGTAGGCTACTCAGGTAGTAATAGTAGACAATCACTAAAAACTGACCTGATATTCATCTCCAAATTCTTCCTTAAAGGCTGCCTTAATAGCTTCTGCAGAAGCTCGATGACCGCCACCGCACCATTCAAGGCTACTACATTATCTGATCCACCGTTGTTATCCCCACTACTATATCGTAGTCGTCCGGAATCCGGATCCAACTGCAAATTTGAAAACACATAAATGATCGAACACCCAATTTCGAATTAAATTGTAAAATTGAATACAAAATTAATGCTAGGAACTTGGAACCTTTCTATGATATTGGGGTTGTCGGGGTTAGCGAGAGGAAGAGAAGGACCGAGCTGCCACGAATCGGAGTCGGGAACTCCGCCGACGACGATGAAGTTGGGGAGGAGAGAGCCGAGAAGAGGGTTGATGCGCGAGAAGTGGAGAGCGCTTGAGGATTCTGGAGGAAGTGAATGACTGTTGTTCTTGGAGAGAGAGGGTCCAGATCGAATTCGAAGGTGTATGAACATTTGGTTATGGTAAAACTTTGTTTTACTGCGTTCTCAGTTTTTGGTCTTCCGCGCACTAACCCTTATTCACTAACGCCGTCCATCAATTTGGGTATCACGTGTCCAGCACATGGGCCGTGTACGTACACGGCCGTGTACTGAAGACTCTCCGGGTTTAGAAATAGAAGACGCTGATGGAGACACAGCTCTTAACATTGCAATCTTACAAAGGCATGTGGATATTGCGAAGGAGTTGGTGCAATCAATGAGACAAGAAGGTTTGGAAATAAAAAACAAAGAGGGTTCCAATGCTCTTCACCGAGCAGCATTGAAGGGATATGTAGATATTGTGAAAGAGTTGGTGCCAGTAATGAGAAAAGAAGGTTTAGAAATAAAAGACGCTGATGGAGACACAGCTCTTAACATTGCAATCTTAGAAGGGCATGTGGATATTGCGAAGGAGTTGGTGCAATCGATGAGACAAGAAGGTTTGGAAATACAAAACAAAAAGAGAAAAATTCAGCTACCCTCCCCACACTATGCTGCCAAGGCCAATTTGATACCCGAACTCTCAAAAGTATCAATGTGATACCCAAACACATATTTTGATACCAACGTGATACTTCCGTCCAAAATTTCTGACGGCGCCGTTTCTTTGCTGACGTGGCAAGCATGTGAAGACCAAAAATAAATAAAAAGACCAATTTGCCCTTTTCTTTTGTTAATTGTTTTTTTTTTCCTTCTTCATCTTCTTATTCCTTCTTCTCAGATGATCTGGGGACTTTCCCAGAAAACTTGGAATCATCATCATCAGGAGAGTCGATGATGCTTAAGCCTACTTTACAACTACCCCAGCTCCTCATTCGCAGATCGAGAAGGCGAACGAGACAGGTCTGACGACGGGTGTGGGCTCGGATCTGGTCGGCGACCGGCGAAGCAACTGGGGAGTCGAATGAACTGTTGGTCCCAATGGGCTCGGGTTTTGTGGTGGTTCGGAGTCTGAGTTGGGGTGGGGGTGGTTGTTGTCGGAGTCGGCGTCGGAGAGGCCGATGAATTCCCAGAGAGACTTGATCAGAGTCTTCGAATTGCAAGAATTGGAGGACGACCCTCGCAATTGGGCCCGCCTCCGTCATCTCCGATCTTGTCTCCGCCGCCTCCTCCGAGCCTTCCGGCGGCTGGTCCTCCCTCCACAAGCTCGCCGTCTTCTGCCCCAGCCTCCTCCAATCCGGCGTCCTCTTCGAGATAATGATTTCAGCATCGAACACGAGCTCAGCCTGATGATACTTACCGCCCCTAATCCCAATCGGAGCCCTCCTCCAGCCAAATTTACTAACCACCCCCCCCCCCCCCCCCCCAATCCCAATCCCAATCGGCACACCTTAGGTACAGTCTTCTTCTATTTGTTTTTTTTTTGCTCTGCATATTTTGTGTCCGTGTTGCCTTTCTGTTCTGCTTTTTTGGGTTTCTGAGGATTTTTGGTGATTCTGGAATAGGCCCCAAAGTTTGATTCTTTTGCTTGAATAGTTTTTATTGACAAAGAACGAGACTTTGACATGTTTGATGATCGTTTTTTTGTTTCTGTGCAATGCAAAAGCTTTGTTTTTTTTTTGGTTTGTAGTTTATTGTGTGGTGATTTTGATTCTGGGTTTTGAGAAGTAGAGTTTAGGCTGATAATTGGGAGAGAGAGCTCTTCTTCAGTTGGGAGAGAGAGCTCTGTTCATGGGCATAAGAGGAGCTGGGGTAGTTTGAACTCGTGGAGCGTCTTTCCGTCTGAACCACAAGGCTAGAGGATCACCATCGCCCCCTGAAATCCGTTTGAGATGGCGGCGACGGAGCCCAAGGCAGTGACTGAGGTCGCCAAGATGGACCTGTTCGAAGACGATGACGAGTTCGAAGAGTTTGAAATCAATGAAGAATGGGAGGACAAAGAGGAAGGCAAGGAAGTGACACAACAGTGGGAGTATGACTGGGATGATGATGACGTTAATGATGACTTCTCTCTGCAGCTGGGGAGGGAACTGGAAAACAACACTGAGAAGAAAGATTAGTCTGCAGGCTCAGTCACTTGCTCATCCCTTTCTGTTCTCTGCACCATATGAGTTGGTTGAAGTTGAGATGGGTTTGCTTGATTTTCTTTTCAAACCATCAGATGCCTGTTAGAGACATACGATGTTGTTGACATTTCTAATGAAGTTCTGTATTAAAGATTCTGTAGTTTGAGTTCTTAAGTCTTTTCGACTTCCCCTAAACGTTGTTAACTAGCAGTTGATCATTTGGTTAATTTCGTATAGAGCAGTTTGCAAGTGCTTGCATTCTATGGCTTGGTCTTAATAGGGAGGAAGTGAGATAATTCCTTTCTATAATAATATTATCATGAATATGAAAAAAAAAAAAAAAGGAGCTGGGGTAGTAGTAAAGTAGGCTTAAGCATCATCGACTCTCCTGATGATGATGATTCCAAGTTTTCTGGGAAATCTGAGAAGAAGGAATAAGAAGATGAAGAAGGAAAAAAAAAACAATTAACAAAAGAAAAGGGCAAATTGGTCTTTTTATTTATTTTTGGTCTTCACATGCTTGCCACGTCAGCAAAGAAACGGCGCCGTCAGAAATTTTGGACGGAAGTATCACGTTGGTGTCAAAATATGTGTTTGGGTATCACATTGATACTTTTGAGAGTTCGGGTATCAAATTGGCCTTGGCAGCATAGTGTGGGGAGGGTAGCTGAATTTTTCTCAAACAAAAACGGTTCCAATGCTCTTCACCTAGCGGTCGAGAATGAGCATATGCATTTTGCTAGAGAGCTGATGGCATTGATGAGACTAGAGGCTTTGGAAGAAAAAGACGGTGAAGGTTATACAGCTTTAAGTATCGCTATTACAAGTTTCAAGGATGGAGACGTTTGCAAAATGGCTAAATACATGGCTGAAAAGAATGTTAAAGTACTTGGCATACCCTCGGCTCCCGATGATGAGATTCCAGTTGTCAGAGCTTGTTGTTTTAGTAAATGGAAATCGGCTCGCTATATGTATGCTGTCACTCCACTTGAAGCTCTCGAGGGACCCAATGGCAGTAAACTTATTTGCATTTGTCTCGATGCTAGCAAAACGATTGGTAAGACTACTTTCACTTTTTAAAAGTAAGACTTGAATGAATAGAATTTTAACCATTTGAAAAGACTAGTTGCTTAATATATAATTAACTTTTTCACCCGCTTACTCATGTTTAAATTATTTCTTATTCTGTATATTTGTAAATTTCCCTTTTTAATTTTAAACTAGTTGTTAAATAATTTTTTTCTTCCAATTCAAAGTTGGCAAAATATAAAATGCAATTAAATAATAAATAAATAAAAACTGCAAGTGCACACATTCACCTTTGTTTATTTATGTGTGTGTTTTTTTTAATTTATTGTATTATAATAGAGAGAAGGGGAGTTCAAGGTGGAACTCCAAATTTGATATTTGGACTTCTATTTTTTTCAATTATCAATAGATTTTGTTAACTCATATGAAAAGACAAATAAAGATAAAGAGAAAAAAAAAAACAAACAAATACTCTTCTTACCTCCCCCATTAATATAACGTTCATTTTTTTTTTTGGAATTTCCTTATGTTACCTATATAACTTTATAATTTATCTAAAACAATAAAATAATTAATTTTGATACATGACCCTATCATTTAATACAACAATAAATTCAAAATAATATTATTTATTTGAGTACCAAAGTCTTCTCTAGTACCATCCATATTGCAAAACAACAAAACAAACAAAAAAACTATGATATGGATTAAAAGAAAAATCTTTATAATCGTCCTACTTGTTTTGCCCTCTAAGAATCACTTTCTGATTTCACCACTGAAAGTACATCAAAAATGTAGGCAGCACCCTCACAAAATTTTTCGTGGATGAATTGATAGAGATAAATAATAATAAAATTAAAAAAACAAATTTTTGAAGATACATATTTAATTGTTCAAGAGTGTTTTGGTAAAATTAATGAGGTGTACTTAGTTTTTGAAGTATTTAAAAATGTGAATTCAAGGTTTATTGAATAGAAGAGGTCCAAATAACAAATTTGGAGGTCTAACTAGAATCACTCTAAAGAGAACTCACTTTGTCAGCTGAATGACCGTGAAAAAACCACACCTTAGACAATAAGTTATTTTGAATTACATTTTAATAAAAAAAAATCATATTTTAGTTTATTTCTCCCTAAGATCTCTCACTCTCCCTCTTAACCCTTCACTCCATGTTTTCTACATATTATTTTTTTATTTTAATTTTCAAAATAAAAAGCACACACAACATCGAAAAATATTTCCCCACTTTGTCTAAAACTTCCCATAACATCGAAAAATATTAACGATTACAATCGTTTAACATGACATCCCTTATCATTTCGGGAGCAAATACAAACCAACTCTGACTCTCACAAGAAGTTTGAGCATGATTTGCAAGTACATGAGCAACTCTATTAGCTTCACGTTGAGCATGAATCAACCTAAACTCTGGGTGTCTACTCATAATCTCCTTCACCTCATTAAGTATAAGACCCAAGCTTGATAAATCAGCTGCACTTTTGAGTCAAAGCATGCACTAGTAATAAACAATCTGTCTTAAATATAACTTTGCAATAATTCAAAGTTTCTGCCAACTTCATACCTTCAAGGAGGGCCATCAATTCCGCATAGAATGGTGACGTCAATTGCAAGCAAGGTTTGACCGCCGCCGCAACGAAATCACCTCTCTCATCCCATATAACCATACCACAACCTCCTCTACGAGAGCTTGCAATGTAAGCACCATCACTGTTGCACTTGAACCACCCCTGCTCCGGTTTAGTCTAATGCATGACTTATTTTTGTTGAGTAGCCTCACTACCATTAGCCTTCTTGAAATCGTTATACCAACCCAAGCTTAACATAGCTGCCTCAATTGGCCTCTGTTTTTTGTCCCCCCATAACTGAGAAATCCTATTTTTCCATATAGACCATAAGACCATAAGGACTTGTGCAAACTTTTCCTTTGATACACTTTGAATTATCAATTAGAAAAGTTTAATAGAATAGGGATATATTAGTAATTAGCAAAGTAAATATATAAATAATAACCTAAGAAGCACTGATACGGATATAGGTATCCGGATACAGTAAGGTGAGATACGTGGAAATGAGAATCTTAAATGTTCTAGGATACAGGTACGAGAATGATACATTGATTAAATATTTTTTTAATTATATATATATATATATATCTGCGCGCGCGCGCCCGCGTATAAAATTATAAAAAGAACGGTTGCTTTGCTGCCTCCCATCCATAGCCCCATTGTTTTCATCTATCGGAGCTTCTCCTGTAGGACCAATTCTTTACTATTTTCATCCATAACCCCATTGTTTTCATCTATCAGAGCATCTCCTCTATCACTCATGTTCCTGGGGACCTGGACAACACAATTCTTTACTCAACCAATTCAATTTTCGATTATATTGAAAATTGAATGAACAATACATTATCCCCAACCCAGAAATCATATACCCAATCAAAAATACCATACCCAACCTACAAAGATTGAATTAAGAAGAGAAGGAGAAAGAGAAGGATAACAGTCAGAATACCTCTGTGTACTAGGCCTGGGCTCGGGTCGGGTCGGGCCCAAAAATCAGTGAAACCGAGACCGAGACCGAGAATATCGGTTCGGGCCGGTTCGGGCTTTTTTCGAAACGAAAACCGACATAAACCGAACCGGTTCGGGCCGGTTCGGGCTTTCGGGCTTTTCGGGCTTTTTCGGGCCCAATTTCCAGTTTGCCTGTTTTCCCTGTTTTCCATATACAATTATGCACCCTGTCATTTGCCACTCATTTTGGTACCTGGAAGACTAGAATGCATATCCAATTATCTCATTAACACAACAGTAATCATGCATTACAAATTTATCTTCATTTTTACAACACAAACTCACAAATACATTCATTACATTGTCCAATGTCCATTGTCCAACAGAAAACAATCCAACTTATTCAATCATTTCAACTATGTGTTCAATGATTTGAAATTCACCATATGAATGGTACAACAACTGCAACAGAAACATGAACACAATCCTCCCGTTTTGCACAAAATCACAAATTGCTGCTCGGCCGGCTCCCATGCTCAACAGGTCTAGAACTCCATGACAACTCCAACTTGCAGCTCTGCATTCACATTTCAAAGCTGATCAATTTACAAAGTTGAAGAGAGAAACAGAAAAAGTAATTGAGAAACCCAGTTAAGATACTTATCTGTATAAAAATGAAGCACTCTAATTTTAATCCAAGGCAGTATATGCAGAATGTTTATATTGTTCTGTTAGTTTTAATATTTTGAATTAAGCATAGGAAAATTTTAGATTGCTTTGACAAAAAGAGGAGGAAATATATTTGGACTTTGTGGTATAAGACACAGATTACAAAGTTAGTTGCCATCTGATGCTAATCTACTAACAGCTAATGTTTTACTCGCAGATGAAACATGTATTTGACTGCAAAATCCAATTTAACATCAATAAAGACAAAAATTAATAGACAGAGTAAACGTTAAAGAATGTGGTTTGGTCTTTTGATTTCAAGGATTGGAAGTAAGTATAAAGTGAGTCATGTATCAAAAGCATTGCAGTATCTTATTATTCTGGTGATATAGTATTTATTCTTTAAAATAGGAGAACATCTGAAGACAAATTTAAATCTTTGTTGGTTTTAGTCAAATCAGCTAGACTTTTGTTTCATCATTTAGACTTTTCAGGACATCATTTATACCGATTATCCAGACTTATGTCTTTGCTGGAACCATTTTCTAATTCTTATGACCAAACCCTTAACCCAACTGTTTAGGCAATTTAGATAATGCAAAACCAAAGCATGCTCAGATCAATAACATGCTGCATAATTAACAATGAGAGAGTTGATCTACGGATGATACAGATAAGAACATTTGAAGACATATTTAAATCAAATAGCAACCAATCTAACCAAAGATCACAAAAGAAATCCATGAAATCAAATAGACTATCATGTAATCAAAATTTTTAAAGTGTTAAACATTAAAACATAGCTTGAACTTTGAAATCTTTTCGATCAATCATTGAGACCCCGAACTCAAAGATAAACAAATGGTCTAAGACATAAAAAACGACAGCAGAATGAACCACAATGATTCAAGTACCCACAATGAAGCAATTTGATCGAGACTGGAGAGAGAGGTTGAGCCTGGAGATCGAGATCGAGACAGGAGAGAGTGGTTGAGACTGGAGAGAGAGATCGAGAGCTCGACGGCGACGACTGGAGATCGAAGGCGACGACTGGAGATCGAGGGCGACGACTGGAGATCGAGACTGGACAGAGAGGAGACTGGAGATCGAGATCGAGAGCTCGACGGCGACGACTGGAGATCGAGATCGAGAGATCGACGGCGACGACTGGAGATCGAAGGCGACGACTGGAGATCGAGACTGGAGAGAGAGGAGACTGGAGATCGAGACTGGAGAGAGCTTGAGACCGGGGATCGAGACTGGAGAGTGGAGAAAGAGGTTGAGGCTGAGATATGGGGCTAACCGGCTGAGACTGAATGGAGATTGAGATTGACTGATTGAGAATCAGAACTTTGGTATCGAACTATCGAGTATCGATGGCAATATGGCATGATTGGCATGATTGGTATCGGCTGAGAGGGAGGCGGCTGAGGACCTGAGGTCGAGTAGACGAGTACTCTCTACTCTCTGATCTCTATTCTCTAGGGTTGGACTAAAGGAGTGACCCCCTTTACGAGTTTACGGCTTTACATTTAAATTTTTTTTAATATTTAACTTAATATTTAACACCCAATCATATACTTACATGTGGCATGTGCTACAGTATTCGGTTCGGTTCGGGCTTTCGGGCCCTGAAAATATAGAACCCGAGACCGAACCGAAAATTTCTATTCGGGTCGGGCTTTAGACCGAACCGAAAATTTCAAATCTAAAACCGAACCGATTCGGGCTTTTTCACTCGGTTCGGGTCGGGCCCTCGGTCTTTCGGGTTCGGACGCCCAGCCCTACTGTGTACGGGCGAAGTAGAAGAGCAAAAGAAAAACAGATCTACAAAGCCTGGAGAATCACGATGGGTTTGGATTCTCCTTTATTTTTTTAAAATTTATTTTCTTCTATTCTTTAGGGTTAGAAAGTCTATTATGCCCTTGCGTACCCAATTTATTTACAAAAACACATATCCAAAATAGATATCAACGTATCCAGTGTGTTTCTAAACCTGGGTACGTTGGTACGCATATCCAGATGTATCCAACCCGTATCCCGTATTAGTATGGGATTCGCGACCATTTTCGCGTATCCATGCATTCTAATTAATAACTAAAACCCATATTTTTCTCCCACTTTCTCTCTCTAACTATTTTTTAATTTAAAAATAAAACATGACTTCTCCAATATCAAACCAAGGTTCTAAAAAACGCTAAGCGCTAGTCGGGCGGTGGCTCGGGGACTAGCGCCTAGAGGCCTAGGCGGGTGCCTAGGCGGGGAGTAGGCGGTTTTAATTTTCTTATTATCTTAATTATTTTTATGACATAAATTAATATTTCATATGTACATACATGTACATTTGCAAGCATAATTAGCTATAATGGGCCATGCTCATTGTACCGCCAAAGGTACTAATTCCAACCAAAGGAATGACATGCGGACACACCACCAGGCGGGCTACAGCCTCGGCGTCGGACCGCCTCCAGATCGCCACCGACGCGCCGCCACGCGCCGCGCCAAGTTAGCATCAGAAGCTTCTGAAACTGAGAACTGAAGCATATCAGTCCCACATCGAAAACAAAGACAAGATCAGTCTCTTCCTCACCTATAAAAGGTTCTCTCCTCTCTCCTCATTAATTACGCATTCAATACTTACCTACTGTTACTTTGTCAACATAAATACATTGACTAACTTAGGCATCGGAGAGTTGAAGACCGCCCAACGCCGTCTCCCTCTAACGCCCATTGTATTTTACTTGACAGGTAACGGGAACAACAATATCAACACAAGTATCGATCCGCCCACCGGATCAGCGTTAACTAAGGTCCGGCTACCGCTAGACATTTAGACATTAACATTATAATATTAAAAGCCCTAAAATTAATTAAAAGTAGTTAAAATAGAGAAAAAAATAATAATGTTATTCTAAAAGGGCCTTAATAAAAAGGTCCAGTATAAGAAACTCTATGATAAAGCCCTACAGATTATTTCAATCTTGTCCACCATTTAAAGCGTTGCCATTCAAAGCAAGGGTTATTTACTGAATCTGCCATTCAACCATTGTCATCGTTTATGACGCTTTTTGAGAAAATCAAAACGAAGCAAAAATGGCTTCAAACATTCTCATAAGCCAAAACAACCTTCAACCCAGTGCAGACCATCATCAGATCACTGATTCATCTCGATAAAAAGGCAAGCCCATGAGAAGGTAAGAAGATTTGGAGAAGAGTGATTTAGGATTTTCTATAATTTTGCCGATCCGATGTAAGGATTTTTGTGTTATCTAGATGATGATTCAATCTATAAGCTTGAATTTATGCGTTTTGTGATGCGATTGTGATCTATATAGTACTGTTTTAGAGAAGCAATTGGGCAAATGATTGATTTGTTGTCGTGCCGTCGAAGAGAGATAGACAGCAAGAGAGAGAACATATGCATCTGGGTTAGCCGCCCAACTAAACGCCCAGCGCCAGCCGAGCTCGCCCAGGCGCCCGCCTAAACCCAACCCGATTTATTCCATCACCTAGGCCAAAGTCGGGGCGGTCAGTCAACGCCTAGAGCCTAGGCGCGGCGCCTAGACCGTTTTTTAGAACAATTAATCAAACTAAAAAAAAAAAAAAAGACACTGCCCCAACATCTCTACAATAATTAACTAAATGATAAGAGTCATCGAGTGTGTGTATAGTGTCTAGTACATAGTAGATGAAGCAAATTGTGTGTAGAGTTAAAAAGAGTAGGTGGAGAAAAACATGGGAGTTTGAGATGTTTGGGTTTATTTTGTGGGGTGTGAAATTCACACTCCCCAATTTATAATCCAAACTTCATGTTTCCTTTTATAATATATTAACATCACATGTATACAACCCACACTACAAAACGACAAAACTTAAGATAATAGAAAATGAAATATGGAGTATGGATTGTAAAAATGGGGAGTGTGGATTTCACTTCCCTATTTTGTTACTTTTTATTTGACTTTATTGCTTTCTCTCGATAAGTTGATATCAAATGTATTTTAATAGAAAATGTCACGCCCCGAATTTGAATAAATAAATTCAAAACCGAAACACGAAAACATAACAAGCACAAGAAGAATAAACAAATTTTTTTTTTTTATAAAATTAAGCAACTACACAAATCGAACTCACAACTGTCAATACCGACTCGTTCTCTAGAGTCACATATCACATCACCAAGTGTTTACAAATTAAACTGAACAACAATTCAATAAGTAAACAGGCTCACCGACTCTCTACACAGCGGAAGACTAAAACAAAATATATTTCTACGTCCAAGCTACAACAACTATAAAACTTCAGCTTCGATGACTGTAACTCCGACCTGCACAATAACCCCTACACCATGGAATAGTGCACCGGGTTGAAACAACAAACCGAGTAAGCTTTTGCAAGCTCGTATGAGTAAACCTAAATAACCACATAATATATGCTTAAACCATCTCAGCCTGGCAAAATTAATATACAATTATCAAAATAAAAACATCAAGTTTATATCCCTCAATATCATGCTCACTTAAGTTAATCCAAACTAAAACCCACATGCTTTAACTCTCGACTCATGCATCTAATTTCGCACAACTTCAATTTTACAATTAAACTCCAGTAACATTTAAACCATTTTAAAACACAACAATCAACCAGATCATCCTTCATTTGTCTCAACGACATAACTACGAAATCACACTAATTTCCTCTCAACATAAAGCATTTGGCAAAACCATGACATCACAACTCATTTCCCACTCACTATAGATCACAAACCACAACTGTACTCACAATAAGAATTAAGTAAAATCAGTAATCCATGTATAGAAACTTAGTTAAGGAGATCACATTAAAATCATCAATAAAAATCATAGTAATCCCTGCATAGAAAATTAGTTCAGGAGATCACCTAAAATCACACAATTCAAACCATAGTAATCCTTGCATATAATTTAATTCATGAGATTACATAAAAATCAAACAAAGAAACCATAGTAATCCCTGCATATGGTTTAGTTCATGAGATTACTTAAAAATCAATAATAGAATGAAAAAGGAAAATAAATAAAGAAATCAAACAACTTCCGCCAAAACCAAGAAATCACCCTTCAACTCCAAATAAACAAATCCCACAATGACTCGTTTTCAAGACTCGACAACCTTTCCTCATAAGGGTAACATACATCACTAAAGTGACAAATTGATATTATTTTCAACTCCCCATTTTAATATGAAATTCAAGTCCCTCCTTGTACAATTAAAAGAGGAATATAGCCCAAATTATCTTTTAAAAACATGTACTCATGAGTTGCAAGTAACCTGCGAGTGCTTGTTACCCACCATGACATACAATGGCAGACAGACTAGAGCTCTAACTGAGTAGTAACCATACCCCGGCCAAGGGTATGATTCCGATAACCACCCTCGGTCACTACTGTGACCCTCGGTACAAAGACCAAAACATTTAAAAAGTCACACAAGACTCAAAATGTTACACCACCTCAACACTTTCCAAAACAATATAATTGACTGCAACAAATATTGTTTTCAAAGCTCAACTCCCATTTCAAAATAATATAGAAATCAATTTCAAAATATTGTTTTCACACCACAAACCACCAACACAATTTAACAAGTAAAACTCTAAATTACGAAACGTCAATAATATAATTGTTTCCATTCAAAAAGAACCAAAACTCATTCATTTCCTTGGAAAATTAAATCACAACAATAGCCACATCAAATTCACAAAACATGTTAATTCCACCTCATTACACAACTGCACCTATATATATATATTCCACGTAAATAAATAAATAAATAAATAAATAAATATATATATATATAGTCATCCGCTTAGGAATGCTACTAATACCAACTATAGTTCACAAATACAAAACCCATGAAAAATCATTTTTATAATAAAACTTCATTTTACTTACCTATGAACCGTAGACAATCAAGTTCATATAATTTAAAACAAATATTTATTTCCGAAAATGATTTCACAATTTAATGATCAAACCGAACAATAATGTAACTCGGTTCGTAAATGAACCACGTGAGATTTACTCACCTCTAAATCATGATGTGTCTTCTCTAACAGCCAAGATCACCAATCAACAAATGTCGCCCAAAACAATCCCGTCAAACACCTAATCACATACGATCTCAACTTAGCGCACAATTCATAAAACGCACTTATACAAAGATCCAGCGGTCGGATCTTCACCCGTGACCACACAAAGTCATCGGGACAGTCCTATGATCATTGTATCAAAACTACAAGTCGATCGGACTGCCTGATCCTCACGGATCACAAACCGAACGATCGAAATCATAAAATTCAAAACTAAATCAAACGATCTCCAAAAATTATGTATTGAACATCGAAATGCTCGTATCGACGAGTAGATCACAATGAGGAGTAGAAACTACTCTAGAAGACACCGGAAAACACCGTCACAGTGGCGGGGCAGCCGCCGGCCTAAAGTCAAAATTTGACAAAACTTCCAACACAAAAGTTCTTCATCTCAACTCCAATTACAACTTTCATAACTACACCAAAGTCAAATTATAAGCCAAATTGTCGAATTTTACCTCTATAGTTTTGAAACCCAAAGAACCCTAGTTTCCCAATCTTCAAAATTTGATCACCATAAGTTGAATCGTTGCAAGCCACCTTAGGAGAAAGATTCTACATCCTCTGGGCTCTAAAAGCCCCCAAGAATCACCGGCTATGGTGGCCGGAAACGTGAACTCCGACCAAGGCAATTTGCAGCGCCGCCGCCAAATTTCCCGGAATTGCTGCGTCTTGCACGAGCCGACCCACATTGTGAAACTTCATAGAGTTGTTGATGGGAGTGAGGCGAAGAGATAGGAAAAACGGCTCGTCGATTGGTGGCCGGACGCCGGACGAGAGAGAAATCGCCGGTCGAAGTCGACTTCTAAGGAGAGAGGAGAGAGAAAAAGTTTTCGGATTTGGAAACTTGAATTTCTGATATTTTTTTTCGGATTTTTCCTATATATCCCAAAATAGAAACTTTTTCCGAAGGCCATAACTTCTTCATACGAACTCCGATTTTCGCGTTCCACATGTCCACGAACTCGTATCGATGCGCTTTACAACTTTTGTGAATGAAGTTTTCACAAAATTGAAACGTACAAAAAGTCAACTTTTGAATCGAAGCATTCCGCGCGAATAATTGTCCGAAATAATTTCCGCTCCACCCTCGAACCACGAAATCCCACTAACGAACACTTTATTAATTCCTAGAAATTCCAAAAAATTAATAACAAATTTTCAGGGTATTACCTAAAAAGGGTATATATGTTAAGAAAGGTAGTTTTGGTTGACAAAGGGTATTTTCTTAAATATAGTATAGATGATAATTATTATTATGATGATGATGATATATGATTATATGATATGATATATGCTAATTGTTGTGCAATTCTTCCCCTTTCACTCTACTTTAGATTTGGCATGGGACTTGCTTCAACGTTGCCCGAATTTGGCCTTCACTATCACTAAACCGCCTAAAATCACTACTCCTATGTTGAAATTGGCTCATATGCGTTTTGCGTTCTTAAGTGGAACACAACTCACACGCTGGCAAAGGTGGCTTTATGATTGTGAGTACAACACACTTCATTTTCTTTTTGTCTTAATATTAAGTAATTAATATTCCTTTTATTAACAATTAAGAGTACATAATAATTACACATTTATGAGTCGAACTCAAGACCTCTACTATAATGTTGTTAGACCACTCAAGACCTCTACTTACAAAAGAAAGAATAATGTTGTTAGACCAGATGATAGTGGGCCAAACAATCATTATCTTATATTTGTGAAATAAAAAATATTTTCTAATCAAACAAAATTATATTCAACATTCCTAGTAGTAGTAGATTCCCCAAAATACTAAAGAAAAAAAAAACATTAATTCATAATACAACAAGTGAGGAATGAGTTGAAACCCTAGCTTTCGAGTTTTGTGCAAATCTGAGGTGCCTGATCGTCCGAATTAGATGCAAATTTAGGCCAGCCGAGCTTGATTCTCTGGGTATTGCTGTCGGTTTGGGGAGAGGGGTTGAGGAAGCTAACATTGATTCGTCGAGTCTGCGATCTCGAGTTGTGGTCGTTGTCGACCAGCGTGAGTGGTGGTGATCGGATTTCCTTGGAGAGTTTTAAGGTCGGTTTCTGATTTTGATTCAACTTGGCTGTTGATCGGAGTTGAGTTGGGTTTCTGAGTGGAAGAGATCAATTTAATTTGGTGATTTGGTATCGGCGTTGTGGTCAGCTGATTGGTGCTCGGCTGCATTCCAGTGGTGGTGGGAATGGCAGGCTGGGGTAGGCGTCCTTCGGACTTAACGATGGTGCTACAAACACAAGAGGTGATGTAAGATGATGATCTTCTGGGTTAGGTTTGGCATCAGGATTTGGGCCTGGGTTGTTTGGGTGCTTTGGGCCCATTAGAATAGGTTTGGTTTAGAATTGGGCTAACTGGGAGGGTGTCTTGACACCCTCATCTATTAATTAGTGCTTTAGGCTGGCCTGGCCTAAGAATTTACCATACTTGGGCGATGTTGGGCCTTTTATGGTCTCTAAAATGCCAGTTTAATTTAGATCATGATTTCGGTGGAATTGGTAATTATCTCGAGTTGGACTGGTGAAAGTGGCTATGGATGAAGACTTGGCTCCTATTTGTTTGCTGGGAAGTAGCATTCTGTTTCATACCACAATTACATGCGGCAGATGGAGGGTGAGTTGATGATTTTTCCCTAGAAGATACGAAGTTAGTCTTTGTTTATAGGTTCGCTATAAAAAGTGAGCTCAATTTGACTTGTAATGGGTTGCAGTGCTTAGATAGGAATTTGATTGTTGCCCTGTTTCTATCTTTAAGTATTTGTAGTTTCTTTCCTTTTAAATGGTCATTTAATCCAATGAAGCATTTGTTTTTTTTTTTTAAATATTAAAAAAAACAACAACAACAACTACAAACAAGTGAAAAAAATATATATGCTAATAAGGAATAAAAATATTTATAATCTGTAAATTCACTAAATTCAAATATCTTTTGCGCGTAAAAGTAGAGCACTACAAATTACAATATGAAGAGATGAGGTTTTCTTCAACAGCAGCCACAAGTGGTAAGTCACAAATTCTCAAAGCCTTTCTAACCATATACCGATTTTATAATTAATTAAAACTTCACTATGAATTTAAAACTAGTTGACCAATTTTTTTTTTCTAAACTAATTAACTGAACTTAATATAGTAAAACCTTGATAAATGAATGTTCGATAAATTACTAACAAATTTCTCCTGTCCCAACTCGACCCAGTGTACTATAAAATAATAACCTCGCTAAATGCATATAAAAATAGTTTTGTAGAAATTCTTTAGGATCTAGTGAATAAATAAATATTAATAATTGATGAAATACATCAAAGAAATAGCATAAAAATTCATAATACCATTTAAGAAACTTTTAACAACTTTTATTTTTTTCAATTTAGCTATTTTCTAGGTCACTAATCTCAATTATCGAAAGCTGTCAGAAAACTCAGCAATGAGCACATTTTCAAGATTCTATGTACACATCTAGAAGTCATAGTCCACAAGATTTCAAGTCATTTGGACTAATAAATCCTAGTAAAATTTGGAGTTTTACATGATTTCCCCTTAAAGGAATGGCAAAATAGCCAAATTACCCCCTGACTTTTCCCATGGTTACCGATTTACCCCATGACATTTCAATTTTGATTATCTACACCCTCAATTTTCTAATTGTTGCCAATTTACACCCTATCGTTATTTTTTAGACTTTCCATCCAATTTTCAGTTAACTTGGTTAGCATGTGAGGGGCTTTTTCGTCTTTTCAGCTATCAAAAAAATAATAATAAACAAACCAACACATCGTTAAATAAATAAATAAATAATACAAAACTGTTCTTCATTAAAAGAAGGAAAAAAAAAATTGCCCTTTGTCGCTTCTTCCTTGTCCATCTCTTCTTCTTCTTCACTCCCTTTATTTCAAGGTTGGATGTAGGGATGGCAATGGGGCGGGTTGGGGATGGGGATCACAATACCATCCCCATCCCCGGGGTCATTCTCTACCCCCATCCCCGCCCCAATCCCCAATAAAAATATATTGGGGATTCCCCGTCCCCATCCCCACTGGGGACTAAGCCTCCAAACCCGCCCCAAATCTCCAATAAGAATTTAATAAATAAAATAATTTTTTCTCATATTGCCCTTTTTAAAATCAAAATCTACAACAAATAAATTTAAAACATGATTAAATTCATAAATTATAATTTAGTGAGTGCAAAAGTCAAAACACCATTAAAGTAAAGTAGTAAATGTATATATTTATGATTTATATTATAAAAAATAAATTAAACTATACATAATTTAACTATATATATATATATATATATATATTATTGGGGCGGGTTTGGGGATGGGGATCACAATATCATCCCCGCCCCATCCCCAATCTTAGATAGCGGGGATTGGGGATCCCCATCCCCATTCCCCATTTGTCCCCTAATTCTCCCCCCATTAGGGGCGGGTATCCAATGGAGCTCCGCCCCTCTGGGGATTTTTGCCATCCCTAGTTGGATGTTACCTTGCAACTGATCGCTTAATTAATATTTACTAGTCACATCAAATGATTGGATGATCATATCACTGAAGGAGAAACCATCTTTGATCATTTAGGTTTCTAGTTTTCTTTTTCTTTGAAGGCCAGACTGGATTAATATTTCAAATATGCATATGAGAATTTGATCTTCCATGTTTCCAGTTAGAGGGGTTTGTATTGTGTATAAGATTGAGGAGCCATCGAACAAACTAAAATATTTATATGTATGGAGTAAGAAAATTAAAATTACAGCAAGCATGTGAAAGTGATCTTGATTGATCCAAGTTGGGATTGTGTTATATGGATCTCGATAAAAGGAACATAGAGGAAGAGGTCATGCTAAGAAGAAGATAATTGAGAGATAGACAGAGAAGAAGAGGAGAGGATGAGGGAAAAAAAATAGTTGTGGGAGACAAATAGCATTATTTTTTTTATTTTTTTTTAAAAGTAATTTTGTATTTTTTTTCTTGATTTATTAATATATGAGGGTAATATTGGAACATTAGAGGCAAAAATTTATAGTTGGCCGGTGTGTACTAAGATTTTTGTTCGGTAGAAATAGCAACACTCTTTTTTTTTTTGGGTGACAATTGCAGAGACGAAAAGACCTCTCATGTGCTAACTAAGTTAATGGAGAAATTGGATGGAAAGTCTAAAAGTTGACTAGAAGGTGTAAATTGGCAACATTTAGAAAAATGAGGGTGTAAATAATCAAAATTGAAATATCAGGGGGTAAATCAGCAGTCATGAGAAAAATTAGAGAGTAATTTGGCTATTTTGCCTAAAGGAATTAGTCTTCTGAATATGACGTACCTTGTGATAGAAGTGGATACACATTTTTTATTTCTTCAAGTTCCCAAGTAACTTCTTCTATGACATGGTTCCACACACAAATCTTAACTAGATGGATATGTTTGCAGTGAAGTACTTATTCGATTCCTTACAATCTAAACTATGAACGGTTGTTTTTTCAAAACATATGTTATATTTTGATGGGAAATTTTTTACAAACACTACATAAAGTTTTCGCCACTGATAATTAAGATTCCTTAAGTTTCAAAAATAGCAAACTAGTACCTCGACTAACAAACCTGACACACTTTTGGTACATGCCGTCAATAAGACCGTTAACCTTATGTCATTATTCATTTTTCAAAGGGTAGTTTTGGTATCTTCATAGTTTCTCTCTCATATTTTTCAAGAGCTAAGAGCTTCTTCAAGTTCTTGGGCTTTGTCTCTTAGCTCTCTCATTCATTGCTGGCAGAGCGATGGAGACCAATTCCCCATCATCTTCTTCACTTCCATCGCTCAAATCTAGGGTTAGCACTCTTCCAATTTCCCCAACCACTCGTTTACAAACCCATAATCTCAATTCACTCCCCTCCCCCTCCTCTTCTTCTGCATCAATTTCACCCCCACAACTTCAACCTTCAACCAAATCCTCAATCAGGCCCAGCCTTGATGCTGGGCGGCCTTGGCGACAGCCCAGGGCCACAAAAGAAATGGGGCACCAATTATAAAAGCCCAATGTACATATTAGTGTATATATTTGTTTGCTATGAGGTCATTTTTGGAATGATAAAGGGAAAAAAAACTGATCTGAAAAACTAAAAAAATCAACGAAGTTGTATTTAATAAGAATTAAAGTTCGGACAATTTTTCTCTTTTTTGCAACATGACCAACATCTTTCTCTCCCCTTCCATAAAACAAGAAGACAATTTCTATTTTTTCAACTTTCCCTCCACATCTCTCTTAATCCATCTTCTCTCACAAGCTCATCGAGTCATTGCCGCATATTTCTTCCCTATGGTTCTCTTCTGTGTTTTTTTTTTCTTTTCTTTTTTGTTTCATCTCTAGAAATTAGGGTTTTTTAAATAATAAAAAAAAATTATGTCTTCTACTTTTCTAGACTCCAATAGAGAATGAGAAAGAGATTATGCAATTTTTTTTATGAGTTTGGTTAACCCTCAATACTAATGCACGTTTTGTTTATGATTTTACTGAGTTTTGCAATAGGGGTCTTTTATTGGTTGTTGGAATTTTGAAGAAGAGTTTGACATTTTCATTGAAAGATTTTTTTTTAAATTTTTTTTTTAATTTCATTTCAGTTAAGAAAGAAGTGTCATTTCTTTTGTGTAGTTGTGTTGATCTTCAAAAAATTCTGAAATTAGAATTTATATAGACTTTGTTGCACTGTTGACAAACTTTGAAAAAAAAAAAAAAGACTTATATTCAAGTTTATTAATATACAAATACGGGGCCTAAGAATAATTCTGGCCCAGGACCTTGAAAGACTCAGGCCCAGCCCTGTCCCCAATCTTGATCAATTATACTCCAAACACTGCAACGAGGTCGTTCCCAAATCGGAGACAACCGCATATACTTGCAATTAGATAGGGGCTGCGACGTGGTGGGGCAGTGAGGCCCTCCAATCAGAAACTCAAAATTTTTCTCCTTGTCTCGAAATTGTCCTTGTTTTTTAAAGTACAATACCCAAAACACCCCCCCTGCTGAGCAGTGATTGGAGGGCCTCACTGCCCTACCACATGGCAGCCCTACCCAAGACTTTCTCTACTTGCAATTATGTTTACTTGGTCACCCAAATAATAAAGCTTAAGATTAAAATAATGTAGTTTTTGTACTTTTAATATCAATTTAAAATAAAAAAAATAGAAGTGGGTGTCCACAAATTGATACAATTACCAAGTGTATTTGTAATGTTGATTCTTTGAAATATACAAATTATACATCAAGGATTCTTATTTCAAATTAATAATTCAATTTTAATTGTGCATCTATGTTCTTTTTCTTTTTCATGCAATAGGTATGCACATACGAGAAGTTAGTCATGTCAACATTCATGACATATCTATAAATGTTGCCGAATCAAAAGACCATCACAGCAATAAAAGGGATTTCATTTCCTCAGGTACGTTGTACATGTACATAAGATCATAATACATATTGATGAGAGATCTTCAATCTGCACCATAATTTTCTCTACAGCACCAAGATCTCTTATGCTCTACCATCCATCCCTTCAAAAGCATAAACAAAGATATATATAATATTTGTTTGTTTTATTTTGATTTGATAAATTAAAATTGGTTTATGCAAGTAGTTCATTAATGAAGTAAATTAAATTAACTGTTTTCCATATTATGTCTTAAATTACATGTTGTTATGGCACACACGAACACACTTGTTTATAATTATAATTAACATGTTACTTTTAAGAGCTTGCGCCAATATATGTGAATTTGCAATGCAATGCAGTTATGAGTTTATATAGAAGATTTGCTAAAAACCTCTCTATATTTTGCGGTATGCTACATCCACACTCCTTATTTTAATTCTTAATCTATTTTCTAAATGTAATTTTTTAAGAAAATAACAAAGTTTAAATTTGTTTTCAATGTCAACCTAGGAATCCATTGTATATATGAAATGAAATCGATACATAAATGGATCTTTCAAATTCTACATTGCATGGGTGAAGTGACAAGAATTGATGATCTCACACCGGATCAACTTGACATGGTGCAAAAATCAATCTTCAAAGCTATAGAACAAGGGCATTATGAGTTTGTTACTCAACTGTGTAAAGCAAATCCAAAACTAATCTTGGACACTCGAGATGAAAAGGGGAGGAGCATATTTCATTTTGCCACATTAAATCGTCAAAAAGAGGTTTATAGTCTTATATATGGGCTTGCAGAAGAAGAGCGAAATGACATTGTAGCTGGTCTTTTGAACTCTGGCAATATGCTACATACTGCCGCGAATTTATCCTCACTTCCACAATTTCATCATATTCAAGATGCAAGTTTGCAAATGCAAAGAGAACTACAATGGTTTAAGGTAAGATCGAATCTCTCATTATTCACCCACATGCGCATATTTACATGTACTTTTTGAATTTACATTTTTATCAAAGTAATGTTCCAGCACTTATTTCGTAGGAAAAACAAAAAGTAACCATGTGCTTATCAGCGTGACGATGACAAAAATGTGCACCCAATTCAAATATGGGAAACACTAATTTACTCTACTTGGAATATTTTTGAGTGGAAAACAACAAAGTTCCATAATAATAAAGAAAACAATAGGAGATAAAACATATATAGTGGATGAGATACAACTGAAAATTAGCATCTACAATAATTCAGATGACTAAACAATCCTAAATAAACCAATCTAATGATCTACTCCAGAAATTAATAATCCCTCCACCCAAAAGAATTTTTTTTACAATTCTGAAAGAATCTTTCTACTATCATCAGAGAACATGTGCCATTTGAAAGAACAATAATGTTCACTGTTCACATAGTCAATAGTGACAAAAAAAATTATATTCAATCATTTTTGGGTGTAAATCCAATAGTAGAAAGATTTATTTTTAGTTGAGTTGTTTTATTTTGCATTATTTTACCCATGTCTAACAATGATCAAACATAATTTTCTTAGTCTTACACTCTTTTTTTTTTTTTTTGATATTAATGAAGCTTCATTAATAATTAACAATGGGAGTAAACCCAATGGAAGGTGCCCAAAACAGGGTCCAAGTACAAATAAACCCAATAAGGAAAATTACAACTCAACCATAATCCACATGGATAGGGCAAAAGAGTGTAACCCTAAAAATTAAATAAAACATCAACTCCTACAATACTAACACAGCCGCCGCCGCCCAAACTGTTCTGAACAGCCGCTGCAGTCGCCGCAGCCAGAAGCCAAGAGGATGTGAGAAGCGCTAAATCGAGGTGATGAGTACCGAATAACCGTTGCCAGAACAATCCTAAAAAGCAGATCCAGTCAAAACCAAAGTTAAAGGGGAGGAGAGAAATGAACCAATACCACACATTGACTCTGTCTTCTCCACCAGAGAGACTCAAACTGGGAAGGGAACAAAGCCACCGAAATGGGACAGAAGCCAATAGCAAAGAAAAAATCTAATGGTGAATGGGGGGTGAAACACCCATGCGTGAGCACCCATACTCCTTTTGGTAAGTGATTCTCACTTTTAAGAGGTAGCCACGAAATCCTTCATGGAGCAGGTCTTTGGTAGATGGAGGGGAGTTGGTATGAGGTGATGGGTGAGGGGAATCATGGAGTTTTTTGGATCTGAAATTTTTTTGGGTTGATCGGCAAAGAAAGGAGGAACAAAGTCCTCTAGAACTGGACATGAGCTAGCAAAATCACCACAAGATGGGTGTAAATCACCACAGGGGTGTGAGAGAAGCAAGAGAAAAAGATAAAGAACATAGAAACTGAGAAAACAGAGAAGCCAAATAAGAGAGGCCATGTGATGCCCTGGAAATTCGTATTTATTTTCCGAGGATTTTCCAGAATCTAATTTGTGGTTATTGGATGATTTCGTGGCTCGTGAACGGAGTGGAAGTGTTTCGGACAAATTATTAGTCGAAGAATATGGTTTTAGTGGGGTTGCAAAGGTTGACTTTTCAAACGTTGGGTTTCTCTGAAAACTTCCTTCACAAAAGTCGTTGAGCACGTCGATACGAGTTTGTGGATATGTGGAACGCGTAAATTGGAGTTCGTATGAGGAAGTTATGGCGTTCGGAAAAAATTTCCATTTTGGTAAAAATAGAGAATTTCAGAAAATTATTTCATAATTCCAATTTCCATTTCTGGAAATTTCCTTCTCTCTCAACTGCACCTTCAGAATCAAAGAAACCCGTCTGACCTGACCGAGACCCAGACCCAGTGTTCGGACCTGACTTTTCCGGCGAGCTCCGGCGGCGAAACTTTCCAGATCGACTCGCCTCCTTGCTCCGGTAGTCTCTGTGGCATCCTCTAGCGGCTATATTCACCGTGTGCAGCGCAGCAAAGCGGCGAAGTTTGGTGTTAGAAACGCAGCTACGGTGACTCCATGACCTCATGCTTCTTGGTTTGAGTTCGTAGGAGCCTCCCTTGTCGATCTGTGGTGGTTGTTTGGATTGATTTACATGGAATTTGGTTCAACTCGGATTGAACAGTGATTCACGTTTTGTGAGGTAGTTTTCGACCCTTTTTACTTTGATTATGACTTCTTGCTAGTTATGAAAGTTGATAAGCATGTTGAGATGAAGATCTTTGATGTTGGTAGTTTTGTGAAATAGTTAGTTTTGGCCGACGGCGGTGCGCCACCTCCTGTGATGGTGTTTTAGAGGCCTTCAGGCAGTTTAAGGGACTGTTCTGGTATTATATATCTTCTACTCGTCGATATGAGTGTTTCGATATATAATATGCAATTTTTGGAGATCGTATGAATATATTGTGATTTTTACAGCTTCGGACCGTTTGATGATTCGATTTGTGAGGATTTGAGCGTCCGATCGACTTGTGATTTTGACATATCGATCTTAGAAGTATTCCGGAGACATCGGGTGGTCTCTGATGTGGTTTCGCCACGATTGACACCACTTTGGGGATTTTAGTTCAAAACAGGGGTTTCGGACTTAAATCAATTGTGAATAGCTACTAAGTTGAAACCGTATGTGTTTAGGTACTTGACGAAGTATTATTGGACGGTTATTTGGTGCTTGGGATGCTTTGTTCTATATTGAAGAGGCAGCGGGAGTTTCGAGGTGAGTAATCTCACAATATTCATTTACAAATGAAGTTAACTTTATCGTTTTGAGGGTTATTGATTTAACTGCAAACTATAGTTGGTATTTATGGAATTCCTGAGTGAATGACCTCGTATATATATATTTACGTGAAATATATATGTGTGGGTGACTTCATTCTCGTTTTGTGATGTGACTTTTCGGAAAACAATTATGGTGGGAAATGGTATTTCTATTGTTTTGAAAAGTGTTTGAAGATTTGAGAGTCACAAGTTGTGATTTCTCCTTTTGATTTGATTTAGCGTTTAGATTTGACGACCGGTGGTCTGAGGATTTGAGAGTCACAGGTTGTGATTTCTCCTTTTGATTTGACTTAACGTTTAGATCTGATGACCTGTGGTCTGAGGATTTGAGAGTCACATGTTGTGATTTCTCCGTTTGATTTTATTTAACATTTTGGGTCCAGTGCGACTCGTTTGATGTTTTGATCTAAGAGTCAGGTTGGCCTAAGGATCCGGGGTTGCAGGTTGCATCCTCAGGCAATGTTATATTGTAAGGTTGAATCTTGGCCGGGTGACAGGTTACGATTCAGTTAGAGCTCTAGTCTGTCTGTCATCGTACCTCATGGATCTAAGTAGGTTTACTTACGACTCCTGGGTACATATTTTGTCCAGGTTGGACCAAAGTATCATATTCTATTTGTTAGGTTAACGATAGATATGATTGATGTGTGTTGATATTTTGTCTAGGTTGGACCGAAGATTCATATTCGATTTGTTAGGTTAACAATTGATATGATTTGATGCGTATGTTGATATTTTGTCCAAGTTGGACTGATTTGATATTTTGTCCAGGTTTGACCGATTTGATGTTTTGTCCAGGTTGGACCGAAATGTTTTGTTGTGAGTTGACTTTTATTATCCAGGTTGGATCGATTTATCATAGTTGAATTGTTAGGTTAACGATTTATATGATTTTGTCACGGTGTGACTTTCGTTGTTTTCTTTTGGAAAAAGAGTATTGTGTTGGGAAGCATGGTATATTTTCCTTATTCTCGAGTTGAAAGGTTTTCCTCGTTTTTGGCTTGCGTTGTGGGTGTTTTGTTTTGAGTTACTCATACGAGCTTGCAAAAGCTTACCGGGTTTGTTGTGTGACAACCCGGTGCACCATTCAAACTGTGTAGGGGTTAATCCTACAGGTTAGGATAATCGTGGTTGAAGTTGAGGTAGTGCATTTGCAGCTTTACGGTAGGAAGCCATCTTTGTGACTTTAACGTTGATAAAGACTTCAGTTGTGTAGTAACCTCTTAGGAGCATTTACGTTTTATTTCGTGTTGACAATTTAATTTGTAAGCTTGTGTAATATATAATTCTTTGGAGCGAGTGTATATTGATATAGTGGGTTCAGGGCATCAGTATATACTTGATTTAAGGGGGAAAAAGATTTCCAGGTATTTTGTATTGATGACTGAACGATCACGCATGTATAATTATGAGATTATATATCGATTTTTATTTGTGTTAAAAATTAGGGGCGCGACAGGCCGCCCCCAACTCTCAAGCCTTAGATCCAGATCCGGAAGGATCAAGATCTGGCAAGAGAGAAGGGGGAGGGAGATACATTTTCTTAGATTTGTTTTCTCTCTCTAGGTTTTAGAGACAGATGCTTTCTAACAGAATGGAGGCTTTGGGGACCTAGTGAGGTATTATTGCACTTAGTCTTACACTCTTAGAGCAACTCCAATAGATTCTCAATGTTTGATTTTTCTCTACTTTAGGGAAAAATGAGCCTCTTTTGCTCCAACATATTCTCTATAATTATCCCTATTTTAGAGAAAGTGAGGAAACAGAAAACCAAATTCCCTATATTTACAGCAATCTCTAAAATTTAATGAATAAGAGCAACTCCAACAGCCTCCCTATAATTTCTGTATAATAAAGAAGCAAAAGTCAAAGCTTTAGCATCTTTTTTTTCTCCAACTCCAACAGATTCTCTATTTTACAGCAGTCTCTAAAATCTCCATATTCTTCCTTAAATTTTAGAGTTTGCTGTAAATATAGGGAATTTGGTTTTCTCTTTCCTCACTTTCTCTAAAATAGAGATAATTATAGGGAATCTGTTGGAGCAAAATAGGCTAATTTTTCCCTAAAGTAGAGAAAAATCAAAATATGGAGAAGCTGTTGGAGTTGCTCTAATATGGAGATTTTAGAGATTGCTGTAAAATAGAGAATCTGTTGGAGTTGGAGAAGAAAAAGATGCTAAAACTTTGACTTTTGCTTCCCTATAATACAAAAATTATAGAGAAGCTGTTGGAGTTACTCTAAACTCTTACTATCCAAGTGAACACCATTAGTTGTCAGAAATTATAATTCCAAAGCCCCGGTTCCAGAGGTCAAAAACTATATTAAAATCTGAAAATGGATCAAGACCCGACCCGGTTCTATAAAGCATCTCCAAAAGCCACTCGAAACCGAATCCCTATTATTATTTTTTTTTTTAGAACAAAACCTAATCCTAATTCAAACTGGATGCTAGAGTTGAAATTGAATTGAGTTTGACAAAAGGCGTACTATACCTGCGCAACTCCACCACCCAGTAGCTTCCCAACATCCAATCAAAACAAAAATCAATCAATAAGCAAAATCAACAAAAAAAATCCCTTCCAAACACATATCCATCTATCACTACCTAAAGAACTTGCCTGCAGGACGAAGATAACCACAACAGATGCAAAATACCCAACAAAGAAACAACTGTAACTAGCAACCAGAAGGCACCCATGACCCAACCAAGATTGAACACTCTAGCAATATATAGACCATAAGGTGTCTTCCAACCAAATTCTATACGAATAAGTAGTAGAAAAACAAAGGTCAATGAAAAAGTCATCACAAAGCAGAGAAAGAACTTTGTGCATGGTGTACGATGCTTGCAAGAGCACTAGTCTCTGGAGGTGCAAGAAATTCGTCGCACCAAATCTGCATAGGGAGACAGAACAGTTTCTGGGGTTTAAAGAATAAAATTAGGAAGCTTAAATAGTTTAAACATTTTATAAACACTTTTTATTTAATACAAAAAAATAATTTTCTCTAATACCCATGTCTAGAAAAGACCAACATCAATTTGACCACCAATGCTTACCCATCTTAGAGAGAATAAACGAACCCCATTTCCATGAGCAGCAGCATCTCATGTCCCACACCACCATAACAAGGCCCACCCTCTTCACCAGACCAAGACTACCACGTCTGGCCACCATCTTGAGCTACACTAGCCATTCCAAGCTCCCACCCAAACATCCATGTTAATAATATGAGTTTGTTGGCTAATGTCTAACCAATAACAGGGTTTAAGAGCAAGTTCGCCTGTTGGGTCACCAGGTCACCCACTATTCACTATTTTTTAGTGTTAATTTCCACCCTCTGTGTCATGGGCACAGTTTTCATGGTGACCTGGGTCACCAGGTCACTTTGCAGGTCACGATGGTGACCCAGAAAGTGACTCTGAGTGACCCAGTGCACGAAATACACTGTACCCGTGACCCAGAGGGTGAAATTAACACTAAAAAGTAGTGAATAGTGGGTGACCTGGTGACCCAACATGTGAACTTGCTCTAAGAGATGCACCAACAACGACGTATAAAACTGAAAGAATCACGTCAATCATGAAGAAATACGACTCCACCACCATTGAAGCATTGATGGTCATCACCAAACCACCATTGTTGAAGAAGTGGGGCTCAAAGTTGATGACCGGTCTTAGAAGAACAGCACCTGACAAGCAACAATAATGCATGTGGCCAATTTATAGAGATCCTCATGGGAGCCACCTCTAGAACCAATTGATGAGCAAATCATAGGTCAAACTCCCTTTTGCAAACCAAAAATGTTTTGGCAATTACATGTATCATGAGTTACTGAGGCCCAAACTCTAACAAGGATGATATTCCTTTTCTCCAAGCTAGTAATAGTTTAGCAACCCCAACTCTCAACCCCTAGTGTGATGATAAAACGTTGCAACCAATATCAAGATGAATTATTCATTTTCTTCCACATTGTGTCCAAAAATAGTCAGACCATGTAAAAAGTTTTGTTAAGAAAAATCAAAATAACATTTAGGAGTGGCCGATATTATTTTGTTTGCTTTAATCATACGTGCATAAGAAATTAATTTTTTTTCCTATAATATATACATTTAGCTCACCTTAAATATATAAATGTTCAAGGATTTGTGGTCAGATAAAAATATTTACCATTTCTATTTATAGTCATGTTTAAGTCTTTATTCAATTTAATGTAGGAGGTGGAAAGTGTTGTACCTCTTGAAGTGCATGAAGTTCGAAATGATTCAGATGGTTTAACAGCTCGTGAACTATTTACCAATAATCATAAGAAATTGATACAGGATGCAGAATATTCGATGAAAGGAATAGCAACTTCTTGTACAGTTGTAGGTGCTCTTATTGTTACAATGATGTTTGCTGCAACTTTCACAGTTCCTGGTGGAAATAATGGCAACACAGGCCTTCCCTTGCTACTAGATAGAAGGTTGTTCAAGATTTTTATAGTCTCTGATACTATATCACTTGTTTCTTCGACAACTTCAGTGATCACATTTTTGGAAATACTCACCTCACGTTATGCGGAAGATGATTTTCTCAAATCTTTACCCACAAAGATGATGATCGGCCTGTTCACACTTTTTATCTCTATCGCCACCATGATGATTGCATTTTCTTGTGCGCTTGTCATTATGCTTGACGGAGAAGCATGGATTGTTATACCAAGCATTTTGTTTGCTAGTGTTCCAGCCATATCATTTGTATGGTTATTGTTTCCTCTTCTCAGCAAAATTTTCATGTCTACTTATGGACCTGGAATATTTGACCAAAAAAAAAAAAAAGAGTCAAATCCTGATTTAATAATTTGATGCTATCTTTGATATGGGTCTTATTTATGTTTGCTGTTTTTTTTTTCCCAACATGCTGTTACCTTAGGTTTCATGTAGTATGTTATGTAAAATTCTAATAGTAGTAATTTCTTTTTTATATGGGCAAAGGTCCCAGCCTAGCTGGGTGCCTCATTTTTGGGCAATATTTATGGTAAAAGTATAAACATCAACACAATCTCAACCATAACAGTCACAGATTACATCAGAAGACAACACCAGAGAATCAGGACATTTGACTTCTTAAATTCAGAATGTACGCATCCTTTTCAAACAAAAGATATACAAGAATCTTAACGATGTCAAGGCACAATAGTTTAAATGCATCAAGTATTGGTTTGCACTGGAAATTTTTAAATATGTAAAATTACAAGAATCCTGTCATTCTCATTCTCATTGCCACCTAGCTGTACATCTAAGGTACTGCACACTTCAATCTGATGCATACCACATTTTTCTCATGGTTGAGATAGGACATAGATAATTCAGACCATAGAGCCAAATTTTCCTTGATAAATAGGATAATTAACTGATGTATTGAGAAGATATAAATTGACAAAACAGCATACGCAAGCATACAGAGGGAATCATTACTTACATGCATGGTAGGAAAGTCGTCCAAACTTGTCGCCACCCTCAATATACTCATGAGGTGATGCTTGTCTTATTAAAGGAAGTTTATAACTATCTAGAAATTGCTTAAGGAGGTAGGAATCACCTCTGAATATATCCAAGTATAAAGGTATCAAATCATAGATGGGATCACCTGAAAATAAATCATTTGAGTCATCAAGATATAGAAAGCCAATAGAGAGCAATAGATCAGAGACATCCCAATTCTATTTCTGGCGAATAATCGCTATTTAGGGTAGGTGTTTTGCTGTTTATTTGTGGCCTACCTCGAGCTTTAAAAGTGTGCTTTTTATGCAAATTTGCCATGCTTTAACAAAACACACTTTCTGCACCTGATACAGAGTTTATGTGTGTACTCTATACAAGGTCATAGACACATGGAAAAAGTGCATGATGAGAGGGTCCAGATCCCCATGATTGCAAAGAACTGAAAACTTACATGTAATAATAGAAATCGAATATTGTAATTTATTAAAAGGTGACCACAAAATGATAAATAAGCACCAACCTATAGAAAGATTACTGAAATCAAGAATGTGGCTAGGGCACCATGTTTTCCTCTCTGCACGGTCACCACCAACATTCAAGGAACCATTATTTACCAGGCCAGTGTCTTTGGCGTTGCCAATGAAGCAAGAATTAAAACCACATAGTTCCATGTGAATGTTGTCATCCATGATATCAGAGTGTATCCACGAACAACTTTTACCAACTTTGCTCACACCATTTTCATCCTGACACCAAATAGGGTTGAGATATTAAAAATCAATAAGACTTGATTCACCATGTATATATGATTTTTAAAGTTGATCTACGGGAACTGACTTTGACAGAAAGCCATCTTCACATGTTTATTGAAGGTAGAATGTGGAATAGACCCACCTTGAACATGTACAGAAACTTGGCAAAATCATCTGGGATGTACTTGTCAACTTTCTCTATGAGTGTGCTAGGAATTGGATCTCCCTACAAGGTGAAAGAAGGTAATTATAGTTAATAGCCAACACTTGCTACAACTTAACACGTTCTGAAAAAGTAACAGACAAAAACCTTCTTGTAGAAGGGACAGAAATACCATTTAATCAAGCGACTTGAGACATCCTTCTTTTTCTTGAATAGAGTTCTAATGAATATATCCCATTCAGCAGGAATGTTTGATTTATGGGGAACAGCTTCCATACTACCGTTGGTGAATGGAAAATCTGATCCCTGTCAATATCTGAGAAAGTTGAGATATTAAGAGGTGGATGGGGCAAGAGATGGAGGTTACGGAGCTGCTCTCCCAGGAAGGAAGCTAAGTTCAGTTCATCTTCCCGTGACACAGTATCTCTTCTGCAAAGTTCAATAAAAACCATGACCAATTTGTGCTAATGCTTCATATGACATATCTAAAACAGGAGAGAGGAAAAAAAAAACAAAAAATAAGAGGATTGAAACTAAGAGAGAACTTAAACTATAGCACTTACAACTCTGCATATATTTTTCCTTTGCATCGTTTTGTTATGAGATATGGCCATATCCTTGTATATTCAGCTGAACTGATGGATTCGTTTGTTGAGACCCCAGCTTTTCTGTATTCAAATTGTTTCTTCCTCCATACACCAAAAGGAGAAACATCTCCTTTGACCTTCTCCGGAATAAAATTGCAGTTAGCAATCACATCAGGAACTCTGATGCCATCCCAAGGTACAATTTTATACGTTCCATGTTCAAGATAAATGATCCCACTTGCCAAAACGTCAGGTACTTGATTTTTCAGAGGGGAGTTGACTTTGCCTAGGAGACTGTAGAACTCAAGCTGTAAATGCGCACTAAGATATTAGATGGATGTCAAAAATGCAGCAAGAAAAGCATAGTACAAGTAAGATTTTATACCTCAGCACCTAATCCATAAAGTGACGTTTCCAGTCCTTCCTCAACAAAAATTTTGATTACGCAGTTGCTCATGAGATAAACCTGTTGGAAAAAGACACATCAGATAATCTTAACCAGAATGCATAGGCATATAAGAACATCTGTGCCTCAATACTCATAGCATTCGTTGTTATTGTATGATGCTACAGTAGTTAACATTTGAACTTAACAAGTTCTTTGACTCTAATGAATCAACAAAATAATAATAAAAAGATGGATCCCAACAGAATACTATTTTCTGCGAAACCCTCAACATCATCGATTAAATCTCCTAAACCCTCACTCGTTAACATAACTTTCGAGGGGCAAAGTGATAATGTGTAGAGAATACTTAAAGTTAGTAAATTAAGAGTAATATAGAGGAACCTTTTTTATGCTAGTAAAACTGGTTTACCATGGCTCGCCATTGGTTTCCTTATAGTGCAAGTATGTTTACTCTAACTATGGAGACGTCAGTGCAGATAAGTATTTAAAATTGTCACATTATATTAGATGAGAAACAAAATTAACTTACAGGATTGCTACCCGTGCCAACTGGAAGCCTCTCATCATCTGTTGGAGAAGGCAATTTGTGGAAGGCACAAATTTCTGCCAGGGATTCTGACCATTTGCTAGCATTTAGTGCGAGACATGCTCCCTGACATTCACAAGAACAAATAATTGAATTATAAGTAGAATGTATAGGAAATGAAACCGGAGCTTCAGCTTATCACAAACCAAAAAGAAATAACTTGAGCATAGGAGAGAACAACCCAAGTTTTCTAGACATGAGGTAGAAGGAAACCTCTCAAAGGTAGATGTACATATTTGGCCAAAAAGCCTACCAGTTTAGACATATGACTGAACAAAGAAAATAATAATTTTGTCTTCCGGAAAGATTCTTGTTTGATTGATTAATATCACAGAGGACAACCATCAAGTGTAAAAAACTTAATGTTCCAGACACTCATCAAGCTCTTCATAGAGAAATGAATATCAAAGTAATACAACTACAGTATTTGTAGACAGATAAAATGAGCATTCTAGAAATTGGCAATGATATATATATCATTGGCAATTTCTTCATTGCAACATTTGTCTGTGTGTATATCAGCCAATTTGGATAGCTAAAGAATAGGGTAATAAGAAAAGTACCTTCCAGATCAAGTCTCTCATTCCTGGTTTTCCAACCCAAAGCTTGAATAACCATTCTCTCATTTCTCGTTGCCCTATGCAATTGCCTGAGCTCCAAGGAGAGTTGTAATGATCTCTCTCTTCATCCAGATACATGGCTAAGAAATTTACATCATAAGAAAAACCCTGAGCACCATTACTAGTTCTTTCAGTACTAGGATATTCTCCAGGTTTGAGAGTTCTGACTCTTTTTACTTTCCTAGTCATATCTGAGGAATTATTATCATCTTTATCATAGAGTATATGATTTGTGGAATCCTCAATACTGCCTTCATCATCTGCAAGTAATCCAGCACGGCAAACTCCCTTATGATGATAACCAGGTGCCATATCCAAGCACACAAATTCAAAGTTCTTAGAATTCACAAAGTTCTGGGTAACAGCAATAGATGGTTCAAGATTTAGGACACAGTGCCACCATCCACTTGGAACGAAAATCGTCTCCCCCGGCATTTGGGTGCACTCTATGGGCTTGTCTTCATCAGCAAGAAGTGGATAAAAATCTAGCCACCACTGAAGACATGAACAAATAAATAAACAAAAGATAACTTTATAAACTGCAAACAACAGATATTATGAGAAGTTGCAGAGGACTAACTAGGGTATCTAAATAAATACCTGCAACGAAGTTGGAGTTTCAATATTGACATCACCGTCTTCTTCGTTTACATGTACTGTGACACCTATAGGTACCCTTCCTGGAGGATACAAGGCCCACCTAAACAAACAGAACAGCTGATTAGCTCCTGGATGTCAGTTATTTTAATTGCAGAAGGAGAAAAAGAGCAAAAATTTTCATCGAATAAAAAAAAAATGAATAGCATAAGATCATGACCAAATCATCCACAGACATACAATAGAGGAGAATGTATAAGCATGCAACAGATCAACATTCCAAAATGACGAAGGGCTTCTCGTGTTTGTGTGTGGGAGGGGGGCTGAGGAGAGGAAAGGAATAAAGAAAGCTCAACAAACCAAAGTAAACCCAATCATTCACCTTTCTTACAAAGAAGCAAATATGCCCAGCAAGTATGCAAGTTAACAACAGCATTGCAGGAGCCTTTACGACAAAAAAGTGGAAGAATATAGTATTTTCAAAGCATGCAAGATTTAAACCAAACCAAAGTCCTTAACTGCATGCAAGCACGGCAAAATACATTAACACTATCAAATTCACAAATGCATGAGCTTACTAAGAAGAGAGAAAAAGAAGAAGTAGGTTTTACCTTTTACGACCACATAGAAGTGTATTCCAGGCACTGGTCAGAGCTGGATCAACATGCCAAGAAGCACCAGACCTCTGGGGACCAATAATGAGCCATCTAAATGGAGGTCGCTTATCTTTGTCCAAAACATCAAAAAAGTCCTCTTGAAATAGATAAGGTACACTGTAATCTTTCAACAAGCCAGGTTCAACCTCTCCAAACTGTTTAAGAAAGAAGTCACTTCACATATCAAAAGAAGAAAAGGAATAATATGAAAATTAACAACCTCTCGACCACACAGAGACCAAGTGAGTACCTTGTGATCAAAGATATAAAGTGGATCCTCATCATGCTGAACCTTCATATATGAAACATAATCTTTGAATGTCATTGAGATTTTACGTGAGCTCCTTTGAGAAATCTTGAAAGCTGTATCTCCATAATTCTGCAATAAGTGGTCAAGTGTCCATGTACGCCTTGCAGGCCATGCATCAGCTAATCCAGTGAGCAAAACCTGATAAAGTTATCAGCAACAGTCTATGTGAATAACATAAACACCATCTGTAGGTTCTAGCATAGTAGTACTGATTAAAAATCTCTAAAGTACAAGGCCAATCCATTAATGAAACAGTTTGGTAAAAAAGGTCAAATCAGTAAACCGCAGGGTTACTCTCCCTTACCATCAAAACTCAGTGGTTTTCTGCAAGCCTCGTTGAGTTCATACGACACATTCTCCCTGCACGAAACGCACAACAAAATAAGTTCTCATAATTTTGCTATCAAATGAAAACCATAACTACGAAAACTCAACCATAAAATCCGAGACATACAAATGCAGCACAGTCTTCTTCCACGATGCTTTGTACTGGAGCGGACCATTCAGTGCGTTGAGGCATAATGTCAACCAGAGTGGCTCTTCATTGCAAAGTATATACATCACACTGCATATAAACACAGATAAGAATTCGATATTCTATACACAAAATAATAATCAAAATCCACAAACAAAATCTCACGAGCAACATTTTCAAATTCTATATCCGAAAATTCAAATTTCACAGAGAGAATCGAGGAACGAACCTGCTAACGCAAGAGAGGCGAGCAACGTCGCGAGGAGAGAGCAACTCCAAGACGGCACAGATGAGCTCGTCGGAGAGGACTAGGAAGTTTCCGAGGGCGTCCGACCGGCGATCTCTTGGCCGGAAGGAAGGGGCTTCGGAAACCTCCATCGGAGAAGTGCACGCTGAACTTTCGGTTGGGTCGAAAATTTGGTTCGGCCCGGTTCGGTTTCGAATTCGGCCATTTTAATTTTTGGCCCATTTCATTATAGATTATTAAATTTTCACCTGCTTTGTAGGACTTTTGTTGGGACCAATTTTAAGTCTTTGATTCTTTCAACTGACCAACCAAAAACATTCATAACATTCAACTATGCAATCAACTCGAGCTAAATAAAAGCGCGGCAAGCTAATGAAAATACAGGAATCTGATAGAAGACTAATCATTTTTACTAACGTTAGCCATTTTTTAGTTAAATTTTAATCGAAATAGCTAAAAAGTCATTTTGGCTAGTCACTTTAGAAATATGTTTGTATCAGTGCTCTCTATTTTAGTTAATTTTGAATTTATATTATTATTTAAATAAAGATTAAATAGTTTAAATGTATTTATAAATTACATAAAATAACTCAAAATGAATTTTTTAAATTATAGATCTGGCTCTCTATATTTATGAGCGATTTAGCTAAAAATTATAATGAAAAGTCATTTAGGAGTCTGATGCAAATGTTAAAATAGATAAAAAAAAAAAAAAACTAAACATGCTCTCTAAAATAGCTGAGGAGCCAAAATAAAGAGTCCACTAAAAATGCTCTAAAAGTGCAGCAAGCTAATAAAAGTCCATCAATACTGTACTAATAAAAGTCGATCAGTTTCGTACTAATAAAAATCCATCACCAACAGCAAATAAAAGAGTCTTTGATTTAAGCAAACAAAAGTCTTAAAACTTCATGTCTTCAACAAGCAATACCTTGCATCCATCATATAGTCTCTTCGGGTAGTTCACCAACATCTGTTACACCAGATTTTGATTCATATTCACAATGTCAGACTCCAAGTTTTCTACATATTCACAAAGATGTAAAGTCAAACAAAACACAAAAATTAAACAGTGACAAGAACAAAATAGAAGTAATTTACCTGCATTCATCTTTTCCAATTCAGCGTACTGCCCCATTTCAATCCTAATTAGCTCCTTGAACAGTGGCTTACTCGTAGCCCTTAACCAATCACTTGAACAAACAAGCGCCTCAACCATTTTAGGGGTCAAACTTACTCTAACTGGATCCAGAATTCTCTTTCCAAGATTGAATACGCTTTCAGCAGCTACTATTGATGCAAGTACAACCATAGCATCCCTTGCAATGTATGATAGAATTGGAAATCTCACATAATTATATTTCTACCAATCCAATAGTTGAAAGCTTTGATTTGAAGAGCTTATATGAAATGTATCAATACACAAAAATATTGATGTGTATGGCTATGCATGCCATAATGATTTTTCAATGTTTTAAACTATACAAAGTTTAAATGTATCAATTTCTTTATATTGTTATTGTTTAGCAAATACTCGATGTTTGAATTTGAGCTTATGAGTTTGTTTTCACCTTATTATATATGGTAAGGCTTAATCAAAATTACCAAGCTTTGTTGGTATTGTTTTAACTTTGCAGGTATGAAAATTTGTGGTGAGCCCCTATATGCAAAGCACAAATGGTCTCACTTCGGTGATGACATGTCAAACTGCTATACATGATACATGTATTTTTACCACATACATGACTGAAGCTTGCAACAGTTTTTGTTGCCTGACAAAGTTTTTAACGAGGCAACAGTAAATGAGGCCAATATTGGTGGACATCCAAGGAGAAGTGTTGTAAATAAATATATAGCTGTCCACATGAATACTCATTAATTATGTATTTTGATGTAAAATCTACCTTTATATAAAAGAGACTAATAAGATCATTCATACACTTCTACTTCCTCATAACTATTATCTCTTTATTTTACTTTCTCCCTAATTTATAACTGCAGTCATACTATAATTTGATAATCAAAAGAGATCCATTGACTTTATGAATTCCTTTGCTTGTGGGATCAGCTTCTTACGAAAGGAAATTAAAAATAAAAAGATTATATAAGGGATTAATGCAACTAGCTGTATTGCATATGAAAGGAGTTCTCCGACCAATTAATAATTCAAAAGCCAGTGTACTAAAATCTTAACGAATCAGTTGACATGGCGCAATTTCAGGGTCAATCTAATTTTGGAAATTTTTGTTTCTACTATTTTAGTCTCTATCACTCCCCTGCATATACATCCAGTTTTTGCATGTTAGCTACTGCACGCCTATCAAGCAGTTATATTACGATTATCGATCAAGTCAATTTTTTTTAATCTGATAATCAAGTCAATTAAAACAATTTGAGTGATACGTGGTCTTTCTCTTGATAAATCTAATTTTTACGTTATTTTTTATTATATCAAATTACTGTCACTCCATGAGCCAACTAGAATCTGATCAATTAATAACTCTAAAGCCACCGAACTTAAATAGTTTTACTATTTAACAATACAATAACAGCTCGGTTGATCATGTGGCGCATCACATGTTGATCATTAAAGTCTGACACAGTTTCAGGCTCCATCTATTATCCCTTAAATTTTTGTTTCTACTCTTTTTGGACGACCTCATAGGCTCATACTCAATGAACAGCAACAAGCCTTTCCTTTTAATTTTTTTTTTTTAGGAAATTATTTTTTTAATTGCCGAGTTGTTAATTATTTTACTTCACAGTCCACACTGATACTTGTAATTGGAGTTGTATGTATCTATAAATATGAAGTTCTACCCAATGCCTACTGTCCTGTGCACATATTGGCATCTAGGAGCAGCAGCATTTTTGAAGTGAGTACAATTGAATTCATTCAAATTACTTTCTTAATTCTACTTTTCTTGTTTTCACGTATGCTCGACATAGGTTCGATTAACCTCTTGGTCGGATAAATTTTCAGATTGATAGCTAGCATGGAAAGTATTCAAGTTGGCTCTAATGCACTTATTTTGGAAGTTCTTAACCGCGATAACTATAAACATTGGAGTTCGCGGTTAGAAACTTATTTGTTGGCTGAAGATCTCTGGGAGGTTGTTGAAGCAATCCCGCCAAAACTCGAAGATGATCAAGCCGAATATAAGGCTTGGACCAAAAAGAATGCAAAGGCTTTGTATGCAATCCAAAATTCATGCGGGAGGGAGCTGTTCTCTTTCATAAGTGAAATTAAGATGGCAAAAGGCGCCTGGGAGGCTTTGGAACGAGAGTGCAAACCTGTGCAAGGTATGCTCTTGGTCAACTACAATACATTTTCATTAGTAATAATTTGTTGTTAATTCTCAATATCGAATTATGTGCCGTTTTGCTTCTTGCAGTACTCATCATCTTTTATTAATAAACTTATCTGTTGTCTACTGCTAATAAAAATGGATAGAATTGTGATAAAACTAGCTAGTTAGAAAAAAATTGGGATGGAGGAAAGTGATAAAAATTAATGAAGATAACAACTTTTGCAAAACAATTGCCCTGCAGGATATGATGAGAACAATGCCGACCACTTAGTGCACTATGAATCGTTCATAGAATCATTGAGCAGTGGTGATTGGGATAAGGCAAAGAAGTGTCTTGGAGAAGTTGATGTCCGTAGTGTATCAGTAGTAAAAACAGTATACAGATATGGCGGAGAAATAGCTCTTCATGTAGCAGCCAAGGAAGGGCATGCACATATCGTGAAAGAGTTGGTGCATTTGATGACACAAGAAGATTTGAAAACAAAAACCGCACAAGGTCACACAGCTCTTCACGTAGCAGCATGGATGGGGCATGTGCATGTTGTGAAAGAGTTACCGGTGCCGTTGATGGGAGAAGTAAGAGACAAGGATGGTGACACGGCTCTTCATATAGCAGTCCAAGAAGGGCAGGCCGATGTTGTGAAAGAGTTGGTGTCGTTGATGAGACAAGAAGACTTGAAAATAAAAAACGATGCTGGTTACACAGCTCTTCACCTAGCAGTCAATAAGGGGAACGTGCCTATGGTCAAAGAGTTAGTTACAAAAGAAAAAGGTAATCTCATCTTTTCAAATTAAAGACTCGATCGATCAATTGCAGTCTTCAACCGATTTTTGTTTTCTCTTGTTATTACATTAATTTTTCTTGATCCATGTCAAGTAAATTACAAACAGAAAAAGATGCTGGATAAATGATTTAGTCACTACTAGCAAAATAACAACACACACGGATTTACTGTAGTTAAAAGCCACAGATATCCGTGTNGAAATAGAAATACTGACAGAATCCGTGTGAAATGAGCATAATGGGGCCCACAATAATTTATACAAACAAGTATCAAACGGAATCCGTGTGAATAAACAACAGTCACAGAGATCTGTGTAAAAACTAAAACATTTTCACACGGATACTGTGTGAAAAACAATTCACACGGATTTCTGTACGTATTATAAATTAGTTTATTTCGAAATTATTAATTTTTTATGTTATGTGAATTATGGAGGGACAAATTTCCGTTACAATAAGTATTTGATACAGATTTCTGTGTGAAATGAGTAATACACACGGATTTCCGTGTGAAAATGTTGACACAGTAATCCATGTGAAAAGCCAAAAAAGAGACTGCACACAGAAATCCGTGTGAATAAACAACAGTAACTGATGTCTGTGTAAAAACTAAAACCTTTTCACACGGATATCTGTGTGAAAATAACAATTAGCTACAAAATTCCGTGTGAAAAAGTATAGGTGTATATCATTACTAGCAAAATAACAACACACACGGATTTACTGTAGTTAAAAGCCACAGATATCCGTGTGAAATAGAAATACTGACAGAAATCCGTGTGAAATGAGCATAATGGGGCCCACAATAATTTATACAATAACAATATCAACGGAAATCCGTGTGAATAAACAACAGTCACAGATATCTGTGTAAAAACTAAAACATTTTCACACGGATTTCTGTACGTATTATAAATTAGTTTATTTCGAAATTATTAATTTTTTATATTATGTGAATTGGGGACAAATTTTCCGTTACAATAAGTATTTGATACAGATTTTCTGTGTGAAATGAGTAATCACACGGATTTCCGTGTGAAAATGTTGACACAGTAATCCGTGTGAAAAGCCAAAAAAGAGACTCACACGAAATCCGTGTGAATAAACAACAGTAACTGATGTCTGTGTAAAAACTAAAACCTTTTCACACGGATATCTGTGTGAAAATAACAATTAGCTACAAAATTCCGTGAAAAAGTATAGGTGTATATCATTACTACAAAATAACAACACACACGGATTTACTGTAGTTAAAAGCCACAGATATCCGTGTGAAATAGAAACTAACAGTAATCCGTGTGAAATGAGCATAACGGATACTGACACAATAATTTATACAATCAAATATCAACGGAAATCCGTGTGCATAAACAACAGTCACAGATATCTGTGTAAAAACTAACACATTTTCACACGGATATCTGTGTGAAAAACAATTCACATGGATTTTTGTACGTATTATAAATTAGTTTATTTCAAAATCATTAATTTTTTATGTTATGTGAATTATGGAGGGACGGATTTCCGTTACAATAAGTATTTGATACAGATTTCTGTGTGAAATGAGTAATACACACGGATTTCCGTGTGAAAATGTTGACACAGTAATCTGTGTGAAAAATGAGACTGCACACAGAAATCCATGTGAATAAACAACAGTAACTGATGTCTGTGTAACAACAGTAACTGAATTTTGTAGCTAATTGTTATTTTCACACGGATATAACAATTAGCTACAAAATTTCGTGTGAAAAAATATAGGTGTATATAAGGTTGACCATTTATTTCATATCGAAATAACGGCGGATTGAGTTATTTTTTTTACACAATACCTATTAATACACTATAAATAGATGGGTAATGTCAAATTTATTGAATTTCAATTTTGATTTATTGGTTTGCACAAAAATTCTTATATGTCTACTAATGTGGTATAACTAGTTTATTAGTTGTAATGAAAAGTATACATTCCATGAGCAACAATGTTGAGGAAATTGAATTTATCAAAATCGACCGTTGGATGTTATCATGATAAGAATAAATGGTTATTTTCAAAATTTCAGCTATTTTCGTCGTCGTTTGGGTTTCGATCTAGTAGGTCAACCCTAAACCTTAAATACTACATAAAACTAATATACTCACAACCGCTCACTTGTAACTTATTTTTTTGATCTGTAAACTCTCATACTCTCATGTGTCGAAGCTATATCAACTAATGTAAAAATTTCTGGAATATTTATCTCCTCAAGTGTCGGCTCCCCTTAGGGAAGTAGAAGTGTTTAAAGGGTTGACCGGTTTATTTCATGTCAAAATAATGGCGGATCGGGTTAATTTTTTCACACAATACATATTAATACACTATAAATAGACAGGTAATGTCAAATTTATTGATTTCCAGTTTCGAGTATTTAGATCGAACGAAATCCTTATGTGCCTACCAATGTTGTTTAACTGGTTTATTAGTTATAATGAAAAGTATACATTCCATAAGCAACAATGCGTAGGAAATAGAGTTTATCAAAATCGACCGTAGGATGTTATCTTGATAAGAATAAATGGTTGTGTTCAAAATTTCAGCTATTTTCGTCGTCGTTTGAGTTTCGATCTACTAGGTCAATCCTAAACCTTAAATAGTACATAAAACTATTATGCTCATAACCGCTCACTCATAACTTATTTTTTTGATCGGTAAACTCTCATGCTCTCATGTGTCGAAGCTATATCAACTAATGTAAAAATTTCTGAAATTTTATCTCCTCAAGGGTCGGCTTCCCTTAGGGAAGTAGAAGCGTTTAAATGGTTGACCGGTTTTTGGTACAGACATCTGTGTGAAATGAGTAACACACACGGATATCTGTGTGAAATGTTAACACGGAAATCCGTGTGAAAAGAATCATGAGCTACAGAATTCCGTGTGAAAACTCTATTAGCTACAGAATTCCGTTACAATAAGTTTTTAATACAGAATACTAAGTGAAATGAGCAACACACGAATATCTGTGTCAAAAAAAAATTAGCTACTAAATTCCGTGTGAAAAAATAGAATAGAGACAGAATTCCGTGTAAACAATAATTAACATGACAGTTATATATTACCGAGATAAATACACACGAATATCAGTGGTAAATATATATGTATCTCACACGGATTTCCGTGGTAAATTTTTCCCTGCTCACTTTTTTGGAACAAATTCAATTTCCCTCCCCTAGTAGTATTACACACGGATTTCCGTGGATTACTGAGCTACATACACACGGATATCAGTAGCAAAGGTAAATGTATTTCACACGGATTTCCGTGGAAATTCCGCTTATAACCAGCAAATTGATCCAAATCTGAAGCATATCGATCTATGTCCTTCTCCCCCACCCCTAAAGCGTATCGATGTCCTTCTCCCCCAAATCGATTCAGCCTTATCTGAGGTCTGGAAGCGGTCGTAGGCAACAACAATTTGATATCTCCCCCAATTTCGAAGCGGTGTCTCCGCCCATTGCTGCCTCTCTCTGCCTCCCCCTCTCTCTCATATCCCAGCTCCACTTCTCTGCCTCCCTCTCTCTCATCTCCAAATTGTTTTGGTTTAATGGAGGACAGAGGAACTAGATCTGTTTTCTCTCTCCTCCGACACCCACTTCCGGTCACCACCGTGACTCACCTCCACCATCACAGACCTCACCGACCTCCGACGAGTTTAACGCTGCCTCGAGGAGTAAGTGTAGGTGAGCTGTAGTTGATGCCACTATATGCCAATAACAAGCTTGAACTCCTTCACAATTTTTTTTTTTTAATAAGCATAATATAGCATAAAATAGGTTTGGTTTGTAATTTGGTTGAGTTTAGTACAGCCGTGAAACTGCTTAATCATGTTGCAGGTCAGGGAATTTCGACAAGGCATGGAGAAATTTGTTTGAATCGTGGTGGCCGGAGCTAGCTTAATCATGTTGCAGAGCTAGCTTCGCTGCCCTCATTTGATGGGTGCCTTGGTGAAATCAAGATTTCAGGTACTAGCTATTAGCGTGGTTGCTTTAGTATTTTCCTTACTACGTGAAGTTCTGTTGAAAGCAGGATGAATGCTATCAGTTCAAGCTTCTGTAGGAGCTTGATTAGCATCTTCACCTACTTGTTTTGAACTGAATGAAAATATGTCTCTCATATTATTATACGCCTAGAAAAGGTGTCTACCTTTACAGTGAAGTTGAAAGAGTTTTGTTTTTTCCATTCAGCATACTTGCTTATCTGCTATGTGGTTTATCTAATCATTTGTGTTTCTTCTATGCAGACTCTTTATTGGAATTGATAGGTTGTGAGGGTGACATGGCTACTTCAACTTGTGAATATTCCAAACTATATCACCATTGTCTACACTTTGGTTACTTTGTGCAGTAAGTTTGCAATTTGATGAGACCGTAGTCCCATGTCCTTCCAAGAATGGAGGACTGGGTCACATATTGAAATTTTACTTCGTTATCCATTTGCATATACAGACTTCAATGTTCTTGTCTTTATGCAAAATTTATGTTATTAGATTGTGTTCTTATCTTTATGCAGATGCCTGAGACTTCAAAATGTTTTCTGTGATGAAGAAATTTGTGTAAGTTACTCTCATGTTAGATGCCAACAGAGATTTCCTAATTATATTAAACCTTAGTTTGACAACACCTTATCTACATCTGAAAAAAAATTGTGTTACTATTTCCCAAGTTTAAAAGTCTTAAGCATCTATTGTGGAAGTTTTGTGAGGCATGCTATGAATCTGTCCGGTCAAACCATATTTGTGCTAAATGTCATTTTTGCATGCTTGAATTCTAATTTTGTGTCCCTATAGCCTCCCTATGCCATCTGCTGGTTAAAAAATTAAAAAGAAAGACGTCATTAAAGTTGTGAGGAATACCATGATAAACAAGGCCGAAGATATGCATTGGCCAGAAGTGGCCTTCCCCTAAAGCTTCATATATGCTTGCTTATATACTTGTTGAAATTAATGGCTGGAATTGGTTTATTCACAACTGTAATATAATCTGTTGCAGCACCTATTGAGGAACAGCAAATAGCAGAGCTTGGAACTAAGGTGGATAAGATCCAAGGAGCATGTAAGCTCATTTCTTTCTCTTTGAATGTTCAATAAATAGGCTACGATTGCAAGCTTCTTTCTCAAGGACAGAACACTTCACCAAGAAATAATGCAATTTTTCTGAAAATTTTTGTAGCCTTAAGTTGTTTGCTTTAGTGAGTAGGTGATATGATGACTACGGTAGAACCTTGTATTTGAAAAAGTAAAATAGACAATGCATAGAGAGATACCTCTCTCATGCTGGGAAATATATGTTTTACTTTTACATGCTATACCAAATCACAAAGTAAACTAGAACTGTTCATTCCATATGATTCTCATGTATATATCCATATCTGATTCTTTAAGCTAGTAGCCAACTCATGTTCAATAAATATTACAGAGATCAGACTTATATGTTTTTGCTATGTGCTGGTTTAACCAAATGCCTGATGCCATATACATTTTTACAGATTACTGGATTATGCAAGCTTCTCAACCAGAACAGCGAAAGTTTAACGTCGCTTGAATTCATTCACTGTACACTTTCTTCAGCTACTATATATCACAGCTTCTATCACAGCAAGTTGTAGTTCTCTATCCCCAACAATTCGGTAAGGAGATTATAAAACGAGTGATGTAAATTTTATTAAAACAAGTTGATAGCAGTGATTGTTCAATGATTCCATATAATTAGGATTCCTATGTTTTTTGAATCCATTTGGTATGTCCGATGTCACTAGTGCATTTAATATAAAATAGACCAAAAGCTCACAACTGATGCCCGTTTCTTGAATTCTTAGGTCTTGGAAGGAGGGAAATATTTCAGCTAACGAGAAATTCGTGCAAGTTTATATTTGCTTATGATGGAGTGAAGAGAGAATTAAAGGAGATTTTTAGTTCACCAGAACAGAAGCTCGACCAATCTTTCGAATTTAGGGGCATATGCAGAAACGCTGATCATTTCTTTAGTTGTATTATCAACTGTTATTGACATCTTTAGAATGATATTTGTTTTCTTCAAGTAATGCAGAATCTTCATTGGTTCCTAATTAATTAGCAGATTTTTTTTTTTTTTTTTTTTTTTTAATTTTTTTTTTTATAAATGCTATCACTTTTACACACAGAAATCAGTGAGAGTTAGGGTAAAAGAATTTGACACAGAAATCCGTGTGAGATAGGAAGTTATTCACACGGAAAAAATAATCCGTGTGAGATGAGTATATATTTGACACGGAAATCCGTGTGAGATAGGTAAACATTTGCTACAGAAATCCGTGTGAAATAGAGTTGTTCACACGGACTGTGTTTCATTACGGTAATTTATATTTATGGAAAGATAGTGGGGCCCACGTAAGTATTTCACACGGACAACATAATCCGTGTGAGATGAGCATTACCCCCCCCTCCAAACCGCACGGTAACACCAATCTGTGCGTGTACTGTGCGTAAAGGCTATCACACACTGAAATCCGTGTGTAAAAGTCTTATTACCCACAGATTAAAATCCGTGGGTAATTGTTGTTTTGCTAGTAGTGAGTATAATTCAGGGTAAAACAAAACAACTTTGAATTGTCTGTAGGACAAGCAATTATATTAAATTGAGTATATGACAAACTAATACAAATTTAATTCATTTGCAGGTGAGAATAATATTGGCGACGACGACTTTGAGGGTTATATACCGTTTACCACCTATGTGCAAAATGGTGAGTGGGATAAGGCAAATGAGTGTCTTAGAGAACTAGATAATCCATGCAGTGCAATAACAACAGTAGATCCAAGAGACGACTACCGAGACACTGCTCTTCACGTAGCAGCCCGGGAAGGGCATTTGGATGTTATCAAAGGATTGGTGTTGTTGTTGAAAATGAGACAAGAAGATTTAGAATTGAAAACCGCTGAAGATTTCACAACATTTGGTTCTGGTATAACTTTAGGGGTCAGTGAAGAATTCCTCACGGAAAGGGCCAAATACATGGTTGAACAGTGTGAGAGAACACTTGGCAGCCTTTTGGAGATACAAAACGCTGAAGGGTCCACAGCTCTTCACCTAGCAGTACTGCAGGGGTATGGGGATGTTGTGAAAGAGTTGGTGCCAGTAATGAGAAAAGAAGGTTTAGAAATAAAAGACGCTGATGGAGACACAGCTCTTAACATTGCAATCTTACAAAGGCATGTGGATATTGCGAAGGAGTTGGTGCAATCGATGAGACAAGAAGGTTTGGAAATAAAAAACAAAGAGGGTTCCGATGCTCTTCACCGAGCAGCATTGAAGGGATATGTAGATATTGTGAAAGAGTTGGTGCCAGTAATGAGAAAAGAAGGTTTAGAAATAAAAGACACTGATGGAGACACAGCTCTTAACATTGCAATCTTACAAGGGCATGTGGATATTGCAAAGGAGTTGGTGCAATCGATGAGACAAGAAGGTTTGGAAATAAAAAACAAAGAGGGTTCTGATGCTCTTCACCGAGCAGCATTGAAGGGATATGTAGATATTGTGAAAGAGTTGGTGCCAGTAATGAGAAAAGAAGGTTTAGAAATAAAAGACGCTGATGGAGACACAGCTCTTAACATTGCAATCTTACAAGGGCATGTGGATATTGCAAAGGAGTTGGTGCAATCGATGAGACAAGAAGGTTTGGAAATAAAAAACAAAAACGGTTCCAATGCTCTTCACCAAGCGGTCAACAATGGGCATATGCATTTTGCTAAAGAGTTGATGGCATTGATGAGACCAGAGGCTTTGGAAGAAAAAGACGGTGAAGGTTATACAGCTTTAAGTATTGCTATTTTATGTTTCAAGGATGGAGACGTTTGCGAAATGGCTAAATACATGGCTGAAAAGAATGTTAAAGTACTTGGCATACCCTCCGCTCCCGATGATGAGATTCCAGTTGTCAGAGCTTGTCGTTCTAGTAAATGGAAGTCGGCTCGCTATATGTATTCTGTCACTCCACTTGAAGTGCTCGAGGGACCCAATGGCAGTGATCTTATTTGCTTTTGTCTCAATTCTAGCAAAACGATTGGTAAGACTACTTTCACTTTTTATAAGTAAGACTTGAATGAATAGAATTTTAACCATCTGGAAAGACTAGTTGCTTAATATATGATTAACTTTTTCACTCGCTTACACACGTTTAAATTATTTCTTATTCTATATATCTGCAAATTCATTTTAAACTAATTGTTAAAATATTTTTTTTGCTTCCGATTCAAAGTTGGCAAAATATAGAAATTTTTAACCATCTGGAAAGACTAGTTGCTTAATATATGATTAACTTTTTCACTCGCTTACACCGTTTAAATATTTCTTATTCTATATATCTGCAAATTCATTTTAAACTAATTGTTAAAATATTTTTTTTTGCTTCCGATTCAAAGTTGGCAAAATATAAAAATGCAATTAAATAATAAATAAAAAAATCTACAAGTGCGCGCATTCACCTTTGTATATTCATGTTTTTTTTTTTAATTTATCATATTATAATAAAGAGAACTCACTTTGTCAGTTGAATTACTACACCTTTAGACTATAAATTATTTTGAATTACTTTTTAATAAAAAAAAATTATATTTTTAGATTATTTCTCCCTAAGATCTCTCACTCTCCCTCTAACCCTTCACCCTATGTTTTCTACACATTATTTTTTTATTTTAATTTTTAAAATAAAAGGCACACACAGTGCGTGTTTTTCTTCTAGTATTAAATTAAGAAAGGGTATAATAAGATTTTAAAATAAAAGGCACACATATAGTGCGTGTTTTCCTTCTAGTATTAAATTAAGAAAGGGTATATATTAACTGTTTTCTAGGTAGTTTGCTTAATCTATAGAATTATTAAGAGAGGTGGCTTTGTTTCCCCACTTTGTCTAAAACTTCTCATAACATCATTTTCAATTAAAAAAGTTTAATAAAATAGGGATATAATAGTAATTAGCAAAGTCAATATATAAATAATAATTAGGACCCATATTTTTCACCCACTTTCTTTCAACGATAATTTTTTTAATTTAAAAATAAAGCATGACTTCTCCAATATTATTCTAAAAATAATAATAATAATAAATAAATAAATAAAAAGACACTTCCCCAACATCTTTATAATAATTAACTAAATGATCGAGTCATCCGGTGTGTGTATAGTGTCTAGTATATTGTAGATGGAGCACACTGTGTGTAGGGTTAAAAAGAGTATGTGGAGAAAAACATGGGAGTCTGAGGTTTGGGTTTATTTTGTGGGGAGTGAAATTCACACTCCCCAATTTACAATCCAAACTTCATGTTTCCTTTTATAGTATGTTAACATCACATGTTTACAATCTACACTACAAAATGACAAAACTTAAGATAACTAAAAATGAAACATAGAGTGTGGATTGTAAAATGTGGAGTGTGGATTTCACTTCCCTATTTTGTTACTTTTTATTTGACTTAATTGTGTTCTCTAAATAAATTGATATCAAATGTATTTTAATATAAAAAGGGTACATATGTTAAGAAAGGTAGTTTTGGTTGACAAAATGTATTCTCTTAAATATAGTATAGATGATGATGATGATGATGAGGACGATGATGATGATATATGATTATATTATATGATACATGATAATTGTTGTGCAATTCTTTTGCTTTCACTCTACTTTAGATTTGGCATGGGACTTGCTTCAACGTTGCCCAAATTTGGCATTCACTATCACTAAACCGCCTGATAAAACTAGTCCTATGTTGAAATTGGCTCGTATGCATTTTGCATTCTTAAGTGGAACACGACTCACATGCTGGCAAAGGTGGCTTTATGATTGTGAGTACAAAACACTTCATTTTCTTTTGTCTTAATATTAAGTAATTAATATTCATTTTATTAACAGTTAGAAGTACATAACAATTACTCATTTATGAATCGAACTCAAGACCTCTACTTACAAAGGAAAGAATAATGTTGTTAGACCATATGATAGTGGGTAAAACAATCATTATCTTATATTTGTAAAATAAAAAATATTATTCGATCAAACAAAATTATATTCAACATTCCGAGTAGTAGTAGATTCCCCAAAATCCTAAAGAAAGAAAAAAAATCATTAATTCATAATACAACAAGTGAGAACGAGTTGAACCCTAGCTTTCGGGTTTTGTGCAAATCGGCAGTGCCTGATCGTCCAAATTAGATGCCAATTTAGGCCAGGCGAGGTTGATTCTCTGGGTGTTGCTCTTGGTGTGAGGAGAGGGGTTGAGGAAGCTGACATTGATTCGTCGAGTCTGCGATCTCAAGTTGTGGTCTTTGTCGATCAATGTGAGAAATGGTGATCGAATTTCCTTGGAGAAAACGTGTCGGGAAGAGTCGCTGGTTCTGGTGTAGGGAGAGAGTTTTAAGGTCGGTTTCTGATTTTGATTCAACGAGGCTGTTGATCGGAGTTGAGTTGGATTTGCGAGTGGAGGAGATCGGTTTAATCTGGTGATTGGGTATCGGTGTTATGGTTAGCTGATTGGTGCTCGGCTGCATTCCAATGGTGGTGGGAATGGCAGGCTGGGGTGGGCGTCCTCTGGACTTGACGACGGTGCTGCGAGCACAAGATGATGATCTTCTGGGTTAGGTTTGGCATCAGGATTTGGGCCTGGGCCATTTGGGTGCTTTTGGGCCCATGAGAGTAGGTCTTGTTCTCCTTAGAATTGGGCCAAGTGGGAGGGTGTCTTGACACGCTCATCCATTAATTAGTACTTTAGGCTGGCCTGGCCTGAGAATTTGACCTACTTGGGTGGTGTTGGGCCTTTTATGGTCTCTAAAATGTCAGTTTAATTTAGATCATGATTCCACTGGAATTAGTAACTATCTGGAGTTGGACCGTGAAAGTGGCTTATGGATGAGGACTTGGCTCCTATTTGTTTGCTGGGAAGTAGCATTATGTTTCGTACCACAATTACGTGAGGCGGATGGAGGGCTAGTTGATGATTTTTCCCTAGAAGACACGGAGTTAATCTTTATTTATAGGTTCGCTATAAAAATTGAGCTCAATTTGCCTTGTCATGAGTTGCAGTGCTTAGATATGAATTTTGGTTGTTGCCCTGCCTATTTCTATCTGTAAGTATTTGTAGTCTCTGTCTTTTTAACTGGTCATCTAATCCAATGAAGCACTTATTTCAAAAAAAAAAAAAACACCAAGTGAAGAAAATATATATGCTGATAACGAATAAAAATATTTATAATCTGTAAATTCACTAAATTCAAATATCTTTTGCACGTAAAAGTAGAGAACTACAAATTACAATATGAAGAGATGAGGTCTTCTTCAACAGCAGCCACAAGTGGTAAGACACAAATTCTCAAAAAATTTCTAAACATATACCGATTTTATAATTAATTAAAACTTCACCATGAACTTAAAACTAGTTGACCAATTTTTTTATTTTTTATTTCTAAACTAATGAACTGAATTTAATATAGTGAAACCTTGTTAAATGAATGTTCGATAAATTAATAAAAAATTTCTCCTGTCCCAACTTGAGCCATTGTACTAAAATAATAACCTCGCTAAATGCATATAATAATAATTTTTGTAGTATTCTTTAGGACCTAGTGAATATATAAATATTAATAATTGATGAAATACATCAAAGAAATAGCTTAAAATTCAAAATACCTACTAAGAAACTTTTAACAACTTTTATTTTTTCAATTTAGCTATTTTCTAGGTCACTAATCTCAGTTATCGAAAGCTGTCAGAAAACTCAGCAATGAGCACATTTTCAAGATTCAATATACACATCTACAAGTCAATAGTCCACAAGATTTCAAGTCATTTGGACTAATAAATCCTAGTAAAATTTGGAGCTTTACCTGATTTCCCCTTAAAGGAATTAATCTTCTGAATATGACATACCTTGTAATAGAAGTGGATATGCATTCTTCATTTAAGCAAGTTCCCAAGTAACTTCTTCTGTGACATGGTTCCACACACATATCTTAACTAGATTGATATGTTTGGAGTGAAGTACTTATTCGATTCTTTACAATCTAAAATATGAACGGTTGTTTTTTTAAAACATATGTCATATTTTGATAGGGAAATTTTTTACAAACAGTACATGAAGTTTTTGCCACTGATAATTAAGCTTCCTTAAGTTCCAAAAATTAGCAATCTGGACTAACAAACCCAACACACATTTCGTACATGCCGTCAATAAGACCATTAACTTTATGTCATTATACATTTTTCAAAGGGTAGTTTGGTATCTTCATAGTCTCTCTCTCTCTCCCTCTCACTCATATTTTTCAAGAGCTAAGAGCTTCTTCAAAATCCTGGGCTTCGTCTCCTAGCTCTCTCCTTCATTGCTGGCAGAGCGATGGAGACCAATTCCCCATCATCTTCTTCACTTCCCTTGCCCAAAGCTAGGGTTAGCGCTCTTCCAATTTCCCCAACCACTCCTTTACAAACTCATAATCCCTATTCACTCCCCTCCCCCTCCTCTTCTTCTGCATCAATTTCACCCCCAGAGCTTCAACCTTCCACCAAATCCCAAATCTTGATCAATTATACTCCAAACACTGCAACGAGGTCGTTCCCAAATCGGAGACAACCTCATATATATATATATATATACTTACAGTTATGTTTATTTGGTCACCCAAATAATAATGCTTAAGATTAAAAGAATGTAGTTTGTGTATATTTTAATCTCAATTTATAATATAAAATCAATAGAAGTGGTTATCCACAAATTGATACAATTACCAACTGTATTGTAATGTTGATTCTTTGAAATATAGAGTACATCAAAGATTCTTATTTCAAATTAATGATTCAATTTTCATTGTGCATCTATGTTCTTTTTCTTTTTTATGCAATAGGTATATACATACGAGAAGTTGATCATGTTAACATTCATGATATATCTATAAATGTTGCCGAATCAACAGAAGGTCATAGCAATAAAAGGGATTTCATTTCCTCAGGTACGTTGTACATGTACATAAGATCATAATACATATTGATGAGAGATCTTCAATCTGCAATATAATTTTCTCTGCAGCACCAAGATCTCTTACCTTGTTCTACCATCCAACCCTTCAAAATCGTAAACAAACATATATATACTATTTGTTTGTTTTATTTTGTTTTGATAAATTAAAATTGGTTCATGCAAGTAGTTCATTAATGAAGTAAATCAAGTTTGATATTTTCCCTATTCTGTCTTAAATTATATGTTGTTACAGCACACACGAACACACTCAGTCATAATTATAATTGACATATTACTTTTAAGAGCTTGGTCCAACATATCTGAATTTGCAATGCAGTTATGAGTTTATATAGAAGATTTGCTAAGAGCCTCTATATATTTTGCGGTATGCTACATCCACACCCCTTATTTTTATTTTTAATCTATTTTTTAAATGTAATATTTTAAAGAAAATAACAAAGTTTAAATTTGTTTTCAATGTCGACCTAGGAATCCATTGTATATATGAAATGAAATCGACACATAAGTGGATCTTTCAATTTCTACATTGCATGGGTGAAGCGACAAGAATTGATAATCTCACACCGGATCAACTTGACATGGTGCAAAAATCAATCTTCAAAGCTATAGAACAAGGGCATCATGAGTTTGTTACTGAACTGTGTAAAGCAAATCCAAAACTAATCTTGGACATTGAAGATGAAAAGGGGAGGAACATATTTCATTTTGCCATCGAAAATCGTCAAAAAGAGGTTTATAGTCTTATATATGGGCTTGAAGAAGAAAAGCGACATGAGATTGCAGCTTGGTTTTTGAACTCTGGCAGTATGCTACATTTTGCCGCGAATTTATCCTCACTTCCACAATTTGATGATATTCAAGATGCAAGTTTGCAAATGCAAAGAGAACTACAATGGTTTAAGGTAAGATCAAGTCTCTCATTATACACCTACACACACATATATACATTTACTTTTCGAATTTACATTTTTATGAAAGTAATGTTCCAGCAATTATTTCGTAGGAAAAACAAAAAATAACCATGTGTTTATCACTGTGATTGTGACGAAAATGTGCACCCAATTGAACTGCGGGAAAACTAATTTACTCTCCATGGAATATTTTTTAGTGGAAAACAACAAAGTTGCATAATAATAAAGAAAACAATAGGAGATAAAACATATATAGCTGGATGAAATACAACTGAAAATTAACATATGCAATAATTCAGATGACTAAACAATCCCATATAAACCAATCTAATGACCTCCTCAGGAAATCAATATTAATCCCTCCACCTAAAAGAATTTCTTTTACTATTATGAAAGAATCTTTTTTATTATCATGAAAGAAGACGTGTTATTTGAATGAGCAATAATGTTCACATAGTCAATATAGTGACCAAAAAAATTATGTTCAACCATCTTTAGATATAAATCTAATAGCGGAAATATTTATTCTTAGGTTGAGTTGTTTTGTTTTGCACCATTTGATCTACTTCTAATAGTGATTGAGCATAATTTTCTTAGTCTTACTAAATTGGATCCTTAGTCAATTAGAAGTTGTCAGAAATTATAAATCCAAAGCCGGAAGATGCATAGAGGTCAAAAACCATATTAAATTTTGTAACTGGATCAAGACCTGACCTGGTTCCATAAAGCATCTCCAAAAGCCTCTCGAAGCCTAATCCCAGTTTGAACTGAATGCTAGAGTTGAAATTGAGTTTGACAAAAGGCGCACTATACCTAATACCATTTTTATTTACATTCATATGTTTAAGTCTTTATTCAATTTAATGTAGGAGGTGGAAAGTGTTATACCTCTCGACTATCATGAATCTCGAAATCATTCAGACAATATAACAGCACATGAACTATTTACCAAGAATCACAAGAAATTGATAGAGGTTGCAGAAAATTCGACGAAAGGAACAGCAACTTCTTGTACAGTTGTAGGTGCTCTAATTGTTACAATGACGTTTGCTGTAGCTTTCACAGTTCCTGGGGGAAATAATGATAACACAGGCCTTCCCTTGGTACTATATAGAAAGTTGTTCAAGGTTCTTATAGTTTCAGATACTATATCACTTGTTTCTTCCACAACTTCAGTGATTACATTCCTGGGAGTACTCACTTCACGTTATGCAAAAGATGATTTCCTCAAATCTTTGCCCACAAAGATGATGATTGGCCTGTTCACACTTTTTTTCTCTATTGCCACCATGATGATTGCATTTTCTTGTGCACTTGTCATTGTGCTTGACGGAGAAGCATGGATTGTTATACCAAGTATTTTGTTTGCTAGTGTTCCAGCCATATCATTTGTATGGTTATTGTTTCCTCTCCTCGGAAAAATTTTCATGTCTACTTATGGACCTGGAATATTTGACAAAAGAAATAAAGTCAAACCCTGATTTAATAATTTGATGCTATTTTTGATATGGGTCTTATTAGCCTAGGTTTCATGTAATATGTTATGTAAAAGTCTAGTAGTCATGTTTTTTCTTTAATGGGAAGAGGTTTCAACCTAGCTAGGTGCCTCATTGCTGCACCTTAATATCTTATAGTAGTCATGTTAGTATTTTTTTTTTATTTTTTAAGGAAGTGATGTAAGAGCTAACTCACCGCTCTTACCCGAATTTATTATAATCAAGAAAAAAAAAAGACACATAGCAAGGAGGGCTAGACCAAACCTTGCCAAGAGAAAACACAAAATTGGAAAGTACGTATGATAATTCCCAAGGACTTGGAAGACAAAAGATCCTTGAGAAGCGGGGGACTAGGTCAAGACCGCTTCCAAAACAAACATAGTACTAAAAGACAAGAAAAAGAGGCACTCCTTATCTTTTTTTGCTTTTTCCACCCATAAAAATAAGGTAACCCTCCCACTATGAAAAATGGCAATTTAAAAAGCTCAAATAATCAGCTTGTAGAAACCTATGGAGCTCAGTAGGAGGATTATCATACCAAGTAAACGTTGCACTTAGAATTCCCAGATTTGCCATCTTGTCAGCTACAACATTACCTTCTCTAAAAATATGACTACATTGAGAAACAATTTGCGCGAACGAACTCTTAAATCCCATGGAGGAGAAAAAGACCTAGAAGAGAAGCAAGCTACCACGCTAATAGTCACTTTCCAACCATAAATAGAACCACCCTATAGCAAAGGCAATTTCGATAGCCAATATAACATCATAAAGTTCAGAATAAAAGGAAGAATTTTAGCCAAGTGACTGACAAAAACTCCCTAAAAAACCACCTAAGGGATCGTGAAACACACCCCCACAAGCTGCCGGGCTTGGATTGTGAATTTGATTGTGATTGTGAAATTGATCATGTAATTACTTTTACTCAAGTTATCATTGGTCTACTAATTACTCCTTTATAGGTATTACGTATTCAATTCTACTAATTACTCCTCAGTTTTCTAAACTACGTCAGTCTCAATTTTGCCCCTTTAAATTTGAAAAGAAAATGAACCACTTCTATTTTCAATTAGCACTGCCGTCGAGGTAGCTTAGATCTGCACCTTGTGATGGTTTTCTTTGGTTCTGGTTCGTTTCACTGCACTGCCAGTCTACCATGGAGGTGGATCAAGTCTCTTGTGGTTTTTTCTATTTGGTTATGTTAAATAACCATATACATGCTCACAACATATGCACACAATCATAAAAGGGATTAAGGCTTACCTTCAGCAATCACTGGCATGGATTCCATCTTATGCAGCTGCAAACACGAACACTGAATATAGTCTTCTGTTACTTACCAACTTGCTTCTCAATGGACAGAACAATATGCAAAACGTCGGTAGTAATCAGGGACCAATTCATCTGTATATATAGGTGACTTAACCTCAAGAAGCTTCCCATTAAAGCTATCCATATCGGTTTAGGTTTCCTAGTTAGATTCTTAATGTAACACTTCATTGTATCTTTCTTGCAGACTAAGAATAGGATTACTTACCTTAATGAATAGATACACTGCTTCATTAAGTTACAAGTATTGATTTACTGTTTGTATCCATGTTAAACTAGGATTGATATTAAGCTAATCATCAATTACTTTATGATGATATGTGTTATGTCCATATTTGATCTTACAATCTCCCCCTTGGACTCACACATATCATGCTCGATGATTTGCAAGAGAACATCAAAACCTACTTAACTTACTGAAGTGCGCGCCAGATAACAAACTCAAATCGAAAATCCATTCCAACATGGTCAGATCACAGTTACTTATGCAGAGCAAGAAACATCATTTTAACAAAAATGCAGAGTTTCAAAACCACAAACATAAGCTCCTGCAATCCACATATGTCAAACCAGAAGTGATACAATATATGTTAATGTGTATCAACAAGTAAACATATATTAGGTCCTACTTTATGTTTCTAAAACCAGAAACTCAAGCAATTTTTCTGAACACTGATGGCTTAAAATTGCTTGAACCTCAACATCATGCTATACATGATTTAAGCCATCTGATAGCAAGTATGATATTCAAAACAAGATGATAATTTCCAAAACAAAACAATAAAGCTGCAGCAAAATCATAATGGAAATACCTCAAAATTTTATTGATAATAAAACTGTCATTACAAATAAGTTGTGATAAACAAAAGTCAAAAATATCACAACTGAAAATACAAGAACTCAAGAACCTTAAAATTTTAAATTGCTCCAACTGCTCTAACTCTCTACTGAACCTAAGCATCTAGATTAGCTAAAACTCCAATGCTTGTTGTATGCTTCTGGAATGCTGCTACTGACAAGGCCTTGGTGAAAGGATGCTAGCTGTGAATTTGTGTCAATATTCAAAACAGCTATTTCACCATGATTTACTCTTTCTCTAACACTGTAATACTTTAGATCAATGTGTTTAGAATTATTTGACCTTTTACTGTTCTTGCTAAAGAAAACTGCAGCCTCATTGTCACAATAAATCACAAGTGTTCTAGGCACAATGTGACTCAATACTTTGGTCTGCATGAGAAAATTCCTAATCCAAAGTCCTTCACACACAGTTTCATATACTGCAATAAATTCAGCTTGCATAGTAGAAGTTGAAACAAGTGTTTGTTTCATGGTTTTCCAAGCAATAGCACCTCCTGCAAGCATGAACACATATCCACAAGTCGACTTCTTGGAGTCTGGATAATTCCCTGCAAAATCCGAGTCTGAGAATCCAATGAGTTTCAGATCCTCCACTTGCCTATAAACTAGCATATGGCTTTTAGTTCTCTGCAGGTATCTCAACACTTTCTTCCCAGCTACCCAATGTTCATGGCCGGATTAGATTGGAATCTTGACAAAATCCCTACTGCAAAAGACAAGTCTGGCCTAGTGCAGACTTGTGCATACATGAGACTTCCTACAAGTCTGGCATAAGGCTTTGACTCCATATTTTCCTTTTCAACATCACTATTGGGACTTTGCTTCTTGGTTAACTTATCTCCTTTGGACATGGGAACTTCTCCAGCTGCACATTCTCCATACCAAACCTCTTTAAAACTTTGGTAATATAATTGTGTTGAGACAAACCAAGTAGTCTCTGTGCCCTATCTCTTTAAATCTCAATACCTAGTACATAGGATGCTTCTCCTAAGTCTTTCATGTCAAATTCCTTGACAGAAAACTCTTGGTATCTTTAAGCAATTTAATGTTACTGCTAGCCAAAAGTATATCATCCACATAGAGTACCAGAAAAATAAAATTGTTCCCAACTGTCTTCAAATAAACACACTCATCAACAAGATTTTCTGTAAATCCAAAAGTAGAAATCACAGAATCAAATTTCTTGTACCACTGTCTAGAAGCTTGTTTTAGGCCATAAATTGATTTTCTTAATTTGCACACTAAGTTTCACTTCCAGCTTGTACAAACCCTTCTGGCTGCCTCATATAAATCACTTCATCTAGTTCACCATTCAAGAAAGCTGTTTTAAACATCCATCTGGTGCAGCTCCATATCAAAATGAGCCACTAAAGCCATGATTATCCTAAACGAGTCTTTTGTAGAAACTGGAGAAAAAGTCTCAGTAAAGTCAATGCCCTCTTTCTGTGTAAAACCCTTGGCAACTAATCTTGCTTTATGTCTCTCTACATTGCCATTTGCATCTCTTTTGGTTTTGAAAACCCATTTACAACCTATAGGCTTCTGGTTGGGGTCAGGTTCAACTAATTCCCAAACTGCATTTTGGCTCATGGAATCAATTTCTGCTTCCATTGCTAGCTGTCATTGATGAGATTCACTACTTTCAATGGCCTGATTAAATGAGTTGGATCATTGTCCTCTGCACAATCCATTTCAATTTCTGCTTCTTGTAGATAAACAATGTAGTCACTCTCTTCCCCTCCATAAGTTGGTTTTCTTGCTCTCTGTGATCTTCTAGGTTGAGCTACTGGATGATTTTGAGGTTCAGTTACTTGACCAGTTACGTGGTCAGTTACTTGACCAGGTACAGTTACTTGGGCAGTTACATGGTCAGTGACATGGGCAGTGACTTGACCAGGTACAGTTACTTGATCAGTGACATGGTCAGTGACATGGGCAGTGACTTGATCAGGTACAGTTACATGGTCAGTGACTCGGTCAGTGACATGGTCAGAGACTTGACCAGGTACAGTTACTTGGTCAGTGACATGGTCAGTTACTTGACCAGTTACTCGACCAGGTACAGTTACTTGGTCAGTGACATGGTCAGTTACGTGACCAGTTGACATGATCAGTTAAATCTTGTTCTAAAGGCAATGCTACACTTAAATTCTCATCTGACACAATTTCCTCAAAATCTGAGGTTAAATCCTCAAGGTTTGTATTGTGAACTTTTTCACTTAGAAACTTTACTTGATGTGTTTCAAAAATTCTAGGTGAATGATGAGCATAATATAATTTATAGCCTTTAGATTTATCTGGATAACCTATAAAATAGCAACTAACAGTTTTGGGGTCAAGTTTATTCAAGCTTGGATTATAAATCCTAGCTTCTGCATGACATCCCCAAACATGACTGATGAAGACTAGGTTTCCTGCCACACCAAAGCTCAAAAGCAGTATTTTCTATGGCTTTGCTAGGTGTCCTGTTGCAAATATAATTTGCAGTTTTTAAAGCCTCACCCCACGAGAAATTTAGGCAAACCAGTTGTGCACATCATACATCTAACCATGTTCAAAAGAGTCCTATTCTTTCTCTCTGCAACACCATTTGTTGTGGATATAGGGTGTTGTGTATTGAGCTTTAATTCCATTGTCTTGCAAAAACAAGGCAAATGGACCCTTTTGTTGGCCGGATTCAGTGTACTTTCCATAGAACTCTCCCCCTCTATCTGACCTCACTGTTTTGATTTTCTTTTCTAGTTGATTTTCTACCTCAGACTTAAAGATTTGAAAGGCTTTCATGCTTGTGCCTTTTCTGAAAGTAGATAAATATAACTGTATCTAGAAAAGTCATCAATGAATGTGATAAAATACACTTCCCACAGATAGTTTGATGCCTAAATGGTCCACATATATCAGTGTGTATGAGTTCTAATAAATTTTGGCTTCTATATGCAGTTTTCTTTCTTGTGTTGGTTATTTTTCCCTTAAAACATTCCACACAATCTGTTAGATCAGAAAAATCAAGTTCATTTAGGATTTTGTTTTTCACCAATATTTTCAGTCTCTCTTTTGAAACATGGCCGAGTCTTCTATGCCATAAAAATGCAGACTTTTCATTTAGTTTGGTTCTTTTAAACACCTGTTAAAGTGCTAGTACTGTTTGTGTTATCTTCAACAAGTAAAATTTCTTGTTGAGCCATTGAACATTAACTGTAAATAATCATTCAAAAACACCAGAACCAATTTGAACAGAATTTTTAGAAATAAGAATTCCTTACTATCCATAACAAGTCTACAACCAGATTTTACTAAAAGAGAAACTGAAACCAAGTTCCTTCTCATGGAAGGACATAAAAAACATTGTCCAAAACTAATAATTTCCTAATCCTAGATCAAGCTTTAAGGTTCCAATAGCCTGATTGCCACTCTCATGCCATTGCCTACACACAGGTTCACTTCATCACTTTTTGGGATTCTCCTCCTTATGAATCCCTGCAAAGAATTAGTAATATGAATAGGTGAGCCTGAATCTATCCACCAAGACTGTGGTTCAACATTTATAAGATTAATTTCTAAAGAAAAAACTGTATTAGAAAAAATCTTACCCTTTTTGGCTAACCAATTTTTATAGCCAGTGCAGTCCTTTTCATGTGTCCTACTCTTTTGCAAAGTAGCATTGAACCTAAATGGCCTGTTTTCCTTGGCCACTGCAGCTGTTGAACTCTTAGTTATGGCTTTGGTAGGCTTGAGCTTATTCTGGGGCTTTTTCTTCTTAGGCTTCTCTATGAGATTTATGGCTGTAGCAGGTTCTTTTTTTCCTTGATCCTAGCTTCCTCATCAACACAGATGGATATAAGTTCATCTAAAGTCCAGTTTCCCTTTTGAGAGTTGTAACTGGTCCTAAGATGACTAAAACTGTTAGGCAAGGAATGAAGTGCAATGCACTACCTGTTCATCCCTAACCCCCATCAAAAGCTCCCTGAGTCTGCCATTTATATTGATCATCTTCATAATATGTTCTCTAACTCCCCCTGAACCCATGTACTTCAAATCATGAAACTCCTTGGTTAGTCTAGCTGCTTCTGCCTTTTCACTTTCTTTAAACTTAGCACCTATGAGTTCCAGAAAATCTGATGCTAGCTCAGGCTCTTCTATACTTCCCCTGACAGTCTTGGACATAGAGGTACGAATGAGAGTCTTAGCCATTCTATTGGATCTATGCCACTTCTTGTAAAGGTCAGTTTCTTTCTTGGTGCTCTTTTCATTCAACTCTATAGGCTTATCCTCAGTAAAGCAATAGTCTATATTCTCATGCATTCCCATATAGTTCTCTACAGAATCTAGCCAAGCTCTATAGTTGGTTCCAGTTAACATCAAGACACTGTTCAAGTTCATGTAGGAGTTACCTAAGGAGCAAAACAAAAATCATGTGAGTTCTTATTTGTAAAGAAAATAACATTAAGTTTTCTGCGTTTATTTAGCTTTAAGCAACCAAAACAAGAACATACAGAAAACCTAAACAATCCATACTTGCATTCATATAAGTCCATAACCAAAAAACAATGTTAAGCAACACTTTTGAGCAGAAGCATAACATTCTGGAGTTCTTTATCAATATGCCATGTTCAATGAAAACAAGTTTATCCAAAGAAATTATCCACATCTTTAGACAGAAGAAAAATTTCTAAGTATCCGAATTTATTTTCATCAAGCATGCATATTGCTGTTTTGTATTCTAAAACCATACTTGACCACTTCTTTGGAAGATAAAACTGAAGCATAGTTTTAAAACAAAAAACACAATTTCAGTTTGTCACTCGATCAGATACTTGATTAGTGACCTGACCAGTTACACGTCAGTGACCTGACCAGTTACACGGTCAGTGACCTGACCAGTTTACGTGGTCAGTTACCTGATCATTGTTTTCTGCCAACATCAATGAAGAACTTTGTGCATCATAATCACTTATGCCAACAGAAAACCACAAAACCCATGAGCTTTTAACTTTATATTCTACCCAGATTCATCCTTGTAGAAAAATTAAGCTCTCGTATCTGTCAATTTTAATAATGTGTAAACAAATCTGGGAGATTTTGTTCTTCATGCAATTTTACACAATCACAGATACAATACCATATCATCAATCAATTCAACATGCATATTCAAGCATAACCAAAATTGATTTGATTCCAAGAAACCACAGAACAATCAAGAAATTGTAAATTTCATCCGGTCACCATCTACTCTAACCTAACGCACGCCGGGAATGCAACTAGGGTTCTTGAGCACAATCAAAAACACAATTATCATGCTATGAATCGAAATCAATTTCACAGAAAAACCTGTTTTTGCTTTTTCCCCAATTTGCTGCTAAAAATCACAGCGGAAGCATGAATTTGATATTTAACCAGATGCAGCAATCGACTTAAGTAACTTACCTTGATCAGTTACATGACCAGTTACATGGTCAGTTACCTGATCAGTGACTTGGTCAGTTACCTGACCAGTTACTTGATCCGTAAAGCAAAAACCTTTTTTTTTGTTTTTTTTTTTTGTGTTTGTTTTGCAAAACCCTTCAACGATTTTGATACTTGTGAACCTATGCTCTGATACCAATTGTTAAATAACCATATACATGCTCACAACATATGCACACAATCATAAAAGGGATTAAGGCTTACCTTCAGCAATCACTGGCATGGATTCCATCTTATGCAGCTGCAAACACGAACACTGAATATAGTCTTCTGTTACTTACCAACTTGCTTCTCAATGGACAGAACAATATGCAAAACGTCGGTAGTAATCAGGGACCAATTCATCTGTATATATAGGTGACTTAAACCTCAAGAAGCTTCCCATTAAAGCTATCCATAAGCTTCCCATTAAAGCTATCCATATCGGTTTAGGTTTCCTAGTTAGATTCTTAATGTAACACTTCATTGTAATCTTTCTTGCAGACTAAGAATATGATTACTTACCTTAATGAATAGATACACTGCTTCATTAAGTTACAAGTATTGATTCACTGTTTGTATCCATGTTAAACTAGGATTGATATTAAGCTAATCATCAATTACTTTATGATGATATGTGTTATGTCCATATTTGATCTTACAGGTTATGGTTGTTTCATTTTCATAATCCCAAGTCATTCATATTTACTCTTCTATTACTTGCAAGCAAATCAATTGGCCATTTACTCATAAACTGACTTCAGTCTAAATGCCTGGATCATGTAATCATGAATCAATATTAAAACAAGTCAATTGAATAAAAAAAAAAATTTATCGAGATCACACAGTATCCTCAAAGACTTTCTAGGCCGAGAGACTAATCCGTGCCGAGGTCATATCATAACGCTTTCTTCCCCTTCGCCCTTCGCCACCAAGAATAGATTGAGATTTAACTCCAATCAGCGTCGGCCAGATTCAAACCCGAGTGTGAGAGTTCCACACCTAGAAACCCTTATCAACTTGACCACTTGTTGTGGTTAATTGAAGGACTGAAGGACTTTTGATATAGGTAAGTTATTTGCTTTGTGAGAGAGAGAGAGGCTTTGTGAGAGAGAGAGAGAGAGAGAGAGAGAGAGAGAGAGAGAGATTTCTCATCTATTATGGTTTCTATTGGAAGATTAGGATCAGAGGTCAAGATATGGTGGTGAGTTAGGTCACCAATGTCACCGCCCTCTACAAGAAACCCAGCAAAAGACTCCCAGGATCCAAAATAATCAATCTGAACAAAACACAATTGATGTAAATGTTGAGGAACCAGAAGGTGGGCCTAGCACGCGACTTAGGAAAAACCTCCAAAAGAGCAGCTAGAAACCGGTAGGAAAAGGTATAAGAGCATCCAGAAATTGGAAGTAAAAAGGCAAGATAGCAGAAACTTTAGCTATGAAGATAAAGAATGCTTCAGCTATGGAGGCACAAAAATGCTTCAATTGTGAGGGAAAGAGGAAGCATAATTCTTGTGTGACATTGAGGGTTGCACCTTGAGTTTTGGCACGAAACAAGAGCTTAATCTCCACAAGAAAAACTTATGTCTAGTCAAGGGTTTGTTGCATCATTGTCGAGTTCACGAGGATGACTACCCCCTTTGGTGCCCCTGGAAGGGATGCAAGATGACATTCAAGTGGGAATGGGCTCAGACTGAGCACATTAGGGTACACACAGGTACCTATCCCTATGTCTGTGCTTAGCCAAGATGTGGGCAGACCTTCCAGTTTGTGTCAAATTATAGCCGTCATAAGCGGAAGACTGGGCATTCAATAAAGAAAAGCATGAAACAATCGTGATGACTTGATGGTGGAAAGTGGATGTAATCATATAACATGACTAATGAATATGTTATTCGATTGACAAGTTAGTGTTGGATGAGAAATAGGGTTAAGATTTCCCCTATAATTGCTATTTAGAATGACAACAATTTCTGATTTTCCTCCGGCCTTCATATGATTTTTTTTTGGGGGGGGGGGGGGGGGGGGGGGGGTGTTAGAGAGAGAGAGAGAGATTGCTCATCTATTGTGGTTTCTGCTAGAAGATTAGGATTGGAGGTCAAGATATGATGGTGAGCTAGGTCACCAATGTTACTACAAATTAGTGTGATAAAGAGGAAAACTTCTCAATTTTTTAAAGAACCCAATGACTAAAAAACAAAAATAAAAACCCCTTCACCTATCCCATCCTAAAACAAAGCAACTGATTTTAGGATGAAATAGGGTTAAGAGTACAGCGAAGCTTAGTTATTCGAAAAACAAAATAAACTACACAATTTTAGATCAAAGCACTGTCTTGGAACTTTGACCCTTCCACCATTTGTACATCGCAGCAACCAAAACAGGCCCAGCTTCAAACTAAAATAGCATAGGCCTACATCACTCCTCAGAGGCCTGCATCTAGCCAGATCCAAAGGCAAAAAGGAACGATAGTGGGCTAGCCCAGGCAAGCTGCAACCCAGGCAGGCAGAGGCCCATCAACTCATAACCCACCATCTTCACCTTGTCTCCCGTCAGATCGAGATGCAACGCCGGCCATCGAAAGAGCCGTTGCTTGTCACCAATCCAACGACCGACCTCTAGCTTCCACCATCACCATCATCTAAAAAAGAAAAAATCCTTGGACCCTAACCTGGACAGCAAACCGGCAGTCAGACCAGGTTCTTCAAAGCTGCGCCGAAGCTTGGTCTAGGGAACAAAAGTTCACTGCCACGAAACAAAGCAACTGATTTCATCCCTAGGTTTCGTCCCCACAAGGTCGCTCCGAGATGCTCGAAGGCCTCCCTCTAAATTACAAATTTCATCCCTATTGTTTTTTAATCACAGGAAAAAAGTAGTAGCCTTAGTTATCTTAGGATAGCAATACATGTTTATAGGGGTTCCAGCTACTATACTTGTCTTGCTTGGTTATCTTGTTTCAAATTTATATGATATTTTCTTTTTTTTTCTGGTCGCAGTGCTATTTTGCTCTAAATATTTGGTTTTGGGTGTCAGCAACAATTACTCTACATTAGTGACGGTCAGTAGTATTTTTTATTGCTGAGGGTCAGTAACATTTTCATATTGAGAGTTTGCTATTGAGAATACGCAACCTTATTTCTAAAAAGCTAGCAATACACATGTACTAATTTTGTTTGGTTATTTTGTTTCTAAGTGACTTGATCTAATGTAACCACACTTTCCTTTTAGTGACTGACCCTAATCGCGAATATTATTGACAGTCAGTTATATTGATTTTCAGGTGTTAATGCAACAAGTATTCTAATGAAACCCTGAAAGTTTTCTTCAGCAAACATGGAAGCTCTTGTGCAATAGAGAATGACTGCTTTCTAGTTGCTTCTTCAGCTCACTTTGATTGGATAGTTGTTTGGCCTGCGTCTCTCTTCTTTGTCTTTATTTACCTTGTTGGTTTTGTATGTTAAGGTTCGTATGGTATCTAATCAAATTTTATTTATTTATTTTTTTTTTTTAAATTTGGTTATAGGGACTATCAATATTACTTTTCCGCACGAGACTTCAATTTGCATATTCACCACATGAATCTTTGACTGAGACTAATAATCTTATTGGTAAATGACTTTTTATTTAAATGTGAGATTTTCTATCTCCAACAAATTCATATCTTTTGTCGTCCTATTCAATGGCTAGCTCCGGAAGTTAATTTTCTTGCTGTCATGAGAGAGTATTAGTGGGAAATATTGTACATTCCTAGCTCAACAAACCAAGAGTCATTGTAATTACTGTACATCTCTCGGAACTTCATAAGGATGGATAACTGTAGAGCTTAATGTGCAATTCATCCACGAGATGAGTCTGCTAATGAGTTGAGTTGTGCCACAAGGCGATTGACAGGTAGGATTTAGGAGAAGTCTTGTACCAATGTTGAGAAGATGACCGTGAATCAAGTCTGTAGAGCGTCATGGAACGCGTTTGGGGAGAACAATATTAACAAAAAAAAAAAAAAAACACCAAAACAACAAGAGAAAAAAATTCTATCAGACCTATTAAATGGACCGGGTGTGACCAAAAAAGTTTATCAACTCCTGATGTCAGGCTACTGACCCTCTCCAGCACCCTCTTAACTACAAAAACATTCCGTTCTCTAAATTTTGAACAATGAAGCCAATGAACTTTTGATGTTGGCTATTAATCTATTATGCCCTCTCATTAGTCATTACTCTCTACCCTGAGAAATATGCTTACATTTTACATTACGTGCCTCTTAAATAGTCTCAATTTTCAATGAACTCAAAACAAAGGCTGCCTTAACGTTGTGATCGTATTATCTTGAGACTACCGTGAGACATAGCAATAAATTAGAAATAGCAATGGAGAAAAATAAAGAAATAACTAGTGAATAATTCAGAAAGAAACTAGCATATTTATAAATGTCTGCTCTCAAAAATATTACAATGTTGAGGGAGTTTTCGGCTCCAACAAAGAGAGAGATGTGGATGATCCAGGAAAGCCTTTGTAGTTATTTAGCTCACCCCATACAACCTGTTCAACTTCTTCCCATGATTTTGCCATCTTGAGTTCGTCCCAGATACTAAAAATTGCTCCCAGGACATTCTCTTCATGTAGAATACAGTAGCACCTACACACGTGATCCAGAACAAATTCGACCACTGTCATTGTTTGGGCAATATTTCATAAATGGGTAAAATATAAACATCAACGCAATCTCGACCATAACAATCACAGATTACATCAGAAGACAAACACCAGAGAATCAGAACATTTGACTGCTTAAATTCAGATTGTACGCATCCTTTTCAAACAAAAGATATACAAGAATCTTAACGATGTCAAGGCACAATAGTTTAAATGCATCAAGTATTGGTTTGCACTGGAAATTTTTTAATATGTAAAATTACAAGAATCCTATCATTCTCATTCTTATTCTCATTGCCACCTAACTGTACATCTAAGGTACTGCACACTTCAATCTGATGCATACCACATTTTTCTCATGGTTGAGATAGGACATAGATAATTCAGACCATAGAGCCAAATTTTCCTTGATAAATAAGATCATTAACTGATGTATTGAGAAGATATAAATTGACAAAACAGCATAAGCAAGCATACAGAGGGAATCATTACTTACATGGCATGGTAGGAAAGTCGTCCAAACTTGTCGCCACCCTCAATATACTCATGAGGTGATGCTTGTCTTACTAAAGGAAGTTTATAACTATCTAGAAATTGCTTAAGGAGGTAGCAATCACCTCTGAATATATCCAAGTATAAGGGTATCAAATCATAGATGGGATCACCTGAAAATAAATCATTCGAGTCATCAAGATACAGAAAGCCAATAGAGAGCAATAGATCAGAGACATCCCAATTCTATTTCTGCGACTGTCGGTTGTGTAATCGCTGTTGTGTAATCCCAATTCTATTTCTGATACAGAGTTTATGTGTGTACTCTATATCAAGGTCATAGACACATGGAAAAAGTGCATGATGAGAGGGTCCAGATCCCCATATTGCAAAGAAGAACTGAAAACTTACATGTAATAATAGAAATCGAATATTGTAATTTATTAAAAGGTAACCACAAAATGATAAATAAGCACCAACCTATAGAAAGATTACTGAAATCAAGAATGTGGCTAGGGCACCATGTTTTCCTCTCTGCACGGTCACCATCAACATTCAAGGAACCATTATTTACCAGGCAAGTGTCTTTGGCGTTGCCAATGAAGCAAGAATTAAAACCAAATAGTTCCATGTGAATGTTGTCATCCATGATATCAGAGTGTATCCACGAACAACTTTTACCAACTTTGCTTACACCATTTTCATCCTGACCAAATAGGGTGAGATATTAAAAATCAATAAGACTTGATTCACCATGTATATATGGTTTTTAAAGTTGATCTACGGGAAACTGACTTTGACAGAAAGCCATCTTCACATGTTTATTGAAGGTAGAATGTGGAATAGACCCACCTTGAACATGTACAGAAACTTGGCAAAATCATCTGGGATGTACTTGTCAACTTTCTCTATGAGTGTGCTAGGAATTGGATCTCCCCTACAAGGTGAAAGAAGGTAATTATAGTTAATAGCCAACACTTGCTACAACTTAACACGTTCTGAAAAAGTAACAGACAAAAACCTTCTTGTAGAAGGGACAGAAATACCATTTAATCAAGCGACTTGAGACATCCTTCTTTTTCTTGAATAGAGTTCTAATGAATATATCCCATTCAGCAGGAATGTTTGATTTATGGGGAACAGCTTCCATACTACCGTTGGTGAATGGAAAATCTGATCCCTGTTCAATATCTGAGAAAGTTGAGATATTAAGAGGTGGATGGGGCAAGAGATGGAGGTTACGGAGCTGCTCTCCCAGGAAGGAAGCTAAGTTCAGTTCATCTTCCCGTGACACAGTATCTCTTCTGCAAAGTTCAATAAAAACCATGACCAATTTGTGCTAATGCTTCATATGACATATCTAAAACAGGAGAGAGGAAAAAAAAACACAAAAATAAGAGGATTGAAACTAAGAGAGAACTTAAACTATAGCACTTACAACTCTGCATATATTTTTCCTTTGCATCGTTTTGTTATGAGATATGGCCATATCCTTGTATATTCAGCTGAACTGATGGATTCGTTTGTTGAGACCCCAGCTTTTCTGTATTCAAATTGTTTCTTCCTCCATACACCAAAAGGAGAAACATCTCCTTTGACCTTCTCCGGAATAAAATTGCAGTTAGCAATCACATCAGGAACTCTGATGCCATCCCAAGGTACAATTTTATACGTTCCATGTTCAAGATAAATGATCCCACTTGCCAAAACGTCAGGTACTTGATTTTTCAGAGGGGAGTTGACTTTGCCTAGGAGACTGTAGAACTCAAGCTGTAAATGCGCACTAAGATATTAGATGGATGTCAAAAATGCAGCAAGAAAAGCATAGTACAAGTAAGATTTTATACCTCAGCACCTAATCCATAAAGTGACGTTTCCAGTCCTTCCTCAACAAAAATTTTGATTACGCAGTTGCTCATGAGATAAACCTGTTGGAAAAAGACACATCAGATAATCTTAACCAGAATGCATAGGCATATAAGAACATCTGTGCCTCAATACTCATAGCATTCGTTGTTATTGTATGATGCTACAGTAGCTAACATTTGAACTTAACATGTTCTTTGACTCTAATGAATCAACAAAATAATAATAAAAAGATGGATCCCAACAGAATACTATTTTCTGCTAAACCCTCAACATCATCGATTAAATCTCCTAAACCCTCACTCGTTAACATAACTTTCGAGGGGCAAAGTGATAATGTGTAGAGAATACTTAAAGTTAGTAAATTAAGAGTAGTATAGAGGAACCTTTTTTATGCTAGTAAAACTAGTTTACCATGGCTCGCCATTGGTTTCCTTACGGTGCAAGTATGTTTACTCTAACTATGGAGACATCAGTGCAGATAAGTATTTAAAATTATCGCATTATATTAGATGAGAACCAAAATTAACTTACAGGATTGCTACCCGTGCCAACTGGAAGCCTCTCATCATCTGTTGGAGAAGGCAATCTGTGGAAGGCACAAATTTCTGCCAGGGATTCTGACCATTTGCTAGCATTTAGTGCGAGACATGCTCCCTGACATTCCACAAGAACAAATAATTGAATTATAAGTAGAATGTATAGGAAATGAAACCGGAGCTTCAGCTTATCACAAACCAAAAAGAAATAACTTGCGCATAGGAGAGAACAACCCAAGTTTTCAAGACATGATGTAGAAGGAAACCTCTCAAAGGTAGATGTACATATTTGGCCAAAAAGCCTACCAGTTTAGACATATGACTGAACAAAGAAAATAATAATTTTGTCTTCCGGAAAGATTCTTGTTTGATTGATTAATATCACAGAGGACAACCATCAAGTGTAAAAAACTTAATGTTCCAGACACTCATCAAGCTCTTCATAGAGAAATGAATATCAAAGTAATACAACTACAGTATTTGTAGACAGATAAAAATGAGCATTCTAGAAATTGGCAATGATATATATATCATTGGCAATTTCTTCATTGCAACATTTGTCTGTGTGTATATCAGCCAATTTGGATAGCTAAAGAATAGGGTAATAAGAAAAGTACCTTCCAGATCAAGTCTCTCATTCCTGGTTTTCCAACCCAAAGCTTGAATAACCATTCTCTCATTTCTCGTTGCCCTATGCAATTGCCTGAGCTCCAAGGAGAGTTGTAATGATCTCTCTCTTCATCCAGATACATGGCTAAGAAATTTACATCATAAGAAAAACCCTGAGCACCATTACTAGTTCTTTCAGTACTAGGATATTCTCCAGGTTTGAGAGTTCTGACTCTTTTTACTTTCCTAGTCATATCTGAGGAATTATTATCATCTTTATCATAGAGTATATGATTTGTGGAATCCTCAATACTGCCTTCATCATCTGCAAGTAATCCAGCACGGCAAACTCCCTTGTGACGATAACCAGGTGCCATATCCAAGCACACAAATTCAAAGTTCTTAGAATTCACAAAGTTCTGGGTAACAGCAATAGATGGTTCAAGATTTAGGACACAGTGCCACCATCCACTTGGAACGAAAATCGTCTCCCCCGGCATTTGGGTGCACTCTATGGGCTTGTCTTCATCAGCAAGAAGTGGATAAAAATCTAGCCACCACTGAAGACATGAACAAATAAATAAACAAAAGATAACTTTATAAACTGCAAACAACAGATATTATGAGAAGTTGCAGAGGACTAACTAGGGTATCTAAATAAATACCTGCAACGAAGTTGGAGTTTCAATATTGACATCACCGTCTTCTTCGTTTACATGTACTGTGACACCTATAGGTACCCTTCCTGGAGGATACAAGGCCCACCTAAACAAACAGAACAGCTGATTAGCTCCTGGATGTCAGTTATTTTAATTGCAGAAGGAGAAAAAGAGCAAAATAATTTTCATCGAATAAAAAAAAATGAATAGCATAACATCATGACCAAATCATCCACAGACATACAGATAGAGGAGAATGTATAAGCATGTAACAGATCAACATTCCAAAATGACGAAGGGTTTCTCGTGTTTGTGTGTGGGAGGGGGACTGAGGAGAGGAAAGGAATAAAGAAAAGCTCAACAAACCAAAGTAAACCCAATCATTCACCTTTCTTACAAAGAAGCAAATATGCCCAGCAAGTATGCAAGTTAACAACAGCATTGCAGGAGCCTTTACGACAAAAAAGTGGAAGAATATAGTATTTTCAAAGCATGCAAGATTTAAACCAAACCGAAGTCCTAAACTGCATGCAAGCACGGCAAAATACATTAACACTATCAAATTCACAAATGCATGAGCTTACTAAGAAGAGAGAAAAAGAAGAAGTAGGTTTTACCTTTTACGACCACATAGAAGTGTATTCCAGGCACTGGTCAGAGCTGGATCAACATGCCAAGAAGCACCAGACCTCTGGGGACCAATAATGAGCCATCTAAATGGAGGTCGCTTATCTTTGTCCAAAACATCAAAAAAGTCCTCTTGAAATAGATAAGGTACACTGTAATCTTTCAACAAGCCAGGTTCAACCTCTCCAAACTGTTTAAGAAAGAAGTCACTTCACATATCAAAAGAAGAAAAGGAATAATATGAAAATTAACAACCTCTCGACCACACAGAGACCAAGTGAGTACCTTGTGATCGAAGATATAAAGTGGATCCTCATCATGCTGAACCTTCATATATGAAACATAATCTTTGAATGTCATTGAGATTTTACGTGAGCTCCTTTGAGAAATCTTGAAAGCTGTATCTCCATAATTCTGCAATAAGTGGTCAAGTGTCCATGTACGCCTTGCAGGCCATGCATAAGCTAATCCAGTGAGCAAAACCTGATAAAGTTATCAGCAACAGTCAATGTGAACAACATAAACACCATCTGTAGGTTCTAGCATAGTAGTACTGATTAAAAATCTCTAAAGTACAAGGCCAATCCATTAATGAAACAGTTTGGTAAAAAAAGTCAAATCAGTAAACCACAGGGTTACTCTCCCCCTTTTCTAACAAAATGGATGCCTGCAATTATAATCTGAACATTTGGTTCAATCTGCAACGAAAATCTTTTGAGTTACCACAACACATCTTACCAGAAAAATAATCGAGTCGCCAGAAAAACTACGGGAGTATCATCCAAAAAAGAAACGGCCCTATAGTGCATTGTGTACTACAATTTCAGCTAAGAAAATGCTGTAATGCTGATGCCCTTGTGACCAGAATATTTGTGGTGACAGAGAGGGTGGTGGTATCACTGGTGTAGCAGAATTACCAATAAGAAAAATATGGTCTGGTAAAGTATTAGTTGATTGGGGTAGGAACTGGAATAGTAATTTTTTTTTAAGCGCAAAACAAACTGGTTCTCTCTTTGATATGTTATCACTTTCTAGGTTCTCAACACAGACTAGTAGATTTCAATCGGAAAAAAAAATAAAAAATAAAAAACAAAAAAAGTACTAAATCATGATATATGTCCTAGATAGTGTATCATGTAAGAGAATTCTCCTTTCGCAAATTTAAAATCATTTTCTAATAGAAAGATGTGCCCAAACATAATTGAAAAGCAAAAATCGAAATTTGACTTCCACTGTTTTAACTTAATCTGTATTATGAACTAAGAAATGAATCGTTGTCAATATACCGGTTTCTTCCCATCATAATCACAAGAAAACTCTTCCAATGTGATCTCGTCCTTTCTTTCCACATTCCCATTGTCAAAAGAAAAACCATTCAATGTGGTATGACACCTGTATAATCTTCTGTACAAGAACAAAGAGTCGAATCCTGCACCAAGTAGATAGGCAATCACAAACGCCTTCAGCCAGGGAGAAACTCAAAAGAAAGTTTTCAAATCATAGACAAAATGATCCACCACAATGAGGATGCTATTCGAAAGGCATAATATCCTTACCATCAAAACTCAGTGGTTTTCTGCAAGCCTCGTTGAGTTCATACGACACATTCTCCCTGCACGAAATGCACAACAAAATAAGTTCTCATAATTTTGCTATCAAATGAAAACCATAACTACGAAAACTCAACCATAAAATCCGAGACATACAAATGCAGCGCCGTCTTCTTCCAGGAGCCTTTGTACTGGAGCGGACCATTCAGTGTGTTGAGGCATAAACTCAACCAGAGTGGCTCTTCATTGCAAAATATATACATCACACTGCATATAAACACAGATAAGAATTCGATATTCTATACACAAAACAACAATCAAAATCCACAAACAAAATCTCACGAGCAACATTTTCAAATTCTATATCCGAAAATTCAAAATTCACAGAGAGAATCGAGGAACGAACCTGCTAACGCATGAGAGGCGAGCAACGTCGCGAGGAGAGAGCAATTCCAAGACGGCACAGATGAGCTCGTCGGGGAGGACTAGGAAGCTTCCGAGGGCGTCCGGCCGGCGGTCTCTTGGCCGGAAGGGAGGGGCTTCGGAAATCTCCATCGGAAATTGAAAGGTTGAAATTGATAGAGAGAAGCTGTGTGGGGTTTCGGTGGAATTGAGAGTTTAGAGTAAAGGGCAGACGAGGAATACAAACGGCGGTTAAGAGAGGCGGGCTTTTGTGGTTTTGGAGACTTGAGGGAATCGGCGATTGCCGCGTGCGACGTGTTTCGTGTATCGCGCGGCTCTACCGTGTGCGCGTAATTCTCACGCGGATTCGATTTTTAGCGTCTGTTTTTTTTTTTTTTTGGGCGGACCGTGGAGTTAAGGCTGTGGGAGAGTTTTAGAGCAAATTCACCCGTTGGGTCATCGGGTCACCTACTATTCACTGCTTTTTAGTGTATATTTTCATTTTCTGGATCACGAAATACACTAAAAAGCAGTGAATAGTGGATGACCTGGTGACCCAACGAGTGAACTTGCTCTTAAAGGATGGCGTGAATATAGCTTTTTTTTTTTTTTTTTTTTTTTGGACGTGAAAGACGGTGTTCGTAAAAGAGTTGCACTTCTCCATTTCCGACTTGCATGAGGGGGTGTTGAGATGAACAGCCTAACCAGCAGGCTTGTCCGACCAACTATCTCGCACAATGCCACGTCGACAATTGAAGCCAATGAGAGGACATTTTCAGTTCTTTTGCATGAGATATAAGGACATTGGGGAGTATTCACAGCACCGCCGTGCACTTGCACCAACACAAATAAATGGTTAGATTGCATTAAATACACTTCTGTTAATTGATTAGCTATAATTGATAATTTAACGATTCTATATATTTCACTTCTGTTAAACGCTGTCATGTTAATTGATTAGCTATAATTGATAATTTAACGATTCTATATATTTCACTTCTGTTAAACGCTCTCATGACACGATTGCCCTCTCAAAACGTTTTCTTGCTTGCTGTTGTTGTCATGGCATTGTTTACTTAGCGTCCGCGCCTGGCTGCCTGCAGCCTCACTTCGATACATGCACTCGCGGAACTTTCTGATCAAAGATATAACCTATTCCATCAAAGTTAAAGAGTAACCAACGGAACCAATCGCAATCAATTCCATAAGCCATTCCGGCTTCCCTTCCTGATGCATCACACGTAAATCCTTACATACCCATTAAAAACTATGTTATAGATCAATGACCAACGTTTATAGCAACAGAGCTATAAATGTTGAACAAATTTCACAGGGCTAGAATTATGACACGCAGCACCTGGGGTACTCTGGTAGAGCATCGCATATTAAAACTCAAAAAATACTACAGATATTACTTCTTTAATTCAGTCTGTTTATTTTATTTCTCTTTTCCCTTCAAAGTCTCAAACCATATCACTTCCAGTATACACAATACAACACACACAAGGTAAATTAACTCTAGAAACAACAGTGACATATTAACAGTCACTAATACCTTAAAAAAAAAGAAGAAGAAAAAATAACAAACACACGGCTTGACCCTTGAACCGTTCTACAGACCTAAAGAGGCAACAGAGAGTTGTGACTTGATCCTTCGTCTCCTCAGGCGCTCAGCAATAATGAAGGCAAGCTCAAGAGATTGGGAGGCATTTAGCCTCGGGTCACAGTGGGTATGGTAGCGCGAGCTAAGGTCGTCGAATGTCACAGTCCGTGATCCTCCAATGCATTCAGTCACATTCTGGCCCGTCATCTCCAGATGAACACCTCCTGGGTGGCTTCCTTCTTGGTCGTGCACGTCAAAGAATGCTCTGACCTCAGCCTGAACAGAGAAAAAAAAAAAAAAATTAACTTCAATGCAGGTGACAGATTGCTTGTATTAAGAATTTCTAATTCCCACAACTAAATTGACGTTCATTGTTCCTATGAAACAGACAAAATCAGATTATGCAAAGCATTATCCAACCAACCAAAGTAATCAAAATTTAAATGGCCTCATGGAAATCATTGCGCAAAAAGTGAGTAGTTTAATTTTGTTTTTTGAGTACCAGGTGATGCACAAAATGTCACTCCAAATCAATTCTAAAACACCAAATCAATTTTAAAACACTCACTCACCAACCATAGATTACATTTTAAAAATCATCACCAATATATTATCTCTTTTGCCAGTCTCCCCATTCAAAACTTGAATAAACTTCTCTCATATTTCCATCAAACTATTTTACCTAACACTTCAAACAAGTTGTCCCTTTCCCACCTACTACAATGGGACATTGATAAAAAATACAGAGAACTTCGTTTCAAGCTACAGAATGCCCACTGTAGAGGACACTTGAGCTGGTTGCCCCACCTCAACAAACTTCTACAAATGGTCAACAATGTGGAGTCTACTGGATAATGACCAGAAACCCTCTATTAATTTTGGCACTGATTGGTGACAGTGATTAAGTAACTAAAGAGAAATATGCCAATTTGTTCCAAATTTTGCCCATGGGCTGTAATGAATGTCTTTTTCAAAAATGAATGCCAATGGTAAATATGTAAAGTTCAATAAGTATAAACCACTAGTAACCAAAAACAAGGGCATATGGAAACAAACACATACGGAGACAATGTGCAAGCACAATCAATTCTATATCGATTCAGATGGCTATAAAATTGCTAATTTCTACAACATTTATTATTTAGCTTGTTATGTTGCATGGATGCAATACGTACACTTCTTATCATTTTCACAGATAAATCTCTTTCCTAGTTTACCCCTTTTTTCTATAATACGTGGTTTATCCAAAAGAATGTTTAATTCTTGCTTTATTTAAAGTTTGCAGTATTAAGAAACAATTACCCACTTATGATTTGATATCCAAACTACCCTATCCAACCTACATGAGAGCAATGAACCTAAGCAGCTGAAGAATGACAAAGGGTATGAGATAAGTACTATACCCTTATCGCATCAAAAGGGCGTGTCTTGAGACCACATGGAGCCTTGATGGTGTTTCCATGCATAGGGTCGCTGACCCATGTGACAATTTGTCCTGCCCTACGGACTGCCCTAATAAGATGAGGAAGTTTCACTCTCATGTTCTCAGCTCCCATTCTTGTGATCACCGTTATCCTCCCGGCTTTATTTTGAGGATTCAAAATCTCAATGAGCTTAACAAGCTCATTGGGATCCATCTTATCACTCACCTGCATCACAAAGAATGGTCTTATATTAGTCTCCACCACCATAATTAACTTGCATAAGAATGTCATGAACATTAAAGAACAAAAATATGCATGAGTCGTATATAATTAGAGAGTTGGAGTAAACAAATGATGCATTTCAGTTCGGTTTATCACAGAGTTGAAAGTAATAAAGGATCCATCATTCCATTTCAAGATAGCAATAGCCATAATAGTTATTCTGACCAGAAAATTTTAAAAATAAATTGCATATGCCCTCAGATATTCATAAGATGTGGTCATTCATTTCTCGAAAAAAAAAAAAAAAAATTTTAAAAAAGGATCAGACAGACTAAACTCAAATTACCTTGATTCCCAGGGGATTAGCAACACCTCTTAGGAACTCAATATGGGCACCATCCAGTTGCCTGGTTCGCTCACCGACCCAAAGCATATGGGCAGAGCAATCATAGTAGAGCCCAGAAGTTGAGTCCAACCTAGTGAGCGACTGTTCATAAGGCAAAAGCAAGCACTCATGGGATGTCCAGAACTCAGTGGTTGTCATGATAGGATGGTCAACTGTGAGCCCAGCTGCATTCATGAATCCAAGGGCCTCATCAACCCGGTGAGCTAGTTCTCGGTACCTGCCATTCCAAAATCACGGTAAACTTGTTATGAGGTAAAATTGGTACCAAGCCGAACCAAATTAAAACTCGTAATTTGGTATACTTCAAATATTAATTTGGTTTTCTAAATGTTACAAAATGTTAGTTCCCAGTCAGTGTACTGACAATGTCAAGCCCATAATAAATATGTTATTCCCTGATACGGTAATACCTAACAAGACTTAACCAATTTATGCTTAAAATTAACTGATTCTTCCGATGATGCTATTACTAGCCACCAATTTGCTTAAAATCACATCAATCTGATTCTTCCATTGATACTATTATCAGGCACCAACTTGGATGAGTTGTTATGACCTCAAAAGGAAAAGTGATTTTGGATTATTAGGAAGAACAAATCTAAACACCATCGCAATAAAGTGATATCTAACATGCATCATTATCCATCCAAGCGCTGAAAGAATAAACAGTGGATCCAAAATTCACCAGCAAGCACATGATACATATAAAAAAAGTGAAACGGGTCTGCCCTTTAAGCATACAAATGAAACGAAGAATATTCTCTGAGATGCATAACAAAACAAATAACCGAGGCAATGATCATGACTGAGAATATACAACTATATCAATCTCTGACCCACTAAAAATCTATAATTTACCAAGTCTTTCACCCCAGAAATTTACCACGAATTCATGATAGTAAAAACCGAAAGCATACCTGTCACCCTGTTCGCTATGCTCTGTGAAATCCAAGTTCCACTGGGTAACCCTCTGCATAGCCGCATAACCACCGGTTGCGAAGGCCCTGAGAAGGTTGAGAGTCGCCGCAGATTGACAGTAGGCTCTGATCAATCTCTCAGGGTCCGGAGTCCTTGACTTTGAATCAAACGTGTCTCCGTTCACATTGTCCCCTCTGTAACTGGGAAGCTTGACACCATCCTTCTCCTCAAACGGGTCGGATCTCGGCTTCGCAAACTGACCCGCCATCCTTCCCACCTAATAAAAAAAAAAGCCACAACCCAATTCAATTCCTACAATTCTACTGCTCGAAACTTCAAATCAAAAATTCAAAAACCCAAAAAGAAAAATTTGCAGGGCAAAATTTGTGACCTTAATTACTGGCATTTGGCCTCCGAACATCAAAACGACGCCCATCTGGAGCAGAATTCTGAAGGTGTCACGAATATTATTGGCATTGAACTCCTTGAAGCTCTCCGCACAATCCCCACCTTGAAGAAGAAACGCGTTTCCCATGGAAGCCTCAGCGAGACGCTCCTCTAAACTCCTAGCCTCGCCGGCGAAGACGATCGGCGGGAAAGACTCAATCGTCCGGAGCACCGACTCCAGATCCTCCTTATTCGGGTACTCCGGCAATTGCACCGCCTTCTTGGATTTCCAAGTGTCCAAACTCCATTTCGCCGGCACCGCATTCCAGCTCTTCGAACCACTAGACGCCGCAGTTGACGGCGAAGCTGCTGGCACCGTCTGCTGCTTGGTGGACACAGCTGGATTCTTGGCGGGCTCGGCTGCGTGGACGGCGACGATGGGCCTGATGGGCCTGACGGGGAGAGAAGGTTGGTGAGGTTTGGAGGGTAGAAGAGTCGACTGGCTTTGAATGAAGGAAGATTTGGGGGCAATGATTGAGCTGCTGCCCGTGAGAGCCATTGTGTTTTTGGCTTCTGGGTTTTGTTTCAGGTACGAAATGAGAGAGATGGAAATCTCAGAAGGGTACCTGAGAGGAGAATGAAGGACAGAAGGGGAGGGTTTTATAGGGGAAGACAGAGACGCGGTGGTGGGTAGTTGAGAACTTTGAGACCAGGGAGGGAGAGAGAGAGAAGGGTTAGTTTCGGGGTTTTGGAGGATTTGAAGGGTGGTTTGGGGATTTCGAGGGGTTCAACAATTCCCTGTAAAAGTCAATTGCTTGGGAGAAGTTTATGCGTTTGCATGTACCTACTTAAATCCCTCGATGGGTCGAAGTAGGTGGATGAAGACTACAAGCCGCCGGGGAAGCCGAGCTGAGGTTTCTTCTTTCTTTCTTTTTTTGGGTCTAATTAGTGTTTTTCTTTTGTCCGACAATTAATTTTTATTTACATTTACTTTTACGGAATTTCTATTATATGACTCTACATACTTCTTTTGTCTAATGTAGTGCAGCAGAATTATAAAAATCAGGGGCGGCCCTGGGGGTGTTCAAATGGAGCAGCCGCACAAGGCCTCCAGTTCTCGAAGGCCTCTTAGTTCAATTTTTTAATGGCTTTAAAAATATATATATACCAAGAATGTTAGAAGTTACAGAATTGCTATCCAATTCAGTTGGCAACTTTACTTTAAGTTGTTAGGCTTGGTTGGTCTTGGGTTCAACATCTATGGGTGCTTAGCTTTGTTTAATTTTTTCTTTGCCTTTTTTGCGATCTTCTCTCTTCTTTTAATTTTTTCTTTTCATTCCTAAGGCCTCTCTACTTTTTTCTTCGATCTTGTGTTATGTTTCTTGACTTTTTTTTTGTCTTTATATTTTTCCTTCCTTGTTTATGTTTTTAGGCCTCCACTATTTTTTTTCTTCTATTTATACTAGACATTTTTCTTAGTTCTTCTAATTGAGGTCGTGATTAATAAGGCATCATTTAAATTTTCGCACTAGGCCTCTTAATTTTCAGGACCGGCCCTGATAAAAATGGGTGTGATTCTAAATACTTTTCTATCACTTTTTATACCAAATGATGAGGTATTTGTCATAATAATCTTTTAACTGTTATAATTCACAACATGTAATTAAAAAGTTGAAGATCGATGATATGAATGTTTCAGTTGCCTTTTGCCACAGTGGAATATACAATTATTGCTTAAGACGTCGGTGATGCGGTGTCATTTGTCAGTTATATTTGATACTTTTTATGCAAACTGCTTTAGCGATTAAATAACTGCTCGTATGGTCTTACCACAAATGCATGCATTAACTAGATTTGTGCGAGTGGCGAAAATGGTGATTCCGTGATTGTTCCTTTATGGGCTTTTCTTTTATTATATACTCTGTAATGAATGCGTTTTTTCCTAAAAGTTGGTGTTATTTGCTAGGAATTTACTCATCGTCTAATTAGTGTTTTTCTTTTGTCCGGCAACCAATATTTGTTTTTTTTTTTTACTTTAACAAAATTTATATTATGTGACTTTGCAAGTCTATGTACTTCTTTTATCTAATGTAGTGCATGTTTGCAATCCTAAATCTTTTATGAATAACGTGGCAAAATTATAGAAATGTGTGTGATTTTATATATTTTTCATCACTTTTATGTACAGAATGACGTGGTATTTGTCATAATGGTCTTTAACTGTTGTAATTTACAACATGTAATCAAAAGTTGAAGATCGATGATGTAAATGTGTCAATTGTCAGTTTGCCAGAGTACAATGTACAATTATTGCTTAAGATGTTAGTCATATGACGTCATTTGTCAATCATATTTAATACTTTTTCAGCAAACTGCCTTAACGATTACACAATAACACAACTACTCGTATAGTCGTACCACAAATGCATGCATTAACTAGGTTTATGCGAATGGCAAAAATGGTGGTTTGTGCTAGTGATGAAGATTAACTGTTATAATTTACAACATGTAATCAAAATGTTGAAGATCGATGATGTAAATGTGTCAATTGCTAGCTTGCCACAGCACAATGTACAATCATTGTTTAAGATGTCAGTCGTGCGACGTCATTAATATGTATGTCATATTTAATACTTTTAATCAAACTGCCTTAATGATTACATAACTACCCATACGGTCATACTACAAATGCTTGCATTAACTGTACGAGTGGCGAAAATGGTAGTACTTTTTAAGCAAACTATCTTAACGATTACATAACAACTCGTACGGTCGTACCACAAATGCAAGCATTAACTAAGTTTGTGCTAGTGGTGAAATTGGTGGTTTGTGCGAGTGATGAAGATTACAAGCCGCATGGAAAATTGAGCCAAATTAGTTTCATTTCTTATTTTCTTTTTTGTGTCTGATTAGTTTGTTTTTTTACTTTTACAAATTTTTAATTTTATTATTACATATTTCTCTATCGAATTTAGTGCATATTAATAATCATAAGCCTCTCATGAATAGTGTTGCAGAATACTAAAGATAGTTAAGCATTACAGTACTAGCCTTTGATCCGTGCTTTGTCCGGAGAAATAAAACAAGTACTTGATCTTTTCGTCTCAAATTTCAACACCTAAAGAGAATAAAAATTAGGAATTGAACTGCCCATAATAATTTTTGGTTTGAAATTGTGTTTGTCATCCACTTTTTTCTTCTAATTTTCTTTTATTTGATTTTGATAGTTTTACCAATAATTACAATTTTGCATTTTTTTTATATAAATTAAGTTTATCCCAGTCACTTATTTATGACAATTCAAAATTTAGTGAAGTGTGTGACACCCAACTCTGAGTTGTATTTATAATAATAAATTTTTTTATTAATTTTATATAACGGATGTCACATCTGTCATATCAATTTTCAACTGTTACAACATATAATCAAGCCAAATAATATTAAAGACTTACGGTCGAGGATGATATAAATGCGTCAGCCACAACAATATAATTAACTGGCACAATACTCTTGAATCAATACTTGTAAAGGATTTCCTTCTCTCTGTTTTTTTTTGACAAACGACGGTTATAATTTTTCATTTCCAAAGAAACCACAAATGAATAAGTGGATTTTGAGAGAGCCAGCCGAGCTTCCGAGCCAAGCAAAAGGAAATTAGAGAGGGGGGGTGAGATCATGCCCAAGTCACCCACCAACCTTGTTCCACTTCGTGCACCACCCTCCCCTCCTCCTAACCCCAATTACAAAAGCAGCAAGCCCCTCGATGAGCTTACACGTGTCCTGCTACTTGGCAGCATGACATGGCATATTCGCTCCAGTTCTCGAGGTCTGTGTCTGACAAACTGAAGGTTGGTGAATAAATGAGGTCAATCAAACGTAACTTACATCGGAGGTTGGTCCAACTTTGGAAATCTTCAAAAAGAACCCCACGACTTTAATATTGTCGAGAAGAAAAACGTATAGTAGACTATGATGACTCATAAGTCATGTGAGACTTAAAATGTGTAACGTTTTAGTCCATTAAAATTTATATTGTGTAACGTATTTACAAACTTTGAGAATTTAGAGAATGGTCGGAGCATAGGGGTGTGTGTATTTTGTGGGGTGGTAAAATTGTGATTTTTCATTCGAGAGATTATGTGTCCGAGTCTCATCAGTAGAGTTAAAAAAATAAATTGAGCATTGTGATAACTGATTTAGAGTTCCGAAATACAATTGTGACACTGTTACACGCAATATCATCAAATATACGTGCACACAAAATGTGTGCATTCGATTTCCATAGATCATAGGATATTCTGGTCAAATGGAAAAGATTGCGTGGAATGATGATAGTGCACCTGAAAAGTTTCTGCCAGCCCAGTAGGAGAAAAGAAGCCTAAATAGACAACTAAAGCCCATAAGCACACATAGGTGGTCGGTGAGAATTAAGATGAATGAGAAATGGTCCAACACACGTCTCAACAAATCTTCATATGGATAGGGGAAGATCCAAGAGTTGCATCACAATTCACATGCACTCATGTGAGTATAGATAAGTAGCTATAATCCAAAGCTACTGATATGTAGGATAAAGAAACAAGCATATCTAAAATAGATAAATAAATAAAAAATTTTAATGAATGAAGTCCTCAAATCATTAGAATAATCTGACCGTTTAATCACACTCTGTCACGTAGACAATTAACTACATGTAATAATCTGATTATTTAATCACAATCTGTCAGGTAGACAATTAACTACAAGTTTATATATCAAATGACTATATTTTAACCCAAGTACTGACAATACCCCTAAATTTCTTAATATCGAACGTGAGGCTAGACATGAATGAAGGATCAGACCATCTCTAACGGCTCCACTAGAATAATATTTCGCGTGTCATACTCATATTGTCATCTCTTTAGATTGCCTTAAATTATCTAACTGAAAAGTAAAGTAAAATATTTTCGCAGATCAACTATGTCTTAGCATTTCAGTTGAATCGGATGAGAGGACATTGTTTCTATGATTTCGTCTTATAATTCTCTTGTCTGTATTAAGAAAGGAAAAAGGTGAAGTAAAATACTTTGGTTAGGCATATGCAGCTTCCAGACTACCAATAATTTCAGCACACAGGCCACAACAAAAGGACATCAATGAGAGGGATTGTAGAGAAGATAAAGCCAAGAATTTACACCACAAGCTTCTGGAATTTCAAAATGAGGCTAGGAGCTAAAAAAGTAACAAGTAGTAGCTTATGCCAAACTTTCCAAGTAGGTGGCATTAGATGCCTATGATGTGATCCCCAGCATCGCAACCATTGATATGGTTTTTAATATAGACACTGATGCATGTATTTTTACACAGTGACAGTACATGTTTTCCACATTTAGTCATAGTGCTATATTATCAGTTTATCACAATTACAGCAACTCTAATATTATCAGTTTATCACAACTACAGCAACTCTAATGAGAACATTCTGCTCTATATCTCAACTCCATAGAAAACTTTACATAATTTGAGGGAAAGAGTAAACTGCAGTAGAATACTTCAAAGATTTTGAGGGAAAGAAGAACCCACTCACTTTTTCTACTCACCAACATAACAAGGCAAGCATACCCTGTCTGCAAGTTCAAATATTTCTATAAACAGCTACATTATTGACAAATACAAAGTCATTACTCATAAGTCATAACAAACCATGTTTTCCTTTTCAACTGAAAGATTACATATTATCCATAAAACACATTAAGTTCCACAGCAGAAGCATCTGGCAAAGTGCTTGAAGAAAAAAGAGAGAAGCAAACAGTTTGATAAATGAGAAAGACAACTCTAATTTAGGGAGATGGAGGCCAACCGAACCCTCCTTCAGTCTCATGTTCATTTCCTTGATAGAACCTCAACTCAAGCTGCTCAATTCTTCCACCAACATACCATGTCATCATAATTCCCATCATCATCAAAATCATCGTCATCATCCACAGATTCATAGATTAAATGCTCGGAAGAACCATCCGAGTAATCCGAGTTGTCATCCCACTCATTTCCCTCATAGTGATCCTCCATATCAAGAGGCCCTAAAATCTTCACTTTCGGAAACTTCTTCTCCAAGTACTTTTGATTATCATCCAAACACAAATCCAACACCCTCTCAAATCCAAAAATTCGACCTCAGGGCATCTCTCGAGTAATTGAAGAGCCCCTTGTGTGTTGATTTTATGGTATGCCATCTCAAGGTGCTTCAGTCTAGGCATTGTGGTGGCAATGGCATGAGCCTCATCATTCATATGGAAGTCTGGAGAGTCCACTGGATGTAGGTTCCGGCACAGTCCCATGAGCAATTTACAGTTCATTCCGATGGCCTCTAGAGCACGATGACCAATATTATCACAGCAGCTAACGTCCAAGAAGGTGATATTAGAAAAGCTTCCAATTGTCTGTTCTACGACTGAATCACTCATTTCACTTCTTGGTAGTCTCAAGGTCTGAAGGGTATTAGCACTTGCAAAACAAAGAAAAGAGGACTCACATAAGTTGATTATAAAAACCACTCTTATATAGCTATAAACATTTGATCAACACCTGGCATGAAATAGTGATTTGAAAGTATACATAAAAATAGCATCATGAGTAAGCCAGAGGTCCATAACACATAGCTACTAATATTAACCCATTAAGCATTCACAGAGGCAAACTGGTTTGCAAAAATATTTTGAAGTTGAAATATGTAATACAACTGCTTTCTGCTTACTGTTCAGCAATGAAGGAGAAAATCATCATGTCGTTTTGGAGTTCGGAAACACACAGCTTTCTCATTGATCCACAACTTCTTGCAACCAGCATTTGAATCATGCGATCAAGGTGTTGCGGCTGTTTATCACTCCATTCCTCAATGTCTATCTCTTGCCAGCAGTCAGACCCCATAACTGCCTTGCTCCATGGTTTGCAAACCATTGGAATCACTGTTAGCTTCTGCTTAAAAGAAAGGCTGTTGAATATCAGACTCAATGCCTCAGGTATTAATTCATCCCAATGCGGAAAATCACTTGCCATTTCCATCTAGCTGCCTTAAGATACTGAGAAACAAAAATTGGAAAATCAATGCTTACACTGGCCATCAAGCAGAAGGGAAAGAGTGCAAAACAAGACCAGCTATGAACAAGCATAATCCACAAAACCAAGCGGCAGAACCAGGATTTGAAATCAGAATGGGCTGAAACTCTAAGCTAAATTTTTCCCCTTACGAAGAAACAATGCTGATTAATCCTCCAAACGAGAAGCTAAAATACCTGACAGCCTCAATGTCGTTAAATATTCTATTCCATCAAAACCATATACTACAGTTGCTACACCAATCTTATCAATCGTCTTCCATCTAGTGTCCTTCAGGGCAAAATTCCATTTGAGGTTCTCGCCTCTCATGTCTCCTTACCATCTTTTCACAATCTTCCAGCTCGTGTTTTTGGTTGTGTTGCCTTTGTCCATGTACCCAAAAATTAGAGGTCTAAGTTGGATGCCCGGGCCCTTAAGTGTGTGTTTGTTGGCTACGGCGGTCATCAGAAGGGGTACAAGTGTTATCATCCACCCACCAGAAAGTATTATGTCACTATGGATGTTACTTTCTTTGAAGACATGAGTTATTTCTCCTCTTCAGATACAGCTCTTCAGGGGGAATTCATATTTTGAAGAGCTATATCATGGAGAGGGGGAGGAATCAGAGGGAGAAGGAGAAGGTACACAGCCAGGAGGTATTTTGACGGATCCGGTTGAAACTATTAGCTTGCCTCCTCCAGCAGCAGAAGCACCAGTTCCCATCACTCAGAATGAGGTTGAAGACACAACTGCCCCTCCTGCCATCGCTTCTACCCCTGACCCACAGCTTCCTGGTACTGAAGATCATCCATTTGAGGTATGTCCATCCACTGATACTAGTAGTAGTGAGTCTAATGGTAGGCCTCATCAAAAAGCCCGCGGATCAAGTGGGCCGATGGAGGCCCGCCGGCCCGGAGGGCTTTTAGCCCGGCCCGGCCCGTCAAAAAACCCGCAAAAGCCCGCCTTGGTGGGCCGAGGGCCGGCCCGCCTAAAGCCCGCAAAAACCCGGCCCTGCCCGTAGGCCCGGCCCGCCAAGGCCCGCTAGGCCCGGCCATAAAAGCCCGCTAGGCCCGGCCCGTAAAAGCCCGTAAAATATTATATATATATTTGTAGTTATGTGTGTGTGTGTTTATAAATATATACACACACACATAGATATATATTGTGGTGTTTATATATATATATGGTGTGTGTGTGTGTGTGTTTATATATATGTATATATATTATATATGTGTGTGTGTTATATATGTATATTATTTATATATGTGTGGTGTTTTATATATAATATATATATAGAGATATATGTGGTGTGTGTGTGTGTGTGGTGTGTTTATCTGTATATATATTTATATATGTGTGTGTGTTTATCTATATGTATATATATATTTATATGTGTGTGTTTATATCTATAATATATATAGAGATATCTATATATGGGTGTGTGTGTGTGTTTATATATGTCTATATATTTATATATGTGTGTGTGTTATATATATAATATATATATATAGAGATATATACCTGTGTTGTGTGTGTGTGTGTTTATATAGGATATATATAGAGATATATATCTATATATATATATATATGTGTGTGTGTGTTTGTTTATATATATAATATATATATATGAGATATCTATATGTGTGTGTGTGTGTGTTTATATATTGTATATATTTATATATGTGTGTGTTATATATATAATATATAATATATATAGAGATATATATCTCTATATATATGTGTGTGTGTGTGGTGTGTGGAAGTTCTTATACTTCTATTTTCTATATAGAATATGTGCATATATATATTCTACATATCGGTAATCGGTTGACCAATTGATCGGTTCAAAACTATGGTGAAATTGACTAAATTTTTTACCACACGTATAATTTATTGTAATAAACTCATCCAACGGTCGGTTTTTCCATTTTCTTTGAATTGATAGGGGTTGCTCTTTGGAGTGTATGATATATAAATATAGGTTTATAAGAGTAACTACGTTTGACCTAGTTGATCGAATTCGAAACAATAACGAAATTGGCTAGATTTTCTACAATCACCATAAAACATTACAATCTCTCCATCGAGCGGTTGGTTTCTCCGAATTCATTTTCTACTTCATGGTTGCTTTAGAATGAACCTAACACAATTTAAATGCAATATATAAGTCATACAACTAAAGGAACAAAATTGGTATACACCAATGTGTTTGTAATTAAATTAATTTTTTTTATCTTATGTCCACGCACATCCATCGATGGAATATATCAAACGTGATGTGAAAAAATAAGCAAGTTTCGCGGTTGCCACGCCATCGGTCAACCATAAAACATATAAGTGACTACGGTTGACCAATCCGATCGGATTCAAAAATATGGTGAAATTGACTAAATTTTTTACCACACGCATAATTTATTGTAATAAACTCATCCAACGGTCGGTTTTTCCTTTTCTTTGAATTGATAGGGGTTGCTCTTTGGAGTGTATGATATATAAATATAGGTTTATAGAGTAACTACGTTTGACTAGTTGATCGAATTCGAAACAATAACGAAATTGGCTAGATTTTCTACAATCACCATAAAACATTACAATCTCTCCAATCGAGCGGTTGGTTTCTCCGAATTCATTTTCTACTTCATGGTTGCTTTAGAATGAACCTAAACAATTTAAATGCAATATATAAGTCATACAACTAAAGGAACAAAATTGGTATACACCAATGTGTTTGTAATTAAAATTATTATTTTTTATCTTATGTCCACGCACATCCATCGATGGAATATATACAAACGTGATGTGAAAAAATAAGCAAGTTTCGCGGTTGCCACGCCATCGGTCAACCAATAAAACATATAAGTGACTACGGTTGACCAATCCGATCGGATTCGACAATATGGTGAAATTGACTAAATTTTTTACCACACGCATAATTTATTGTAATAAACTCATCCAACGGTCGGTTTTTCCATTTTCTTTGAATTGATAGGGGTTGCTCTTTGGAGTGTATAATATATAAATATAGGTTTATAAGAGTAACTACGTTTGACCTAGTTGATCGAATTCGAAACAATAACGAAATTGGCTAGATTTTCTACAATCACCATAAAACATTACAATCTCTCCATCGAGCGGTTGGTTTCTCCGAATTCATTTTCTACTTCATGGTTGCTTTAGAATGAACCTAAACAATTTAAATGCAACATATAAGTCATACAACTAAAGGAATAAAATGGTATACACCAATGTGTTTGTAATTAATTAATTTTTTTTATCTTATGTCCACGCACATCCATCGATGGAATATATACAAACGTGATGTGAAAAATAAGCAAGTTTCGCGGTTGCCACGCATCGGTCAACCAATAAAACATATAAGTGACTACGGTTGACCAATCCGATCGGATTCGAAAATATGATGAAATTGGCTAAATTTTTTACCACACTCATAATTTATTGTAATAAACTCATCCAACGGTCGGTTTTTTCATTTTCTTTGAATTGATAGGGGTTGCTCTTTGGAGTGTATGATATATAAATATAGGTTTATAAGAGTAACTACGTTTGACCTAGTTGATCGAATTCGAAACAATAACGAAATTGGCTAGTTTTCTACAATCACCATAAAACATTACAATCTCTCCATCGGCGGTTGGTTTCTCCGAATTCATTTTCTACTTCATGGTTGCTTTAGAATGAACCTAAACAATTTAAATGCATGTATAAGTCATACAACTAAATGAATAAAATTGGTATACACCAATGTGTTTGTAATTAAAATTAATTTTTTTATCTTATGTCCACGCACATCCATCGATGGAATATATACAAACGTGATGTGAAAAAATAACACGTTTCGCGGTTGCCACGCCATCGGTCAACCAATAAAACATAAGTGACTACGGTTGACCAATCCGATCGGATTCTAAAATATGGTGAAATTGGCTAAATTTTTTACCATACTCATAATTTATTGTAATAAACCCATCCAACGGTCGGCTTTTCCATTTCTTTGAATTGATAGGGGTTGCTCTTTGGAGTGTATGATTATAAATATAGGTTTATAAAAAATTAGTGTCTTTAAAAATTTATTTATCAATAAATTAGTATCTATATATAAATATAGATTTTTTTGGTACAATTAGTTATATAGATCTATTATCTTTGGTTGTATTTGATCATTATCCATTGAATTTCCAAAGCTTGATTAAAAAAAAAAACTTGTGTCTTTAAATATTATTTATAAATAAAGCCCGCAGGCCCGGCCCCAAAAAAGCCCAAGGCCAAGCCCGGCCCGGCCCGAAAAAGCCCGCAAGGCCCGCTTTATATGGACGGGCTTGGATCCTTTGATTTTTAATAAAGCCCGGCCCGGCCCGGCCCGCAATTATTTAAAAATATGGCAAGGCCCGGCCCGGCCCGGCCCGGCCCGTTGACGACCCCTATCTAATGGTGAGAAATATGAATTACCACATAGGACCACTCGAGGTCAATCAGCCAAAAGATATGAACCTACTCTTACTGCCAAATCAACATATCCAGTAGCCAACTTTATGTCCACTAGGAGGTTGTCTAAGTCATATGCATCATTTGCGAATCAAATATCTGCTGTATCAGTACCTAACAAAGTGCAGGATGCATTGGGGATCCAAGTGGAGGAAGGCTATGGATGAAGAGATGGAGGCGTTGCAGCAGAAGAACAGTACTTGGCAACTTGTGCCTCCACCACAAGGCAAGAAGGCTGTAGGTTGTCGTTGGGTGTTTACCGTGAAGCATAATGCAGATGGATCAGTGAATCGATACAAAGCACGTCTTGTAGCAAAGGGATTTACTCAGACATATGGTATAGACTATGATGAAACTTTTGCTCCTGTTGCCAAGATGAATACTATTCGGGTTCTGCTCTCGTTCGCTGCTAGTTTAAACTGGCCACTCCGACAATTTGATGTCAAGAATGCTTTTCTTCATGGAGTTAGCCGAGGAAGTATACATGAGCCTCCCACCAGGGTATGTAGTTGCTTCTCCTGGTGAGTTTGTATGCAAATTGAGAAAGTCTCTGTATGGTCTCAAACAGTCACCTCGTGCTTGGTTTGGAAAGATTTTCACAGTTCATGCGGAAGGTTGGTTACAGGCAGAGCAACTCAGACCATACCTTGTTCCTCAAGCATCAACAGGGGAAGGTAAACAGCTCTTAATTCTATGTGGATGATATGGTAATCACTGGTAATGACACTGTTGAGATGGGTAGACTGCAGAGACAGCTAGCTTCTGAGTTTGAGATGAAGGACTTGGGTGAGCTTAAGTACTTCTTAGGAATTGAGGTAGCCAGGGGGAGAGAAGGAATCTATCTGTGCCAGAGGAAGTATGTTCTTGACTTGTTGACAGAGACAGGTTTATTAGATTGCAGACCTATTGATACTCCTATTGAGCAGAACCATGGTTTAGCTGAGTATCCAGATCAGGTACCAACTGACCGAGCTTGCTATCAGAGGTTAGTTGGGCGCTTGATTTATTTGGCTCATACCAGACCTGACGTTGCATATGCAGTGAGCGTGGTGAGTCAGTTCATGCATAATCCGAGTGAGAGTCACATGGATGCTGTTATGCGAATTCTGAAGTACTTGAAGTCAGCTCCAGGTAGGGGAGTACTATTTTCTAAACACAACACATTCTTGAGGTTTGTGGCTTCACAGATGCAGATTGGGCTGGAAATATCACAGACAGGAGGTCGACATCAGGTTACTTTACCTTTGTGGGAGGTAATTTGGTTACATGGAAGAGTAAGAAACAGAAAGTTGTGGCACGTTCTAGTGCTGAGGCGGAGTATAGAGGTATGGCTCACGGAGTGTGTGAATTGTTGTGGCTGAGAAATCTGTTACGTGATCTAGGTTTCATACTCAAAAATTCCATGCAGTTGTATTGTGACAACAAGGCAGCTATTGACATTATCACAGAATCCAGTACAGCATGATCGTACTAAGCATGTGGAGGTTGATCGTCACTTTATAAAGGAGAAGCTAGATGCCAAAATCATTAGCTTTCCTTTTGTTCCAACTGAAGAGCAACTTGCAGATGTACTTACCAAAGGAGTTTCCAGAAAGGCGTTTTATGACTCACTAAACAAGTTGGGCATGGTTGATGTATATGCGCCAACTTGAGGGGGAGTGTTAGTGTGAGTCATCGTTACCTATTAGGAATAGGCTACAAGGGAATATATTGTAGTAAATACTTACCTTGTATGTGTTGTAGTAAAGTAGTACACAATAGGTGTAGTACGATTGTAATCTGTTTATATACACCACAGAATGGGTGTAATTATATATCAGAAATATTCATTCTCTCTATCTTGTCTAGTTTGACTAATCTGTGTACAATTTCAAGTGCCTTAAAACATCACCAGGTTCTGTAATCCCCCAAATCAAATAAAGAAAAAAATTAACCCGAAAAAAAAAAAAAAAAAAACCCACTTCCAATAATTCCCTCTCTGTTTCATATCAATTTAACCCATCCAAATAATTTCCTTCTGCTCTAAACTAAAAAGAATTCCCTCTCTGTTCTGATATTATGATGGATTGCTTGATAGATATATTCACTGTTCATTGAGTAAAATGGACCAAATTAATGCACAAATCAATTCAAAGAATGGATGTTTGCAGCAATCATACGACAAATTTTCAGAAATGTCAACCAACGTTGTCTGAGCAAAAAAATTCTGGGTATTCACACAACGCCATCACACAATGGATTTCAATAAGTAACATCGTCTAGTTTAACTCATTCATAGCTATCACATAATGGATTTCAATAAGTAACGTCGTCTAGTTTTAAGCTCATACAACATAAAATACTAGAACACAGTTGTCTTACTTTTAATCACACAACAGCTAAACTACAAAACCGTTGTATGAAAATTCAACCCACAACGGCATAAAAGCAAATTCTATGGTGTGAACCGCTGCGCATGGTGCGTCCGGCATCTATCGAGTTCTTGGACAACGGTGTTAAAAAATATACGTCGACTGACTTTGTATCATACAACGGTGAATTCACCGTCGTCTGATTTTTCATCAGACAACATCGAGATAGACGACGGTGAGTCTTCAAATCAGACGACGTTTTTTCACCGTCGTGTGATGCAGTTTTTGGTGTAGTGATAGATCATGCTTAGACTCAAGCACTCATCCTCTCAGACTTCTGAATTACAAAAATGATCCTTCTAAGGCTTATACACTGTTTGAATACCAAAAATATTCTTTTTGTATGCTTCTCTCTCCTGCATTATTCCACAAAGAAAATCTGGAGTCCAACCACACACAAATTCACAAGAAGAAAGAAATGAACAACTAATTATAATGGAGTAAAAGGAGCAATGATGCACTATAAAACTAAATAAGCTGAGAGAAAAATATGAGCAAGTAATTAGAAGAATGATCTAACCACTTTTGGATCTCGATGATGTTAAGTAGCAGCAGTTTGTTCTGTTTATCACCAATTTGAAGCTAATGATAAAACTGTTTTTAGAAATATATACCTCAAAGTAAAAACAAGTTATTGTAAGGTAACAATTGGCATGAAGAATATAATCATAATAGCTTCTACTTTATTGTTCAAAAAAAGCCTCACGAATTCAGATTCTACATAGATCAACTTCCTTTTGAATGAATCACATCCTGACAATGTGAATTCAATTCAACCATTGTTCCATCAGTTTAAGATCGAATTAGGAAGTGAACATGATGTCTTTTGCATAATCTCACACAAGTGGTGTTTCCACTTCAAGGGACTATCAAGGTTGTGTTTCTGTCCAAAGGCTTATCACATGTCCTTTATACCTGCACCGAAATTTGCAGAAGTACGAAGTCACATGATAAAGATATATAAACTAGATCAAGCAAGAATTTAACCTACTTGGGCACCAGGCTTCTAGTTTCTTTTACAAGAAAAATAGAAGAAAAATATTAAACTATACCTAGAATTTCACAACTATCCACTTGACTTCAAAATCAATAGTCAGACAGCATCAATTTATTGGTATTCAACTATTGATAATAGTCATAAACCCACATAGCCTTATTTGACGTGGTATCAAAATCATAACATTTCCATTGTATAGTAAAAGAGCATTTCTCAAATTCAATTTTTTTTGAGCCCAAAAGTCGAGCCAAACACAATTTACATGACTGAAATAAATTTACAATAGAACCTTAAAAAGAAATAGTCTCATATTAGGAATATACCTTAAACCCCCAAAAAGATTGGAGACATCAACTCAGGAAGTGACTGAAACGAAAGTCTCCTATCTCGAGACGTTATTGAGCTCCCACTGTGACCTCATCTCGTGACATTTGAAATGGCTGCCATCAGCAACGAGGATTTGGAGACTGAAGATGATTTAGGATTTTTTCCTTAAAGAGTGAAGGAGAGGGATTTAGGAAGCAGGGACACCTCGGTTCGCACTATTAAATTGGAAACAAGAACCAAATTCGAACAAACCCAATAGATCCGAATCCCCCATATTACTCCCCAAATGTTTAATTGAAAAATTAATAGAAACAAACCCCCAATTCCATGTATCTTTATATTCAAAATGTTGTGGAGGGAAGAATTTCTATGGAGCATGCTGATCGTCTATGAAAACCATTTACTAGAAGTGAGATTGAAGGTGCTTTGAAGGATATGGGACCTACGAAGGCCCCAGGGCCTGATGGTATGCCTCCAATTTTTTATTAGAAGTATTGGTCTACAGTTGGGGATGATGTTGTGGCTAGATGTTTGGGTTTCCTTAATGGTCAAGGTACGATTGATGGATTGAATCACACTTTAATTGCTTTGATCCTGAAGGTTGATGATCCTAAGAAGGTTACAAGTTTCGACCAATCAGTTTGTGTAATGTGCTATATAAGTTGATTTCGAAAACTTTGGCAAATAGGTTGAAGAAGGTTCTATCATCAGTCATATCGGAGTTTCAGAGCGCATTTGTACCAGGGAGGTTGATACATGACAATGTTATTGCTGCTTTTGAAACAATTCATAATTTGAAGAGATGGGGAAAGAAGAGTAGACAAAAGGTAGCGGTGAAGCTTGACATGGCCAAGGCGTATGATAAGGTGGAGTGGGATTTTTTGAAGGGAATGTTGACCAAGTTGGGATTTCCGGATAGATTTGTATCATTGGTCATGGCCTGCATTCAAACAGTTACTTACTCAGTGTTAATTCAAGGTCGCCCATTTGGTAGAATTATTCCGACAAGGGGTCTCCGTCAGGGGGATCCAATTTCTCCTTATTTGTTTCTCTTGGTGGCTGAGGGTTTTTCCTCGTTGTTGTGAAAAGCTGAGAGGGAGAAACTTTTGCACGGGGTGGCTATTGTACGAGGTGCTCCTTCAGTCTCTCATCTATTTTTCGCGGATGATAGCCTTCTTTTTTGTGATGCTTCGATGCCGGATTGTCGTAAATTGAAGGAGATTTTCGCTGTTTATGAAGCTGCTTCTAGTCAAAAAATTAATAATGAAAAGTCTGCGGTGAGTTTCAACCCTAGAACTTCAAACTCTGTGAAAGAGATGTGTGGTGAGGTGTTGGATATGAGGATTGTACCATGTCATGAACGATATCTAGGGCTGCCTACAGTTACTAGAAGGAGCAAAAAGAAGATGTTTAAGGGTCTGGTAGATAGAGTTTGGAAACGTGTGCAAGGGTGGGAAGGCAAAATTTTGTCAAAGGGAGGCAAAGAAATCCTAATAAAGGTTGTCGCCCAGTCGATACCGACCTACACCATGAGTGTTTTTCAGTTGCCAGTGGGTGTTTGTGACAAAATTAATAAGCACTTAGCAAGGTTTTGGTGGGGGAAGTCTGGAGGAAGGGGGATTTATTAGAGGAAATGGGAAGCAATGTGCGTACCAAAGAAATAGGGAGGCATGGGATCTAGGGAGTTACAGAATTTTAATAAGGCTCTGGTTGCTAAACTAGGGTGGAGATTACTTAGTGGAGGGAACTCTCTTGTGGGAAAAATGTTAAAGGCTAGTTATTTCCCTCGAAGATTGTTTTTAGAGGCTGAATTGGGGTCTAATCCTTCTAATATTTGGCGTGCTATTATATAGGAAAGGAGTTGCTTGTTAAAGGGTTAAGGTGGAGAATTTTTAATGGTCGTAGTGTCAGAGTATTTCAGGATCCATGGGTTCCGAGTATCCAAGGTTTTGGTGTGACCTGGAAACCGGGATTGGACTTAAATATGCGAGTTGCGGAGCTAATCTCGGAGGAGGGTGGTTGGGAGGTACAACGTTTGGAGCAGATTGGTACATGTCAGAGGTGGAAGCTATTCTTGAAATACCTCTCACTTAATTTAATGGTAAGGATAGAATGATTTGGAATCAAAACAAGCATGGGAAGTTTTCAGTGAAGAGTGCGTACTGGTTGGCAATGAAAGAATCTAGATTGGAAAGGAATGGACAGCAACCATTACCAGTGGTTTAGAATCATTGGAAACATCTTTGGAAACTCAAAATCCCTCCTAAGATGAGTCATTTTCTATGGAGATGTTCGACTGGTTTTATGCCGTGTATGTGGTCACTTTACCAGAGACGTATTTCAAACAGTTCATTGTGTCCGAGGTGTCAATTAGCTGATGAAACGCCTTTGCACCTAACATGGGAGTGTTCTTTTAGTGTTGCGGTGTTGGAAAGGGCGAGATTTTATTCGAAATTGGACCTGGGTATGTGGAATGACTTTTCCTCCTTTCTTGATTATGCTATTCAAGTTCTGTCAGTGGATGAAGTTAAACTTTTGGTTGCTATGATGTGGAATAATTGGAAAGAAAGGAACGTGATAGTGCATGGTGGTCAACCTAGACCTGCAGTGATCATTTATGAGCAATGTTATTCTATTTGGAATAACTTGCTTGCGATGCAAGTACTAGAGCAGGTTGGTAGGTGTGATACAATCTCTAATCCCATTGTTCAGGCTAGGTGGTCTCCTCCATCTCAAGGTATGATGAAACTTAATTGTGATGCATCTGTCCTTGATAATGAAACTCAGGTTTGTATAGGTTGTGTTATAAGGGGAAGTAATGGTGAACTGCTACTTGCGGTGGGTGAGCGGCTTCAAAGCCGCCTTAAGCCTTGTGCTGCTGAGTTGCAGGCAGTGATCCTGGGGCTTGAGATGATGACAGAGCATGGTTGGCGGCCTGAGACGGTGGAAACCGATTGTTTGGAGGCTGTTAATTTGATAAATAGGGAGGGGGAGGAGGATTGTCTGGCAATGGAAGGAGTGCTAGTAGAGAAGATTAAATTCTTACTGGGGTATGTTGGTATTCGAAGTATTCATCATGTTTCTAGGGTGGCTAATGGTGCTGCTCATGGTGTTGCTCAGTTTGTAGCTCGATTAAATGGGCGTCACAGTTGGTTAGGGGTTGGGCTCTCTTGGCTCATGGATGTCATCAGTGATGATAGACCCGTAACTCGTTCTAGTAGGGAAGAGAGTGGGGAATTTCCACCACCGATTTTTCCCATATGGTGTAATCTTTATCTTATTTGAATAAAAGTTTAGTCATTCTAAAAAAAAAAAAAAAATGTAGGCATCTCAAAAACCTCTACCTCTATGTATCTCTATTTTCAAAATCTAAGTGCGTATGGAAATTATGCTAAGTTGTAATCGAGTTGCAGATCAAGTTATCTTTCCGTCGTGTCACCGCTGTGTGACTTATGTCAAAGCAAATAGAGACGCCAATAGAGCGCTCTTTGCTAATTGGTGCTTTGTTGAATACAGTTGTTTAGTAGAGACTCATGATGGTATTTCAGGATGTTCTCTAGTTGTGTATTGTAATCAGGGGTTTTGGTTCATTGTCCCCCCCCTTGTATTCGACAGTTTCATTAATAAAGGCTTGAGGGCAGCCGCACCACCCTTTATTCCAAAAAAAAAAAAAGGTGACCACATTGGCTAGAGCAAAAAAAAACAATTAATGAGACCAATTTTTTGACATGGTGCCTCTTACGACTAGCTAAATACACGAGCAAGGTTCATACGCCATGTTTTCCTCGTCGGTGGTTCTCTTTCCTCGGTTTGGAGATTTTCCCATTGGGTTTTATCCGAACAAGGTTTTAACGAGGCCACCACTGTTTGTGTTCCATCAACCAATTGACTTCTAGATTAGGTTTAAGAAAAGAAGTGAAGACATTTTTCCACTTCTTCCGCTTTCTGGCTATAAGTAAATATTATTGTGAAAGTTACAGGCAGCGCAGCTAGTTAGTAGTGAGTGCACTTTTGTTTCCTGACTTTCATATTAGGTTGTGGATTGTCATTTTTGACTCTCCCATACTTATATCCTGTACTTGTATCTCAATTGCGTATAAATGCAATTCATTCTCTCTTCTCAAAAAAAAAAAAAAAAAAAAACACCAGCAAGGTGAATCCACCATTAGAAATTTATGATTTCTTGGACTGCAAGAAACCGCGATATGCTTATTAGTGTTGTTTGGCATATTCATGGGTCATATAGAGTTAATTAGATTTAAGTCCAAAACTTACAGCCCATATTAGATGCAGTCCAGATGAATTTTTTTTATTAATCGCGGTCCTATGACTCAGTTGCCACATTGGATTTATTTCCATTTTTATCTTGCTGACTCAACACCTAAATTTTTCATTCCTAACATACCCTTATTTAATATATTTTGCACAATAAACAGTAAAAGCCAATATATTAATTGTAATCCTAAATTATTGCAATCTTGTTAATGTAAAATTAGCAAATTTAATGTGTTAATTTTAATTTATATTATTAGTTTCTTGATTGAATTCAAAAGATAAATAAATAAATATATATATATATATACAGATCCTATCCAGAGCGGAGCTCCGCTTTGAAAATTAACGTGTGAAGTTCTAGTTTTGGGTCACTTTTCGTTCGCATATCCACATCTCGACCGTTCGTTTTTAGGTACTAGTGTATAGATCATCTCTGCAATTTTCAGCCAAATTGATGATCGTTAAGGCATTGATAACTTCCTTAAAGCTAGTACGGTTCAGGTTGACAGATTCAGTCCGTCCACGAGTTAGATACCTTAACGATCATCAATTTGGCTGAAAATTTGCAGAGATGATCTATACACTAGTACCTAAAAACTGAACGGTCGAGATGTGGATATGTGAACGAAAAGTGACCAAAAACTTGAACTTCACAAGTTAATTTCAAAGCGGAGCTCCGCTCTGGATAGGATCTGTATATATATATATATATATATTATATATATATATTAAGACATTATTCTTCCTTGATCTTGCCTATCACGCATTGTCTTCTTCTTCTTGCTCCTTTTTTCCACCGAATCATCGTTTTTTTTCCTCTTCTTGTTCCATGCAAATCCTATTTCCAACACATACTTCTCATTTCTTTGTTTATTTCTAGTTTTTTCTTTCATATCAGTAATTTTTTTTGTGGCTTCTCCCTTCTTAGTTCGTTTTTAGATCTTACTAACATGACATCTTCAATTCGCAGCTACCTTTATTATAGATTTGGTAAGAAGTTTTTGCTTACTTTTAATATAGAATCGATTATGGTGTTATAGGTAAGATTTGTCCTAGAATTTGATTAGACATTTTTATTTCACATTTACATGCCTTATTTATAGGTAAGATTTCACAAGTTTAAAAAAATTCAAGTTTCTCTATATCTAAGGTTCTCTCATTATCTCACATTTTCTCTTTCATACATTTTATCTTTTGATTAAGTATAGGTTCTATATGTACATATTTGTACCTTTTGATTAGATTGGGAATATATTCTATGTTTTTTTTTCCTTCTTCGTATGTTTAGGTAGATTGAATCTCTACTATACAACTTTAAATACCTACTACTATATAGATACAATTGAAGCAATAATGTTTGAATTTTTGTTCTAATGTTTTTCATCCTACAATGTAGGTACATAAGTATTAGACCTACATCTTAGGTATATTGAGTTTATATGAATGCATTTAGTCTTCTTTGTCTGAAAATTATTCATTGATGAATTGTAAATTTTGGAATTTGACTTTAAAATTTAAAATTGAGCTAAAATTGTGATCTAATTAGTGAATTTGAAATTATTTGTCTTATTTGGTTCTAAGGGTAAAATGAACTATTAAAAAAAGCAAATGGACCGCAATTAACAAGAAAATATGCGTGGACTACATCTAATTTTAATATAACAAAAAGGACTTGAATTGAATAACCTCTAAAATGGATACATCTCAAAACACATGAGTGGGATAAGAAATCAAAATTGAGAAAATTAACTGTTAAATGCAATGTTTGAAAATTGTATGCGTACGGTAAAATTTTTATCCATTTTCATATTTATTTTTACCTCAATTTGCACAATTAATCGCAATGAATATGCTAATCCTACAACTAAAATTTTCGTAAGCGGTCTGTTACAAAACATGTCGATAACAAAGTTCACGCTTACGTCTCGTGGAGTCGGGAGTTAACTTTTTATTCATTTTCAATTTCATACAAGCAACGTTATATATAAAAATAATAAACCACCAAATTTTATTTAAGTTTCTGATCTCAGAAGAAAAAAAATTTATTTGAGTAGTAGTTTATTAATAGGAAAAACTAAAAATCATAAAACAAATAAAAATTGGAAAAAAGCATAGTTAGGCTCGAACCCACGCAGCCATGATTATTGTCTTATGCCTTAGCCATTACCCATGCATCAGCTATTCAAAACGTTCATCCATTATTACTAAATATCCAAATTAAAAAAAATAAATTGGAAATTGAGGTCGATTTGAAACCTCCTTCTGCATCACCGGTATCAATCCCCACTAGACCCAATTTGGGATCTACTCCTCTATCAGTGCTTGTGCTTCAATACCAGACTGAATTACAATTGCTAGCCATCACCATCACTCGGATGTCGGATGTTATGAATCCAATCTGGTCTACCTTATTGTACTGTTGTTGTGCTTAAACGCACCGTTCTATTTGTTAGGTTGATTTCACTTTTATGTGCACAAGACTTGCACGTGTTTTGTTCTGGTTAGCTAGGGTTTAGTTAATGAGTTAGATGGTTGCCAGATGTCAAGATCGTATCTCTATCTGAGTGGGTATATTAGGAACCTTGTAATCCCCGCAGCAACATGAATGAAAATCTTGCTTTAATTTATTTTTTCTTCGTTTCCATTTTGTTTGCCTTCTCTCTACTGTATTGGGGTTCGGTACCATATCAACTGGTATCAGAGCCTTTGATTGTGGATTTGTACCACAAGCTTTTGGGGAACTCACCCATGTTGAATTTGATCTTCAGGTACATAAGGATGAAACAGCTGCAAGGTTCAGTGAGCTGCAAATGACTCTCAATGTGTACCAGGAGTTGTTGAACTCTTTCAGGACTAAGATGATGAAGGAACTCCAAGCAGTGAAGGATAACCCAGCTGTTGCTGCAGCTTAGATTGATTCTTCTTCACTCAAGTTCGGATCTTTGCCTCCCACTTCTGGATCCCCTATTTTAGCTGCCAGAGGAGACTCATCTTCATCTACAAGAACCATTTCCACTACAAATTTGACCCCTACTCATGGTAGCATATCTAAACCAGCTTCTGCTTCTCCTTTAAACTTAGTCGAAAATACTGCTGCCTTAGACACTACTTGTGGTACCACCACTGCTATGGTTGATTTTTCATCTGATGTCAACATAACAAGGGTCCTAATCACTTATGCTTCTGGAGCTATAGTTTCTCAAGCTATTAGTACTAGTTCAGCTGAGGAAAGAGATCTTAGCCAACAGAAAAAACAAGGTAGTGACGCACAAAACCAAACCCATTACTACCAACATACTGTTTTTGGAGCCCAACCTTTTAACCAATTTGTAGGACCTTACTCTGCTTCCAGCAGTAACCATGTGCCTGTTGCTCCTTATTTGGGGAATCAAAACCTTTCCATGAGCTCTGCAGACCCCTTCACCATGTCTTATTCTGGTCCATACTCCCATCTTGAACTTTGTACAAGCAACCCCTTCACCCTTTCAAAATTTCATAGCACCAAATTTTTCTGCACATCCTATGGGAACTGCTCACCCCACTTTTGCTACCACCATTACCCAAACACCCCAATTTAATGTTACTAGATTTACTAAACCACTCAGGCCCCCCATATTCCCAGTAACAGTATACACTCTTTCCTCCACCATAATACTTTCAGCAAACCCCTGTGACTACCTAGGACCCTAGCCTACCAACCATGAAACAAATGAAGCTTGAGTTTAGTGTCTTTAGTGGAGGAGATCCTGTGGAGTGGTTAAACAAGGCTGAACAGTTCTTTGAGTTTTATCAGATTCCAGAGGACAAAAAGTTAGCCATTGCCACTATGCATCTTACAGAGAAAGCTTCTGACAGATGGTTCATGTTTAAACATGAGTTCCCAAATTCTTGGCCAGGGCTAGCTGATCTGTTAATGAGAGAATTCAGTGGCTACAATGTCCTAGACTATCAAGCTACTTTAGCTCGGATCTCTCAAACTGGTTATGTGGAACAATATAAAGACCAGTTCACCAAACTTTCAAGGAGGGCCCCTGGTTTTCCACAGCAGGTGTTATTCTTCTTCTTCCTTGGGGGATTGAAAGATAGTATTCGAGCTGATGTTAAGGCTCAGAAGCCGAGGACCCTATATGAGGCATGTGAACTTGCATAGATTTATGAGGAGAAAGAGCTACAGCATAGAAGCTGTGCAAGGAACACATTTGTTATCAGACAGAACACTAACTAGCTCCTAGGAAGCCTACTGCTCCAGTCATCCATCAAGCTCCATTTAGGGCTCCACAACAAGCTGCCCCGGCTAGGACACCACTAAATCAGCAGCCAGCTATGGGAAACATCATGGGGAACAGAAGATTGACACAAGCTGAATACCAAGAAAGGAGAGCCAGAAATCAATGTTTTTTTTTGTGATGAGATCTTCAGACCCGGCCATAATTGCAGAAGAGGGCAGGCAATGATGATCATGGAGGTGGTGCAGGAAGAAATGGACATACCAGATCCCATTCCTCATGAAGAAGAAGAAGGCGTTGCTCATGGTGTTGAGGAGAATGAGGTCCAAAACATCCACCTCAATGCTGTGGGAGATGGCTGCATCAACTCCACTATGCTACTCAAAGGATCATGTAGCAAGAAGAAGAACTTACATGTTTTGATAGACTCAGGTGCATCACATAATTTTGTCCATCCTACAGTACTAAAAAATGTGAAAGCGTGTACAGGTTATTAAACCATTGTAGGTGAAACTAGCTAGTGGGGAAATTATGAAGACCACCAAGAGGGCACAACTTCAGCTCAATTTGCAAGGTTTTACTTTCACAGCATACTACTATATACTACCAATTTCAGGCTGTGAGCTCATCTTGGGAGCTAGTTGGTTGAAGACACTTGGTGACATCATTTGGAACTTTGATTTCATGACCATGAAATTCAGTATTGAGGGCCATTCTTATTCCCTACAAGGTGAGACTGAAACTCAAGCTATTGTGGTGGGGTGTAAGGTAATGACAAGACTATTGAGGAAAGAAAGGGAAGCATTATTGGTGCAACTATATAGCAGTAGTACTTTTAAACCTGAAGTGGCAACTCCTCTAGAAATCCAAGCATTGGTATCTAAGTACTCTGAGATCTTTGAAGCTCCAACACAACTCCCACCTAGTAGGAAGCATGACCACAAGATAAAGTTGGTGCCCCATACTGCTCCAATTAATGTGAGGCCCTATAGGTACCCCCTATTTCCAGAAGGGTGAAATTGAGAAGATCATTCAAGAGTTACTAGACAATGGGGTGATCAGACCTAGTGTGAGCCCATTTTCATCCCCTGTGCTGTTAGTCAAGAAAAAGGATGGGACTTGGAGGCTTTGTGTGGATTAAAGAGCCTTGAATGCGTCCACTGTGAAGGATAAGTACCCCATCCCAGTGGTGGATGAACTTTTAGATGAGGTCAAAGGAGCAGTGATTTTCACCAAGTTAGACCTAAGATTGGGTTACCACCAAATAAGAATGAGTGAGGAAGACATTAGGAAAACAGCCTTCAGGACACACTCAGGCCACTATGAGTTCCTTGTGATGCCTTTTGGCCTCACTAATGCACCTCTACATTTCAGTAAGTGATGAATGACATATTGAGAGATTTCCTGAGAAAATTTGCATTAGTCGTTTTTGATGACATCTTGATTTACAACTCATCCATGTTTGAACACTTGCATCACTTGGAGAAGGTTTTTCCAAAGGCTGCAACAGCATTCTCTGAAAATCAAAGAGAGCAAGTGTAAGTTTGGGTACCCCAAGTTGAATACTTGGGTCACATTATAAGTGCAGAAGGAGTGGCAGTTGATCCCACCAAGATTGAGAGTATCAGCAAATGGCCCAAACCTGAAACACTTAAGGAGCTTAGAGAATTTCTTGGATTAGCAGGGTATTATAGGAAATATGTTAGAGGCTTTGGAATCATTGCCAAACCTTTAACTGACATGTTAAAAAAAGAGGCCTTTCAATGGAATGCTCAATCTATAACTGCTTTTGAGGAGCTAAAGAAGGCTCTAACCACCAAGGTTTTAAATATCGTTATTTTCATATCTATCGGTACTTTGAAAAAGGGAGATATCGGATATATCGGGGATATATCGGGGATACAGTGTACGAAAATATCGTTTTTGAAAAAAGTCAATTTATTAGAAATTTAGAACTACATATAAATACATATGAATGTAAACTTCATCTACATCCAAAAAGAGACTCTAGGCGGTTGAAAAGCCGCTCGCTGGTCTACAAAAATGCAATAATCAGACCAAAACATATGACCCACATAGTGCGAATTGTAGTGATGAACATCATAGTTATAGATCTCTTTAGAGCTGCCGATTGTTTCCCCTATAAGGGGATAATAAGGATGAACCCAACTAGATGACTGATCATATACTTCTCCATATTGATTATATCCATAAGCATCATAACCAAATTGATTGTTGCCTTCATGAGATTCATTTGAGATCCCACTGTGCTCTGTGCCTAAACTGATAGAGTCAAAACTTAAGGCAATTGAAGAAACATCAGATGGGGTAGTTTGATCATCAGTTGCACCTCTAGTCCTCCTCCCATATCGGGTTTTCTCTTGAGCACCATGACCAGCTGTTCTCACTCCGTGGTCTTCATCTTGGGTGGCATGATCAAAATTACCTTCACAGGTAAATTGGAATCCTTCATCCACAGAAGATTGTCCATATTCATATCTTTCACCTCCACCACCTGTTCCGCTTCCACCTTCTCCACCATTATCAGAACTATCTGGAGTTGCTGTACCACCCCACGCATCATCACTATCTGAATTATCTTCTGGGTTTTTAACAACTTCTTCAGATAAGACTCTCTCTACGTTGATTCCAGCATTAGTTGCAGTTTCTACAACTTGTGGAAGAGGTCTTCCAGCTTCATCATCGAGGTGTGCAGGCATAATCCAATCATGAAGTGGATCAATGCCATTATCAAGCGGCTCGCTTGCAACATGAAGTAGATCTATATAGTTGTTTTCATTGACCACATTATTCTTTGCCTGTTTATCTCGCAGCCGCAGCTTCATGTTGTAGTAGCAGTATACAAGCTTTTCCAACTTCTGATATGACAAACGGTTCCTTTGCTTGGTATGAATAATAGCAAATGTACTCCAATTTCTCTCACACGCAGAAGAAGAAGCCGTTTGTGCCAAAATACGCATTGCAATTTTCTGCATGTTTGGTGCAGAATACCCAAATTGTGTCCACCAATCAGCTGTAAAGCTACTACAATGAGTAACTACTATAATAGATCAACATTTTCTATTAAAGAAATTACATGTGTGTGTATGTGTGTGTTTTAATGTATACATATACGGATATACCACAAACCTGTATTTTTGGTTTCTCTTGTTTTTCTTGCTATGGTTGACCCAAATGATTCCTTTGCATCTCTAAAGCATACAATCTACATTAACCATTTGAAAAGAGAAGAAAAGGGAAGAAAAGGTGGGGAGGGCCGGAGGGGACGACAGAAAAGAGGAGAAAATGGGAGAAAAATAGAGAATTGTCGGTTGCAGTTTGTTATATACTTATATATATTATATATGTTTGATTTTTTTTTAGAAGTACTATAATGTAGTCTATATATATAGTCATTATTTTTTTTTTTTATAACGTAGAGAATTACTGAGTTTTTTTTTTTTTTTACCTCAAATTTTACAGATATTTCTTCACTTTATCGGGATATATTGCAAATATCTAATATATCGGGGATATTTGACGATGTCGGAGAAATTTCGCAGAAACGGTGACAGATAAGATATTTACCCCCATAAATATATCGGTCCGTCGAAAAAAGGAGATATCGGGGGATATATCGGATATATCGCAGAGATTTTGAACCTTGCTAACCACTACACATGTCTTAGCAGTTCCAGATTTTTCACAGGAGTTTGTGATAGAGTGTGATGCGTCTGATTTGGGCATTGGGGCAGTACTATCACAGGAGGGACACCCTATTGCATTCATGAGCAAGGCTTTGGCACAAAGGCATCTAGCCATGTCAGTTTACGATAAGGAGATGCTGGCTGTGGTGCCTGCAGTCCAATATTGGAGGCCATATCTTCTAGGCCACCATTTTAAAAATTTTCAGATCACAGGACTATTGAATATTTCTTGACACAAAAGGTGACCACCCCTGCTCAGCAAAAGTGGTTACTGAAGTTGCTGGGGTATGATTACACTATACATTACAAGGCAGGTAAAAGCAATGCTGCCCCTGATGCACTCTCTAGAACTCCTTCTATTTTTACACTCACTGGGGTACCTCAACCTCTCCATACATATATGTCTGAGGTGTAACAGGCCTGCATGAAAGATGCCGAGGCACAAAGCATCATGCAAACCCTACAGCAGGACTCAGATGGTAAGAAACACTTCTCCATCATCAATTCCCAGTTATTTTACAAAAACAAAATTTTTGTTCCTCAGGTTGATGGCTGGAGAAAGAAGATCATCGCTGAGTTCCATGAAGGATTAACTGGAGGCCATGCTGGCATATCTAGAACCTACAAGAGAATCAATAGAAATTTTGCTTGGTCTGGTATGCAAAAGGATATCAAAGCATTTGTGGTTGAATGTGAAGTTTGCCAGAGAAATCATTATGAAACTATCAGACCCCCAGGCTTGTTACAACCTTTGGCAATCCCTGATAAGGCTTGGAGTGACATCTCCATGGATTTTATTGATGCTCTACCCAAGTCTGAAGGTAAAACAACAATATGGGTGATTGTGGATAAGCTAACTAAATATGCTTATTTCATTCCCTTGTCCCATCCCTACACTGCCTCGACTCTAGTTCAAGTGTTTGTGCACAATTTTTATAAGCTTCATGGAATGCCAGACAACATCATTTCTAATAGGGATCCTGTGTTCTTAAGTATTTTTTGGGAAGCTTTTTTTTTTAAGTTACAAGGGACCAAACTCAGCAGGTCTTCTGCTTACCACCCTCAGTCTGATGGCCAAATTGAGAACTTGAACAGAACTCTAGAACAGTACCTGAGATGTGTGGTGGGGGGGAAACCCCAAAACTGGGTACAAGCACTACCATGGGCTAAATGGGGTATAACATGGAATACCACTCTGCTATTATGATGTCTCCCTTTGAGGCTCTTTATGGATATGCTCCTCCTCCTACTTTGCCATACTTACCAGGCTGCACCACTCTTGCTCAAGTTGATCAACAATTAAGAAATAGGGATGAGCTACTATCTTCACTTAAAAGAAATTTGGTGAAGGCTCAAGCTAGAATGAAAGGGTTCCATGATAGAAAGCATTCTGAAAGAACTTTTGTAGTGGGAGACATGGTATACCTCAAGCTGCAACCATACAAGCAACAAACTCTGCATCAAGGTGCGTTTCACAAATTATATGCCAAGTATTATGGTCCCTTTGCTGTGACAGAAAGAATAGGCTCAGTGGCATATATGCTCAAACTTCCTGCCAATGCCAAAATCCACAATATGTCCCATGTGTCCCTACTTAAGAAGAAAATTAGAGACAATGTTTCTGTGGCATCCCAACTTCCACCCATCATTGATCCAATCAATCCCAAGTGGACACCATCTGCTGTACTTCAGAGAAGAATGGTAAAAAGACAAGGTGCTGCTGCAACCTAGTGGCTTGTGCAATGGTTTGGCACTACTCCAGAAGAAGCAACATGGGAATTTGCTGATGAAATCCTTCTCAGGTTTCTGAATTTTGATTCTGAAACTTGTCCTCAAGTTTCAAGTGCAGCAGGGTGCAATGTTATGAATCTAATCTGGTCTACCTTATTGTGATGTTGTTGTGCTAAACGCACCATTCTATTTGTTAGGTTGATTTCACTTTTATGTGCACAAGACTTGCACGTGATTTGTTCTGGTTAGCTAGGGTTTAGTTAATGAGTTAGGTGGTTGCCAGATGTCAAGATCGTATCTCTATCTAAGTGGGTGTATTAGGAACCTTGTAATCCCTGCAGCAACATGAATGAAAATCTTGCTTTAATTTATTTTTTCTTTATTTCCATTTTCTTTGCCTTCTCTCTACTCTATTGGGGTTCAGTACCATATCATCGGACCCAAACCTAGCCCGGTTTTGATTCGCCCCATTAGTTCACCGTCGATGCTGAGACCGACAGAACCGCTCGCCGCCGGATTTCACATCTACCCCTTAAGGACCAGATGATTAATTGTTTTCATGCCCAGGAATATTATTCACATAGTTACAAGATAAACCCTCCTTTCTTGATTGCAAGCTGACGAATCTAGGGGCATGTTTACTTACTTGGAATGAAAGGGAATGATTACGGGGTAAAAACATTCCTGCGTTTACTAACACATAAAGCAATCGGAATGATTTCGAGTAAAAGAATTTCTGCGTTTACTAACACATGAAGGAATCAGAATGGATGTAGGTCCCACCTTCTTATCAGGAATCGATTCCTGAATACTCAGGAATTCGATTACGAAGGGGGGAGATGAGTTTAGGAATCATTCATCCGGAATCAATACCGATTCCTTTCTTCTCTCATTCCACTTGTCTCCGATTCATGATTATTTTCCATTCCAAGTAAGTAAACGTGCCATAGATTTTACCATTGTTTTGATCCATCTCATGTGTTTTTATCGTGTTGACTAACCTTTTTTGAGGTTTCAATTGTCTTGACGGTCAACAAACAGACATTAGTACCACGTGTACCACAAAATGAGCTGAATGGCTTCCATTGAAAGTTGGGTATTATTTTAAAGGTGTTGCCTCTGAAAATCACCTCGGCCTATATAGCCGAGGGATCAAGGAACAAATGTCCTTCTCGATGAATAGATGCGGAGCGTGCCAGCACACGGCCAGAAGGCCAAGTGTGCAATTGTAAATGTAGTGGATGTAAATCTGACTTCAAGCAATTGTTAGCCGAGGAAGGAACTTATTCTCGGCTGCGGTTCGATGCCTCTAGATTAAGGACTTGGTGGCTGAAGGTCGGGTGAGTTAGGTGCGGTCGTGAGAGTACGAGTAAATATGAGATTAATAGCAACTATGCGACAACGAACAGTAAATAGCACGATCAAACAAGTAAAGCATAAAGACAATAAGGAGCAAATAAAAGATAATAACAATGAAACTAAAATCTGGAATGGCTGAAAATTATTAACTATAGTTTGAAAGAAAACAAAGAAAACAATTCAAAATCGATACTAGGCTACAAGAAAGGTAAAGTAAATGAGATTGTAACTAGCAGAGCAAATAAACTAAGGAAACAGACGGAAATTCTACCTAAGCAAAAGGTAAAACGAAATAAGAAAAGCTTGATGGCTTGAGTTCCTGGAGTTGTGTGTGTTGTCTTCTGTCGATGCTTCTATTTATATCGGCTGCTTTGTGACTTGAACTGATCTCTTGACTCTTTGAAGTCGAGTGGAATTCGGCCTCCTCTTGGCTCAGTGACTCTATCTTAATTCGGCTTCAATACTTATCGTCGGCTGAATTGACGCTGGACTCTATCCGGATTGGCTTTGATGGACGTCATCAACGGCTGCAATTAATCTTGAAGTCGGCTATCTTGGATTGAACTCTCCTCATCGGCTGACATGAACTTCAAGTCGATTGAAATACTACTTGATCAAATTTCATCTTTATCGCTTATCGACCTCTATTACAATCGGCCATTATCTTTCTAAGTTGAGTTCGGATTGGAAACCAATTAGAGTATTGGCCAATGGGCTTTTAGACAATAAACCAATGACTACGAGCCGGCCGATAACCAATGGCCTAACTTTCGAAACCCTCTGTCGGCCTAGTTTTTATGTGACTCGTCTTAGACCAAATGAATTGTCCAATTATTCATCGGCCAACATTTCTAGCAATCGGCCCAATTATTTGTTGAGCGGCAAACTGTAACTAGAAATCATCCAATAACTATGCACATTAGCTACATCCGAGTGGCCATGCAAATGTGGGTACAAACATTGCCCCCCTAAGTTTCTTAAGCATCAGCGAATGTCGCTGAGTGGTTGAGAAATTTGAGTCAGCTTGGCCCCCCGATCGACTTCCAAAAAAACGCAGGTATATACATTCTCCGTGACCCACATCAACTTGATAATTTACGCCCTCTCTCAATAATTTAACGAACCAAACGTATTGGCCGAATGAGATTTCAGAAAATCGGCTAAATTGGCGAATCAAATTTAATGGCCAAAATCCAAGTTGAGAAGTTGGCCGCTATACCTATGCTCTAGTAAGTAAGTAACCAGACAACTTGAGAAAATGATATTTGAGTAGGGAAGGGAGTTGCTCGCTAGTAAGCCAAACCAAGTTAAGTAGGACAACACGGGAATATAACTTTTGGTGGCCAATAATTTAATAGATACATGGAAGCCAATGGCTATTAATTTTTAAATCGGCCAACGGAAGAGCGAGTAGTCAAGTCGGCTAACGAATGCCAACAATTAATTTACTCGAGTTTAGCCGATTGATAGAACTAGAGTTGGCCAACAAGTGAGAGTGGCTTACAGAAGCCAACAAGTGAAAATGCTAAGTATCAGCCAACAAACAAAAGATATCGCAAGGAATCCAATTTGCAGCTCATATTGGCCAACACATGGAAAACCTTAAGTTGGCCATTAAATTCAAGTGAGGGAGAGTAGGTCAACAAAGGACTTCAAATTTTAAGTTGGCCAAATGCATGAGGAAATTCAAGTCAGCCAGCACAAGTAAGAATGGCAACCAACCCAAATTGACAGTGGCAGCCAACTCAAGAGTTCAAATTTTAAGTTGGCCAACAAAAAGAAAGCTAGCCAACAAAAACAAATTTTGAGTTGGCCATCAAAGAAATTGGCAGCCAACACAAAAGAAAGTTGCAAGTTGGCCATTGAAAAAAATTGGCAGCCAACACAAAAGAAAGCTGCAAGTTGGCCATTGAAAAGAAAAAAAATAGTCAGCCAACAAAGAGAGAGATGTAGCCAATCTAAAAGAAAAGTGGTCCCATTCCGTTTTTTTTTTTTTGTTTTTTTTTTTGCCATGAAGAGTTGTCAGTTGTTTTGGCCATGAAGAGTTGTCAATTTTCCCACTGGGCGTGCCAAAAGATGTTGCCTCTGAAAATCACCTCGGCACTACTTATGGAGGTGAATGGAACGGCTTCAACCCATTTTGTAAAGTAGTCTGTGGCTACCAGAATCCATCTGTGCTGTTTGGAAGATGAGGGAGAGATTTGGCCAATTATGTCCATTGCCCAGCCCCGAAAAGGCCATGGCTTCACTATTGGATTCATGGGGAAAGCAGGGACTCTCTGAATGGACCCGTGAAGTTGGCATGGAGCACAACCTCGGGCATACTCAATACAGTCTTTAAGAATAGTTGGCCAGTAGTAACCATGTCTCCTAATTAGCCATCTCATTTTTATCCCAGCCTGGTGTGCTCCGCAAATACCCTCATGAACTTCAGCCATTACTAGCTGGGCATCTTCAGAGCCGAGGCAACGAAGAAGAAGGTCATCATCAGGACTTTTCCTTAGCAGTTCACCATTTTTAATTGTGAACTTACTAGACAACATTCTAATTTTTCGGCTCCCGCCGCCATCAGTTTTCATTAAAAGGTGTTGGATTATGTAAAATCTCCAATCACCAAGTGGCACGTCTAACTCAAATACATCGGCCGACATACCTCTCTCGGCCAAAGACGGCAATGATTTTCTCTCAATTGTCATGATTTTGTTAGTTTGGCCCGCTGGAATGCTGACGCCGGAAGCAATTTGAGCCATTTCATTGGCTTCACGATTGAGTTCTCGTGGAAGATGGTGAAATTCCACATCATGAAAACAACTAAGTAGTTGTTGTGCGGCGGCATAATAAGTGGCCAACGAGAGATTTGAACATCTAAAAACCTGGAGCATTTGATTGATGACTAATAGTGAGTCCCCAAACACCTTAACTCTTGTTGCTCCAAGTTCTTCCAATACTTGCAGGCCAATTATTAAGGCTTCATATTCGGCCTGATTGTTTGTGCAGTTAAAGTCCAGTTTGAAGGCATATTAATGCTTTTGGCCAGTTGGAGATTCAATCACTATTCCTGCCCCTGCAGAGTCAGTGGTGCTTGAGCCATCAAAATATAGTAGCCAAGGCTCGCGATACATCTGGCCGACTTGTGCAGTATCTATTTCAACGTTCTCCATATCTTCAATTTCAATAGAAGGGTGGTCAGCAAGAAATTGAGCCAATGCCTGGCCTTTGACTGACTTCTGGGCCACGTATTTGAAAGTAAATTCAGAAAGCGCCATTGTCCATTTTCCAATTCGGCCTTTGATGATCGGCCGAGTCAACATATATTTAATTAAATCCGTTTGTGAAATTATATGAACAACTGATGGTAACATATAATGTCGTAATTTAATCGCCGAAAAGTAGAGCACGAGGCATAGTTTTTCAATCGGCGAATATCTTATCTCAACTGGTGTGAGGATTCTGCTCAAATAATGGACGGCTTGCTCTTTTCCTTGATCATTGTCTTGAGCCAACATGCTCCCAATCGATTCAGCTGTGGCCGCTATGTAGAGCTTCAACGGCTTTCCTTTCTGTGGAGGTACTAACACTGGGGGTTGTGTTAAATACTTCTTGAGTTAGTCAAAAGCTTGTTGGTGCTCTGGCTCCCACTTGTATTCATCTCCAATTTTCAACTTAAGTAGAGAAGAGAAAGGCCGTAGTTTACCAGCCAAATTAGAGATGAATCGTCTAAGAAAATTAACCTGGCCAAGGAATGATTGTAGCTGTTTTTTGTTAGAAGGAGCGGGTGCGTCGATAATGGCTTTAGCTTTATTTTTGTCGACTTCAATTCCTCGTTGGTGAATGAGAAAACCAAGAAAATTCCCCGCTGATACTCCGAAAACACACTTTTTGGGGTTCATTTTAAGTTTATGTTTTGGCATACGTTTGAATGTTTGCTCAAGATCGGCTAGATGTCCTGATCGGGTTTTTGATTTAACAACCACATCATCTATGTACACCTCTACATTTTTGCCAATTAAATCGTGAAAAATGGCATTCATGGCCCTCTGGTAAGTCGCTCCGGCATTCTTTAAGCCGAAAGGCATCACTACCCATTCAAAGGTTCCAACAAATCCTGGGCACCTGAAGGCGGTTTTATGGACATCCTCTTCGGCTACAAATATTTGATTATAGCCGGCATGACCATCCATGAAAGATAATATTTCATGTTTGGCCGCTCCATCAATTAAGAGATCGGCCATTGGCATAGGATATTCATCTTTTGGAGTTGCTAAATTTAAGTTTCTGAAGTCAACGCATACTCTCATCTTGCCATTTTTCTTTCTTACAGGTACAGCGTTGGAAACCCATTCCACATATCTAGCCAAGGACTTAAAAATCGAAATTATCGCCGAAATATCGGCGAAAATTTCGTTTTTTTCACATGGCGATATTTTAGTTACCTCCCAATTAAATTTCGTGAGATTTTATCGAAATTTCCCGAAATCTCGCCAATATCGACGAAATCCCAATAATTTCGAGAAAATCTCGCCAATATCTCAAAAATTCCGAAAATATCGGGAACTTTGCCGAGATATTAGCATTTTTTCAGAAAACAAACCAACCAAAATTTCAAGGCTGGGTTTCGAACCTGTGCCAACACCAAATAAGTTGGCAGCTTTTACCATTCCAACCAAACTAATGGTCAGTATGCATGCAACTTGGATTATATTTAAACCATCATCTCTTTCTTTCTTTGCTTTTCCACCCTTTTTTTTTTTTTTTTTGAAAGGACCCTGTTAGCTAAGATCTTATCACACTCGTACTCCATATTTCCAAAACGAAATTAAATTAGTTAAAGCTTCTAACAATTAACAAAACCCAAATTTCTTGGTCAAATTTTGACCAAAAAATAAAAACCATATTAGCCAAACAATTATTTATCTATGTAAAAATAAATGAAAATGTGTGATTAAACCTGTCTTTCATTCTAATTAGATTAGTTTTACATTAACATGTTTATGTAAATAGACGTTATAAAATGCATATTATTTTCGACTATGTTACACATAAACTAGGATGTATAAAAGACTATAGGTGTAATTTCATGTTTCAAATTGTGTTCCAATCCATATAACATCAAAAGTTGAGAATTGAGATGTATTAAGTTAAATGTCAAAAATCTTTAATTTGTCAGCGCATATAAATTTATCTTATTTCACTACAAATCCATATGCAATGAGTTTGCTCAACATTTTATTGATATAAATACAAGAGATAATTGATCAAATAAGCATTTCTTAAAGCTTCATTTCAAATTTCCATATTTTTATTTAGATTTCCGTTGTTTTTTTCAAATATTTATCGAAATCGATATTTCCTCGATATTTCCATCGAAATTTCCATTTCCGGGACCATCGATATTTCCTCGAAACTCGATATTTTAGTCCTTGTATCTAGCAGGTCTAATAAATTTAGCATGTAGTAATCGTTCAATTTCCTCTTTCATTTCAATTTGTACCTCGGCGGAACATCGCCGAGGAGCTTGTTTGTAAGGTTTACAATCAGCTCTAAGAGGTAATACATGTTCTACTAAGCGTCTATCGAGCCCGGGCATTTCATGGTACTCCCATGTAAAACAATCCTTATATTCTCGTAATAAAGCCTCCATCGCTGCTCGTAGTTCTGGATCGAGAAGTCTACTGATAGAGATTAGTCGAGGGTTATCTTCATCTCCCAAGTTGATTTGGTCTACAGGATCTTGAGTTTCGGCTTCAGTATCTTCTAATTCGGCCGGGGCTGGGCCGATATCTTCCAACTGCAATTCTTCTTCCTGTTGTTCTGCAATATATTCCATCAAGTTGATGGCCGAGTTAGACTTGGTAATCCTGTCGGCCCAATAGGCCAGCAAACGTCCTAAAATAGATCGGACTGCGGCTTTTCTTTCTAGAGACCTTGGGTCTCTAGACATTGATATTGTCCTTGAAGAGGTCAACCAGGGTTGGACGTTCTGCATCTTGCAAAACATCCTCACTCCCTAGGTTGACAATTTTCTGGGCCGTAACTTGGGTAGGTCGGCCCTTGCTATCTCGTCCACTGAAAGTGAAATAACCAATATCGTCCTCATAAAACCTTGCTTCTACTACATTGTTGGATGCTTGAAATGGATTATTGTCTGCTGGAATGACCTCAATTTTGTCTCCATGCCAGAAGATCAAAACTTGATGCAGGGAAGAAGGTACACATAAGTTCTGGTGAATCCAATCGCGGCCAAGCAATGCATTGTAATGAGCAGATGAATCGACCACGAAGAAAGCTGTCATGTTTGTCTTTTCCCCCACTGTGACATCGAGTGGGAGGATACCTCTTGGCCTGCTCTTCCCGCCAGAGAAGTTGCTCACTGTGATGTCCGAAGGTAGCAAATCGGATTCAGTTCTGCGTAATTTCTTCATAACGGCTGTAGGTAACACATTAACTGCTGCACCATTGTCCACCAAAACTTTCGTTATTGGATATCCCTCTATGTAAGCCGTGATGTATAACGGCTTCAAATGCTGAGCCATTTTGGCCGTTGGTTTTGTGAGTACCACACGGCCGTCTTCATCCTTCAACTGGGCAACAGCTTCATCAATCTCAAATCGAGGTTGTTGATCGGCAACAAAGTCGCCGATCAGTTCATTTGACTGACCTGGTTGAGCTTTGAGTTCGAAAGGTAGGACATAAACCATGTTGATGTCCATTGTATTACCTTCTCCTTTTCCAAAGGCGGCCTCGCCCTTGTAAAATGGGGATAAAGTTTCCATGTCAAAAGCTGTGTCATCTCCTATGTCGTAGTCGATTCCAGCTTCATTATCATAGTCACCTTGTTCTTCTTCTTCCCCATAATCGACTTCCTCATCACCCTCGTCTCCATAATCGTCTTGCTTACCGTTGTTGGTGGCAGCACCTTCTACCATTTCTTCATCCTTCAACTTCTGATTGAGACTGGCTTGCTCTTTCTTTAATTCTTCAATGGCCCCAGTTGTCAGCTTGGTGGACGCCTTCTCTATCTCTGCTTGCCACTCGATTGCACGAGCCCGCATGTATTTGGACAAATTATCTAGTAATTTGCTCTCGGCGGGCGTGAAACCATAAATCTCAGCAGCTGGATGTTGTTTATGGTAGGCGCGGAGGTAAGTCAGGTCGGCATCAAAAATAGGTAAGTTATCAGTATTGGCTTCCAGTTTATAATTCTCCATCATTGCTTGATAACTGATTTTTAAGCCGATGCTAGAATCCTCAGTGATGAGGTATGACTCTGAAGACATATCCTTTTCTAACATTTTCATCATCGCGCTTTCCTCCTCAGTTAGGCCATAAGTGGCCAATGCTGAGTACATCCTATGATATTTTTTCATCATCCCTAGATCTTGATTTGAGAACGGCTGATCCTGTCCTCTCAGTACTCTTATGGTAGGGACTTTTCCATTTGGCGTCTTATCCATAGCCGCCTGTTGCACTTCCTTCTGTTGTTCAATATCCTTAGCTTTGGCATCGGCTTTCGCTTGCTCTTCAGTTGCAAAGTCTTTCTTTTCTAAATAATCATCAAGTTCCCTTGCAAGCTGGGCCTCTTCTGGCGATATGCCATAGGTTTCCTCAGCCGAGTGACTTCTATGAAACATCTAAGGAAATGAAAGTCGGCTTCTGAAACTGGAATTTGAGCTACTATATCCTTCTTCTGGATTCCTTTGATATGTGCTTGATACAAAGCTTTTAAACCAGGTGTAATGAATCGGCTATGGAAACCCTGCCGAATCAGAGCATGATCGGCATCAGAATTTGCTACTATTGTATTGAGAATATAGTCTTGACTCCTTGGAAGCCCATAAATTGCAAGGGCTGAATGTTTCTGGTGAAACTTTCTCATTGTTTCTAATTCAGCCAACTTAAATGGAAGGTTGAGATGTTTGAAGACCTTAACCCCTCCTTCAGTAAACCGCAGATGGGGTAGCTTTGGGAAGCTAAGGACATTTTCAAAATGGTCACCGATGGTCTCAAGTTCCATAGGTTCTCCTGAATCCTTATGAAAGTCTTCTCTTATTATAGGGGCTTCTTTGTTATCTGCTTCAGTAGAGCGTCTGACTTCCTGCCCTTCTGACCCTTGCTGCCTTGCGGCCGCCACTTCCCTTTGCATACGTTCTTTTGAGTTTTTGTCAAAGGGGAAAATGGCTGATCTCTGGCCGCTCGGCCATACCACCTATTATCATGAGTAACTGGTGGCCGATATGTCCTATAAGGTCTTCGGCCTCTATTTCTAGCAAAATAATCTTGGTCATAAAATCGATCATCTTGGTCAAAACCTGATCGTCGTCGGCCATTGAAACCATCAGCAAAATTTCCCTCAAGATCATCATCCTCAAAAGTCAACCTTCTCCTCACCGAAAGTCGTCCGCTTTCGGCGTTTTCAGATTCCTTTATCCTCTTAAACACACTTTGGGAAGTTTGTTGTCCCTGATAACATCCCTTGGGACTGTGAGGGCCAAAGAGCTTAAGTACTTCATCCTCGGCCATATTGGCCGTGGGAGTCCCCAATTCATTGCCAGCATGTTTCCCTCCTGAGTCTTTCTTCTTACTTTCTTCACAATTAGTTGGAGCTTTTAACCCAGGCCTTACCTGTCGATCAGTAGCTAACTCTTGGTTCTTGATTTGCAGAAGATTATTGAGGGTTACCTCACAGTTGCAACGGCTGCACAGAATCACAGCGCTGGCCGGCGGTACTTTTGAAGTAGATGACGATGAGGCCTTCAAAGCCGGTGGCATTGTCATATCGTATGCATCCTCATCCTGACTATCATAAACTGGTTCCCTCCTCTGGTCACGAAACATATACCTCCTTCGGGCCCTAGGATCAGACAAGTTCATATTTGGCCAATTCCTCCTGTGACCTCTTGGGAAGTTGACGTACACCATGTTGACTGGAAAAGGGTCGGTATCGACAAGCTGAGCTGGTTTGCTCGTCTCCGGAAACTTCAGCTTTCCTTTTTCGATGAGATCCTGCAAAGTATCACGGTAAACCACACAATTGTTAGTAGAATGCTTCCATGAATTGTGAAATTTACAATAAGACTTATTTCTAGTTTCATCGGCCTTAGGTATAACATGGCCGTTTGGCAATTTAATTACTTTCTCAGCAAGAAGTTGATCAAAAATTATGTCAGCCTTTGTGATATCAAAAGTGTAAGTGCGGGTAGGTGTCAATCTTAAAGGTGTGCCATCTTTGGTATGGTAGGTTATCGGCTGAGGTTTATCCTTGATTGGGTTTGTTGGCTTTGCAAGGGCTTTACAAATCATTGGTTTGTTTATAAACAATTCGGCAGCATTGATATCGGCCGAATCTTCTTCCTCGACCTTCAAACCTTCGAAATTGGCCTCCATAGCATGAACAGTAGGATTTTTATAATAAGTTCCCTTTGAGGCTGATCTAGCTTGAGTCTCTTCTCTAATGATTGCCTCATATCTAGCCACGCTAGTGGTTAATTCAAAGATGTCTCTAATATCAACTCCCTCATATTTCTTGCGCAATTCATAATTCAGACCTTGCTGAGCTATTCGAACAAACTCTAGCTATCCCAAATTGACTCTGCACTTATTTCTTGCGGCCTTAAATCTATCTAAGAAATCTTGGGCCGACTCATGTGCTTCTTGATACATTTTTGCTAAATCAGCGATTGTGACTTCTACTTCGGCTCTGTAGAATTGCTCATGGAAAGCTCTTTCCATGTCGGCCCAGTTTTGAATAGAATTAGGAGCCAAGTTGACATACCAAGCATGAGCAGGGCCGGTCAGTGAGTTCTCAAACCACTTCAACTTCAAATCATCGTCTCTAGAATGCTCAGCACATCGCGCCGTGAACCGGGAAATATGTGCTATAGTTGATTGGTAATCATCTCCACTGAATAAAGGAAAGTCGGGAAATTTGAATCCCCTCGGATAGTCTCTGTTTTCAACCCTTTCCGGATATGGTTTGGTGTATCTCGGCCTGGCCGTTCTTCTAGGAGCCGGCCCTACAGTCTCTTCACAAATTCTCCTTATTTCTTCGATTGTCAACCCATTCCTAGGTGGATTTTGTCCTCCCAAACCGTTGTTGTTATTTATCGGCTGTTGCACATAATTATTGGCCATTCCAAATTGGGGTTGAGCTTGAAACGGCTGTCCACCAATAGGAAACTGAGCCTGTGGCTGTGGAACATAAGCATGAGCTTGCTGCCATGGAGGTTGAAGTGCTTGGTTGAATTGGCCTTGTTGATTTTGTATCAGTAAGGTTTGCAAAGTGTTCTGACCATTCACCATAGCCCCCATTGTTTGGTTCAGTTGCTCAAGAGACGTTTGCAATCCTCCGATAGATCGGTTAGTATTTTCTCCCAAAACAGTAGCTAACTGATCTACCAACGTTCTATTGTTGATTTCTCCTCGAGTAGCGAGTTCATTCGTCTGCAATTTAAAAACCTCATTCAATGCTTTGTACAAATACTCGGCTGACACTCCGGCCGGTCCTAAATAATCAATTTCCACAGTATCTCTAACTCTACCGTCTCGTGCTGCATAGATGATAGCACCGGGAGTGGTTGCACTATTTGAGGCACTCTGAAAAGCATTAAGTGGGAGTCTCTAGACGAACTTTCAGTAGATTGCCTGGCCAAGGCTGCGTCAGCGGCCGCTCGTCTCATGTCTTCTTGCCTTGCAGCGGCGTCGGCTGCCGCTGCTTGTGTGGCCTCCTGTCTTGCGGCTAGTTCAGCCGATGCAGTCTTTGCTGCTTCTTGAGCTCTATGTTCATTGGCTGATTGTTTTGCCGATGAAGCGTCTGAAGTCCCATTCCCACTTGACTCAAGTGACATTCTGATTGGAGTAAGATCGAGCTTCGGTCGTGATGGACAAAAAGTTGAATTATGTCCTGACTCTCCACACCGAAGACACTTCTTTCCCCTGTTTACACTGTATGGGTTGTCTTGTTTTTGTTGACTAACCTCCTTCCCTTGCATTCAACCTTACTAAGAAAATAGTAATCTTCGTCCCACTGGGCGTGCCAAAAGATGTTGCCTCTGAAAATCACCTCGGCCTATACAGCCGAGGGATCAAGGAACAAATGTCCTTCTCGATGAATAGATGCGGAGCGTGCCAGCACACGGCCAGAAGGCCAAGTGTGCAATTGTAAATGTAGTGGATGTAAATCTGACTTCAAGCAATTGTTAGCCGAGGAAGGAACTTATTCTCGGCTGCGGTTCGATGCCTCTAGATTAAGGACTTGGTGGCTGAAGGTCGGGTGAGTTAGGTGCGGTCGTGAGAGTACGAGTAAATATGAGATTAATAGCAACTATGCGACAACGAACAGTAAATAGCACGATCAAACAAGTAAAGCATAAAGACAATAAGGAGCAAATAAAAGATAATAACAATGAAACTAAAATCTGGAATGGCTGAAAATTATCACTATGTTTGAAAGAAAACAAAGAAACAATTCAAAATCGATACTAGGCTACAAGAAAGGTAAAGTAACTGAGATTGTAACTAGCAGAGCAAATAAACTAAGGAAACAGACGGAAATTCTACCTAAGCAAAAGGTAAAACGAAATAAGAAAAGCTTGATGGCTTGAGTTCTGGAGTTGTGTGTGTTGTCTTCTGTCGATGCTTCTATTTATATCGGCTGCTTTGTGACTTGAACTGATCTCTTGACTCTTTGAAGTCGAGTGGAATTCGGCCTCCTCTTGGCTCAGTGACTCTATCTTAATTCGGCTTCAATACTTATCGTCGGCTGAATTGACGCTGGACTCTATCCGGATTGGCTTTGATGGACGTCATCAACGGCTGCAATTAATCTTGAAGTCGGCTATCTTGGATTGAACTCTCCTCATCGGCTGACATGAACTTCAAGTCGATTGAAATACTACTTGATCAAATTTCATCTTTATCGCTTATCGACCTCTATTACAATCGGCCATTATCTTTCTAAGTTGAGTTCGGATTGGAAACCAATTAGAGTATTGGCCAATGGGCTTTTAGACAATAAACCAATGACTACGAGCCGGCCGATAACCAATGGCCTAACTTTCGAAACCCTCTGTCGGCCTAGTTTTTATGTGACTCGTCTTAGACCAAATGAATTGTCCAATTATTCATCGGCCAACATTTCTAGCAATCGGCCCAATTATTTGTTGAGCGGCAAACTGTAACTAGAAATCATCCAATAACTATGCACATTAGCTACATCCGAGTGGCCATGCAAATGTGGGTACAAACAAAAGGCGATTGTTATCCACGCGCGTCAGTGCATAGAATCCTCTCCCTAAAATAATAATGCAAAGACAGTCCTGTTTGTTTAGTCCAGTAGGGGGAGTGTGTGAGGTCTTTATAATGAGGGACATTTCTGTTCAGCTTAAAGATTTAGATCTCAACATGTAACCTCATTTGGGCTTCTAGCAACTAAATTAAGGCCATGTAAACTATCAATTATTGTGTGATTTTTGTTTTTGTTAGGTTATATTTTGATGGATTTGTTTGAAATGATTAAGAAGTTGCCTTCGATTTTGTTGTCGTAAACGAAGACATAATTTTTTTTTGTTGTGGATGCAAAGAAAGTTTGATATACTAATTTGAGGGTGCGTCTGGGCTACGCTACGCTGAAGTGGCGATGTGCCGAATTAGTTACTTTTTTTCATTTCTTTTCTGTGTCTAATTAGTGGTTTTTTTTTTTTTTACAAATTTTGATTATATGACTGCAATCACTGCATATTTCTTCTGTCTTAGTGCATGTTTACAATCATAATCCTCTCATGAATAGTGTGGCAGAATAATAAAGATAGTTTTGATTCTTAATACTAGCCTTTGATCCGCACTTAGTTCGGAAAAATAAAACAAGTAATTGATCTTTTTGTCTCAAATTTCAAACCTAAAAAGAATAAAAATTGGGAATTGAGCTGCTCATAATAATTTTTTGTTTGAAATTGTGTTTGTCAAATACTTTTTTTTTTCTAATTTTATTTTATTTGATTTTGATAGTTTACCATACTTACATTTTTGCATATTTTTTATATAAATTAATCTTAGCCCCTTATTTATGACAATTCAAAATCTGGTGAAGTGTTTGACACCAAACTCCGACATATATTTATAGTAGTAGGAATTTTTATCAATTTTATATAACGGATGTGGCATCTGTCATATAATTTTTTACTGTTACACCATATAATCAAATCGAATAATATTAAAGACTTTGAAGTTGAGGATGATATAAATGTGACAGCCACAACAATATAATTAAGTGACACAAATTGAAATCACAATGCTCTCACAGCAATACTCTGACCGTTACAATTTCCTTCTCTCTGTTTTTTTTTTGACAAACGACGGTTATAATTTTTCATTTCCAAAGAAACCACAAATGAATAAGTGGATTTTGTGAGAGGCAGCCGAGCTTCCGAGCCAAGCAAAAGGAAATTAGAGAGAGGGGGGGTGAGATCATGCCCAAGTCACCCACCAACCTTGTTCCACTTCGTGCACCACCCTCCCCTCCTCCTAACCCCAATTACAAAAGCAGCAAGCCCCTCGATTTGCTTACACGTGTCCTGCTACTAGGCAGCATGACATGGCATATTCCCTCCAGTTCTCGAGGTCTGTGTCTGACAAATTGAAGGTTGGTGAATAAATGAGGTCAATCAAACGTAACTTACGTCGGAGGTTGGTCCAACTTTGGAAATCTTCAAAAAGAACCCCACGACTTTAATATTGTCGAGAAGAAAAACGTAATGTAGACTATGATGACTCATAAGTTATGTGAGACTTAAATGTGTAACGTTTTAGTCCATTAAAATTTATATTGTGTAATGTATTTACAAACTTTGAGAATTTAGAGAATGCTCGGAGTATAGAGTTGTGTGTAGACCTGTAAATGGACCGGATTTTGATCCAGACCCGCTCCAGATCCGTAGCTATTAAACGGGTTTGGATCAAACATTTTGATCCGTTGATCCGTTAATGATCCGAATCCGTTACCCCGTTTAATAAACGGATCGGATTTGGATTTAGGTCGATCCGATCCGTTAATGATCCGACCCGTTTTAGTAATAAAAAAAATTATTTTTTATTAATATATTATTATTTTTTAAAAATATAAAATATAAAATATAAAATATTAAACATTTCTAATATTACTTTTTTGCAGAAATCTAAGAGGCAGTCTTCGTAATTTTATTTTTGGTGATACTCTTCATGTAGATCATGTTATTTTAATATTTTATTAATATCTTATGAGATATTATGATATAAATTTAATATTACTATTTAAAATTTAAAAATATTTGAAATTATAAACGGATCGGATTAGCGGATCGGGTATCCGTTAATCCGACGGATACGGATTTGGATCGAGGTATCAATGATCCGCCGGGTTAACGGAGCGGGTTTGGATCAAATTTTTTTTTTAGTAAACGGATTTGGATTTAGGTCGATCCGATCCGAACCCGGTCCATTTACAGGCCTAGTTGTGTGTATTTGGAGGGGTGGTAAAATTGTGATTTTTAATTCGAGAGGTCATGTGTCTGAGAATCAATAGAGTTAAAAAAATTACCTGTTGCGACGCTGTTACACGCAATATCATCAAATATACAGGAGAATTAGGCCAAAACACAGGGTAGACGTTGTACACACAAAATGAGTGCATTCGATTCCCTAAGATCATAGGATTTTTTTTTCTTCTTCTTTTGAAAATAAGATCATAGGATATTCTGATCAAATGGAAAAAGCATATTGCGTGGAGTGATGAAAGTGGACCTGGAAAGTTTCTGCCAGCCCAGTAGGAGAGAAGAGGCCCAAATACACAAACTAAAGCCCATAAGCCCATATATTATGCTTTTATCTTTTTTCTTAAACCATCTATCTTCATTTTCATGCATTTAGAATCGAGAAGAAAGGTTAGGAATCTGTCATGCATAGTAAGACCACACATAGGTGGCCGGTGAGAATTAAGATGAATGAGAAATGGTCCAACACACGTCTCAACAAATCTTCATATGAGGAAGATCTAAGACTTGCATCACATTCACATTCACTCATGTGAGAGTGTAGATAAGTAGCTATAATCCAAAGGTATTGATATGTAGGATAAAGAAACAAGCATATCTAAAATAATAATAAAAAAAATCTTTAATGAATGAAATCCTCAGATCATTAGAATAATTTAATCACATTCTGTCACGCAGACAATTAACTACAAGTAGTAATCTGATCATTTAATCACACTTTGTCACGTAGACAATTAACTACAAGTTTATATATCAAATTACTATATTTTAATTCAAGTACTGACAATACCCCTCAATTTCTTAAAATAAAATAAAAAATACCCCTCAATATCTTAATATCGAACATGAGGCTAGACATGAATGGAGGATCGGACCATCTCTGACGACTCCACTAAAACAATATTTCGCGTGTCATACTCATATTGTCATCTCTTTAGATTTCCTTAAATTATCTAATTGAAAAGTAAAGTAAAATATTCTCATGGATCAACTATATCTTAACATTTTCATTGAATCGAATGAGAAGAGGTTGTTTCCGTGATTTCGTCTTAGGATTCTCTTTCCCATATAAAGAAGGGAAAATTTCACAAATGGTCACTCAACTATGACTTATTCGACACTTTGGTCACTGAAGTTTCAAATATATCACTTTGGTCACTCAACTATTACACTGTCAATCACTTAAGTCACTTTGTTAATTTTTTCATTAAAAAAAATTATAAAAAATATTCTTTGGGTGACTTAAGTGATTGACAGTGTAATAGTTGAGTGACCAAAGTGATATATTTGAAACTTCAGTTACCAAAGTGTCAAATAATTCATAGTTGAGTGATCATTTGTGGAATTCTTCCTATAAAGAAAAGAAAAAGGTGAAGTAAAATACTTTGTTTAGGCATATGCAGCTTCCAGACTGCCAATAATTTCAGTACACAAGCCACAACAAAAGGACATCAATGAGAGGGATTGTAGAGAAGATAAAGCCAAAAATTTACACCACAAACTTCTGGAATTTGAAAATGAGGCTCGTAGCTAAAAAAGTAATAAGTAGTAGCTTATGCCAAACTTTCAAAGTAGGTGGCATTAGATGCCTATGATGTGACCCCCAGAATCGTAACCATTGATATGGTTTTTAATATAGACACTGATGCATGTATTTTTACACATTGACAGTACATGTTTTCCAGTTAGTCATATTGCTATATTATCAGTTTATCACAACTACAGCAACTCTAATAAGAACCTTGTGCTCTATATCTCAACTCCATAGAAAACTTAGAAGGGAACGAGTAAACTCCATCGAACACAACGGAGATTTTGAGGGAAAAAAAAACCCACTCACTTTTTCTACTCTTTTTTTTTTTACCAACTTAACAAGGTAAGCATACCGTGTTTGCAAGTTCAGATACTTCTATAAACAGCCATAATATTGGGAAATACAAAGTCATTACTCATAACAAACCATGCTTTTCCTTTTCAACTGAAAGATTACATATTATCCATAAAACACATTATGTTCCACAGCAGAAGCATCTGGCAAAGTGCTTAAAGAAAAAAGAGAGAAGCAAACAGTTTGATAAATGAGAAAGACAACTCTAATTTAGGAGTACTAATTTAGGGAGATGGAGGCCAACCAAACCCTCCTTCAGTCTCATGTTCATTTCCTTGATAGAACCTCAACTCAAGCTGCTCAAGTCTTCCATCACCATCCCACATGTCCTCATAACTCCCATCATCATCAAAATCATCGTCATCATCCACAAATTCCCAGGCTAGATACTCGGAAGAAGCATCCGAGTAAAACGAGTTGTCATCCCACTCATTTTCCTCATAGCGATCCTGAACAAGAGGCCCTAAAACCTTCACTTTCGGAAACTTCTTCTCTAAGTACTTTTCATCATCAAGCTTAACACCCCAACACCCTCTCAAATCCAACAACTCAAGCTCGGTGCAGCTCTTGAGTATCTGAAGTGCACTCTCCGTGCTAATGACATGGTACGCCATCTCAAGGTGCTTCAGTCTAGGCATTGTGGCAGCAATGGCATTAGCCTCATCATCCACAATAGGCATGCCAACTATATCTAATGGATGCATGTTCCTGAACAACTTCACAAGCAATTTACAGTTCTTTCCTATGACTTCCAGAGCACGAAAACCAATCTTCCCACAGCAGCTAAGATCCAAGAAAGTGATGTGAGAAAGGCTTCCAATTGTTTGTTCCACTATCGAATCACTTATTTCACTTCTTGGCAGACTCAAGGTCTGAAGGGAATTAGAACTTGCAAAACCAAGAAAACAGGAGTCACATCAGGAAAATATAAAAACTTGATTGATTATATAAAAGAGCATGATGATTGAGCAAAGTAGTCTATCTTATACAAAATAATCTCTAAATCAGTAAATTTTCCAAGGGCATATAAATTTAGGTGGTCCATCAAAGAATGCAGACCAACACATATAAGGGGTTAGACAAATATTTATTTGAAACTGAAACATATGACATTGATAAGACTTTGATATCCTTTCTTACTGTTCAGCAATGAAGGAGAAGATCATGTCATTTTTAAGGCCTGAAACACAAAGCTTTCTGAGAGATCCACAGCTTCTTGAAATAAGCATTTGTATCATACGATCAAGGTGCTGAGGTTCTGGGCATATATCACTCCATTCCTCAATGTCTACCTCTTGCCAGCAGTACGGCCCCATTACTGCCTTACCCCACGACTTGCAGACCATTGGAATCACTGTCAGCAACTCCTTAAGAGACAGGTTTTTGAAGATTAGACCCAATGCATCGGGTATTAATTCGTCCCATTGCCGAAAATCACTTGCCTCACTTGCCACTTCCATTTATTTCACCTTCAGAAAATGAGAGACCAGAAAAGACTAATCAATTTCTCAGCTTAGTAGAACCATTACGAATAGAAAAGTCACAGTGTTTCTATGCACATCTCATTTAAAAAGTATTCATCACAACCTATATATTCAGCATAAGCAGAAATAAATCCAAGACAATTTTCCACTAATCAACAACTGCTGAAGGAAAAACAAAATGCCCTTTGGCATACAGATTAAAAACAAGAAAACTAAGAACAAGAACAAGAACAAGAATTGTAAACATAAAGGAGTAAAATAATAATATAAGACAGAAAATGCAGAAATCGAAAACACATACCACTGATACCAGCACCGACCACATAAAGAAAACAAAAGGATGAAGAAGAACAACTATCATCGATTCTAACGAAGAAACAAAACAGAGTTGGGGGAGAAAGAAGAAAAGCCAAGAAATTAGTAGTATGGGAAACAATACCAGCAAGAAATCAAACATTCAGAGATCAAATTAAGACTAAAATCTTGTAGCAGATCCAACAAAATCCATGTGAACAACAACACCATTTAATGGAATCACAAACAAGGGAAAAAAAAACAGAAAGACATAGATTTCAGACCAAATGAGAGCTAAAACAAAATGAGACTTACCAATCAAAGACCAAGATTCACTGTTTTCTGTTCAAAGGGTTCATTGAGTGCATGAACAACTCTCCACAGATCTAGACGAAAGGCCAAAAGCTCCGGTTGCAAGCTGAGGAAATGAGGAAAAGACAGAAAATTTAAGCTCTGATTTGCTCATTTTTAATCATGATAAAAAAAAATTAAAAAAGAACCCAAAAGCAAAGAGACAGACACTGAACTAGTGAGCTTCTCTGATTTACAAACAAACACAACAGAGTCTAAACAGATTGCAGCGTTATCTTAAGCTCTGCTATATATTTCTTCCATATTCAGAAAAAATCAAACGGAGAATACATTATAAAACATAAACAACTTACTCCCTTAAGAAGTGGGTTGTTCTAGATTTCAGGATTTGGGATCATGTAAAATACTCACCGGGTTATCCGCAGAGAAAGAAGCAGGGGAAAAGAAAAGGAGAGACGGAAAGGAAAGGCTACAAAACGAGACCCATCTGCAACACAACAACAAAGGTAAAAACAACACCAAAAGAGTGAAAAGAGGCAAACAAAATACGTATGAGAAAAGGAGGTGTTATGAAGGTTTTAAATTGATATGAGTGAGCTCTCACAAGTCACAAACCCCACAGAAAGAAAAGAAAAAAACTGTCAAAAACGGGTGGTTTAATAATGACAGTTTTTAATGGCATTGGAGGTGATTGGTGAAATTATTTGCACTCTTCCATTATATATTATGTAACTTTTTTTTTCCTTTTCTGCAGAAAGATAGGATGATGTGAGATTGTAAGACCCAATAACTCATGTCATCGGAAAAAAATAAAAATAAAAAAAGATGAGTTATTGGGGCAGTAAATAAATGGACAGAGACTTGAGAGGAGCCTCTACAATTTCCAAACTGGGGTTTTGTGGGAAAGAGAATCACCGACACGAGTCGGGTTCTGGTGACTTGTAAGAGAAGAGTAGTACCAAGTTGCCCAACCTGAAATCAGAGAGGACTGAACAGTTGAAATAGTTGAAGCCTAAGAAAGGGTTTCGTTACAGTCAATGTGTACTTTCCTTTTCACTTTCCCTAGAAAAGTAAAATCTGGTTGGATGTGTAGTAAATTCAGTTTGGCAAGTGAGGTGGGAAAGCTCAGATGAAGAGTGTAGAGGAAGAAGAAGAAGAAGAAGAAGAATGCAACATTTACAAGGGAGAGACTAATTGCGTGGCAGTGACTTGTTACAATGCCTTACTCATACACTTTTTTGGAATTCCAAGTTTGTTGAAGACAATTCTTGTGGAAAAGGCAGTACTGCTATGAATTTTATTAGGCTGACCTTTTGGGTGCGTAATCATTCACTAGTTTGGTGCAACAATACTGGATTTGGGTGTGATGAACCTGCCACCACCTAGGCTAGGCTATAAGAGAAAATTTAGATGTTGTAGACCTAGGAACAAGGAGCTGAGATTAGCTACAACAATATCATTATTTTGTTGGAACTAATTATGTTGCTCAAGTACTGCAGTTAGGTCAACAAAGGAGAGTCAAGAGAATAAAAAGCACGTATAAGTATGTTCTTTTTTTGAATAGAAAATCAGAAGCATCTGATTAATCATGCATTACTATTTAAGAAAAAGAAAAAGAAAAAGAAAAAAAAATACAATGCATATTAGTTTGTTGATTTCACGCATGTCAATACTTGATTATTACTGCATGCATGATGAGATATTGTTGTTCTATACATAAGTAATGAAATTGAGTTTAAAAAGTGATTGTCATTACATGTGGATTGTATTATGATTTTACGTGCACAAATAGTTAATAGATTACTTATGCGTTAGTCATTTCTTTGAAACGGTAGTTTATAAAGTTGAGTTTCATGAATATATGTTTGACGGTCACCTCAGGCTAACAACTACTAAAATTGACTACTTTCGGTCTTTATAATTACATAATCAAATAAAATATAAGTATATCTTGTTAATGTTCTATGTATATTGATCTTACATGCATCAATAGACAACAATTTGATAATTATTCATGTATGATCCATAAATTTTTTCATTGCTATAGATTATGAGTTAATGCAGTCGTAACTAACAGTTCAAAGATTGTACGCATCTATGCATGTGAATCATATTGTGGATCTCACATGCATTAATAGTTGGCAATTACTCATGACATTATTCATTTGTTTTAAGCCGTAACTTAAAAAGTTGAGTTTTAAGAATATACGCTTGTTGGTTACCTTTAAGCTAGCTGACAACGGATAAAATTAATCATTTTGAGTTATTGTAAACGACAAAATAAGTACTTACACATGCAAGATATTACGATTACGTAAATAATAAATAGAGTTCATAGTGATCATCTTTATATGTGGATCATATTACAGTCTCACGTGCATAAATATTTAGTACCAAAATGTTATACATCACTTATTGTATCGATATCATAAATTGTTAATACATTTCTAATTTCACAATTGTCTTTTTTTGTCTGAAAAGAAAAAATCCATAATGCTTACTTTTACAGTGATGACAATTTTCTGCCTTGAAAATTACGTTTTGCTTTTTGACTTTCCATCGGCAAGAATAATTAACTATTTAACCCATGCCTTAACCCACTGGAGTTGAACAGTGAATCCACGCAACGTGAAAGGATAAAAAAAACAATTTGGTGGTGGTTGGTTTGCAGTGAAAGGTATGAATCTACGAAAAGGTTGCGACTTACCTGTAGACTAACCAGCCACAAGTGTTTGCACCAGTTTGATAGAGACTCATCTGAAAAATTCTGAAGGGCACAGACAGAGAACCCGACCTTTTCCACGTAGAGATGAATAATACTAAGATGGTTTGCAAGTGAAAAGACCAAAAAGGTCGAGTGGGGTGTGTACCTTTTTATTCCTATTCTTTTTGGCGCAACATGCGCGTGGGGAATAATAGGATCTCCATTCCCATTCCCAGACAAAATCATGAGGTCATAAAATAATAATGCAAACAGGGTCCTGTTAGTTTAGTCCAGTAGGGGCGGGGTGATGTCTTTATAATAATGCAGGACATTTCTGTTCATCTTAAAGATTTAGATCTCAACATGTAACCTCATTTGGGCTTCTAGCAACTAAATTAAGACCATGTAAACTATCAATTATTGTGTGATTTTTGTTTTTGTTAGCTTACATTTTGATGGATTTGTTTGAAATGATTGAGAAAAGCTGCCTTCAATTTTGTTGTCGGAAACAATAGACATAAATTTTTTTTGCCGTGGATGCAAGGAAAGTTTGATGTACTAATTTGATAGCGATTGAAGTGAAAACTTTGAGACCAAGTCCACTCATTGGACTGGTGGGGCATTCCTTCGTTAACAGTATTCACTCACTTTTTAATTATTGCCTTAAGCTGTTGAGTCAAGATCAGGATGAAGAATAATTAGTGTTTTAAATGTAAAAGCAGAAAGGGTTTGTGACTTCGTGGACAATAATTTACTTGCTAAAGTTTGCAGAAAACATAGAATAAGGTAATGCCCTCCCCTCAGCTTATACATGAAAGTGTGATGTTCTGTGATTTAGAGATCACTGGAACGGCCAAGAACTAAAGAAATTTATAGAACTTCTTAGCACACAGAAGAATACCTGATATTAAATATCAAGTGCAAAGATTCATATGGCAATCAAAAAAAAAAAAAAATGCAAAGATTCACATGGACTAAAAAGAAAAAAGGGTGATGCAAATGTTATAGAAAGGCTAAATATATAGAGCGTTGGCCAGTGAATAAGGGGACAATCATCGAGTTCTACTAAGGACTTGCTACTCAAGAAGAATTTGAACAGATTAGTTATCTGTCAGACAAACACTCATCGGACAGATATTCCTAGGACGGATCCTCATATTCAGCAAATAAAACAGTATCTCTGTAGCTGGCATCTTCACAGTCCATATTTTATTTAACCGAGTGGGCGTTCTTGTTATCCCTCAACAACAGATGAAGCATATTCAGATGAAGCATCTGAGTCCTCATCATAACAGTCGTCCACAGTAGGCAGTAGAACCTTCAATTTTGGGAACTTCTCCCTTAAGAACTTGCCATCAAGCTGAACATCCCGACACCCTGTCAAATCCAAAAATTCTAGCTCAGGGCAGCTCTCAAGTATTTGAAGAGCCCCTTTTGTGTTGATGATCTGGTATGCCATCTCAAGGTGCTTAAGTCTAGGCATTGTGGTGGCAATGGCATAAGCCTCATCATTCATATGGATGCCTGCAGAGTACGATAGATATGTGTCCCGGCACAGTCCCGTGAGCAATTTACAGTTCATTCCAATGGCCTTTAGAGCACAACTACCAATTTTACCACAGTAGCTAAGATCCAAGAAGGTGATGTTAGAAAACCTTCCAATTGTCTGTTTTACGACTGAATCACTCATTTCACTTCTTCGCAGTCTCAAGGTCTGGAGGTTATTAGCACTTGCAAAACAAAGAAAAAAGGACTCACATAAGATGATTATTAAAACCACTCTTATATAACTATAAACACTTGATCAACACATGGCATGAAATGGTGATTTGCAAAGTATACATAAAAATAGCATCATGACTAAGCCAGAGGTCCATCACGCATATACCACTAATATTAACCCATTAAGCATTCACAAGAGGCAAACTGGTTTGCAAAAAATATTTTGAAGTTGAAATATGTAATACAACTGCTTTCTGCTTACTGTTCAGCAATGAAGGAGAAAATCATGTCGTTTTGGAGTTCGGAAACACACAGCTTTCTCATTGATCCACAACTTCTTGCAACCAGCATTTGAATCATGCGATCAAGGTGTTGCGGCTGGTGTTTATCACTCCATTCCTCAATGTCTATCTCTTGCCAGCAGTCAGACCCCATAACTGCCTTGCTCCATGGTTTGCAAACCATTGGAATCACTGTTAGCTTCTCCTTAAAAGAAAGGCTGTTGAATATCAGACTCAATGCCTCAGGTATTAATTCATCCCAATGCCGAAAATCACTTGCCATTTCCATCTAGCTGCCTTAAGATACTGAGAAACAAAAATTGGAAAATTAATGCTTACACTGGCCATCAAGCAGAAGGGAAAGAGTACAAAACAAAGACCAGCTATGTACAAGCATAATCCATAAAACCATGCGGCAGAACCAGGATTTGAAATCAGAATGGGCTGAAACTAGAAGCTAAATTTTTCCCCTTAAGAAGAAAACAATGCTGATTAATCCTCTAAACGAGAAGCTAATATAAAATTTGCTATATAAGTTAGTAAAGAATCCTCCTTGTTGCAGTTCAACAAACATCCATAGTCACCGATCTGTTTACAAGTTCAAGTGCCTTAAAACATCACCAGGTTCCATAATCCCCCAAATCAATCAAAGAAAGAATTTTACCTGAAAAAACATCAAAACTTGAAATAAAATAAAAAAAATCACTTCCAATAGTTTCCTCTTTGTTTCATATCAGTTTAACCTATCCAAATAGTTTTCTTCCGCTATACTACCAATGTTGTTCAAGGTATATTTTCAGAGGTTCATCTCATCAAACACATTTCTCTCAGTACAACGCGTCAACTTAGAGAGCAAAAAAACCCACATGCAATCAGAACCCAACTATTCAAAGTAAAGAGGTGATTAGTATTACCTGTGGAAGAGAGTTTTCGGCTGGAAAGACTTGAAATTAGTGGTTGAAAAGCTTCAGGCTGTGCTTTTCGCTCTAAATTGAAGAGAGTGAGCGAGCTCCAAGTCTCTCTTGGCGTGCTTAAAATGTTCTCGGGAGGCTCGGAGTTTATTAAAATAGCATGGTGCTGCCGAGGGTCTACGTTAATGGATTTGTTTTTAATTTTCTTGTAAAAATGATAGAATATTTTTGTTAATACACGAATAATTTACATATTGACATCTGGTTAGAAGCCTTTAGAGCAGAGTTGTTCTAACATGTTTCTAGTTATTATTTGTACCACAATGGTGTGCTGACAAATTAGACGAGATGAATGATTTTTTCATAGAATAGCGAGGTTGTTCTTACTCGTTTTAGGCTTGCTTTCCAACAAGCGTCCCTTTAGACATTAATGAGTTTAGTATTGGCTTAGATAGGTTCTATCCAGTTTCACCGGATTCTTATGTAAGTGCATGTTAGACCCTGACTTGTTTTTTATGGTTTTGATTTCTAATATTATCAAAAAATAAAAAAATTTACAAATTGACATATTTTTGGTGGAAATTTGTTAAATTTTCTGTATTCGAAAATATCATACACAATTTTCTATATTTATTCTTCGAATTTTACACATTATTGACCAAAAATGAATATAATTGAATATTATAAAATTTAAAACTTAATTTATTAAAATACTTTATTGAAATTTTCAACAAATTATTAAACGAAATTGTCCAAATATTTTTTCCTGTATTATATACGCCGCCCCGTATTTTATTACTATGGATGGATTTGTTAATTTATTAAACCAAAATAAAAAGATTTATTATCGTAAGAAAGATGAAATGAAACCCTCGTTTTGGTGCCAAGACAATTATCTATATTGCTGTTTATTGGCAATGCAAGAAATGCCTATTAGAAAATCAGTTACTAACATGAAAACCCTATTCTCCCTAGCAGTGTTTGTTCTTGTCCTAATCCTAACGCCATATCCTTGAGTCGGCGATACACACTGTTGTAACATTTTAATATTTTATTTTTTGTTGAAATTAAATTTGGGTGAATTTATTTTGTGTTTAAATTTTGAATTTAAGGGAAATGATGAAAAATGTTACATTAGAGTGTGAAATGATAAAAATGTCACCTAGTTGTCCACTTGATAAAAAGGTCATTTATGAATTGTTAGTAATATTAATTTAGTCCTTCTAATAATAAGGTAATGTTAAAAAAAGTCAGTTTTTAATATTTTGGATTCCCATTCTGTCCTTAAAGGCAACTCTCTCTCTCTCTCTCTGACGTCTCTCTCTATCTTCTCATCCTCCACAGAGAATAGACCTCTAGAAGCGGTTCCCTACCAGAGGACCTCGCCTGCACCGGAGCTTACTCTGATCTCTTCGCTTTCATCACTGACGGCAATTTTGTTATCCACAATTGGAAGCAGGAGACAGCGAAATGAGCCAAGACGCCAAGAGAAGAGTTCCTGGGACTGTGCTGACGAAGCCGAATTTCGACGATCGGAAACCCTCGCCGACTGTCACCACCTCCACCAGCAAGCACATTTGTTGTGTTAATCACTGGATTTGATTCGGAAATAGGTTTTTCGCTTAGGGAATTATGGTTTTGTTCAAGCATTTGAGACTCATAGCGTAGAGAAGGACGTGGCGAAAGGAGTTTGACTCGAGGCACGGACCTATCTGGCATTGCATCGTCGGTCGCAATTTCGGTAACTCCTTCAATTTTCAGTTTCATTCTCTGGCCTTTTTTTTCTTTTTTTTTTGTCGAGGTGTTTTGGTCAAGATTTAGTATGTGATAGAATTTGAGTGATGGTGAACAAATCTAATGGATAGTGTTGTGCTTTAAGTAGCAATTTTGATGAGAATGGATAATGTTGTTTGAGAAGGAATAGATCTAAGCGTTGATTAATTCTAGGGTTACTGTTTTGTTTGGCAATTACAGTTTTTTAAATTGACAAGTATAATTGAAGTGTTAGGATTTTGTGCAGTTCTGAATCATGAAGTGTTTTGATGAGTAAAGATTGTGTTGAAGACTTGAAGTAAATGTGGAATGTGTAAATCCTCATTGCTTCATTTGATGATTGCTCAGATTGGTAGAAATGAGAATTTCAAAACATTACTGAAATAGAGAACTGAAATCTTTGCTTCTTGTGTAATAATCCGATGTATCTGATAGGATTTTGTGTGGTTTTGAATGATGAAGTGTTTGGATGAATAACGATTGGCTTTTAGGTTCGCTTCTATCTTGGGTTATGGTTGTCGATTACGGGTATTTGACTTCCTGAGTATCTATTAGATCTAATTTTTTGTTTAATACTACTTGAATGGTCCAATATGATTGTTTAGCTGCTGAAACTTTGATTGTCACTCCCTTAATTTGGTTTTAGATTTCTCTGCTTATGTTACCCAAATGATTGTTAAGGCGAATTATTATTCTGTTTGAGAATGGTTCTTATCATTCTATTTTTTTTGTCAGTTTAAAATTATTCTGTTGTTTAGTGTAGGCTGACATTTTGCATCCTTGTATTATATAGGGGTGGCAGTCCTTCAATCGAAATGTATACTGTTCTTGAACATGCAAATAATGAGATTTATATGGTATGTTCGTAGTACTTTCTTGACCATCTTACTCTAGCATTGTTAGTTTGGATCCTATTTTGATAGTAAGTGAAGTTATTCTATTCTTGGTGTTTGTGACTTGACTTGCAGATCCAAGGCATGGAACCGAATATGCATTTTACCACTCCCTTTGAACAAGTTGACGCCATGTACAACGAAGGAGCCCCCGGGTATGTAGTTGATCAGGGCCTGTAGTATCCTACTGCCACAACCTATGGGTAGTACTGTACAGGATATCTATCTGGAAGATTAGAATATGCATAAACTCTATATTTTTAAATGAAGAGCTTTGGAAGGGGTAAAAGAGATTTTACAACTAACAATGGTCTTTGGTTGCTACATTTTCATTTCGATTGGAGTTTGCAGATGTGTTTGTCATTTCCACCATTAGTGGTTTGATGTTATCTTTATGTCCCTACATATTTTTCACTTTGTCTAACACCAGTTGGCTTACTTTAATATAAGTTTTTTGTACACAGACATCTAGAAAATGATGGATAACCAGGATTGGACAAAGAAGATAAGGGTTCTTGGGAGTTATATATTGTCGGCATTTTTATCATGTCATTTTTAGGGTGATTTAGGCCATTTGCATACTTCCTCTGGATCAAAGCCCTATTGAGTAGTATCTATATTTTCAAATTTAGTCCACCTCGAACATGAATCAGATTATTTGCTTAGTTGAAAGCAAAATAAAATCCCAATTGCTTTTTATATACCTGTCATGTAGCTTTTGTCATCACAGCTTTCACCACCATTTCTTCTACTGTGCTTATATTGGTATCACTTAAGATCTTCAATAAGCATTTTTAACTCATTTTGGATCCTCGTTGACGCATTGTGGCAGGTTCTTGGCCCAGAAAATTTGCAATCGGAAAAGCTGAAGTGTGTAATTGTGTATATTTGAATCTATAAGGTTCCTAGTTGTTGACCATGTACTACTTTTGTGTACCATGATCCTTGGTGGGTAACGTTGGTGGTTGTACACTTTTTCGTTTGAGGTATAATTAATGTAATGCAACCATTAGATCATATTGCAATGATTTTATAAGTGACTTGGCTAATTCAATGATTTTGCCCGTGACTTGACCAGGGATTAACATGTCATTGGCCAAAGATTGACAGTGACATGGTTAGTAACTTGGCCAGGAATTGACAGTGACATGGTCAGTGACATGTTCATGACTGTGACATGACTAGTAATTTGACCAGTGACATAGCATGTGACTTGGCAACTGATGTGATTGACAGTGACTTTGACAGTTGCATGATCAGTGATTTGCTCATGCATATGACATGACAAGTAACTTGGCCAGTGACATAGTTAGTGACTTGAGGTTAATAATGACCTGACCATGTAACTGACCAGTGGACATGTAATGTGACTTAGCTAGAGATTTAGCAAATGACGTGTATAACGGTGATATGCAATGTTACTTGGCCAGTGACTTGGATATAATAGTGACTTGGCAAGTGACATGTGATTGACAGTGACTTTGACAGTGACATGATCAGTAATACGAACATAACTAAGTAACTGACCATGTCACTAACTAAGTGACTGACCATGTCACTAACCAAGTAACTGTCAGTAGCCAAGTCACTGTTAATCACATGTCACTAACTAAGTAACTGACCATATCACTAACCAAGTAACTGTCAGTAGCCAAGTCACAAGTTAATAGCCAAGTCACTATTAATCACATGTCACTAACTTAGTAACTGACCATGTCACTAACCAAGTAACTGTCAATAGCCAAGTCACAAGTTAATAGCCAAGTCATTGTTAATCACATGTCACTAACCAAGTAACTGTCAGTAGCCAAGTCACAATCATGAACATGTCACTAACTAAGTAACTGACCATGTCACTAACCAAGTAACTGTCAGTAGCCAAGTTCACAAGTTAATAGCCAAGTCACTGTTAATCACATGTCACTAACTAAGTGACTGACCATTTCACTAACCAAGTAACTGTCAGTAGCCAAGTCACTATTAATCACATGTCACTAACCAAGTAACTGACCATGTCACTAACCAAGTAACTGTCAGTAGCAAAGTCACGAGTTAATAGCCAAGTAACTGTTAATCACATGTCACTAACTAAGTAACTGACCATGTCACTAACCAAGTAACTGTCAGTAGCCAAGTCACTGACAGTGACTTGAGGTTAACAATGATTTGGCTAGTGACCTCACTGACTAGGGATTTGGCTTAGCCAATGACTTTATTGGCCAGTGACTTGGTCAGTGATATGTGTATAACAGTGATGTGGTCAACATGCAATGTGACTTGGTTAGTGACTTAGTCAGTGACGTGTATTACAGTGGCATAACCTAGAAGAAAGCTATCATTAGTAAATTAAAAGGCATATTGCTTGTAAAGATTAAGAAATCCTCTGTATGGGGACCAAGAATAAGAAATCATTGCCTTCAAACGAATGGTTCCTAAACCTGATTATAAGTGACATGGTCAGTTACATGATTAGCCAAAGACTTGGCTAAGGATTAACAGTGATATGGTTCAATTCTTGCTCCTCAACCAGATTCTTTTCGAGGAGATTTCTACTCGCCTAGATTCACCTCGAGGGGATTACTTCTCACCCATATAGGTCTTGAGGTGATTTCTCCTCACTCATATTGGCCTGAAGGAAATTACTTTACTCTTCACCCAAATTTTCCTTGAGGGAATATCTCCTCACTCAGATTTTCCTTGAGGAGATTACTCCTCACCCATATTAGCCTTGAGGGGATTTATTCTCACATAGATTAGCCTAAGAATTTGACCTTCTTGGGCTTTTAGGTCGTATATGGTCTGCAAGTGCCTATCGTTCGGATCATGGTTTCTATTGGAGTTGGTAACTATCTTGAATGATTGGCACACCTAAAGAAGTTTATGAATAAGGAGTTGCTCCTATTTGTTTTTAGGAAATGGTGTTCTATTGATACCATAATTGCTTGATTGGTTAATGAGAGGCTAGCTAATGATTTTGTACTATAAGTTCTCTGCTATAGCGAGCTCAAAACAGATATGTAATGAGTTACATTTACTTGATAGATTTTGAAACTATCTTTAAAAAACCATGTAACTCCCCTTGCTAGTTTGTTTTACTTTGATAATGTTTGGATAGTTGAGACTCCTGCTATTATTCAGGATGTTCTCTACGAAGATTATTGTAATTGTTTCTCTGTAGCTCGGGATTCAGGTGTTATGTCCCCCTGATGCAAAATTATAATTATAATATAAGAAATAGAGCCGAGCGTGAGACTGAGCCTACAAGCTAAGCTGGGTTCCAAATCCCTTTATAAAAAAAAATATAAAAACTAAATAGTAAATTCTAGCTCATGCTAATGGTTATTGAGTCTAATGAAATCAATATCCTCCTACTTGTTAAGGAGGAAAAGAATCCAAGCTCAACACGAATAGTTATCCATTATCATGGACATATACTCCTTTTCTGACATCAAATTTCCATTCTCCATTTCAGAAACACATCACCCTTCCATTCAGAGGGAAATTTTTATATCAATAGAAAATGCACTCACATAACACCAAGACCACATATATTCAGTTACCAGAGCAGTATTTACAAAAGAGCAGAAGTATATTTCAAATTTCAATCTAGTAACTTTCTAAACTTCTACTAACTATAACCCGACAGAAAATCAACAACTTGCTCCCACAAAAGATTCCGCAATAAATCTCATGTCACCTACTCCCTGGCAAAAACAAACAATGGAGGAAAAAAAAATCAGTTAACAAACAATCTGAAAACACACTTATCCATCCAGCAATAGTTAACACTTCAAATGTACAATTCCACATTTGAAATTCATATGTCAAATCATGATTGACACATGCGATATGAGAAATAAAGCTTCTATAGTCTGTTCAATATTAATCGATTCTGAAACTATTTTTAAAAAACCATACTACTATTGCACAAGTACTTGCCATAAGTAATCTAATCTAATTTGACACTATTCTTTACACTGTTATCCTATGTTTATAGGTCACAATAGTCGTCACATACTCTTTTACAGTTAAGCTCAACAACTAAGTTCTGGATGTCACAAAGATGACTGATAACAACAACTAAGTTCTGGATTTCACAAAGATGACTGAGAAGTTTGTTGTATTTTAGGCTTTAACTATATTTGTCAGAATAACAGAGGACAGGATACCAATTTTGAGAACTTAGAAAACCTGTCCCTGCAACTCCAGGCACAGTTTGATGCTAGTGCACTACTCAAATGTACAACAAAGAGAATCTGAAAATCATCGCTCGATTATAACCATGGATGATAGATAAAGGCTATGTGATCATCTAAAGGCCTGGCTCTCAAATTACTGTATCAGGTATGTTGTTAGAGTTGAAATAAAAAGCTCTGAGGAGAAGCAATATGGTTGCATCTTCACATGAAGTCATACGGGGAAGGGGGACATCAAGGATAAAAAGATGGAGGCAATCCTCTTATCCTAACTACAACACCTATTAAACGCTAATAGGCAGTGGCCTGATTCTTCAAAGAAATATAAACCAATACTGGAAACAGTCTCTAATAAGTAGAAGATTAGAAATTTTATCCGCAATCCGGCCACACCCAGAACAAATTATTAATCCACCTTCTGAACACAACCAAGCACTTAATTAATATGTTGTGTCAGTTCATCCAGCTTGGCCAGCTTTAAGTGTGGCTCATTAGAAACTAGTTTCATAAAGCAGTACATGAACCCTAAAGTTTACTCTACCATAGACTACAACCAGAGGATCAGAAAAACACTTAGTCTCAGAACTAAAATATGAAAAAATGAAACTACTCCTGCCTTTCATTGCTTAATAACTTAAAAGTACAAATTTGTCACTGTATTACAATCTATGCTAATTGTTCAGATAGAGCTAAACGGGGCATACCAGTTGATGAGCCAGCCAAATAGGAAATGCTGCATAATTGGTACCTTCTCCAACACCTCAACCTTATACATCTTCAGCATCCCACTATTAACTTTCTTCCAATTCGGCACTCCACTAATATCATCCAACAAAGGCGAGTGCTCCGAAAACGGCCCCTTCTTCACCTTCTTCACGAAAGCAATCCCCGAAAGATACATGTACTCTTTCGAAAAGTTCTCCAATATATCATCATTATGAATCGACTTCGGCTTCATATACTTGTGATCAATCAACTGCGACGAGCCGAAAATAAACGGCAGGAAATGGTAGTCGTCGAGGCCCCAAACGCCGTGAGACCCCGCCGGCTCTAAGCAATACACCAGCTGCAGCTTCCTCATCAGCTCCAAGTACTTGACGAACACTCTGGCCACCACGGCAGGGTAGTCCTCTTCCTTAATGACCTCCATTCTCGCCAGGCAGTATAGCCACGCCGCGAAATTGGTCTCGTGGCCGGTGCCGTAGTCGATCCGGCTAGGGTTTCCGAAGCTGTCGGTGAAATAGGGAACGATCTCGACGGTGGAAGCTTCGAGATGCGGAGGGAGGAGTTTGAGCATTAGGTCAGGGCTATTTTCGACCAAGCGGTCGTGCCAGACGCGGTACGAAACGTTGCCGTATCGGGCGGCTTGCTGAGTCGGCGGGATTTCGTCGACCCATTTGAGCAAGGTGTCGAGGACGGAGACGATGGCGGCGGTGACGGGGGACACGTGGCAGGGATCGGAGATTTTCTTGCCGCGGATGGATTCCGAGAGGGCGACGACGAAGCCGAGGAAGTGCTTGCCGGAATCGGAGTCGTGGAAGCGGCGGATGTCGTCGGGGGATTGGATTTTCTTGGAGGGGTTTTGGAAGCGGAAGGGAGGGGAGATTGGTGGGACCGGCTTGGATTGTGGGACCGGGGCTAGGATGATGGCTTGTTGGGAGTTGTTGTTTGGGGGGAGGTTGATGGCGGGGGCTCGGATGGGGCGGTAGTTTGGGGGCGGCGAGCACGACGGCGGAGGGGCGGCGAAGGCGGTGGGGGCGCCGCATTTGCAGCAGGACGGTGGCGAAATGGTGGTGGTGGAAGGTGGTGGGGTTTCGGGGGATTGGGGGTGGTGGTGGTGTTCTTCGGGTTCCATTGTTGGAAGTTGGAGGAGGAAATAGTATGGGCAAATCACAGAACTGTGTTCTAGAGTGGGAAGAGGAGCAAGGAGGACGTTTTTATTTTTTAAAGTGCCTGTAAAACGGGTCGGGTCAGAGATGGGCCTAAAAACTTATTGGGCCAATTTTTCGTGAAGCGACTAGATTCCCGAGCTTCAGTCCATTTTGAAATTCGGAAAGCTTCCCAAACATGTGTGAAGATTCGTGCGTGACGTTCAAGGATAAGAATTTAAGAAACTATAGTGAAAAAGGTTTTAAGGGATTTGGGAAATGGATGATGTTCCAAATTGTCAAAGGTTTCGGTCATAGGGGAAAAGATTGGCGAGTCTGGAGTTGTAACATCTTTGAATTTGGCATGTAATGGGCTGATCTCGGACCAAGCCCTTCGCCAATTGCATGGGCATCATATTCGATTAGAATTTTATTTTTTGATAATGATATTCGATTAGAATTTGTCGGATTAAGGTTTTTTTTTTTTTTGGGCAGATGGGTGTGTGCCTCAAAAAGCCTCTAGAAATTGGTCGTTAAAGAGGTTCTCAGGAGAAATCGCAAGGTTAATGTTGGACCCGAAAAAATCAAGAGTGACCAATTTTGATTTTTTGACCTTCAAATTTGTATAGAAAATGAATTTATTGTTAATTCTTTTTAATGGGCAAATCACTTGATCAAATATTTGCCTTGGTGTTTTTAATTGAACCCAACAGAAGTTGATGAAAGTCTCTCACGGTTGTTAGAACAAAAACATTGAACACACATGTTTTGAAAAAATAATAAATAAATAAATAAACCCTAGTTCTCACTCAGAGCAAGTGCAGCGGTTTGCTCTTGACTGGTTGTCACACCCCGAATTTCGAATAAAGATGTTCGAATCCGAAATGCGATAATTAAACAAACTCTTAAAATTATAATAAACTTTTTCAGATAATTCAGAGGAATAACTACAAGTTAATAAAGACTCGATCACTTAAGTCGACTATCACATCAACAAGTGTATAAAAAAACTCGAGAGATCTAGTATACAAATGTACACGCTCACAAGGAGCATACCAAAAACAGCAGTACTCTAACAAAAATAGGTTATGAACCTAACACTGCTGCACTCCACGCCTTTGTACTCAGCCCTGGTGGTCTTCACCTGCAGGAATAACTGCTACACCATAGAATAGTGCACCGGAAATGAACAAAACAAACCCGGTAAGCTTTTCAGCCCGTATGAGTAAACTCAATTAAAGTAACTCACGTCACTCATGCTTATAATTTCTCAGCTCATGAGATAATTAAAGCAACAATATTTAATTCAACAAAACACAACTAAACATCAAGTTCATATCATATCATATCATCTCAACGACAAATCACACTCACTTCCCCTCAACCTACAACATTTGTCAAAACGATGACCTCACAACTCATTTCCCAATCACTACATATCACAACCCACAACTGTACTCACAATAAGAATTAAGCAAAATCAGTAATCCCTGCATAGAAACTTAGTTCAGGAGATCACATGAAAACAAACAAATGAAATCATATAAATCCCTGCATAGGGTTTAGTTCAAGAATTTACATTAAAACAAACAATACAAAAGACAATAATCCCTGCATATAACTTAGTTCAGGAGATTACATTAAAAATCAATCATAGAAGAGAAAAAGAAACCAAACAAACGAAATGAAAAAGGAAATTAATTAAAGAAATCAACAACTCATGCTAAAACCAAGACTTCACCATTCAACTCCAAATACACAATCTCACAAAATAACTCGTTTCAAAACTCGACATCGTTATCTCAATCGTAGCCCCTCAACCGCCTAGAGTTAGAGCATCCGATACACTCAACTAATCGTAGTCCGTCAACCGCCTAGGGTTAGAGCATCCGATACACTCATCTAATCGTAGCCCGTCAACCGCATAGGGTTAGAGCATCCGATTCCCTCAACTAATCGTAGCCCATCATCAACCTAAGATTAGAGCATCTGATACCCTCAAACTAATCGTAGCCCATCAACCGCCGAAGATTAGAGCATCCGATACACTCATACCGGTCACTACGTCGACCCTAAATCCAAAATTCGCAACAAACAGGACAATTTTCTCACCACATGTTCAACAATTCATTATTCAACATCTTACGTGCGGAAATAAAAGCTTGAATAATAATCAATCCATTCCAATCATCTCATCACTCGATAACACGCCGATCAATATATATATCCACGTAAATATATATATACGTAGTCATTCACGCAGGAATGACCACTAATACCAACTATAGTTTTATAAATTATTCCTTTCAAAAATCATTTTATATCAAAACATTGTTTTACTTACCCATGAACCGTTGTCGATCAAGTTCATATATTTTAAAACAAATAATTTGTTTTCGAAAATGATTTAACAATTAAACAAGTAATTCTGTGTAATAAATAAATCCGTTCGTAAATGAACCACGTGAGATTTACTCACCTCTAATCCAGCTGCGTCTTCAATACAGCCCAAAATCACAATCACAACCGTTCGCCCAACCAAAACCGTCAATCACCTAAACAAATATGACCTTAACTTAGCAACCGATTCATAAAACACACTTAAACGACGATCCCACGGTCGGATCCTCATCCGTGACCACACAAAGTCATCGGAACAGCTCTACGATCAACAAATCAAAACTATAAGTCGATCGGACGTAGGAATGAGCAAACGGGGAATTCCCCCGCCCCCGCGCCCCCCGCTCCCGCCCCCGCGCCCAAATTCCCCGTCTGGGGATATTATCAGATGGGGGATTCCCCGCCCCGCCCCCGCGGGTAATGGGTGCCCCACCCCCGCCCCCCGCATTGGTCTTTTTTTTTTTTTTTTTTCTTTCTATTTTCTATCTTTTCAGTTTTTTTTTCCTTTTCTTTTTTGACAAAAAATAATTTTTTTATTCTTTTTATTTTCATCATTTTTTATTCTAACAGCCAAAATCACAAATCACAATTAAACGACAATCCAACGGTCTGATCCTCAAGGATCGCCTAGAGGATCTTCTTTTCACAATTATACGATGATCCAACGGTCAGATCCTCACGGATCGCCCTTAGGATCATCATCTCAAAACTATATGAAGATCCAACGGTTGGATCGTCCCGGATCGCCCTTAGAATTATCCTCACAAAATTATACGACGATCCAACGGTTGGATCCTCAAGGATCGTCTAGAGGATCGTCTTTTCACAATTATACTATGATCCAACGGTCAGATCCTCACGGATCACACTTAGGATCATCCTCTCAAAATTATACAAAGATCCAACGGTTGGATAGTCCCGGATCACCCTTAGAATCATCCTCACAAAATTATACGACCATCCAACGGTTGGATCCTCAAGGATCACCTAGAGGATCGTCTTTTCACAATTATTCTATGACCCAACGGTCAGATCCTCACGAATCGCTCTTAGGATCATCCTCACAAAATTATACAAAGATCCAACGGTTGGATCGTCCCGGATTGCCTTTAGAATCATCCTCACAAAATTATACGACAATCCAACGGTCGGATCCTCCCGAATCGCTTTGAAGGTGTATTCTGGATGGGAAAGATAAATACCCCGTATAAGTTTTCTGTTTTTTTTTTTAGAATAAGAAAATTATAAAAATGCCCCATATGTTGGTTGAAAAATAATAGTTCTCAATTAAAAAAAAAAAAAAAAAAAAAGATAAACGGGGACCCCGCATGGGTAATGGGAAACCCCGCCCCCCCCCCCGCACCCCCGCGGGGGAAATAAGTGCCCCCACCCCCGCCCCCACACATGTGATGGGGAACCCCGCCCCCACACATGTGATGGGGAACCCCGCCCCCGCCCCCGCTTGACAAATGCGGGGAAAACCCGAGTGTAGCCCGCCCCCCACCCCCGTTTGCTCATTCCTAATCGGACGTCCAAATCCTCACGGATAGGAAACCGAAACAAATCGAAAACCCTAAAACCCTAACATGCATCAACTTTCTCCAAAATAACCTTATAATATATCAAAACAACCGTATCGATGCGTAGATGGATAAACTGAAAACAGAACACAAAAATAAGGCCAGACGTGACACCACGCGCCGCCACAAGCTGTGGTTCAGATTGTGGTCAACCACGGCGGTCAACGCCGGATCAACCACCTCCGATGCCAAAGTCACCAACTACAAACATGTTCAAAATGAAGAGATGAGCCACTTTCATACCTGGAGCAAGGTGAGATTCGGTCTAGATCGTCCTAGATCAAGCCTGGAAGTTGGATCACTCTCGTGCGTCCGATCAGATCCTAGATCGAATCAGGGACGTCAAAAACTTCAAACCTTGATCTTCCACTCTACACTCAAAATCGTGATGCAAGGCCTATATGGGGATTATCAGGAGGAGGAGGCAACCCATAACCGAGAAGGATCGGTCCGTTCAACGCCGGCGTCAAGGAGCTCCGGCTGGGTCGGGTCGGTCGGGGTTGGGGTGTCTTCGATCCAAAACTGGGGGCGGTGGCAGGACAAGGTAGCCACGTAGGACAGCTTGGCGTGGCACGGCGAGTCCGGAGAGGGCCGGGTTGCCACTGGAGGAAGCCTGACGGAGCTGAAACGACCGGGTCGGGTCAGACGAGACCCGTCGGGTCTGAGAGTTGCACGGAGGAGAGAGAACGGAGAATTTGGGGGAGGAAAATATAAAAAGGGGAAATTTTGGGATTTAATGAAAAATCCGGAATTTTCTCCTATTTATAGAAATTTCCCTAAATTTCAATCGCTCACAACTTTCTCATACAAACTCCGATTCTCGCGTTCCACATGTCCACGAACTCGTATTGACGCGCTCTACAACTTTTGTGAAGGAAGTTCTTACATAATCTAAACGTATAAAAAGTCAACCTTTGCTCCCCCCCTAAAGTCATACTTTCCGACTAAAAATTCGTCTGAAACACTTCCGCTCGTTCCACGAGTCACGAAACCGTCCAATAACCAAAAATTAGATTCCGGAAAATCCTCAGAAAATAAATACGAATTTCCGGGGCATCACACTGGTCATATTCAAGAAAAATCATATGTGGTGACCTTGAGAGCAATTTTCCTACTTGCACCCGTGGTTTTTTGCCCAGGCAAAACCAACTCTTTCTTGACTACAGCCAAGAAAATAGTCATACCCATGACTATTTTCATGACCCAGGCAACAAACAGGCCAGCTCGGGGAGAAGGAGACGCGCAAGGGAATGTGGGCGGCGTCAGCAAAACAGGGGAGAAGGAGACGCGCCAGCTTGGGAACTGAGGGACAGCTGCTTGACGCGTGGCGCCGCAACTCTTGAACGACTGAAGCAACACGCTTGTCGCGTAGTGACATGCATTGGGCCGGAAGTTGCAGAGCACGTGGAAGAGACCCGTTGGAGGGCTTTGAATTCTGATCCCAATGGTCATGAAATCTCAGCCCTTCATTTCAATTAAATATGCAATTCTACGGCTTACAATTAACATGTATATATATGCTTTTAATTCTGATCCAACGGTCATGAAATCTCAGCCCTTCATTTCAATTAAATGGGCAATCCTACGGCTTACAATTAACATGTATATATATGTTTGCAACGTTAATAAACGGTAATTAAAAAAATTTAAAAAAATTCTAAACATTTCTCTATAAATACCTACCATTTATTTTACAACTCACACCAAAAAATTTATCTTTCATAGTAACCCAATTTTGTGCTTCCTCATCTTCATATAGCTCTCATCTTCCAAATTTATTTATATCCAATATGGCTGAAGAAAGGGGAAACACATGTCCAATGGCCAGACAAGAAGGAGATCAAACTGAAGATGATAATATCCAAGACAAAAGGAGATGGACGGATGAGGAAGATGTTCAATTGTGCAAGTCTTGGAAAATTGTTGGGCAAGATCCGGCTGTGGGCACAAATCAGAAAAATAACGACTTATGGATGCGTGTGAGGCGACACTTTGTCGCAAATTGGCCCCAGAGCCGATCAGCTTCCTCTTTGCAAGGAAGGTGGAAAATTTTGAAGGTTGAACTCTATGAGTGGCATTGTGCATTAAGGCAAGCGAAAAATTGGTACAAGAGCGGTTCGAATGCGGTTGATGAGGTATGTTTTTTTTTATAAATCATTTAATTTGTTGATACATTAAATTAAAATATTACATGATAAATAATGTAGTTGATAAATAATGATGTAATTACAACGATGTTTATATTTGTACTAATTGATTTTTATTGTAAAACGGGATAGATACTTTTTTTATTAAAATTATGACCTTTATATTTGTTGATAAATCTTATTGATACATTATAGTAAAATATGTCTTGATAAATAATGTAGTAATTATAATATCGTTTTAATTGTAGTAATTGTTTTTCGTTATAATTAAAATATGTCTTCATTAAAATTATGACCTTTATATTTGTTGATAAATCTTATTGATACATTATAGTAAAATATGTCTTGGTAAATAATGTAGTAATTATAATATCGTTTTAATTGTAGTAATTATTTTTCGTTATAATTAAAATATGTCTTCATTAAAATTATGACCTTTATATTTGTTGATAAATCTTATTGATACATTATAGTAAAATATGTCTTGATAAATAATGTAGTAATTATAATATAGTTTTAATTGTAGTAATTGTTTTTCGTTATAATTAAAATATGTCTTCATTAAAATTATGACATTTATAATAGATGACCATTCAGAATAGGGTTTATATTTGTAATAATTGTAATTTTCCGCCACCTTTTTTTTAATTGTTTTTTTATTTATTTCGTAGTGAGATGAAGCACATAAATTGTGGCATGCCGGGATGAAGAGAAAAAAGAAGCCAAAAAAACACAATTTTCAGAGTTTTGCTAGTTACGCTGTTGTGGAGGGCTTTGCACAATTTAAAGACATTCCTAGTCATACATCTGGAGGAACATCAAATGAAGGAAATCAACATACGCCTACACAACTAATTCCTGGAAATTCTCCCATCAACTTGGACATGGATGTAGATGAGGTAATTGCAGGTGAAACAGCAAATCCCAATGTGAGGCCTCAAGGAAGGAAGGCTACCAAAGAAGCAATACGGAAAGGAAAGATGGCAGCGAAAGATCAAAGTCCTTTGTCAAGCACTCTCGAGAGTATAGCGAACAACCAAATACAGGCAACCGCGGGCAAGAAAAAACTCGATGACGAATTTGCTCGAAGTCTCCAAGAGGAAGAGAAAAGAGCATATATCCTTGTTAACGTTAGTGATCCGTGGGATCTCTAGTTAGCTTTAGAGAGAGAGAGAGAGAGTGACACAAGATGTATAGTGGTTCGTTTCCCGCCTTAGCGGGAAACTACGTCCACTTGAATGTTGTACTAGTGTGTTGAGCCTTGTGGCCCAAGTGGATTACATGAGATGTGTTGGGATCCTTTAGTTATGGGAGGAGGCATTCCTTTTATAAGTGAAGGAAGCCATCTCCTTTACATGGTTTTCGATGTGGGACAAGCAAAGATAACTATTCTAGTGTAGAAAGCCTATTTATGAGGGCAACTTGGCAAGGCCGGAAAGGTGGCTTTCCGGCAACGGATTTGCGACTTCCGGATACCGTGGCGTAGCTTGAACATAGGGCTACAAGATGCAAGTAGTGGTTAGGCCTCACTATGGCTTGTGGGTGTCCCAAAGAGGGTGTTACTTATGCTTGGTGAGATAGCAAACTAGTCATGCTAGTAGAGGTATCTACAAGTCCCCGAAGTCCCCAAGTGTTAACGTTAGAATCCGTGGGGATTCTAGTTAGCATCAAAGAGAGAGAGATAGAGAGAGATAGAGGCACGCACGAGAAGTATAGTGGTTCGCCTCCACATGAGCGGGAGACTACGTCCACTTGAAAGCTTATACTAGTGTGTGTCGAGCCTTGCGGCCCAACGAGATTACAAGGGATGTAATGGGATGGATCAATGTGTTGAGTTGTGGGAGGAGGCCTTCCTTTTATAGATGAAGGAATGCTTCTGATTTACTTGTTCTTCGATGTGGGACAAGCAAAGTTACTATTCTAGTCTATTTAACATGTAGAAAGCTATGTTTGTGAGGGCAACTTTGCAAGGGCGGAAAGGTGGCTTCCCGGTGGCGGATTTGTGACTTCTGGATACCGTGGCGTAGCTTGAACATAGGGATACACGATGGATGTCGCGGTTGGGCCTTGCCATGTCTCGTGGATGTCCCAAAGTGGGTGTTACTTATGCTTGGTGATGATAGCAAACTAGTCTTGCTAGTATAGGTATGAACAAGTCCCCGAAGTCCCCGAGTAAGAGTAGCTTCTTGGTTGGGGAGTTCAAATCATGAAGTCATCAAGCATAAGTAACATCCGAGAGGCGCACGGCCTCTACAAGTCCCCGAGCTCCGCAAGCAAGAAGGGACTCGCTATCCTGCATCACAAAAGACCAAAAAAAATCGTATATGTAGTTACATCGGAGGTGCACAACCATAGACTCGTGGAGCCCGGAGGCTAGACCACAGATAAGAAAATGTGAACAAGTGTAGTGCCCGGAGGCTAGACCACATGTAAGAAGCATTGTGAACCGAGAGCGCAACTAAAACATGTTGGATAAGTGTAGCGAGTTAGGTGTTTGAGCAAGTTAGGTGTAGGCGCTGTATGAGCGTGCGGGGCGTAGCCCAAGCGAGTCGCGGCCATGCTTTGATACCTAAGCGAGTCATAACCGTTTCGCAAGCATTTATCCGAGCATGTTTAATTGAGCTATAAGTGTCACAAGGTTCTAGATGAATGTCACATGAAAGTGAATTTAAGCATGTATGTGTGTAGCATGTACTTGTGGAAAAGTTGCTAAGAACATGTTGTAGGCATGCTTAAGTGTTATAGAGACATGTATAGTCATGGCATCGGCGGTAGCTCAAATTGCAAGAGCGTAAAGACAAGATGGTGTGACTTATCTTGTGCCGATTTGGAGTGAGTTGAAGTTGGAGTTGTCCAAGCATGGCCTTGTGGCGGATAAAGTATTGCCTTGCAAAAATAGATGATTAATATGCGGATGTGTAAAATCAACATAAATAATTTGCATATACATCCACTTGGAGTGTCAAAATTGTGGGGAATGAAACCCATTACGTGCAACGATGAAAAAGATCCATGGCGGTAAAATTGTTTTGATATATGCATGTAGCCGCCTATATACATGTGTGTACATGTTCCTGCCCATAAGATATATGTTGATAAGCATGAGCTCAATTAGTGGACCGATAGCAATCGAAGGATGGCAACAAAATAAGAGGCACTATACATGACGTCCGCATGTAACAAAGCATGAACGAACATGCTGTTGGCATCACAGAAACCAAATTATAGAGTCATGCATGGCAGGCATGCATATATTGCTTCTAGCACGTTCACCACATATAAGGTCAATAACATAAGCAGAGATATATGTAAAGTGGAGAGGTGTCCCATGCAGTAAGTGTTCGTGGCCACCAATAATGAGGGACAGCAGAAGCACGTGGTGCTTTAAGAGTAAGGAGAAGGTTGGATGTGGGGGAGGGGGAGAACTTAGCTTGCCGTAGAGAGAGAGCTGCCCAGATACTATTGACCAATTGAGGGCCAGCGGAGGAGTTCCGCCAATGGCGTAACAGAGGCCGGAGTGGGTTATGCGTCACTGCGCCCAGCGGTGCCTCATTATGATCGAAGATAGCACTTGGAGCTCGGCGGAGGATGGAGCTAGAGGTGGTGTTGGGCGGGGAAGTTGGGCGGTGGTTTTGCCGCTGGGAGATCTTGGCGGACCGTGGCGGGAGCTGCTGTTATGCTGGCGGTAAGCTCTAGCGGAGGCAGATGCAAGCGGAGGAGGTGGTCAGCGGTGCCCTTGGAGCATGGAGGAGTAGTGGAGAATGCCGGCGGGGCAGCAGTTCGGCGGAGATGGAGCCCAAGAGTTCAGCGGGGACCCTTCCGGCTGTGAAGCGCAGCGGTGCTCGGTGGAGCGTTTGTTTATGAGTTGGGCGGTGGTGTGCCGCCGGTGATCCCCAGCGGTGGAGGTCGGCGGAGACTCGAAGGTTGCCGCTGACGAAGCTCGGCGGAGCGGAGCTCCAAGTTCAGCGGAGCGGGGCTACGCGGAACTGGCTAGCGGAGCGGTGCTGGCAGTCTGCGTGGGTGGGATGACCGCTGGGAATTGGTAGCGGTGCACAGTGTGGCGGAGAACACTTTACTGTGACTGATGAGCATTGTCAGCGGTGCTTGGCCAGTGGAGGCTGCTGTGGCTGGTGGAGCAGAGCTGAGAGTTGGGCGGGTTACTGCTAGTGGCGCTCAGAGTATAGCGGAATTTGAGTTCGGCGGAACCGAAGCCTGGCGGAGCTGGAGCTGTGATGGAGACCGAGTTTGGTCGAAGAAGTTGGACGGAGCTGCAGTTGGGTACGCAGCGGCGCTGCAGAAGTTCGGCGGAGCGGAGGTTGCGAGCTGTGAAGCGCCAGCGTGCATACGAAGCCTGGCGGAGCAGTTGCAGGTAGTGGGTGCGACAAGGAGATGGAAGTTTGGCGGGAAAAGCTAGCGCTGAAGACTTTGAAAATGGTTCTGGGTGCCCAGAGAGATTTTCTGGGTGTGCTGAGAATTTTTTTTTTTTTTTTGGAGGTTCAGCGTTGACCAATATGGTCAGCGTTGACCTGCTTCGCCGGGGGTTGACCGACTCCGCCGGGCGTTGACCGGACCCTAATTTGATGTTGAATGAGCGTTGACTTCGACGCTTATGGGTCAAAGCTCGTGGTAGGTGACGAAGCCTTTGTGTGTCGGCTTCCCACAGACGGCGCCAAATGTTAACGTTAGAATCCGTGGGGATTCTAGTTAGCATCAAAGAGAGAGAGAGATAGAGAGAGATAGAGGCACGCACGAGAAGTATAGTGGTTCGCCTCCGCATGAGCGGGAGACTACGTCCACTTGAAAGCTTATACTAGTGTGTGTCGAGCCTTGCGGCCCAACGAGATTACAAGGGATGGATCAATGTGTTGAGTTTTGGGAGGAGGCCTTCCTTTTATAGATGAAGGAATGCTTCTGATTTACTTGTTCTTCGATGTGGGACAAGCAAAGTTACTATTCTAGTCTATTTAACATGTAGAAAGCTATGTTTGTGAGGGCAACTTTGCAAGGGCGAAAAGGTGGCTTCCCGGTGGCGGATTTGTGACTTCTGGATACCGTGGTGTAGCTTGAACATAGGGCTACACGATGGATGTCGCGGTTGGGCCTTGCCATGTCTCGTGGATGTCCCAAAGTGGGTGTTACTTATGCTTGGTGATGATAGCAAACTAGTCTTGCTAGTGTAGGTATGAACACCAAGTAAGAGGAGCTTCTTGGTTGGAGAGTTATAATCATGAAGTCATCAAGCATAAGTAACCGGGCGGCACGGAGCCCCTACAAGTCCCCGAACTCCGTAAGCAAGAAGGGACTCGTTAACCTGCAAAACAAAGACAAAAAACAGGCATATGTAGTATTCTCGTTGCATTGGGCAACAAAAGTGAGTTGCACTTATATGCATTGGCATATATGAACGTACGGGGTGCATGATACATGTTGATGTATACACTCGAATGGCGCCGAGTACGATTGCCTATGAGCATATGGATTGCATATGATAAATGTAAGTTGCATGAGCGCTGCGGAGGTAAGCATTTGTAATGCGTGAATGATGAATGCTTGAACGCTTGTGTTTGTTTGGTTGTCGCTCGTATTAATGTAATGCGAAAAGAATTCAATTTGTCGGAAGCGACAAATGGTAGAAGAATTCAATGTTCCATTAACGTGTGGTGTGTCGAGTAGACATGAGTGTAAAGCTCGAGGATTGCCGGGCAGGCATGAGCGGAAAACTCGGGGTTGCCGGGAAGGCATGAGAGGGAAGCTCGTGGGTTGCCGGGAAGGCATGAGCGGGAAGCTCGGGGGTTGCGGGGAAGGCATGAGCGGAAGCTCGTGGGTTGCCGGGAAGGCATGAGCGGGAAGCTCGGGGGTTGCCGGGAAGGCATGAACGGGAAGCTCGGGGGTGCCGGGAAGGCATGAGCGGGAAGCTCGGGGGTTGCCGGGAAGGCATGAGCGGGAAGCTCGGGGGTGCCGGGAAGGCATGAGCGGGAGCTCGTGGGTTGCCGGGAAGGCATGAACGGAAGCTCGGGGGTGCCGCGAAGGCATGAGCGGGAAGCTCGGGGGTGCCGGGACGGCATGAACAGAAGCTCATGGGTTGCCGGGAAGGCATGAGCGGGAAGCTCGGGGGTGCCGGGAAGGCATGAGCGGGAAGCTCGGGGGTTGCCGGGAAGGCATGAACGGAAGCTCGGGGGTGCCGCGAAGGCATGAGCGGAAGCTTGTGGGTGCCGCGAAGGTGTGAGAGGTAAGCTCGTGAGCGGAAGCTCGGGGGTGCCGCGAAGGCATGAGCGGTAAGCTCATGGGTACCGCTGCGGCGAGAGCGTGAGAGCTCGTGGATATCGCTGAGGCTTTAACGGGTAGCTCGAAGGTGATGCCCTGAGGCATGAGCGTGGCCGTTGCTAATTATGCTGGGCTGTATGTACAAGTCCCCGAAGTCCCCAGTCAAGGAGGGTGTTCTTACGGGTTGATACCAAAGCGTAGCTTTGTGCCGTATATCAAGCATAATTAGTGCGAGTGCGTCGTCCATCTAGAATTGGTCGGAGCGAACGCTTTTGCCCTTTCGGGTGGGCCCCTGCTAGGCCCGCCAGGGAGTCCCCCACTCCCCAGCCACGACGGACCTCCGGATGGTCGGTAAATTGTTTGTTGAGGGGGAGCTGCACGGAGTAGAGGGTGTTGGGTAGCGAGCCCAATCTTTGGTACCCAAGCGTCGGGGTTAACTGCCGGATCAATGGCTGCCGTGGGCTGTGTTAACTAGTCCCTTTACTATTTCTCGGAGGAGAAACCTGACTGCAATGCCGCGTAGCGGTCATTGTCATTATGAGTCGTTGCCTTACCGCCTGGCGGTGACCATAGACTCGTAAAGTTTGTACTTGTATGAAACATGACAAACAAATAGAGCAAGTAATAAAATTTTGTTTGAGTAACTCATACTTATTTAATTGGGTTGCCATTAAATAAGAGCATGGCATATGTGTATAGCATGTACTTGTAATGTGGATGCTAATATCATTTTTGCATTTTTTGTAGATATGCTAAAGGATCATTAAGATCGGTATATGAAGCATGGCATATCTAGCATGTGAGGCCTAGAAAATGTTGCCAAATCTACGAAATGTCATAGGCATGCTTAAAAGTTATAGAAGCATGTAAAGATATATCAAGTGTGATATATTGTAGGCATGCTTAGAAGTAGTTAAAACATTGCATGTGTATGGCACTAGCTCTAATCGCAAGAGCGTAAAAGAGAAGGTATAATTGCTTATCTTATGCCTATTTGGAGGCTAGCGGAGTTGTCCGAGCATGACGCTCCATTGCTTGTGGTGGGTAAAGTACTCCGATAGTGTCCATGAACTTGTAATTGCGGTCGAATGCTTGATAGAAATAGTTGAATTTCCTTAAGCCAAAATAGATGATTAATATGTGGATTTGTAAAATCAATATAAATAACTTGCATATATACTTTGATGAGATAGACAAGTTATTTGAATATATGTATCAATTCGTGTGATTGTCTACCCGCTAGCTCACAAATCAAGAAGGTCGCACACGTGTAGAAGCGTAATTTCAATGCTTTGAACAAGCAAATAAATGAAATGCATGCTGATAAGCTAGTTTTACTGTGATAGAGTTGATTAAGAGCATATGTGATCAATTAATATGCTTGTACAGAGAAGGTACGAGCATGCAGGCATGCATATATTAAAAAAGTAATCTGAGTGCCATTTGTATGTGCCAATAACAATTAGGATATGATATTATAATCATGGAGGCATATGAATGAAAACTATGCATGCCTTGCCCAGAGGCATCATGCATGTCGTAGGTACACCACATAGATTTTTCAATGTGCAGCGGAGCATGTGCAAGTCAATTATGTGGTTGTGTGTTACTTGGGTACTGGCGGTACTTGGTTGTGTGTTACTTGGGTACTGGCGGTCAAGTACAACATGTGTAGCATTACATAACGACAAGTACACTATGGCGTGGCCATTAGATAATGAGCTCCTGTACAGATAATTATAATATTTCCCTTTTGCAGAGCCATGGTATGTGGCGTGCACATAGAGCTTACTAAGCAGAACAAGGGACGAAAGAAAAACTTAGCTTTGTTGGTTGTTCAACCACCACAGAAACCTAGCACCATTATTCATGATTGGAAGAAGGTGCTCAGGTCGACGATTGGAGCAGGATGCTTTGATAAGATCCCGGTGGGTTAGTGCACGTTGAACCAGCGGTGGCTTCTAGCAGTTGGAGGCTAGCGGCGGAGCTAGGAGGATGGCCAGCTGTGCTTGGGCCAGCGGAGCCTTGTTTTAGCAGTGGCTCCTAGTGGGTTAGCGGAGCTTGCCAGCGGTGGAAGCTTAGCTTATTGCCCAATCCGGGATCAAGAGGTGCTGGAGTCTTTGGCCGGCGGGGAGGAACGTTAGCCAGTGGAGCAGAACCTTGGGTGTGATAGGTGACTGGAGGTGGGAGTGTGTGCGGTCAGTTGGGTGTCCGAATTTGGATGACCAAGAGATTGAACCTCTGCTGGGATTGAGTCTCCGCTGAGATTGAATCTTCGCCGGCATTGCAGAAGCTCCGCCTGGATTGCAGAAACTCCACTGGGGTTGAGAAGCTCCGCCAAGATTGAATGAAGCTCCACTGAGATAACAGAAGTTCCGCTGGGATTGTAGTCCAACGGTGGAGAAGTTCGGCGGAGGTTTTGCCGGCTGAGTGGAGGTTGTCCAGCGGTAGTGGAGGTTTGTGTAGCTGACTTGGTATTTAGCAGTTGACGCTCAGCGGGGAATTGATGCTCGACGGAGACTTGGTGCGCAGAGGAGACGCAGCGGACACCCTGTGCTTGGTGAAGACTTTTCAGGGGTGCGGCTCGGCAGGGCGGAGCACTTGGCCAGCGGTGCATGGAAAGCGGAGCTGCTAGCAGCGGTTGCTTACCTACTCAGCGGAGGTTTGAATCTCAGAAGCCTGCCTTGCCGCTGACTGGAACTTAGTTTCTCCGCTGACGGAGATGAGCGGAAAAGTGCTGCTGACTGGAGCTCTTCCGCTGACGCCGACTAAAGATCAGGAGCTGACTGAAGTCTGGCTCTTCCACTGACGGATACGAGCGGAACAAGTGCCGCTGAGTGGCTGTACCGCTGGAAGAAATTTGGCGGTGAATTGAGGATGGTCAGCGGAGCTCGTTGCCGTTGACGGCTATTGGTGGTGTGTAGCGTTGGAGCGGAGGTGGAACTTTGGGCAGTGGAGGGCGGCTAGCAGGTTGGCGGAGCCTTTGCCTAGCGGAGGTGCAGCCTTAGTCGGCGGAAGTTGTGGCCAAGCGGAGCTCAGCTAGCGGAGGAGAGCTGAGCGGTGGCTCCTGGCGGACTGGGTTGTCGCTGATCAAGCGGAGATGGTGCCAGCGGAGGAGCAAGGGCAGAAGCTCAGCGGAGCGGGGGTGATGATTGAAGATGGATGGTGTCCAGAGAAGATCTCTGGGTGTCCAGAGCAATTTGGCACCTGCAATTTTTTTTTTTTTTTTGTAGGTCAGCTTTGACCAGACGTTGACCGGACCCTGATGGGAGTTGACCGCCTCCGCCGAGCGTTGACCGACCGGGCGTTGACCAAGCATTGACCGGACCCAATTTGATGTTGAACGAGCGTTGATTCGACATTTTCGGGTCAAAGTTAGTGGTAGGTGACGAAGCCTTTGTGTTGGCTTCCCACAGACGGCGCCAATGTTAACGTTAGTGATCCGTGGGATCTCTAGTTAGCTTTAGAGAGAGAGAGAGAGAGTGACACAAGATGTATAGTGGTTCGTTTCCCGCCTTAGCGGGAAACTACGTCCACTTGAATGTTGTACTAGTGTGTTGAGCCTTGTGGCCCAAGTGGATTACATGAGATGTGTTAGGATCCTTTAGTTATGGGAAGAGGCATTCCTTTTATAAGTGAAGGAAGCCATCTCCTTTACATGGTTTTCGATGTGAGACAAGCAAAGATAACTATTCTAGTGTAGAAAGCTTATTTGTGAGGGCAACTTGGCAAGGCCGGAAAGGTGGCTTCCCGGCGACGGATTTGCGACTTCCGGATACCATGGCGTAGCTTGAACATAGGGCTACAAGATGCAAGTAGTGGTTGGGCCTCACCATGGCTTGTGGGTGTCCCAAAGAGGGTGTTACTTATGCTTGGTGAGATAGCAAACTAGTCATGCTAGTAGAGGTATCTACAATCCTCTTACAAGTCGAAATGCGAAAAGAGCAACTCCTATTTCAAGAAAGGCAAGATCGAATTAAAGAGAGGGAAGAGCGTATTATGGAGATTGATACAAGTAAAATGACGCCAAATAAAAAACGTTATTGGTCAAAAAAACAAAAGAAGATAGCGGAGAAAGAAGATCTTGACGAGCAGCCACCACCTTCTATGGGTGGATACTATCCGCAACCAAATTTTGGTGGTGCATACCCACAACCTCCTTACCCCGGTGCATATCCACAACCACCTTACCCCGGTGCATACCCACAACCACCTTACCCCGGTGCGTACCCACAACCACCTTGCCCCGATGGATTCCCACAACCTCCCTTAACCGGTGGATTCCCACCACCTCCCTTCACCGGTGGATTCCCACAACCCTTTACTTCTATGGGTGGATACTATCCGCAACCACCTTACCCCGGGGGATATCCTACACAACCACAATTTTCACCTTTCTCTATGGATGATTCCACCAACCCTAACCCTAATGATGACACTTCAAACGCAAATTGGATTCCTAGAGAAGATGAGGATTATGATTATGATTTGAATAATTAGTTGATTATGCATGTTGTTAATTGTATTGTACTTATTTATAGTTTTTCATTTATGTAAGCTACTATTTAATGAAATAAAAGTTGTATTTTAAAATTCCTCTTATTAAAGCACATTCCTCTTATCAAAATCATAGCACCTAATAAACATAATACAAACTAAATTAAAATCACACTGACATAAAAAAACATAGACATTAGCCAAATTAAAAGCACACAAACTTCCCAAAACATAATACAAGCCAAATTCAAAGCACACAAACATAACTTGTCCACCGAAAATATTTTTGAAAAAATAAAATTGCATAATTATGACATTAATTATCCATAAATCCATGTTAGTAGCATCAAATATATTTTATTAAAAAAAAAAACCCAAAAAAATGAACAATGAACAGTGCTGAATTCAGACTAAAAAACTCAATGAACAGTGAAAATGGTGAACAGTATGGATGAACAGTGCCTCGATGAATAGTCTTGACCGGTCAAGAAAAAAAAAAGGGTGGAAACTCATGTCCAGTGGCTGTGAACAGTAGTTTGACTGGTCGAATTCTTAACTTTTTGACCTTGACATTTCTTGACTACCGGTGAACTTGCTCTCAGATGGAAGAACTTTATTCCCAATTTCAAAGCCGAAAATGACACAGATTGGTGGGTCCACTTGCTGAGCACACAGCCACGCTCGTGCGATAACATTCAATGAGGAGTGCGCATGTCAGCAAATGTGGACGGATGCAATCCTCCATAGCCAAACAGTTGGCATGGGTCCCAATGCCTTTCATCGCCTCTATAAAGGGGACCATGTCTGCATGCTTAGAGTAACGATCATTTCTCACTCTCACTAATTCCTCAGTTAGATTCCACTATGGACTCCCTCTTGATGATCCTTCTCTTTGTCTACAGATCTCAATGGAAGCATTGTCTGAGGAATCAGCGCGCTCATCATTCGTCCGGAATCACACATTAACATAACCAAACAACATCATGCTTGTCCAACTAGGAGATAGAACTAACCTCTGCCAGGGTCACATCTCTCGGAACAAATAACAGCAAACTTCTACTATCAACTTACTCCTTCCTTAGAGTAAAATTGCTCTACCACTACTGGGCTGATCCCTATTTAGTTACATATGAGATATATGCAATCCCATTAATAATTGGGAAAATGATCATTTACCTAATTTTGGGGTTAATTAACCCCACTTACCCAAACATTCTAAGAGATTGCTCACTTACACAATATTTTATATATATTTTGCCCTAATACCTAATTAAGTATTTTTTTTTATTGCTTTTTATTTATTTTTAGGACAATTTTGCCCTCTCCTTCTTTGTCACTTCGCGAGAGAAGTCATCGGAGACCTCATCGGAGACCTCGTCGGACTTCTGTGACTGGTGGCCTGCTGTGGACTCCGGTGACCAGAATCCTGCAACCGGAATCCTGAATCCGCCTACCGGATCGGTGACAGGATTCTGACGTCCGATTTTATTGCCCCTAATAATACCTAGTAATTATATTATTGACCCCCAATAATCATATTATTACCCCCAATAATCATATTATTACCCCCTAATAATCAACGTGCCTTCCCGACGAGGTCATCATCGAGATCTTCCGGCAACTCAACTCCAAGCCCAGAACGAGATCTTCCTTCTCGTTCTGCCCACAGTTTACCCAAAAAAGAATAAGAAAGCTTTGGGCACCCACGAGCTTCTCAAGGGCATGAATCGCCGCATAGAGCTTCTCCTCCGACTCTGGACATCGTCCCACTTCATCCCTCGGGTCATTAGCTCGTTCAGATCGACTACCTTCCTGATCGCCGACGAGGCAGTTAGCGAGATCGATGTGAGTACGTCGACGCCCTCTTCCACTAGTGAGCGGTAGGTCCAGAGAGAGAGAGAGAGAGTTCTGATTCCTCGCCATTCCGGACTTGAGAAAGACATAGAGCAGGGCTGATCGAGGTCTACGTCGGCGTGGAGCATCTGTTGGATCGTGCATGAGTGGAGCAGAAACAAGTTTTCCGGTGATCTGGGTTGTAGTCTGGTGAGCTGGTGGCGTCGAGTTTTGGTATGGAGTAGGATTTTCGGCCTAAGTCCAACGACGGTGGAGAGAGAGATATAAACGTTAAATTGGGTAAATGAGAGTAAAAAACTCTTAGTGGAGCAAGTTGACAATTTTTAGGCTCAAATGGTCAATACCCCTTAATAATTAGGATTCAAATTTGCTCACCACTTTTATTTTGTGGTGATATCACCACCCTATTAAAATTTGTCACGTCATATAAAATTAATTGAATACTTAAAATATAACTTTTTAATAAAACATCATGATTAACTATAATTATGTTTTGTAACACATGACCGTTTTGTATTGAGTGGTGGTATCACCACCAAAATATTTGTGGTGAGCAAATTTAAATCCTAAAACTTCGCACCTCACTAAAGAAGTATATAAAGAGAAACTTATTGGTTTGAATATAGAGGTAAACAGTCATGCTCACCTAAATAATAATTTTAAGTGACTCTGCCTCAGCCACATGTTCCATGTTGATGCAGTGGCTGATACCAAGAAGGGGAGAATTGGAATTGGAGTAGTCTTGGGAGATGAAAATGAGAAGGGGCTATGTTGCATTCTTTTATTAGTAACCTAAAGCCTCATACTTCGGAATTAGCAATGAGGGATTTTGTGTGCATGAAGGGGTTCGTTGCTTGGAAGTCGAAAGTGATATTGCCAACGTGATTTCTGCAGTTAACACCTATATAAGGTTTGGATTTCAGCGAGGAGGGTGCAATTTATGATGAAATAAGAGGGTTGAAGCTAAGTCAGCATTTGATGAAGTCTTGTGGAGGAAAGTTCCTAGAAATGGAAACAGTGCTGCTCATTCTCTCGCAAAGGAAGCTGTATCTATGGTCTCATTGGAATGAGATGCTGGAAGGAAGCCGAACTGTATTGTATAAAAGAAATTGAAGAAGAAAAAAAAAACAAAAAAAAAAATGAACCTGACGTGAATCGAACACGCAACCTTCTGATCTGGAGTCAGACGCGCTACCATTGCGCCACAGATCCAATTGATATACAATTTGGTTAGAACCAATACATACTTAGAATATTTTATTATTTTCAGACATTTTACAGACAAAAGTATTTATAATGCACATAGTATACAAATAATCTTCCAGCAACTGGAGCCACCAGGCGGCGACGCCACTGCTCAGACGAGTGTTTTACACGCGGATGTCTTCGGGTCCCACATCGCCGGAAGCAGATACTTCCGTCCACGTACTCCAACCGCATTGTAACTCGCTCCCGTCGTTTTGTCCAAAACGACCTCCCCCGGATAACCCGGGTACGCCCCTTTCCCGAAAATACCCGTGCACGCGCTCACCGCCTCCAAACCCGCGCCGGCCGCTCCCTGGAAGTACCCGTTATCAAACGGATTTGTCACCGTTCCCGCCAAAACCGTAGCCAGATTGATCACCATTCCGTCTACCCCGACGTCGCCGTTTGGCGAAACTAACGGCGGAGTCTGCGGCCCGTAAATCGGCTGGTGAAACGGCCACGCGCACTGACCGGGACACTGCTTCCCCGGGTTCCCCACCCACGCGTACGCCGACCCGACCCGACTCGACCCGTGACTACCGCACCGGCTCATGCAGAACCCCTCCACCGCCACGTCAGCGTCCGTCAAAACGATGTTGACCTCCGCCGTTTTACGACCGCCCTTTGATCCTTTCGCGGCGAGAACCGCGAGCTTTTGGTTCGTGAGTGTTTTGCCGAGAGAGTAGCTCTGCTGGAGGATTTGATTCCCTACAGCGACGGTGCATGGGCCACGTGTATACCCCGCAATGGTCTGCCACCACGACGAGACCGAGGGCTGTGGAGCGCGGTGGCCGGAGCTGAGAGACTGAAGAAAGTCAACGAGAATTGACCGTTGATTGGGGGAGAATTTACCGTACCATACGAGATTTACGGTGACGTTGCCATGGAGAAGTGGGCCCTTGTGGTACTTGAGGACCAGTGGTTGTTGTTGGACGAGGGCCGAGAGCTTTCGAGGTGTGGCTGCACTAGGGCTGATGAGGAAGGTCGAGAGTGCGAGGAGGAAGAAGACCCAGATGGCCAAATGGTAATTATAAGCCATTGACAGGGTTAATTAGAGAGCACTGGAACTGGGCTTGGGTGTTTGTTTACTGTAGCTATGTGTTCAGTGGTTCACTGAGGAATGCAGACGTCTGGGAGGGAGTGGAAGAATATATACAGATGAGAACTGAGGAAGAAGAGACAGCTGGGTTATTAAAATAGGGGAGTGAGTGATGGACATGTCTTTGTTTAATGGAGCCGCGTGGGTTTGGGTGTGACTTGGTGATTGCTAAGAAAATCTTGAAACGCAGCGCCTATGGTTTCAATTTTCATTAATGGAAAGTTGGAAACTAGGATTGAGATGGAGGTTGGTGGTTTATGAAGGTTTTAGGGTTTTGGGTTTTTGACGTACTTGACCAATTATTGTGGTTTGGCAACCTTGTGAGCGACAGCTACGTTCCTTCTCTTTATCTTCTTCCTTGTGCTTATCCTGATTATCATGTAGATGCTAGACCCTATCGCTGTAGTCATACATATTCAATTGCAAACTATTCTAGCTGTTACACAACACTGGATTACTATATATTATACCCAAGAGATTACACATCATAACACTCGATTACTATATATTATACTTAATGGATTACAAATTTAACACGGGCCAAGTGCCCGTGCCCGTCCAAAAAAAAGTGTCCGTGGGTTGGTTTGGTGAGCAATGCACATAAATCAGTAGTGAGAGATTGGTGACCAGATCAAGCATTATTCTGGTTCTGTGGAGGCTAGCTAGTGATAAAGGTGGGTATAAACAATGGTGGTGATTTTACATAACTAGGTTCTAAGCTAGATTCTTCTACTGATTATAAGAGCCAAGAAATAAGTTTCTTGTGGGTTGATTTGGTGGAATGTAGTACATATATTAGTAGCACAAAAATGGAAGCATATCAAGCATGCATGATGGTGGTAAGGGTAGGTGTAGTGGTGATCTTAGATTCCTTCACATAGTAATATAAATCACACAACCTAATTTTACACTCTTTAAAATGGCGCCAAACCACCCAACTTAAATAGTGGGATAGGTACGTAGGAATGTAGGATGCTGCCTGATAATGGTGCCAATTTGTCTATAACCTCAAAGGGCCAAAAGGGTGGTTCTTCAACTGAACAGCTCAAGAATTTTCTCTTAGAAAAATGAAATAAAAGCCTAGTAGAAAGAGGTGAAGAACCTATTGGGAATCAAAATTGGGTATGCAGTACTACTCACACCAACCATATATGTATTTCACGAGTCGGAAAGCAGTTCACGGCGGGGATTGTGGGGCTGGGGGCAGGAAGTGTGTCGGTGATTGAGACATTCTACTTAGCACCAACTCAGGCATTAGAGTAGTAGTACTACTTGTTAGAAAGTAATTAATAGTACTACTTGTTAGAGGAGATTACTCTCCTACATTGATTTCCTCTCCACAATCCAAACTGAATGTGTAACCTCTCCACAATCAAAACTGATTTTATAGCATTGAATTCTGTTGGTAACAGTAGAGCAGATCTTAACTATATAATGGTACAATTGTAAACATACAGATCAATGAAAATCATATTCAACACTACTTCAGCGGCTCAGCCGCGTGGGGAGTGAGTGCACCGTCACGGCGGCATGGTGTCCAAGGTGGTATATATGCATGGCTCTGGGGAATGGAGGAGTTGTTATATGTGGATGGTCGGTTCGTGCTCACTGCCTCACTGCCACATATGCGGCATGTGATCGAAGCACATATATACCACATTCCTGCTCCTTGGACAAGGTTGAGTATGCTGTAATCTGTATGCTGCATAAAGGAATTGTGGTGGGCACGGAACCAAAGGGTGCTGGGATGTGCTGCAGCACCCCTATTTTTTTTTTTAGAGAAAAAATGTCTTATATAGATTGAATGTATAGAAGCAAGTGAATGCATGAAGATTGAGGGAAAATTAGAGAAAAACATGACAAAAACAACTATATAATATGAGTAAATGCATGCTAATACAAAAATATTAAAAGATTAAAAAAATATATATATTAAAAGATTTGGTACAAGTAAAATTTAGGTACTGTACTTACTCAAATGACAAAACGTATATTTTGAAAAATTTTGACCCAATCACAAAGAAAATCAAAAGAAGCTAAGCCGCAAGTCACAAACTACTAACGAAAAATCAATCAAACTGAAATTTCCGACAAATCTTGATGCTACCATCATGATGCCTTGGGTACGGAGTAGATGTAGAAGCCAAAGGAATAGTTTTGCAGCATTGAAGTCAAAGTACGACAAATAAGCTTTATAGGGCTGGTAAAATGGGCCGAAGCAACCGAACCAACCGACATCCGAGCCGGCCCGAACCGATTTGGGCCGAAGATTCGGCTTACCGACTTTTCGGCTCGGCTGAGCCGTACCGGAAGTCAGATTCGACTCGGCTACGGTATGCAAATCCTCATACCGTCGGTATACCGTACCGACCGTACGTATACAACCGAATAGCATACAAAATGTGTAAAACTTCGCAAGAGATAGGAGTCGAACCCCTAACCTCTTGCACAAGATCTACACCTCTTAGCCACTCGAGCACACGCTGCTCTTACTATAATATGCACAAACTTTATATTTATTCCCTCATACATCACATAATTAAAACAAAACAAGTTCATTCATCGTTTGATCCTCATTCATCGTTTTTTTTTCTTTCACTTTATTTTCTCATCTTCTTTCCTCCTCCTCTTCTTATTTCCAATTCCATCACCGGCTTCTTCTTTATCAGTTCCATCATCATCTTCTTCTTTTTGTTTGATTGCCACACAACCCTACACCTGCAAAGTTCCACATCCCCCATCATCTTCTTCTTTTTAGTATATAAATCACAGCCACAAGCTCTCAATTCAATTCAACCCCAAAACCCCCAATTTCACGATTCAATTTCTTATGCAAATCGATCAATAACCCTAATTTTCAATCCAACCCCCAAAACCCAACTCGATTCCCTTCTGCCCGGATTTGCAATATCCCTCCCAATCAGACCCTGAACGATGATGATGGAGACTGAGGTAATCTGGAGGAAGAGATTAAGGTAAACTAGAGGAAGAGCTCCGTGTTTCTAATTTCAATTAGGGCTTGCAGATGGAGGAAAGTGTGATCAAGACTGTGATCGGTGTTATCTTGGTGGCGGAGGCCTAATGTCAAGATCCGGCAAATTCTCCGAATTTGAGCCGAAATTCAAACCGAAATTCGGTATACCGATATGTCGGTAACCGACGACGGCGGCTCGGTTTCGGTTGTAGATTTGGGAAACCGACCAACTTCGGTCGGTACCCGGTTGACGGAATTTGTCGTCGGTTTTCTACCGAATCCACCCCTAAAGCTTTATATGAACTTAAAAAAACTTGATAGCATCATATATAAGATAAAATTATTAGACCCCCTCAACTTAAATTTTTTATTCCGTCCCTGGTGGTGACCTACAGTTACCGCCACTAGAATAAGTTTTATGAAGAACGACGGACAAGTCCTTATTACAGACTACCGGTGTCTAGGATGTAGAGAAAGTAACTCGTGTAAATTATTTTAAACACACCGGCCAACTGATTGAGTTAATCTTTGATAAGGATCCCTGTCATACTGATTTAAAAACAGGTCATATTATTGTTTACCTGTCAACTTTTTGGTAAACGTAGTCAAAGCTTGTACATGACCGCTTTCTGAAACCTTTGGCCTTGTGTTGTGAAAAGTTGAATTTTTCAAGCATGGCATGCATGCGGATCCATATCAAAGATCTCCAATTTAGAGTCGCAGGGTGAGCTTCATACAATAGTACACATCCATTAGATTTCATAGAGAAACAGAACTCAAAAAGGAAAGATAATAATAAAGCAAACATGTAATTCAGTTTGTGAGGCATTTCAAGTAGATTGTAGATGTGTGCGTGCATTCTGACACATGCAAAATTGACTTTGGAATTTGGATAAGTTAGTAGCGGTAGAAGATGATAGGCAAGGTTTACTCGTGTGCACTACGAGCAGAACCTGGTTTCATATATCTAATCCGATTGGACTGACAGAATATTTTGATTTTTAGGAATTGTGAATGTGGTCCTAAAATGTGTCGACACCGTGAATGAACTATGAAGTCCAGCTCGATATCTCCTTTTTTTTTTTTTTCAAGAATCAAATTCAATCAGATGTTTATAAATACGGTGACCAGGATTACTGCTGATAATGATTCGATGGCCTTTTTATAGTAATTCTACAACTGCTATCCAATCAAATTCAATCTGCAATCTTCTTTTCCACTAGTGGTCCTGTTACTCTTTCTTTCTTAAAAAGGACACAAACAGAGGCATATGGTTCTCTCATCCTTTGGGAGATAGCACAAAGCTACGTACTATTTCTATAATTATCCCTTAAATATCTTAATGAAAGGTGATTATGTTTGAGCCCAAAAGTAATTTTGGCAAAATCCTGTAGTGGGTCTGAGCCAGCGGCCGATACCTGCGGCCCATAAATAAGGCTACATGGATTTGGTTTGTAGTTTTACTCATCCCGTGTTCTATAAGAGATATCATCCTTAATTGCGTGGAGATACGATTGCTCGTGAAGGCGCGAAGATATATTTGCAATTAATACATGCGCATCCTATTGCGCGCGTCCAGCGATTACATCTAGGATTCTAAGAGGCAGGTAATCCTTGCCTACATTCTAGTGGCGACGGAGAAGGATAATTATTAATTATCGCTTACGATAATATCAAAACTGTTAAGAGTTTTGATTTGATTCAAGGCCAATAACTGTGGCCTAAAATATAGTATTCCAGTCATATTAGGAAAGTGAATCTGCAGTAGCCTGTATATAGAGGCTAAAGATGATACAGAAAAGGACCTCTCTTTCAGCAATCAATCCTAGCGATTACAAAGCCTCCCCGGAGCAAACCCTCAACCTCGTTGAAACCCGGTGACCGCCCGCCAGTCCTAGTCTCCTGGCGAGCCGACTGTCAGCCTCACCAGATCAACCCGGCGACCGTACTTCCAGTCCCAGTCTCCCCAGGAGCCGACTGCGAGCACAACCGCCACTGTTACTTCCAGCGAAGCAAGGGTAACGCCCTCGCAACCCAGCGAAGCTAAAGTCACACTTTAGCAAACCCGTGCTTCTCTCAACTTCCCAGTGATTGCTCTGCTCAACCTACAACGTTGAGTATCGATTCGGTGAACGCAAAGAGACCACAACTAAAGCCCTTACCCGCGTAAGGCATAAAGTCCTTTTCCGAAAGGCAAGAAAAGAACCCTGTGACGAGGTTGGTGCTCTCCTCGTCCACAGCGCTTGAAGAAGAAGTCAGGTCACGGGACTCCCCCAACGACTGCACCCCGCGGTGCTGGCACGCCTGCGCAATCACTCGCTCAAAAGAGACTGTTTGCACACCAGCTGGTTTTGGAGCCAAACATTTTGGCACGCCCAGTGGGACAACAAACTAGTGTTTCTTCTTGAACGCAACCATTGGGAAGTCTAGCGATAATCCTTACCAAAGGGGCTACGCTAACTGCTCAAAGCATAAGACCTCCAGCTACAGATTGCATTCTCGTGCGGACTGTCGTGGTCTCTCTGAAGAACAAGTGACGCAACGATTCTCTCTTCAAACTCAATCACTCAGTATGTCAACTTCACAAGGTGAGAATCGCTCGACCGCGACTGAGGGTCAGAGCGTCAATACTAATCAGGCCAGCGAGCCTGTTAGTCCCGCCACTGTCAACACTGTAGTGGCAGGTGATGAGGAAGAGGCTTTTGTTTGGAAGCCTATCCCGGAAGGAGCAACCGTTGACGAGACAATTGCGATCCTTATGGAAAATGTCGAGAACCATCGCAAAAAGATGGACGCGGATCTCGCAAGGGAAACTGCGAAATCAGAAAGGCTCCTCCGCGAGTTTGAGCAGCGTATGACTCTCTATGCGGAAAATACCAGGCAGCAGGTCACACAGACAGAGAGCGCCTTGAAGGCGCAAGCTATAACCATCGCTGCCGCACAAGATGAGCATCATACGACAATCTTGAAAGCTATAGTGGATCATTCCAAGCAAATCGCGTTCGAACATAGCAGATCTTCGCAAGGATGGGGCCAATTTGGCAACTGAAGTGGCTATGCAGAGAGCCGAATTGAACCATGCGAAAGATGTGATGAACAAGGCTTTAGGGGATCCTAATGCTATCCTTGGCTCTCTTGGCCAACCGTCCGGTTCAGGCAAGTACGTGCCACCAAATCAGCACGAAAAGGCTAACCAACATGCTGGTTCTTCGTCAGCTACTGTTGCTGCTACTCCATCGAAGAACAAGGAGCAGGCCTTGGTTATTAATGGCAGCAAAGAAAAGACGGCTTCATCAAGTGGACAGGCCACTAAGAAACACCAAGTCTCGAGGGGTGCAGGAACTGCGTCAGAGCCTGTGACTTTCGTCCAGTACGACAGCGACGGAGCAGAAGTGGTGTATCAAGAATTGCCGGGAAGCTACTATGCGCTTGACCAAACTGGTGTCCCGATCAAGATAACCGCTCTGTCAAAGGAAGAGATTACCCCTGCAGTGACTCTCCAGCAGCAAGCTACTACCCGCATTGTGCATGTCGGGGAAGGATCAACGATGGTAAACCAAGCAACCCTTGGGCAGATTGTTCACCGAGCTGCGGTGATGCCTCCTCCAGCTCCGGGCCCAGAATATGTGAGACGTGATGAGGTAGAGGAGATGATCAGATTGGCAAACCCTAGAGCCCAGCCAGATGGAGTTTATGAGGGATCTTTCCCGCCACACATCATGCTCGCACCTTTCCCTCGAGGTTATAAGAATATCATCTTTTCTACTTTTTCAGGGGAAGACACGGAAGATGCGGCAACCCATCTGGCCAGATTTAGGGTACAATGTGGCCAATATCAGAATGATGACGTCCTCAAGTGCAGGATCTTTGGCACTTCACTGTCCGGCGCTGCCTTCAGATAGTTTTCTAAACTTAGGCCAGGAACAGTGGCGGATTGGCCGGCAATGGAACTACTTTTCCGTGAGACATTTGGAAACATTGAGCCCGAAGTAGATTTGGCCTCTCTCACTCAGATGGCGCAACAGCCCGCAGAATCAGCAGTCACTTATCTTCAGCGCTTTCAAATCCAGAAGGCCAAGCTAAATGTCATCCTGCCCGAGAAGGAGTTGGTCAAATTGGCGGTTAAAGGTTTAGAGCCCCGGCAGAGGAAAAAGCAGCATGGCAGCATGATTCAGTCGATGGGAGAACTCATCAAGGAGGTAGGCAGTTTTGAGCATCTCCTCAGAGAAACGGACGCAAGGAAGAATGCTTCCAAAGGAACTTACGTACCCGGCAAACATCGTACGGTAGCGGCCCTGAGCTATCAGCCGACCACTTACGACCCTTATTACCATCATAGCACCGGAGAGGTGATCCAGGATGATGAAGAGGATGAGGATAATGATATAGCAGCCTATGAACTGACCGGGAAGAAAAACTCATCCTTGAAACAGTTGAAGATCTCCAAGGAGCCTGTTAAGCTCAAGTCGATGGCTTTCACCAAGCCGGAGTTCGCGGCATATACTTATGATGCCAACAAAGCTCACGAGATTCTCGACGAAATGATCGCTGCGAAGATGTTGAAGACTGATTTTGGCCCTTTTCCACGGCCAGAGCAGTTGAAGAGAAAGAAATACTGCAAGTTCCATAACCTGTGGAACCACAACACCGCGGACTGCGTGAAGCTTAAGGACCAAATTCAGGTTTGGCTTAATAATGGCAGCTTGCAGGTGGAAGCTCCTATCACCGCGGCGGCATTGGTTGATGTGGACCCCTTCCCTGACACCGGGGTCAATATGGTCAATGTAGACTGGAACAAAAAGAAGCAAAGGAAACCAACGCTGAATTTGGCCACGAGCAAACAGGGTCGTAGGTCCACCGCTGATGAGGCATCAGTTAAGGATAGAATTAAGGCGACCAACCAGGCCTCGCCCGTGATTCTGTGCTCGCGATGTAAAGAGGAGTGTGGTATCCAAATACCGCACGAGGAAGTCGAGCAGACATTTCACTTTGGCTCCCTGCCACCAGTCAAAGGGGCCTCCCGGTCGTGGAACTATCAGCCTGCCAGCCCGAGAGAATGGGAGAAAGTGACATCACCGTCATCCCCCAGAGACTCCAATTTGTTCCTGAAATTAAAAGCAACCGCCAGCGAACCGAAGTAGGAAAAGGTCAGAAGCGGCTGCAAAGATATTGTGACCAAGCCCTATATACCACCTGCATCGGCTAATCCTATCAAAGAAGGCAGATGGTACACCAGGGAAAAGGGGAAGGCGGTGGAGATTAGCCCGTCCCGGAAGATGAAGCTGCAGCGCAGGTTCGGCGAAGCCAAGCGCGCTCTAGAGGCCCTAGACCAGGGACTGATCAAACCTTCCCAGTTGGTCAAGTCGCCCGAACAATACCAGAAAGAGATGGAGGCGCTGGCCGCCAAACCGTTGAGACCTCCCCGCGGTCTTAACAAACAAGCAGATTCGCTAATAGGGGCTTCAAAGCCCAATGTGTTTTGCAGGATTACTAAAGAACGCTCACACCTCCTACCCGAAGAGAAAACTCGCCAACTCGACGTCCGCATGTCAGGCGCCGGCTCTCCCAAGAAGAATCGGTGGTCAAGGCTTCTGTCTTTGACAGGCTGGGGGGCAAGGACAAAGTTGTTAACGCTTTGCAATGGCGACCCAAGAAAATCCAAAGTGTGGTCATCTCCGCCCCAGAGGAGCTTAAGGAACCGGAAAACCCTAAGCCGGCTATAGCGGAGCAAGAACTCGAGTCACCAGGGCTTGAACATTATCAGGTAAAAGGCCTCACGGAAGGATCGTTAGTAGATTGCCTGGCTCGGCAGCTCCAAACTGATATCCCGTTGGAAGAACCCAAGCTAGACTTGGATGTCGACGTAGAGGGGACTGAGTCGGCTGATGTTTCTTGCAGAATGGTTTATGTGCTTCCTGCGAAATATGCATTGCCAGTCGCTGCTCAAGATTGTGTGGAGACAGAAGAAGAGAGCGTGCAACCATTGCAGGTCACTTCGGCAGCCACAACACCTGTAGAAGACGGGGCCTCGCCACAACCAACAGGAGTTCCAAACGAGGGGTCCCTTATGCATTTCTCTAAGCCAACGCCAGCCATGGTCCAGCACATGCGACCGCTGTACATTACGGCAGATATCAGCGGTATCAAAGTCAGCAAAATCATGATTGACACCGGGGCGGCCATCAATGTTGTTACTACTAGGACCATGCATTTGCTCTGAATCAAGCGGGAGAAAATCCAGTCCACGTCTCTCGCACTCAAAAATTTTGCGGGAACCGTCACCAAAACCCTAGGGTTATTGTTCTTGCGTATTAAGGTTGGACCAGCAGAAGGGGTTTATGCTTTCTTTGTGACGGATTGTTATGCGGTCTACAGTGCCATTTTGGGCAGGGATTGGATCCACCGGAGTTACTGTGTGCCCTCGACACTTCACCAAGAGTTGGTTATGTGGAATAGAGAAACAGACACGGCGGAGGTGGTCCAAGTAGATCCCCGTCCGTTCCCGGTCTCCGCAAATTATGTAGATGCCAGATACTATTTGGAACCTATCACTCCATTGCAAGTTAGTGGCATCGATGATAAGGGCCGCCCCAGAGGGATGACGGCCTCTGAACTGGCATAGTGGGGTCTCACGCTCGCAAAAGAAGGCTTGGAACGACCCGGCCACGCTGTGCCCAAACCTTCGACAGATTAATGGATTACGACCTCGATGCAGAGGGAATAGAAGCCTTCCACTCGATACATGAACGACTGTCATCATACATGGTGGAGAAAGAGGCTTACGATCGCATCGCGACCTTGGAGGTCGTTAATGAAGAACTTTCTGACCCGGAGGATGAAGATGACGTCCATATTCAGCTCGCCCCGGCGGCGCTGGATGACACACCTCCAAAGGTTAAAGACCCCACTGAAAAAGTCAACCTGGGTACCGTAAGTGAGCCTATGGAGGTATCCATCAGCGCTTACCTAGAGCCTAGCGAGAAACAGAGGCTCATCGACCTACTGCTAGAATTCAAGGATTGCTTCGCGGAGAAGTATGAAGACATGCCTAGCCTGTTGCCAGATCTGGTTTGTCATCAACTACCAACTCTTACTGACAAGAGGCCTGTTAAGCAGGAACCTCGGCGAATGAACTCAGAGACCCAGATCCTGGTAAAGGAGGAGGTAGAGAAAATGCACAAGTCAGGCATTATACGGGTTGCCAAGTATAATCAGTGGCTATCTAATATAGTGCCTGTCCGAAAGAAAAATGGTAAGATAAGAGTCTGCGTTGATTATAGAGACTTGAATCTCGCTACACCTAAAGACGTTTACCCCATGCCAGTCGCGGACATGTTGGTGGATGCGGTGGCAGGCCATGAATTGTTGTCCTTCATGGACGGTACTGCAGGCTATCACCAAATTCCGGTCGCTGAAGAGGACAGACACAAGACTGCTTTCCGCTGCCCTGGCTTCGCAGGGGTCTTCGAATATGTGGTCATGCCGTTTGGCCTGAAGAACGCCGGTGCGACGTATCAAAGAGCCATGAATTTGATCTTCCACGACATACTGGGAAAGGTTTTAGAGGTATACATCGATGACGTAGTCGTCAAGTCTCAGAAAAGAGGGGATCACATTGCGGATCTCAGGAAAGTGTTTGAGCGCATGCGCATATATAGACTCAAGATGAACCCGGCCAAGTGTGTGTTTGGGGTTCAGGCAGGGGACTTTCTGGGATTTATAGTCCACCAGCGAGGAATTGAGGTCCCCGAAGACAAGGCAAGCGCAGTCATTAAAGCATCTCCCCCGCGGACGAAAAAGGAATTACAGCGTCTTTTGGGTAAGATTAATTTTCTAAGGCGTTTCATCTCTAACTCGACAGGAAAAATCCAACCATTCTCACCTTTGCTGAGATTACAAGGGCAGAATGAGTTTGTGTGGGAAACCAAACATCAAGAGGCTTTCGACAGTATCAAGGCCTATTTGGCAAACCCACCAGTCTTGGTTCCACCCAGAACCGGGATCCCGTTAAAGCTGTACATTTCAGCAGCTGACGCCTCCATTGGCAGCCTGCTCGCTCAGGACGATGAGGGCGGTGTCGAGCACGCCATATTTTATCTCAGCCGTAGACTGACTGACTGCGAGACAAGGTACACCCCTATGGAGAAGCTGTACCTAACCCTGTATTTTTCAGTGTGCAAGCTGCGACACTACATGTTATCCTTTACTACTTGCATCATCGCTCAGACCGATCTGGTCAAATACATGTTGTCCCGGCCTATCTTGAGAGGCCGCATTGGCAAATGGGTATTCGCGCTTTCAGAGTTTTCACTCCAATATGTACCCCAGAAGGCTGTGAAAGGGCAGGCGATCGCGGATTTTCTAGCACACCATCCTCAGCTAGAAATACCTGTACTGAAGGAATTAGAGATTGCCTGCAACGCTACGACTCGACCAAATAAAGCGCACATCCCTGAGTACGAGGTCTGGTATCAAGCTACAATCTTTCTACAGCCCTGGGTATTATTTTTTGATGGCTCAAGAACGGATGCTCTGGCTGGCGTGGGGATTGTTTTGGAGAACCCGGCAGGTGATCGTTTCTCTTATTCTTTCCAGCTCATGTTCCAATGTACTAATAATCAGGCTGAGTATGAAGCTCTTATCATTGGACTCGAAGTCTTGCTGGAAATGGGCGTCCGAGACGTTCAGATTCGCGACGACTCTCAGCTTGTTATTAATCAGCTCCAGGAAAAATATCGCTGTGCAAGTTGGCTGCTCATCCCATATCTGAAGCACGCCATTGAGCTTCTGGACCAATTTACCCACGTTGATATGGAATATATACCACGCGAACGTAACTTTGCAGCTAATGAGCTCGCTCAGTTGGCTACAGGCATCACCTTGAAGTACGGAGTGCGCGAGCGCATTTTGAAAGTTGAGCGTCGCACACTACCTTCATGGCTTGCCCGACCTGATCCACCAGACGAGCCCGCGGTTGCGGTACTAGAGCCTATTGATACAGATTGGCGGATTCCACTGATTGAGTACCTCAAACAACCAGACCCCATAGCTGACAGGAGGGTTCGTTTCCTCGCCTTAAATTACTTCCTTCGAGGCGATGACTTGTGACGACGTGGGGAGGATGGTTTAGATTTCCGATGCGTCTATGGTCGCGAAGCCAAGCGATTGATGCGCGAGGTGCACACGGGGATATGTGGATCTCATCAAGCTGGGCCTAAGATGCGTTGGCTTCTGCGACGTCATGGCTATTATTGGCCCAGTATTTTGAAGGATTGTATTGCATTTGCCAAAGGCTGTGAAGACTGTCAAGCGCACGGTCCGGTCCAGCATGTTCCTAACATTCCTATGCAACCTATCACTACTAGAATAAAGTTCATAGACATCAGTTCACAACTGATGTTAAAAAAAAAAAAAATCCGATGTCTTAGTGGGTGATGTTAAAGATCGCCAAAACTAAGACATCGGTTCACAACTGATGTCTAGTTTACGACCAGACATCGGTTTAAGGTTCAGAACCGATGTAAAAACGTTAATGTGATCACCATTTTGGTGTGTTTAGCTATTGTCAAACCTTCATATTTTGGCATTAGATGCTTAATGAAATATAGGTCTAACAGCACAATTATCCATTTTAACATCGTTTCTGATTTAGAAACGATGTCTGATAATATTTTACACATCGGTTTTATTTATATATCGATGTCCATAGTAATGCTAGACATCGGTTTTTGTTTATATCTCGATGTCCATGTGTATATTAGACATCGTTTTTGTTTATATATCGATGTCCATAGTAATCTAGACATCGGTTTTGTTTATATATCGATGTTTATAGTAATCCTAGACATCGGTTTTTGTTTATATCTCGATGTCCATATCTATACTACACATCGTTTTTGTTTATATATCGATGTCCATAGTAATGATAGACATCGGTTTTTGTTTATATCTCGATGTCCATATTTATATTAGACATCGTTTTTGTTTATATATCGATATTCATAATAATGCTAGACATCGATTTTTATTTCCAAACTGATGTATTTTCTGTTTCTGACATCAGTTCTTCATCAGTAACTGATGTTTTTTTCATTTCTTGACTGCTGTTATATATATATATATGCCTTTTGCTGCTGTATTTGGTACTAGAAAGCTAATCCACAAATAACATGAAATTCAAATGGTACTTTAAATATTAGGGAATTGTATTAATTTCTATACAAAATGGATAATTGTTACAAAATAAGAACAATATATCATCTCTCTTGGTCCATTACTGAACTGCAAAAAGATCTCTCTCCTGTAAGCAGCAAAAGGGGTAAGAGTCAGCTTACTTCTCTCTTGGTCCATTACTGAACTGCAAAAAGATCTGTCTCCTGCAAGCAGCAAAAGGGGCAAGTCAGCTTACTTGGCTAGAAATAATCACTATGATTTCAGAGCATGCATGCTTCAGGGACTAATGCACAAACAATATATGAGGGTATAAAAACTATTCCATAGTATGCATGCTTCTTGCACTAAAAGTATAAATGAGTGATTAATGTTCTTAATTGAAAATTTTCAATTAGAATAATGTACGCGCTACCTGCTTCAATAAAGCGCTCAGCCATAATAGCATTCTGGCATGTAAACTCACCTAGTAGAGGAAATCTGAAGAAAAGCAAAAGAAAATAGGAATCAAAATATAGGAACTGGAAAATGAAAATTAAACTTTAACTAATCTAATCATAAAAGGAAATTTGACACTTGTGGCAAGAAACAAAACTAGACAAAAAGCTTGTCAAGAGTGAAGACTTAAGAGGCAAACCTACTTTACAATGAGACTATCAACTCAATCCCAGTTGCTGAAGTGATATTATAACAAGAACAACATTATAGAGAATCACAAAATAAAGAAACATGAACTATACTCGACCAAAATACTGTAAATATTTTACTCCAGCTGGAATGAGAATATTTTCCTGTAAAGAAACATGAACTATACTCGACCAAGATCACGGTTAGAATTACCCTGTAAATATTTTCCTTTGTCGGCCATGTTTAATTGTAATTACTAAACTGTGAAATACTGCAAAGAAGCTTGTGGATTATGTATTTTTTTAGTCACAATCAGAGTGCTAAAGTTTCTGCAAAGAAGCTTGTGGAATACTGCATAATTCTTCAACCAGATTTTCCAAGCAATATACTACCTTTTTTTATTTTAAATAGCTCAGGTGGAGTGACTGACCACAATTGAAATCAATGAGTTGAGGCTGGTTTCAGACACTGATCAATTAAATAGAAGAATATGTACGCAAACCTGCATGCACGCACAGATTGAATTATTCAATGAATTTTACATAGAATGAGAATGAATTTTAACTAATTTCACACTGCATTATGAATGTTGAGTAACAATTATTACCGCTATGCATGGTGCAAGACATATGGAATGCCTGTGGCTCTAACTTCAAGTGCAGTTGCAGCTCCAATCTCCTTAACAAGTTCAGGGTCCCTGCAGTTGATCCACCGATCGATTCAATATCCATATTCATGAGGAATCAATGAGAACTGGCTAGCAGATTTACGTTATTTAGTAAGTAATATAAACATTCTGGATTGGATATAGCACTAGTAACATTCTGGATTGGATATAGCACTAGTAACATTCTGGATTGGAGGCTAAAAATGAAACTAGATTTACAAACCTGCTGCATACGAGTACAGTCGTCGATTACAGTCGGTGATGAATAGACGCTCATGGAGATCGGCCACCAAGATCGACCACAGTATTACACAAGTTGGGAAACCAAAACGAAACCCTGAAACTGCATAGAATCAAAACTAAAAAAGAGAAATAAGCACAGAAGAGAGAGAGATGGAGGAGAGAGAAAGTCACTGCGACCAAATCACAAACCCCCAATAAGCAAAACAAAATAAGCAATTCAGAAGTGAAATAAAAAGATGGCATTACATACCACTCGAGTAGAATATATTACAAATATACAAGAGTACGTTAAACTGCATATCCTGCTGCACCTAAGTATCTGCAAAGAAGAAGAAAAGAAAATAAAGGAGGCCTGAGCTACTAGCTCAGTGAGTAGCTAAACGAAATTAAAACCATATGTTTAACACTATGAATATATAATTAAATTTAAGAGTAAAGTTTAAGCAGGGGAGAACGATGAATGCCACGTGATTAAATAAGTGAGTGCTTTGAATTGAAATAAACTTATGTAGCACCAACCTGCATGTTACCAATAAGAAATGCAAATAGTCCCAACCGACATTGAAACAGAAACTGCAAAACAAATTTCCCAGATATGGGTACTTGTTTTGAGGCTTTGACCAAGAGAACTGCATTAAAGATACTGAAATCAATTAGAAGCAACTCAAAAGTGTATAAAATATCTTTAATATATTCATATGTTACATAAACGCATAAGAGAAAAAAACACTACACATAGGATAATTGCAAGTGTTGTTGTACCTATTCGATATAGGTGAATGTACTTCCTCAATCTTGAATATTTATTGAACATTAAAATGACAAAATGTTTGTTTCAGTTTTGTGCAATAGAAGAAGCTACAAAGTGAATTTGCTTGCACACATTGACATATATATCTTGAAGATTAAAAAGGCAAGGTTTAGGGTTTAGACAAAAAAAATAGCTAGAAGTAAATCTTTCATTTCCAAAGTAAAATAAAAGGTAGATCAAGAGGAAGCTTGAAGTGAATTTGTTTGCACACATTGACAAACTAGCAAAATTAGTAATCCAACACTATGTTGTTCATTTCCTAAGAAACTGTTCAAAAGGAGTGTTATGGATGCTATGGTCACACATTTATAATGGAGCAGCTTTAGGCAGTAGAGGATGATAGCAGTCGATAATTTTTTCATAATGTTGCTTTTATCTCTACAATTGAACTTTCATGATCAGCTAAAGGAACAATGAAATGCACAAAAATATAAGCAATAAAAATGGGGTGGCAGAGACAAAACGAGCATACCTGCTGGAGTTACTTGTCTGTCTTTTGAATGGCAAATGGCTATGCCATAGCCAATGCAGTGTTCGGCTCCAACCCTCCAATCAACCTTGATGTTCTCACCAAGGCCTTCCAAGTTGACAACAATGTCGTTCAGTATCTCGGGAAACAGTTCTGGTATGACAACAATTAAGAACATGCTGTAACAAATGTATTACGATGGCCATATGTGCCACATTATACAACACATAATCTAATTAAGCTGCATTAAAAATAAGACGGTGGTTGCTTATATGTAATGTACCTCATCCTTGATTAGTGGATTATTGGAACTTGAGCATTAATAAATTCTTGCATCATATAAAAGGTCTGTGTGTCCTATCTCTAAATCTCTTTCAGGACAACATTATCAGGAGGCTGCTAATATAAACTGATAACACTACACCAACTTTCCAAATCCCTGAAAGAGTTACATTATATTCCAAGGCACTCACATGCTTCCTGGAAGGGAAGGCTATATATACATGTATGCGTAACAAAAAAAAAAGAAAATTAAAGATAAACCCGGGAGGTTGGTGGTCACTCTTTCTATCTACCTGAGGTTAGATGTTACCAGAACTAGACGTGTGTAGACTTCTTCTTGCTCAGTCCAGATCAAAACTATATAATCTGACCTCATCTGCACTTCAAACCCAACTAAGAGACTGATAACTATTAACATTCTAAACATACGAAAGAATTCAAAATGCAACAAATTAAATGGGGGAATCTAAAAATGTTACAATACCTCAAATACATATTCACCGGTACTTTCAATCGGCGTCACCGGAACAATTCAACCTACAACCAAGCAAAAACGAAAAGAAAAACAATCCAAAACATATATCAGAGCAGTGAAACATACAACCCAAAAAATTTGAAGCTTTAACAAGCTTGAGAGGTCGACAGAGAGGTCAATACAAGAGTAACTGACCTATAGTTTCAGAAAGGAGCTTTAACCTTGAAGAATCAGAAATCAAACACAGAAAGTAACCTAGAATTTCTGCTTTATTGCTTGAGGAAGTAAAACCCAGAAAACCCAGAAACCAGGGTAAAGCTTCGGATTGAGTAAAATTGCTCCTTAATAGCCGTGATTGCCTCAGAAGTGCCTAAAATCACATTCAGAAAAATACAAAAGTCTAATCTTATTTCCAACCGTTATATGGGTAACGAAAATTGAATCAGAATTAAAGAGAGCACAAGCATGAATCAAATTTACGAAATCACAAACCCAGAAAACTATAGATTCAAGCAAATTACCGTCGATGAGAGCGATGGCCGTCGCCGCCTCGACGGTCGAAGAGAGGGGCTGAGAAGGGGAGGCCCGTTGAAAGAGAAAGGACAGACGGCCACTGCAGCTCCTGCTTCGGCTTCTCGATCTCAGCAATTGGGAGATTCGCTGGATTTCAGACGAGAGATGAGAGAGAAGGAGGCGGCCAAGGAGGAGGAAATCAAGCCATCGGAGCCAGAGAAGGCGAAAGAGGTCGTCGGTTACTGGACGGGTGAAAGAGGACGATCGGTCGCGGTGTGGGTGAAAGAGGACGATCGGTCGCGGTGTTTCTTTATCGCGGCCGGTGTGGGGAAAAATAGAGGAAAACCTAGCTTAGTCAATCAGTCGTGGAAAGACCAAGTGTTGGGAGGGAGTTAAAATTTTGCTCCCGCTTCCTTAATTTTTGACTTAGTACATTTCCGCGTTTTTTTTAAATTTTGTTTGAAAAGTATAGACATCAGTTCAGCATAAGAACCGATGTTAATTATTTTATAGAAATCAGAATTTTTAGAACCGATGTTATAAACACAATTTACATCAGTTGAAATCCTAACTGATTTTAAAGACATGATGTCTATTAGCATTATTCTAGTAGTGTATTATTAAGCCTTGGCCTGCGCGAGGCTGGGCGCTGGACTTGATTGGGATGATCCACCCTCATTCTTCCCTGCAGCACAAGTTTATCATCGTCGCCACTGACTACTTCACGAAGTGGGTAGAAGCAGAGCCTTTGAAGGAGGCTTCAGGCGCTACCATTCGCCAGTTTATTTTCCGTAATATTCTCTGCAGGTTTGGTATCCCTGAAGTGCTGGTTTCGGACAGGGGGGCAGCGTTCATGGGAGGCCCTGTTGAGGAGCTGGTCAATGATTTTGGCATTCAATTCATACATAGTACTCCGTATTATGCTCAATCTAATGGTCAGGCGGAGGCTAGCAACAAGACAATCATCACCTTACTAAAGAAGATGTTGGTAGAGAACCCTCGACAGTGGCATGACACTTTGTATGAGACACTTTGGGCCTATCGCACTTCTAAACGTAACCCCACCGCCACGACGCCATACGCGCTTATGTTCGGACATGACGCTGTCTTACCGTTAGAAATTAATGTTCATTCTCTGCGAGTGCAAGAACAGCATCATTTGATTGGCGAGGATTATGTTCAGGCAATGTGGCAGGAGCACAAGGACTTAAGCGAGCAGCGCCTGGCCGCTTTGGACAATTTGGTGTTGGAAAAACAACGTATCACCCGCGCATATGATAAGAGGACGCGGGGTCGCAGTTTCAAAGAAGGTGACCTCGTCTGGAAGGCCATTTTACCCTTAGGTGAAAAGTTAACCAGTCGCGGTAAATGGACGTTGCGATGGGAGGGACCCTTTGTTATCCACCGGATACTGGAGCGCGGCGCTTTTCACCTTAAAGATGTCGACGGCGACATCCATCGCAACCCTATTAATGGTCGTTTTCTGAAGAAATATTATCCAAGTGTCTGGGAGTTTGAAGACCCTCCCGATCCGGTTCTTGCTCCGACTAGGGGGGCAACCTTAATCTTCATCGGCTCGCTTCATTTCTCTATGATTATTCGCCGCTAAACATTGGGGGGCAACTCCATATCTTGTAATAGCCTATACAAGAGGCTTTATTTCGTAAGAACCTATACAAGAGGTTTTGGTTTAGACTTCATATCTTGTAATAGCCTATACAAGAGGCTTTATTTCGTAAGAACCTATACAAGAGGTTTTGTTTTAGACTTCATATCTTGTAATAGCCTATACAAGAGGCTTTATTTCGTAAGAACCTATACAAGAGGCTTTGTTTTAGACTTCATATCTTGTAATAGCCTATACAAGAGGCTTTATTTCGTAAGAACCTATACAAGAGGCTTTGTTTTAGACTGATTTTTGCAAATTTTGTACAAATCTTTTGATCGAAGCAGGAATTTTATTCATAAAGTGGCTTTGCGGCCAAAAGCATACAACAGAATAGAGCGGCAATACAATTTCACATGTGATTACAAAAGTGGCTCGACAGAGCATAAAAGCTTGAAGTGTTCGTCGTGGCCGCGTGGAGAAGGATCTGGACGCTACAACCTCAGAGCATTCTCCCCCCTACGTCAGATCCTCCTCCGATCTGAGTCGCCATTGCTGTCATCGGTACCGGAGGAAGAGGGAAAGAAGAGAGCCTTCATACCCCTTCCTCGGGCCTTTCCTCCAGGCAGGAGTTGGGGTCCTGAGCAGGCGCGACTCACAACCACATCTACCTCCTGGGGTAAATCGGAAAGTGCGTACCCAGGCCCCAAAGGTAGACCGCGGAGGCAGAAAGGTAGGCCTCAAAGTGGCCTTCCTCCCTTCCTCCACTCGCTCCTCACGGGCAGTCTGAAAAGTTGGACTCCTCAGAATGTCGTTCTGCCGCGTTAGGAGCGCGGCATGTTCTTCGGTTAAACTGAGACTGGCAAGTTCATCCAGGTTCTCAGAAACCAAAGACATGCCGCCGGACCTGAGATTAGGCCATGAAGCCTACCTAGGTCTTGAGATTAAGCCATGAAGCCTAAGAATTTATGGCTAAGGGTGAGATCTTGGTGGGAAGATTTCAGAAACTGAAGAAAGAGCAACAGATCTTGCGAGCGTATCTTTGGAAGAGACATGGTGGCTTACTTGTCGCTCTTCTTTGGATACCGGTATTTATAGGGCCAACCTCACGCCATGCGATAAGCAGTTGAGACGCTTTCAACGCTATCAATAAGAGAATCAATGCGGTTAAATGCTATTATCTCGGAAATGGAAGATATTGAAAACGCGTGGGAAGCAGGACGGTCTCCAAGGAAGTAACCGCCTTAAATGGGATTATCTTTTCAGCGGTTTTGCTTTTCATTAATTGTCAAACTCTAAATGGTATTTGGGCCGAGCGAAGCGGGCTAAATATTATATATATATATATATTAAAAATATCCTTATACAATGGGCCTAAAATAAGAGGCCTAAAGTTTTCGACCCGCATGGGTCAGGCGAAGCAGGTGCTCATCCAGACGAAAGCTAGCGTCAGCAGCAGTACGTTCTGCTTCGCGTGCTTGAGCCAAGTTCTGAGACATCGCTTCTAAGGCCGTTAAGGGTTGTTCTATCTGAGGCTCTTCTTGCTCCAGTTGGGCCTTCACCGCCACCAATTGGGCCTTGGCTTCGACTAGTTGGGCTTGAAGGTCTTGAATGTGGGTCCGAAGGTGGCTCTGTGAAATCCGTAAGTCCCTGACACAGATCGCTCGATCGCCCAGAGAGTAACGAGATGCCTCTGCTTGTTGTACAAGGCCGCGATAGTGGGCCTGGACTTGCCTGGCCTGACCGCGGTCGTCCGTTCATTAATCCGCACAGGAAGATTTTGCAAGAGCTCATATATCTCCATAAATTCGGTTTCAGTAATGGTACATTCGCGGCGAAGCACCATCAGATACTCTTGAGCTTTGGCAGCTGCGCCCGGCAGTAAAATGTCAGGACCCAGGAGTCGTTGCAGATTGTCCCTCGCTTCATCTGCGACTCTTGGGGGAGCCACTTCGAGTACGCGGACAAGCCTTTCCAACCTATTAGGGGGCTCGAGAGGAGGAACGTTCGCAATAGCGTTTGCGTCAGCAGCAGCAGCAACAGGGTCTTCCTGAGGCTCGACGATTGGGGCCGCGACCAGTTCCGGCACTACATTTATATCAGCGCCTACTTCTGGAGCCTGAAGGGCAGATTCCTGATTCGCCACGCCTTCACTAGCGGGCTCAGCAGGATCAGCGGCAGCGACCTCCTCAGCAGGGACGTCCCCCTGCAATGAAGAGAGATGGTCAGGTACACAAAGAAGAACAAGGACTGAGGCACCAATTTTGGATTAAGAATACCTCTGCGATAGGGCCTTCGTCTGAGATGTTTACCGGCGCGGGCTCTTGAGCTGCTTCATCAGGATTGGGATCTGGCGATGCGTGCGCTGGCGGTTGTGCAGCGATCGGATCCTCAGGTGGTGTGCCCGGAAGGGGTGCATTTTCTTCCATTTCATCTGAACTATCTTCTATGATCTGCACAGGAACAGAGGCTGAGCCACCATCAGTGCTGACAGGAGGTGGAAGATGTTCAGGGCCCACAGGTGTTGGCGCTTGCGGAGCAGTTGTTCCTTGACTGGCTGCGGAAGAGCCTTCTCCAGCATATTCAGATGGCCTGCGACGAACCTGTGAAGGAAAAGGTTGTGAGATATGGACGGAAACATAGACGATTTTTGACATAAACTCTTTGCTTCTTACCAATCGGTCAGCCATTGGTTGAGTGTCCGAGCGACTGCGTTTGCGAGCTATAGCGGCCATGACCTGGTGAAAGCGAGAGGTTAGAATTTGATTCACAAAGTATGGTCCTAAAGAGAAAGGGTCCTTACAGTTTGTGGATCGTCGTCATCAGAAGAAGAAGAATCCTCAGCTGTGGCTTCAGCAAGTACTGCCTTCTGTTTTCCAGATTGTCCAGCTAGCGGGGAAGCACTGGTTGTGCAGCGGCCAGGGTGCGGCGCACTCCCCTAGTACAAGTAAGTATGAGTAAAAAGGGGAAGCAATGAAGGGGTTCTGCAAAGATTAGAGTTGCAATACTTACTTCTGGAGGTGGTTCACGAATTACAACGCCAGCTTGGGCCGGGCGAGGAGCTCGCGTGGGTCTGACCACCTGGAGAGGTCGGGGCCTGGTGGCGTCTTCAGAAAAGCGAGCGAGCATGTCAATATCAGCGGGATATGGATTTCTGAGCTCGCCAAAGAGAGTAGCGAAGAGTTCGTCATCTGGTTGAGTCCAGCAGTTGACAGAGACCTCTTTCCACCAAATCTCATATCCTTCTTCGGTCCCGTCTACAACGTCAAGATTTTGGGCCCAGTCGGGGAGATCGACCAGCGCGAGGGTACTTTGTGCCGGCGGGGGTCCGGAAGGTGGACCGAATCTTCGCCAGGAAGTGTTGTAATTCCAAGCATCATACAGGGGGACTGGTACCAATTGGACAAGGCCGAATTGGTGGGCGAAATGATTGGGAGCATAGAGCTCATAGCTGAGTTCCTCGGCGGCAATCCGGATGTCTGAACATGAGACTGCGCGGCGGAAAGCCAGGCGAGCGCTGTCGGAATAGCGAGGATCGCCAGGAAGAAAGCCATGTTGGAGCGTAGAAGGGAATCTTCTTCCCAGAATTAAGTCACAGTATGGCATGTCATCTAACAAATACAGATAAGAAAAGCACTCAGAGTAAGGAGGAGATGAGTACTTGTCCTCGCGACAAAACCATCGACCTAACAATTGATCGGCCGGCGGGGGTTGCGGGATATCTTCTCTACGGAAGAACGGAAAGTATGTCTGGATCCAGAAGTCCAAAATCCAGAAGGGACCGGAAACGTTGGTCTCGAAGGGATGCATCGTCACTTGATACAGCATGCGATAAAGGGCCCCCAATACCGGTTGTCCGAGCCCGATGTTGCGGCCGTTGTAGAGGGCCGTTGCTAAATAGGTCCAAGTGCCAGTGGGCTTGCAGGAGGAGGTGCAGAATATGAATTTACAGAGCCAATATTCAAGGAAAGCAATTCCTCCAGTCGCATTATGTTCCCGGCTGTAATATGCTAGCCATCTCGGGTATGAACCACTATGAGCGCTGCGACCTTGCTGGGCCATGGTCGAAGTAAAATTGACAGAGTCGAATTGACCGTGCACATAGGGCTCGCCATCGATGGGTAGGCCAGTGATGGCGAGGATGTCCAACAGAGTAACGGTCATTTGACCAAATCTAAAGTCAAATGTGTTGGTGGCGGTATTCCAGAAACAGAGGAAAGCAGCGAGTGGCGAGCGATTACCACCACGAGGAAGATGGAAGCACAAATCAATAGCGTGGGTGATACCTGCTGCATTCCAGCGACCTACATCTCGTGCCCGCGTCTCGCGATACCAAGAAATCTCTTGTGTGCTAATGGAGGATGGCCAATTTCCTATCTTGGCTCGGTGGTTTTGGGCACCCCAACTGCTAAAGTCTCTGGGAGCCCTCCGGAGGACTGGAATGGGTCGGCGGACAGGAAGACCGTATAAGGCGATGGCATCGTCCGGGATAACCCTTTGCGGTGCTGGGCCTAACCCGGTGTGGTGGTCTGAAAGACGAAGGAGTAGGGGTCGGTGAATAGTGGTTTCTAGATGAATGCGAGCACCGATGCTGGTGCCCCAGGTCCGAGCAACTTTTTCGTTTAATTCTTCTTCCTGATCGATGATAATTTTCTTAGGAGGAGCCATTTTTGGATCGTTTACAGAGAAGATGGAGCGGAAATGGGTTTTCCTGGGTTTAAGGGACTGAAGGGGTTTTTGATGTGACAGGGTTGCGGCTGTGAGTTTAAATAAAGAATTTTGTGAGGGAAACGATGCGACAGAAAGCGTTTCGCAAGCGAAAGGACGCGACCTTCATTAATGGCATCGTTTCAAGCGACTGACACGTCTTTCTAAGTCCCCTTCAATCAGTTGCATTTTAACGGGCCTGATTTCGGGGCCTGGGGGGCAATGTTTGAGCCCAAAAGTAATTTTGGCAAAATCCTGTAGTGGGTCTGAGCCAGCGGGCCGATACTTGCGGCCCATAAATAAGGCTACATGGATTTGGTTTGTAGTTTTACTCATCTCGTGTTCTATAAGAGATATCATCCTTAATTGCGTGGAGATACGATTGCTCGTGAAGGCGCGAAGATATATTTGCAATTAATACATGCGCATCCTATTGCGCGCGTCCAGCGATTACATCTAGGATTCTAAGAGGCAGGTAATCCTTGCCTACATTCTAGCGGCGACGGAGAAGGATAATTATTAATTATCGCTTACGATAATATCAAAACTGTTAAGAGTTTTGATTTGATTCAAGGCCAATAACTGTGGCCTAAAATATAGTATTCCAGTCATATTAGGAAAGTGAATCTGCAGTAGCCTGTATATAGAGGCTAAAGATGATACAGAAAAGGACCTCTCTTTCAGCAATCAATCGTAGCGATTACAAAGCCTCCCCGGAGCAAACCCTCAACCTCGTTGAAACCCGGTGACCGCCCGCCAGTCCTAGTCTCCTCGCGAGCCGACTGTCAGCCTCACCAGATCAACCCGGCGACCGTACTTCCAGTCCCAGTCTCCCCAGGAGCCGACTGCGAGCACAACCACCACTGTTACTTCTAGCGAAGCAAGGGTAACGCCCTCGCAACCCAGCGAAGCTAAAGTCAAACTTTAGCAAACCCGTGCTTCTCTCAACTTCCCAGTGATTGCTCTGCTCAACCTACAACGTTGAGTATCGATTCGGTGAACGCAAAGAGACCACAACTAAAGCCCTTACCCGCATAAGGCAGAAAGTCCTTTTCCGAAAGGCAAGAAAAGAACCCTGTGACGAGGTTGGTGCTCTCCTCGTCCACAGCGCTTGAAGAAGAAGTCAGGTCAGGGGACTCCCCCAACGACTGCAGCCCGCGGTGCTGGCACGCCTGCGCAATCACTCGCTCAAAAGAGACTATTTGCACACCAGCTGGTTTTGGAGCCAAACAGATTCTATGATACTATCGTATGAATTGCTCACAAACACAAACACAACTTGTAGAGAAAGCTTAATTGATGAAGAAGGATCTTCAATATATAGTATATGACCCCTAATCCTCTGCTTATATTTCACTCCATGCATGCATGCATGCTTAGCCTTCATCAATATGGTTTGCTACGTTGCTCTGAACCTTCTTTATAATTTTGATTATCTTTGCATGGTTGGCCAGAGAAATAAGTTGTTTTCAACGTACGATCCATGGTTTTGATTATTGAATATGATGGATCTAAATTTGTAGAACTAATCAAACAATTAGTGCCACTAAAGATTGAAAACCGCACTCAAAAACCAGTTTTGCATCATTACGTACTCGATCATTTTTCTGGGTTGAAACAATACCATATTGACCTCGTTAAGACTGATTGTGACATAACAAATTTGACCCGGTCAACTCGTGCCACTAGATGGAGTTTGTAAGCTTGCATGTATTGTCTTAATTTTTGGATGGCAAAGACGAGTGCGAGACAAATTTTTTATATCGGCAAATAGTTCAATTATGATCCCATGAGAGTTTGACTTAGGTAATACAATGCCTTCTCCTTCTTTTCTTCAATTTCTTGGGCTAGAAGTGCTCCAAGAGATTTCTCTTGAGCAACGATTTAGAGGATAAGTGGCTTCATAAGGATTGGTGCACGTAACACTGGAGGATTTACCAAGTACTTCTTTATACTTTTAAAGGCGCTATGGGAAGCTTCATCCCGTATGAAACGCGCGTGTATCTTTCTTCAGAAGTTTACTAAAAGGTTGCAAATTTTCAGCCAAATTAATGATCATTAAGATATTGATTACTGCCTTAAAGCTAGTACGGTTCAGGTTGACAGATTCAGTTCGTCGATTGGTTTAAGTGAGTTAGATACCTTAACGATCATCAATTTAGCTGCAAATTTGCAGAGATGATCTATACACTAGTACCTAAAAACTGAACGGTCGAGATGTGGATATGCGACAGAAAAGAGACTGAAAACTCGAAGTTTACCCTTTAATTTTAAAGCGGAACTCTGCTCTGGATAAAATCTGTACACACACACACACACACACAAATCATATCCAGAGCGGAGCTCCGCTTGAAATTAACTTGTGAAATTCGAGTTTTTGGTCACTTTTCGGTCTCATATCCACATCTTGATCGTTCAGTTTTTAGGTATTATTGTATAGATCATCTCTGCAAATTTTCAGCCAAATTGATAATTGTTATATATATATATATATATATATAGATAACGATTATCTATCTATACACACACACACACACACACACACACACACACACACACACACACACACACACACACACAAACACACACAAATCCTATCCAGAGTGAGGCCTTACTATGAAATTAACGTGTGAGGTTGGAGTTTTGGGTCACTTTTCGGTCTCATATCCACAACTCGACCGTTCAGTTTTTAGGTACTAATGTATAGATCATTTCTGCAAAATTTTAGCCAAATTGATCGCCGTTAAGGCATTGGTAATTGCCTTAAACCTCATACGGTTTATGGTGGACAGATTCAGTTCGTCCATTGGTTTAAGTGAGTTAAATACCTTAAAGATCATCAATTTGGCTGAAATTTTTTAGAGATGATCACTCTGAAATTAACGTGTGAGGTTGGAGTGTATGGTCACTTTTCGATCTCATATCCACAACTCAACTGTTCAATTTTTAGGTAGTAATATATAGATCATTTCTGCAAAATTTTAGTCAAATTGATCGCCGTTAAGGCATCGATAATTGCCTTATAGCTAACACAGTTTATGGTGGACAGATTCAGTTTGTCCATTGGTTTAAGTGAGTTAGATACCTTAAAGATCATCAATTTGGCTGAAATTTTATAGAGATGATCTATACATTAGCACCTAAAAACTGAATGGTCAAGATATGAATATGAGACTGAAAACTGACCCTAAACTCCAACCTCACACATTAATTCAGAGTGAGGCCTTACTCTGTGTGTGTGTGTGTGTGAAAATGTAGGTTCAAATGTAGTAAGTTTATATCGGAAAATTCTAAGGTGCTAGGCTGTTTGCTATACAACCATTTTTTTGAATATTTTAGACCATTGGATTAATAATATGTCTAATGGCCTTGAATATTTAAAAGGTTGGTAGCCTGTTTACCCCTTAACCAAATCATTAGTAATTAATTATAGAATATTTTTCTCTAAAAAATAAAAAAGTAATGAGTCTTTTATTACAAATTAAGTACATCATTAGTACTTTCCTTAATCAATTATAACTGAGGTCTACTTTGAGTAATTTATCATTAAATAAAATAATTACTTATATGATGACAATATACTACCTTATAGATGTGGAAATTTAATTCTATTATGGTACTTATTCCACATACGATCATATTTACAAAAAAAATGGGAGAAATGACGAAAAATGTTGTAAAAAATGTCATCTTTTCGGTAATTACAAGGTCTAGGACCACATTTACAAGTTTATGAATCATTTTATAAAATTAAAAATGAATGTGCTGTTTAGGGTGGTAAATCTTCATATTTTAGACTAAATAGAGCATGTGTCCTCATTCACGTAATAGAGCTCTCACCTGTGTAATTGGGTGATACCTTGTGTAATGTTCCTCATTGAGAAAATAATTACATCATTGACAGCTATTATTACGAATATATGGATAAATGATCAAAAATATTGTAATAAATGTCTTGTTTGTGGTAATTACAAGGTCTAAGACAACATATACCAGTTTATGAACTATTTTACAAAATTGACAACAAATATGTTGTACAAGTGGTAAATCTTCATATTTCATACCAAATAGAGCATTCACGTAATAGAGGTCTCGAATGTGTAACTGGGTGGTACCTTGTGTAATCTTCCTCGTTAAGAAAATAATTACGTCTCTGACAATGCTTATTACAAATATAAAGACAAATGATCAAAAGTATTGTAATAAATGTCCTGTTTGTGGTAATTACAAAGTCTAAGACAACATATACTAATTTATGAACCATTTTATAAAATTCACGACAAATGCGTTGTACAAGCGGTTAATCTTCATATTTATACCAAATAGAGCATGTGTCCTTATTCACGTAATATAGTTCTCGATTGTGTAATTGGCCGGGGTAAACATTTTGGTATTTACTCCATTTAGGACAATATTTATAGGTATATGGACAATATTACAAATTGATGACAAATGTGTTGTTAAATTGGTAATTTAAAAAAAAAAAATTTCCCTGTGTCAAAATTTGAATGGGTAACCTGATGACCAATTCATCAGGTTACCATTATCTATACTATTATTAAGAGAAGAGGTTTTGTTAGCCAAAATTGAAATTTTTGACAGATTTAACCCTGAAATATTAAAAAACTTTGAGAATAAATTAAATCACAAGGGTAAATATGACAATTATAAAATAGATTTTTATTAAGAAAATAAAAAAAAATATCCTACAATCTCCACTTTTCTCTCCTACTATTTTCTCTCTGCAATAACTGTTTTTTTTTTCTTAAATAAAAAATAATTACACATGCAGAGCATGTATGAAAAAAGCTAGTATTAAATTTTTATACATTAAAAAAATAAAAATAAAAAGTATGGGATACGGGAGGGTATTGTAGCCTGTCTCAGTATATATCGAGAGGACTAATCAAGCAATTTGTTTGATAGAAAAGACGAACTCATCGCCGATACACAAACACTATGTGTCTTTCTAATAATGTACCTAGAAAAAGTGCTTGACGCATGCTTTATATAAGAAATCGATCAGTCACTTTCTGATGAATAGTTGAGTAATTCCTTCAATTTGTTCTATCCACTGCTGTGATTTTCTCTTTCATGCCATGCTGTTTATAAGGTAGTAGCTGCCATACACTCCAATGGAGAATGCTTTAGGTTAGGCAGGTTCAGAATAAAATGCAACCGGAATTTTGAGACAACTCTCCTAAGATTGCTGGCATTGATAGCAAATGCTTCTACTCTAGTTTGGGACATGACAGTTTTGGGAGAGACAGGCAAATCAGATATCGAGGCAAATACGAATACCCAATCTAAAAGTTCTTCTCCAAAGAAATCATCTTTCTGAAGGCACTTAATGATTGAGGAATTGCTTATAGTTCCGCCAATATTGACATTATTACTAGTTTTGTAGCTCAATGCAGTGCCTTGCGTGATGAAGATCACATTCCAAAATGGTTCCCCCTCTCAAATAATGTAGCAGTTTTTTGTATGTGTCACTAGTTCAAGATGTTTAACAATTGCTTTCAAAACTCATCTTCATATATTTGAACATCGCTACCTAGGAAAATTGATCACATAAGTAAAATTAGTACTCAATCGAGAAATTAAAATGTAGAGATAAATCACTAATGTATCGTTTTCTTTAAAATATAATTATTATTTTTTCTTTTGAAAAGCGTTATGAACAAATATACTTGCTTTCTGTAAACAAGCCAAGCAGGAAAGACTCATGATTTGTCTCCTGTATACTATAGGAAGAAGAGAGAACAAATTCTGCACATCAACGTCTTTGTTTTCTTCAAGCTTTTGTAGAACGTTTTTCATGATCACCTTCTTCATCAACTTCTTATTTTGTCCAGAAAGATAGTATTTATTTAACCACATATCTATGTCTAGATTCATCGTTTGCATCTTCTTCTTCTTTTTATCAAATAAGAACGTCATTAATAATGAATTGCTTACAACGAATTTGAGGCGACATCTCTAACCCAGAAATGGCCACTAGACTGTTGGCGTGAGTCATGCCATGTAATTAGGATTGTGAATTTTGTGTTTTATTAGGATTATTCTGTTGTAATAAGTTTTCTAATAGGTCTTGTAATTAGTTTCCTAATAGGTCTTGATGTATCTTGTATATATACTCCGTTCTTGGAGAAGGTAAATCATATCAGAAAATTTTCAATCTCTTATTCCTTTGTTCTGTTTGACTTGGTATCAGAGCCGAGATCCATTCGGACTCGGTTTGTTCTTTCCGCTGCGAATATAGGGTTCTTTTGATTCAGTCCTTTTTTGATTTGGTTGAATTGGTTCTTTTGGTCGGTTGATTCTCTTGCCTTGGTTCTTCTTGTCGAATTGGTTCTTTTGCTTCTACAAGTTGATTTCATCCTTTGTCCATCAGTTCATCATTTTTTTGTTCTTGTGTCCGTCCATATCCATCCTGGTTCTTTGGTATTCTTTTTGTTACAATTTTTAGGGTCTGAAAAAAAAAAAAAGATGGTGGATTTGACTCTTACCGACGGGAATACTGGAGGATCTCAGAATGGAGGGGTGAACTCTGTGGCCCGTGAGGTTGTGATTGTTCAGAATGTGACAGATAATTCAAGTTTTGGTGTAAAGCTCGATGGCACCAATTATCAGTTATGGCAGAGGCTTATGAAGATCCATATTCAAGGGATTGGAAAGTGGAGTTATGTTACCGGTAGTGCAGCAAGACCTGCTGTAGGACCAAAAGCTGATGAATGGGATACGGCAAATACTAATGTGATGGGAACTCTTCTCAAGGCTATGACTCCGGAGGTAATGAGATTATTTGCTAACTATGATTCTCCCAAAGCAATTTGGGATTATGTTGCTGCTACATATTATGATGGGAGTGACTTTGCTCGTGTTCATGAATTGAATGTCAAAGCTTTCAAAATAACTCAGAGTGGATAGCCTATTGCAACCTTTTATGCGAATTTGAAGACAATTTGGCAAGAGCTTGATAAGAGAAACCCTAATCCTATGACTTGTGAAGTTGATATCAATTCCTATCGGACTGAGCAGGACAAGATGCGTGTCCATATTTTTCTTGCTGGCTTGGACCCTCAATTTGAAGGGGCAAAGAATGAGTTATTGCGTCTTGCAACTCCACTTACATTGGAACAAGCTTTTGCCTATATCCGAAGAGATGAAGGTAATAAGGCTGCCGCTCAGAACCTTCATACTGAAATTTCTGGTTTAGCAATCCATGCTACACCTCCACCTCCACCTCAACCTCAGATTGGGAATTCTACCCTAGTTCCATCTCAGAGTCAGTATCAGCCACAGAATCAGGGATATCAGCAGAACCAGAATTATAATCAAATGGCTTACAACTATTGCAAGGAAGTTGGCCATTTCAAGAATCAATGTCCTAAGCTACGAAGGTTTAATTACAATAACTCTGGTTGGAGAGGAGGCAATAATACTGGAGGACGTGAAGGACATGGTGGTGGTCAAAGAGGCAAAGCGGCAGTCCAATTGGTGCCAGAACCTGACTTCTACGGCATTGCAGGGCAAGATCCCTCACAGGGTAATGTTTCCTTGACTAAGAGAACTCGAGGTAAAATTGGTGTTGCTTTACATGTTTATGACTTTACTGGTAGTGATACATGGATAATTAATTCTGGTGCGTCTGACCATATGACCTATGATAAGTCCTTCTTTATGTCTATGTCATCCCCTTCTATATCCCATGTTTCTAATGCGAATGGTACGTCTTTTCCAGTCTTAGGTATTGGGTCTATTCAGGTTACACCATCCATTGTATTGCATGATGTGCTTTATGTACCCTCATTGTCTCATCATCTTTTGTTTGTATCCCAGTTGGGGTCACAAAATAAATGCTCTGTAACTTTTTATCCAATGTATGTTATTTTTCAGAATCTGTGCACCAGGGTGATCATGGGCAAGGGAGACCTGAGGGGGAGACTGTTTCACTTGGATTGCATGTACGCAGAGCCAACACAAGCACCAGAACAGCCTTTAGCCCTGACATTGAATTCTGACAGATTAAGTGAGCTATGGTTGTGGCATAGGCGTTTGGGTCATCCATCTTTTGGAGTTATGAAGAAGTCCATGCCTACATTGTTTCTGGGAGTTAGTGAGTCTAGCCTGCATTGTGAAACTTGTGCTTTGGCTAAGAGTCATAGGTCTAGTTATCCTTCGAGTTTTCATTCTAGTACTATGCCTTTTGAGTTAATTCATTCAGATGTATGGGGTCCTTCTAAACATTCTACCCTTTCTGAAATGCGATATTTTGTGTTATTCATTGATGACTTTACTCGATTATCCTGGGTGGTTTTACTTAAGTCCAAAGATTCTGTTTTCTCTGCTTTTACAGCATTCCATAAGCTTGTTCGTACTCAATATGATGCTCATGTTAAGGTCTTTCGTTCCGATAATGGGGGTGAGTTTGTCAATCATTCTTTTCATGAATATTTCCAACACCATGGCATCATACATCAAACTTCATGCCCACAGACACCTGAGCAAAATGGGGTGTCTGAACGAAAAAATCGTCATCTTCTGGACATGGCTCAGTCTCTTCCACTTAGTGCTAACATGCCTAAGTATCTTTGGGGAGAGGTCGTATTGTGTGCTTCTCATCTAATCAATCGTCTTCCGTCTGTCCCTCTTCAAGGTCGTGTCCCACTTGAGGTCCTGTCTAACTATGTTTCTATTCCATCTTCTAATACTCTTCCTACTCGTGTCTTTGGTTGTATTGCTTATGTTCATGTATATAATAATCAGAGGTCAAAGTTGGATGCTAGAGCCCTTAAGTGTGTGTTTGTGGGGTATGGTTCTCATCAGAAAGGTTACAAATGTTATCATCCACAATCCCAGAAGTTTTATGTCACCATGGATGTTACGTTCAGTGAAGATGCATGTTATTTTTTTCCTCCTGTGACTCCTCGTCAGGGGGAGAAGTCTTGTTATTATGAAGATTTGTTTAGTGGGCAAGATGGGAGACTAGCATCCGAGTTCTCAAGGCTGGAGTGCTTTGGAACGGAACTTGAAAAAGAGGACAGTAGCCCACCGAATGGAGAAGAGAATTTGGGTAATCAGCTACTAACCAGTCTACCGGATCAGTCTGACCAGTCGGTTGAAGAGGAAGTTTTTGATTATGTTTCTGATGAAATTCCTGATATCACCAATGCCGTTTTGAATAGTTCTTCTGTCTCGACCTCTCCTTCAGTGGTCTCGCCTGCTCAATCATCACCCGAGGTATGTTCTAATCCTTCTTTATCTAATACTCCTTCTGTGTCAACTAGTGTTCCTTCTTCTGTGTCAGATATTGTTCCAACCAAAACTCTGCCTAGTCGTTCCACCCGTGGTCAACCCCCGAAGCACTATGAACCTACTCTAAATGCCAAAGCTAAATACCCCGTTGCTAATTATGTGTCAAACCATAGGCTGTCTAAACCGTATGTAGCCTTTGTGAATCAATTATCTTCTATGTCTCTCCCTAGTAAAGTGCAAGATGCAATGAGGGATGAGAAGTGGATGCAAGCAATGACAGTCGAAATGGATGCTTTTGAGAAGAATTGTACGTGGGAGCTAGTATCATTACCACCCGGGAAAAAGACAGTTGGTTGTCGGTAGGTGTATACTGTGAAACACAATTTAGATGGATCGGTGGACAGGTACAAGGCAAGACTAGTGGCTGAAGGCTATACTCAGAAGTATGGAGTGGATTATGATGAGACATTTGCACCAGTGGCCAAAATTAACACAATTCGGGTACTTCTTTCGTTAGCTGCTAATCTTGATTGGCCTTTACAACAGTTTGATGTTAAGAATGCATTCTTGCATGGTGATTTACATGAAGAGGTTTATATGGATTTGCCTCCTAGATATGGTACTTCTACTGGAGAGCAGGTGGTGTGCAGATTGAAAAAATCTCTTTATGGTTTGAAGCACTCTCCCAGAGCTTGGTTTGGCAGGTTCACCAAGTTCATGAAGAAAATTGGCTACCGGCAAAGCAATTCAGATCACACCTTGTTCCTTAAACATCAGTGTGGTAAAGTGACTACCTTGATTATTTATGTTGATGACATGGTTGTGACAGGTGATGACTTTGAGGAGATTCAAAGGTTACAAGGTCAGTTATCTTTAGAATTTGAGATGAAAGATTTGGGTAATTTGAAATATTTCTTGGGAATTGAAGTTGCTCGTGGGAAGGATTGTATTGTGTTGAGTCAGAGGAAGTATGTTCTCGACTTGCTGGCAGAAATAGGTATGCTTGACTGTCAACCTGTTGATACTCCTATTGAGCAAAACCATCGGTTAGCAGAGTACTTGGATCAAGTACCTACAAATAAAGCAAGATACCAGAGGTTAGTTGGCCCGTTGATTTATTTGTCCCACACTAGACCAAATTTAGCCTATGCTGTTAGTGTGGTGAGACAGTTTATGCATAATCCCAGTAAGACTCATATGGATGCTGTATTTCGTATTTTGCAGTATTTAAAGTCTGCTTCAGGGAAGGGATTACTCTTTTCAAAACACAGTCACTTGGATGTTTCCGGGTACACAGACGCCGACTGGGCAGGTAATATTACAGATCGCAGGTCTACGTCGGGCTACTTCACATTTGTGGGTAGTAACTTGGTTACTTGGAAGAGCAAGAAACAAAAGGTGGTGGCTTGTTCTAGTGCAGAAGCAGAGTATAGAGTAATGGCTCGAGGACTTTGTGAGTTGTTTTGGTTGAGAAATTTTTTGAGGGATTTGGGGTTCAGACAGGAAAAGGCTATGCCGCTTTATTATGATAATAAGGCTGCAATTGAAATTGCTCATAATCCTGTTCAGCATGATCGCACGAAGCATGTGGAGGTAGATCGACACTTCATTAAAGAGAAGCTGGATGGACAAATCATTATGTTTCCCTTCGTTCCTACTGAAGAACAGTTGGCGGATATTGTTACAAAGGCTCTCTCGAGTTGTACATACATGTACATTTGCAAGCATAATTAGCTATAATGAGCCATGCTCATTGTACCGCCAAAGGTACTAATTCCAACCAAAGGAATGACATGCAGACACACCGCCAGACAGGTTACAACCTCAGCATCGGACCACCGCCCGATCGCCACCGACGCGCCGCCACGCGCCGCGCCAAAATGGCATCAGAAGCTTCTGAAGCTGGGAACTGAAGCAGATCAGTCCCACATCGAAAACAAAGACAAGATCAGTCTCTTCCTCACCTATAAAAGGTTATCTCCTCTCTCCTCATTAATTACGCATTCAATACTTACCTACTGTTACTTTGTCAACATAAATACATTAACTAACTTAGGCATCGGAGAGTTGAAGACCGCCCAGCGCGGTCTCCCTCTGACGCCCATTGTATTTTATTTGACAGGTAACGGGAATTACAATAACAACACAAGTATCGATCCGCCCACCGGATCAGCGTTAACTAAAGTCCAGCTACCGCTAGACTTTCAGACATTAACACGAGTAAAGCCTTCTATGACTCACTTGACAAGTTGGGCATCCTTGATCTTTATGCACCAACTTGAGGGGGAGTGTTGGCGTGAGTCATGCCATGTAATTAGGATTGTGAATTTTGTGTTTTATTAGGATTATTCTGTTGTAATTAGTTTCCTAATAGGTCTTGTAATTAGTTTCCTAATAGGTCTTGATGTATCTTGTATATATACTTTGTGCTTGGAGAAGGTAAATCATATCAGAAAATTTTCAATCTCTTATTCCTTTGTTCTGTTTGACTTAGACTTCACACTGGAACTCTATAATGACTGACTCTAAATTTGCACTACAACTGAATGGCAAAGACAATAAGCGCAGGAGCAGTGAATCATTGACATCTCACCTCTTGTCCAGCCAATAAGAACTCCAAAGCTAGACAACTCACATGTGTCGATACTAACTAACTCACCAACCAGAGTCCTCCTGACCAGTTTTTGATTAACCAAGCCAACACTCGTTGTGACCTAAACTCAACCAAAAGGATTGCCAGACAATCAGACCTAGGACTAAGGAAACCCAACACCATCCTATTGTCAACACCTGGAATCCACAACTACTCCAAATCGCCATCACCTCTGACCCGAACCCAGACAAGAATGACCCACTAGAAGGCCAATGATGATTGTCAATACTACAGCCAGACAATTTCGCCATCGCTGCTGACCCAACTCCAAAATAGGAGTGACCCTCTAGACGGCGAGATTGAGATTGTCTCTGCCACACCCTTAGTAGTGTCGTATTACCAACAACTAACCAACTGCCAAGCAAACAAAAACTAAAAGCTTTAAAACAAAGACAACACCTAATGGACCTAGAGAAGTACCCATGCCCAATTACTTCCAGGCCCGCCACCTCCATCAAACCCCGACTACCATCAACCAGTCATCGCTAGCCAAGCCCCGATAGAATACAAGCCCCACTACCTCCACCACCTTGCGTCAGCTTCATCACGACCGCCTTCAACGAAAGATCACCCATCGCGCACGACGCCGCATCCAAATCCACCTTTTCCCAGATCTGATCCATGAAGAACTAGATCTGATCCGAACTACCCCGCGCCACCATGGATTCGAGGCCACCAGTCAATCTCCGATATCGCGCCGATCCAACTAGGTCCAATCCATTCCGCATCGATCCAATCCCCATTGATCTAAGCTAACAACCCTCCACCGATCCACGCAGTCAACAAGTACCACAAGTCCAGAACCAAAATCCGACACCCAACTTAGCCTTCCTCTTCCAAATAGCCACCTCGAACACACCAGACACACACATAGTCGCCAAAGCCCGTCCACCCTTGCATTGAGATATATTAATAACATCACCAAACCACTTATAGAAGTTAAAAGGGCAATGATATAGGGCCTTAATGAGGCCTAAGATTTGTGGCCTCATATCCTAGGTGTCATGCAATGTAATCAAATGCAAATTTTATTTTCAATTTCACGTAATATATCTTGCCACATTATACTATTGTAACACCAACTTTACCCTTTTATACTTCCTTTCAGATGTTAGGGGGTGAATAAATTACAATAATGAATTTAATTAGGTGACGAAAAAAAGATAAGCTATTAATTATGTATTAGTTTAAGACATATGTCTACAAATTTTTTGACCAACATTTTTCTTAATTTAATTAAATTCTTTCTTATAATTTTTGTTTCCAAATAGCATTAATATAGGCATTAACTTTTCTTTTCAAGCATTGATTAATTTCATCCAAAAAAAATAGCATTAATAAATTGATTTTGAAAAATACCTATGTCTAAATTAAGAGGTAAGAAAAAATTTCATGCTAGTAGCAGCCATTAATTATTATCTACAATCTAAATATATGGGAAAAAACAAACAAAAAATAATAAACTCAAATGTAATGTTTAAACCCTAGCTACATAAAGAGAGGAAAAAAAATGAACAACAGAATATACATATATAATCGTATGAATATGTATTTTTCACATTATATTTTCAAAATTTACAAGAACCCAACAAAGGTTGAATTTTTTTTTTTGATTAAACTAAGGTCAGCCCTTTATTGAAATTGAAAGATTATAATGAGATAATGCAAAAATGCATCAATAACCAAAATAAACAATACGAAAGGAAAAGATGCAAAAACTGCATCAAAATACAATTAAATATTAACAACGTAATAGTAGCAACGTCGAAACGCATGGCTGATGTTACACTACTGATTACAACCGTGTAGTGAATTGAGTAGTCAGTGGTTTGACTACCCAAGCAAATCCAACGCACAAATTGACAAAAGTCAATTTAGCGTAGAATTGAGGGCAATCTTCCACCTAAAGATCGAAGTCGGCCAAGGTTGTCAGAACATGGCCATGTTAGGAGACGATCTTTCACAAACAGATACCATAGGCATGGGTCTCGAATCCAATACCAGTAACGCACAAGAGACCCAAACCAACCTAGCAATTGATACACAACCCACCAAAAATAGTGGGCCAAAGACCAAGCCCAATCTCTACCTAGATCCTAGATCCAAACCCGTTTGCAAAAACCTCTCGGATCCCAGATCCGAATCTGGGTCCTTCTGCATAGCTACCGGCGAGATCGTTGATTGCCAGCCCACCACCACCGCCAGCTCAAACGCTGATCACTAACCCACCATCGACTTGGAGCAATTAAAGAGAGAGATCGAACCAACCTGCATAAACAAGCCTAGAAACCATAATCACCTGGACTCCACAATCCCCACCCAACCGGGCTCGAAGAGTATACCCAACCATAGTCACCAGCAGCTAGATTCCACCGCGGACGACCTTCAAAGACCTTGATCAGCCTTGCACTCCTTCAAGGTCAGAACCCAAAGCCTCTGTCCCGGAATTGCAATAAACAGTGGATTTGCAACGCCTACTATCAAACACCCTTTCTTGGCCAAGAACCCGGCAAACCGCCCCACAACCCCCAGAGAAGGCAGGAAGAAGAGCAAAAGACGGACCAAGGCCCGTGAATGACTCCATTGAAATGGAGGAGATACAGGGAAAGGACGATCCCAAAGGAGGCGCCGCTGTCCCAAACCCTAGTAGAGCTAGGTCATTACATAACAAAGGTTGAATTCATATACATGTGTTATGCAAATCTACGATGATTGAATTTATGTGTCCAGTGACCGAATTACATGAAAATTTCTATTCTTAATTGGAGAAAAAAATTGTTATTTAAATCTAAGCATGAGTGTAATGAAAAAAAAAAGTCAAAAAAAAAAATATATATATATTTTTTAGAAAACCAAAATAACTTAGAGTCATTAGATTTTGGAAGAATAAGATGATATTTTTCTCAAGAGTTACATGACATGATTTGACAAATAGGTGATATGTGTAGGTGACATGGCATGACACCTAAGATTGAGGCCACAAATCATTTTTCAAGTTAAAATTGAGAAGCAAATTTCCAACGTATTGGAACTGGTCTCCAAGTTTGAACCAAAGGAACTGCGTGCGTGCAAAAAAAAGAAAAAAAGAAACATGTAATGAACGAATACATTATGTATTCATTCTTTCGCTCTGAATTTTATAGTAGAAAATGAAACATCAAGCAATCTCAAGTGTGTGCGCGAACCTCAAATTGCGCAAGCCCCACCAAAAAGATTGCAGGAACTTCCGAGGAAAAAATGCTGATCATGTAAAGTTAGACTGGAGAGCATAACGAAATATACCAAACTCGAAATTTTTTTTATCCTTTGGATCGCATGATGCCTTTATATGTGTCATGTTGCAGGTTCTAAGTACTCCGGCTGTTACATCCCTATGATCACAGTGGAAATCTTATATATGACATGGCATAATAAAGAAGGCTTCCCTCCAATAGTGTATCTCTCTGTCAACAGCAAAACCGTACCACAAGGCTCCAAACAACTAATGGAACAACAAGTAAATAATAGTGAAGTTTCATAGAAAGTTTATTTTACTACGGACTTAATTAAACTTACACATTTTAGAGGGAATGAATGTAATTTACAGAAAATTATTGACAATTTCTCTTTTTAAAAAAAAAAATAAAAAAAGGAATATAAAGATAAGATGAAGAGTGAAACTTTTTTTTTTTTTGGTGTCTTTTAAAGATAAAGACTAAGACTAGGACTTATATGAGAAGCAATGATAAACGGAAGAAAATCCAATATAGCTTGAAGTCATCTTCCTATTCCAGATTCTACGTTAGGACGTTGCTTATTCAATCCAAAGATGCAATAAGCCCGTAGAGTATATTGGATTGGATAGAAGGAAACTTGAAGAACTTTATACAAAACTCAGTGGCGGAACTGTGTTTCGGTCTGACGGGGTCCGGACCCGCCCAACGTACTGTCAGATGTATACTTATATGTGCATTGCTGTTAACCAATCTAAGGAAAACCTTCCATTCATGAAGAGGACCCCCCTCCTCCTCCCAAATCCACGTGATAATCAATTCATATATGAAAGTTTAATAAAACAATCACTAATAATAAGAATACAATAATATTAATTAAAAACCAGGTTGTTTTTTTTTTTTTTTTTTGAAACGAGAGTTATCTATCAGTTTGTTTCGAATTTATTGTTTACTTATGGATTATATTGAATATGATTTTTAATTTATTTTTGGTGTAGTTTTTTTTTTTTTAATTTATGTCTCGACACCCCCCCCCCCCCCCAATATTTAAATCCTGGTTCCGCCCCTTATGTGGAATTGGACTTTCAAGCTATCATTGTCTGCTTCCTTAAGATGAAAGTAATTTTGCTTTTGATGTGTACCTCCTTTCCTAGACCTGATACAATTTGAGTTTGATTCATTTTTAGCTCGTTTGGTTTGTGTTTGTAAGATAAATGAGCCTTTTTTTTTTTTTTTTAAACTATGATATATTTGGCTTGCCAAGCTCGTGAATAGCTCGTATTTTTTATGAATAGATTGAGCTCGACTCATGAAAATTTAAAGTATAAATATAAAATTGTTATTGTAATAAAAGCCGTTTTTTTTTTCATTTGCCTGCCTTTTCAATCAAAAGGAAAATTAAGTATAGCATGTAACAAAGAAAGACAATATTTGTGCCTGAATTAAATTAGACCAGTGTAACAATGAAATCAAACTCTAACCTACAAATACGATCGGGTAACCAATCAAATTAAATTCGGATTTATTTAAAATTTTATTCTTAATTAACTTTATTAATTTAGAGCCAAATTAAGCCAATTCGACTATTCGAGCATAAATCGGACTTGATCTCGTCCAATAATCTAGATGAGCTTGAGCTTAAAAAACATTCACGCCGAGCCGAGTCTGAGCTTGAAAAAAGTTAGTCAAGCATAAACCCAGCTCAAGCTCAATAAAAAATAAGTAAGCTGAATGCCTGAATTTGATCACCTTAGTATTCGCTTCAGCTCATCTCATTTACACCCCTAATGAGAAGGGTCATAGATGGAAGTATGATGAGAAAACAGAAATGTATGAGGTTTATATTAAGTAGTTAGTTTAGGAGTGTAAATAAAATTTCTTTTGATATGATTTGTAAGTGTGATATGATTTGTAAGTGTGATATAAAAGAATAAACAAATAAATAATAAATAATGAATAATTTCAGAAGTAATCTCTACTCCCTACATAATTTCTAGTCTAATTTTCCCTCAACTAAGTGTCAAAAAATGAGTCATGTTCCTTTGGTCAGTAGCTGACCAGAGATTATTTGCTCAACTACCGTCCAATTAAAATCAAACGATTGACAGATCTCATCTCTGAAAAATCTAGATACATGTCAATCAGACGGTAATTGAGCAAATAATCCTAGCTGACCAGGGACTGGTCAAACAATAGTTGAACAAGTTGAGGTTGAGGGATCGAACAAAGCAGGGAGCAAGTACTTCTTCCCGTTAAAACCATTGGCATTGTAGCTAGCACCAGTTGTAGCATCAACCAATAGGTCTCCAGCATAACCAGGATGTGCCCCTTTCCCATAGACACCAGGACAAGCCGAAGCAGCCTCTAATGGAGCCTCTTTGGGACCCTGATAGAACCCATTCCCAAAAGGGTTGGTCACAGTCCCAGCCAAAAGGCTAGCCAGGTTTATGATCATGCCATCCACACCCACACCCACACGTTGTTGGGTGCAATCAAAGCTGGAGATTGTGGTCCATAAATTGGCTGATGGAATGGCCAAGCACATTGACCAGGGCACTGGGTGTTGGAGTTTCCCAGATGTAAGGTAACTCTTGAGACTCAAATGTAAGCGAATTTGGAGCTCTTGCCTCGAAGGAAAGAGCTTCTTGAATACCCATGTGTGCCACATTTGCTAGGGAAAAACCCATCAATAATGACATCTGATGAGGTCAAGACAACATTGATGGCATTACTCTGGCCACCAGTGGCCGCCAACTGTTTGATGTGTGTTCCAAGAGATAGGGACTTGCCCAGAGAGTAGCTTTCATCGAGGATTTGGGTACCCAATGAGAGGGAAAGAGATGAGGTTTTCTTGGCATTGGAGAGGTAATAGTATTTTTCTATGGATTTCAACCATGTAGCAACAGAGGGTTGATTTTTAGATGGAGAAGAAGAAGAGAGTGAGGTGATGAAATCGGACACAATTGCGCGCTGGGAGGGCTTTAATTTGCCATACCAGATTAAAATTGGAACACTCATGTTGATTGTGCAATATTGGAACACTCATGTTGATTGTGCTTCCATTATTAAAACCTCTTGGAGCCATGTTTCTACAGCTTCCCCTATGCACACCTGGATTTCCAATCTCGGAACTGTCCAATCCTCCCTTAAACTTTGGAGTAAAACTGCCTTCCCTACATCTCATGCTCAAGTCAGAGCCCTGATTCACGACTTGGAAGCTCTCCATACTCTAGATGTCCCAGACACGGCTGCTCAATCAGTTGGCATAACTGAAACCATTTCAGACTTGTGGAAAAGGGATGAACTATATTGGCAGCAACGATCCAGGGTTTCTTGGTTACGATCAGGGGACCGCAACTCTGCTTTCTTCCATCAATCTACTATTCAACGCCGTCAATTCAATAAGATACTGAGATTGAAAGATGATACTGATACATGGCTGCAAAATGATCGGGACATAGCTGGAAACTTTCTCTCTTATTTCAAGCACCTGTTCACTTCCTCTGGTCCCCAACAATGGGTTGAGGTATTGGATTTTATTGATCCCTTGGTTACTGTAGAAATGAATCAATCTCTTGCTTGTCCAGTTACTCTTGATGAGGTTAAGATGGCAGTGTTTGATCTGGGGGCTCTAAAAGCCCCGGGTCCGGATGGGTTTTCTGGAACTTTTTATCAATCCCACTGGGAAACGATTCAGGCAGTCATCTGTGAGTCAGCTAATCAACACCAAACTACTACCCAAATCCTCCATTCCCTGAACAAGACTCACATAGCTCTCATCCCCAAGATTAAAACACCTTCCTCAGCTTCCCATTACAGACCGATAGCCCTCTGTAACTTCTCATACAAGATACTAGCAAAAATCCTAACAAATCGTTTGAAACCCATCATGCCTTCCCTTATTTCCTCAAATCAATCAGCTTTTGTAACTGACTGTCTCATTCAGGATAACATTATGGTGGCTCACGAGGTGTTTCATCACCTCAAATTACTTCGTTCTGGTGATGCAGGGTCTTTTGGCTTAAAGCTCGACATGAATAAAGCGTATGACCGTGTAGAATGGGATTTCTTGGAGAGTGTCCTGCTCAAACTTGGCTTCTCTACTGACTGGACCAATCTGCTAATGAGCTGTGTTCGTTCGGTTACTTACTCTGTTATACTAAATGGCAAACCAGGTGCTTGGTTCATCCCGTCTAGAGGTTTACGTCAAGGGGACCCCTTGTCTCCCTTCCTCTTTCTCTTTGTAAATGATGTTTTGTCCAAGATGATTCTCAAAGCAACAGAGGCAAATCTCTTGCAGCCTGTCCGTTTAGGTCCTCAATTGTTTCCAATTAGCCACTTACTTTTCGCAGACGACTCCTTGTTCGTCTTCAATGCTACGTTGGATAACTGTATTCATCTCTCTGATCTTCTCCACACTTTCTGCATCGCCTCCGGTCAACGCATTAACACCGACAAGTCATCAATATATTTCAGTCCCAATACTCACCACCAGATTGTTCATCTCCTCAGTTCAGTGCTACAAATGAAAATTGTTGATGACCCGGGCCGTTATCTTGGCCTTCCTACAATTTGGGGCAGGTCTAAACGAAAGGCTTTAAGTTTTGTGAAGGATGCCATTCTGTGTAAAGTTGATGGTTGGAAGCAGTCATTGTTGAATCAAGCTGGCAAAGAGGTCTTGATTAAGTCCGTTGCCTGTGCAATCCCGGCCTATACAATGGCTTGTTTCAAATTCCCCATTTCGACCTGCAGGGAGATTAACTCCATCCTCAGTGACTTTTGGTGGGGAAATTCAGATTCTAAAGGTATTCACTGGAAATCTTGGGATCTTTTGGGCCTCCCAAAAATGGACGGTGGGATGGGATTTCGGAATTTCCAAGAGTTCAATGATGCCTTACTTGCAAAGCAGGTCTGGAGGTTAGTTCAATCTCCCCACTCTCTTTCTGCTCAAGTTTTAAAACAAATATACTACCCCAACTCTTCAATATTGAATGCAAAAAGAGGATCTAGGCCCTCTTGGTTGTGGACAAGTCTGTTGAGTGGACGCAATCTCCTGTTGGATGGCTCTCTGTGGGACATTGGCAACGGGGAGTCTGTTAATTTATGGTCCGACCCCTGGATTCCTTGCCTTTCATCGTCCCCTCTGTGCCCGGACAAAGGCAACCTCAATGTTCGGGTCTCGTCCCTGATTGATTGGAACACCAATAGTTGTGACCTGTCTCCAATTCGGGCTCAACTATCTCCTCTTCAGCAATCCCAAATAATGTCAATTCAACTATGGAATCGGGATGCTCGGGATAGTCTTATCTGGCCTTTCTCCAAAAATGGTGTGTATTCTGTTAGCTCTGGTTACCACTTTCAGGTTTCTCGATATCTCAAAGCCCCATCTGCTCATCCTCACCATTCGCATTTCCCTTCCCCGCAAACCTGGAAATGGATTGCAGCCCTTCACACCCTCCCCAAAATTAAGATTTTCTTCTGGAAACTCATCCATAATATCCTTCCCACCAACGAGATGTTATTCACACGCCATATTGCTAGATCCCCAATCTGCTCCCTCTGCAATCTCTACCCGGAATCTTTGGAGCATGTCGTCTTCTCATGTCCTTGGGTAATTGCTGTCTGGTTTGCTCATCCTATGAGCTATAAAGTCTCTATCCAGTCAATAACCTCTGTAATTTGCTGGTTAGACGCTATAAGGTCCAAGTTTACATCCAAAGACTTCTTCACCCACATCTCTTTCCTTCTTTGGAACATCTGGAAACATAGATGTAAATGTGTGTTTCACCATGAGATTCCTAACCCAAGCATTGTTGCTACGACGGCCTACTCCGCATCCATAGAGTTCCTTAACACCGCCACATCTCGCTGCCCGGGTCCGAATGTTCCTGCCTCGCAGCCTCCCTTTCCTTCTTCATGGTCTCCTCCTCCGCCCTTGTCCTACAAAGTTAACACGGATGCCTCATGGCATGGCTCCTCCCTCTCTGGGGGCATTGCAGCGGTTATTCGAGATTCTTTGGGTGGTATTGTGGATGGTTTTGCAGGTTCTTCCCCAGCTTTGTCGCCCCTCGCTGCAGAGCTCATCGCTCTCTGTGAGGGTTTGTCTCTCTCTGCAAAGCTCCCACCTGGCCCGGTGATCGTTGCATCAGACTCAAAGATTCTCATCCAAGCCTTAGCTTCTGGTGTTCCCCCTTCTGACTGGAAAGTGAAGAATCTCTTCGCAAAAGCCCGATACCTTTCCCTAAACCGGCAAATCAGCTGGCTTTGGACCAGCAGGACGGCTAACAAAGTGGCGCATCACGTTGCCTCCCTAGCCTCCAGAGGAATGTGTCCTTCTGACTGGGTGCTTCACCCTCCTTCCTCTCTCATAAGTATCTTGTTGTACGATGGGTTGCCCTGCCCTCCTTAGGCTTTGTTAGTGGAGGGCCTTTGGGGATCCTCTTTTGTTTTCCTCTCTGCTCTTGTTGTATTTTAGTACTCTCACCGCCAAAAAAAAAAAAAAAAAAAAAAAAAAAGAGTATTGAAATTCCGGAGCAAAAAATGAGTAGATTGCAGATTGTTTGTAATATACTGATATACTCTGGCCCCGTGAGCTAATCTCCAGATATAAAATAATGTGAAGTATTAGTTAGTATCATTGACTAAGTAACTGTGTTAGTGATGTCATCTGGGGTAGTGGGATTATATTTATAATAGAAATGTGGGTAGCCAGGGTAGGTGTGACTGTGTGAGAAGTGATGTAGGCATACAGCTGGGTTATAGAGGCAGTGAATGAGTGAGTTTAAATTCAGCGCCTGCCGCCCAAGGTTTAAATTTTGAATGAAGTTATTGCAGTGAGGTGGTGGCCTCTCCGGGGAAGGTTTTTGGTTTTGACTTTGCTCAATGCTTTTGTTTTGGTAACCTTGTGGCCAGGACACGACTCTCCTCTGTATCTTCCTGATCTTTCTCCAATTAGGCTCTTGAAGAAAATGAATAAATTCTAGCCAACTAGATCGAAGCCTAGAAGAGAAGAACCTTGGGCGATAAGTTAATTTTCTATCGAGAGTATTATGATGGGTCGGAAAGTTCTGTGCCGGGATAGTGGGGTGGGTAGTGGTCGGTGAGCATTTTGTGGATGTCAAGCATGAGTACCTCACCATATGGAGTAGTTGCATTGTCAAGGCCGGTCTGGTGGTGTACTTCAAGGTATATATGGCTCCGGGCCATTGTGTGTTTATTAGCAAATGGGCGGTTCAATGCCAAATATGCGGCATGTGGAGCACAATTGGACATTGGAGACTATAATCTTTATGGTGTTTCCTTCCTCCTTGTACAGGCATGATCGTCCTCCAAGGAATTGTGGTTTTTAGGACCTACCACCAGTGGAATAAGTTTGAGGAACAATATGTAAGAGAGGGCAAAAGGTCATGCGTTTTAGGAGAAATGTAGACTTTTCTTTAATAATTAAATAAAAGATGAGGCGATATTAGTTATTTAGAGACAGATAATTTTAGAGAGCAAATTGAGAACAAAAGTAGAAAACTTAGATTCTATCAAGGAAGATGAAACTTTTTTTTGTTTCTTTGATAAAGCTAGCTTTAATCTAAAGACAATTTATTTAAATTCCTTATGCATTCTTTATTCCCATGGAGTACTTTGCGTTCATGCATCACTCAAGTGTTCAAATGCTAAACGACATTGTCACCTAGTGACACTATGGTAAATGAGATTAAGTTACAAAATCCAATGATAACATCATGGCATGCATTTCACTATTTTGATAGACTTCTCTATTAATTTCATATATTAGTGTATGAACTTCCTTTCTTTGTATCAGTTCATCACTTGATCAGAGATGCCTTTATATAGGTGCAAAAATTTATAGTACGTTAGCTAAGGAAATTAAAAGCTACCGGTAATTACAAATTTCAACTTAAGCAATTCCATTACTATGAACGAGTAGCAAATACAATGAATATAAGAGTAGTTGACTACTGGAAAAGGTAATTAGCAAAGAGTAATGAAATGGTTGGAGGAGACATTCTGTCAGTAATCAACTGAAGTTTTTGCCTTCTATATGGACTGAGCTTGGTTTGCTCTGGATGCAGATTTTATGGAACTTTCGATTGAAGGAGACGCCGAATATGTGATTAATGCTCAGGTTTGCTTTTAATTCATTTGAACTTGATCTTAGTATGGTAATCTATTGATGGAATCAGATTAAGATGATTATTTAGTCTTTGCATTTCTATCTCTGTCTCATCCCTATATCATACAATAATGCATGTCGAAACTTTGTATTATTATTTTGATTATACAAAAGAATGAGATTTCAAGTATTAAGCTCCCTAATGACAGTATTTACTACAGTCTATACTATAAGTACTCCCAAGTAGAGTCTCAAACAAGAGTAGAACAAGTTGAGGTTGAGGGATCAAACAAAGCAGGAAGCAAGTACTTCTTCCCACTCAAACCATTTGCATTGTAGCTAGCACCAGTTGTAGCATCAACCAAGAGGTCTCCAGCATAACCAGGATATGCTCCTTTCCCATAGACACCCGGACAAGCCGAAGCAGCCTCTAATGGAGCCTCTTTGGGACCCTGGTAGAACCCATTTCCAAAAGGGTTGGTGACGGTCCCAGCCAAAAGACTAGCTAGATTGATGATCATACCGTCCACACCGACATCGTTGTTGGGTGCCACCAAAGGTGTGGTCTGTGGTCCATACATAGGTTGGTGGAATGGCCAAGCACATTGACCCGGGCATTGGGTCTCGGAGTTTCCGACCCAGATGTAAGCAAACTTGGAGCTCTTGCCTCTGATGAAAGAGCTCTTTGAAGACCCATGTGTACCACATCTGCTAGAGCAAAACCCATCAATTAGAACATCTGATGAGGTCAAAACAACATTGATGGCATTCCTCTGGCCACCCTTGGCTGCCAACTGTTTGATGTGTGTTCCAACAGACAGGGACTTGCCCAGAGAGTAGCTCTCATCGAGGACCTGGTTACCCAATGAGAGGGAAACAGATGAGGTTTTCTTGGCATTGGAGAGGTAGTATTTCTCTATGGATTTCCACCATGTAGCAACTGATGGTTGGTTTATAGATGGAGAAGAAGTGGAAAGGGAGGTGATGAAATCGGAAACAATTGCGCGCTGGGAAGGCTTGAATTTGCCATACCAGATCAAATTGATGGAGATTTTGCCAGTGAGAAGAGGGCCATTGTGGTATTGGAATAGTATAGGCTGTTGGGTTTGATCTGAGTTGGTCTCAGCAAGGCTCCTAGCTGCTGAGCTAAAATGGAACAGAGAGAGAAGCAGAACAAAGGAAAAGACTTGTTTGGAAGAAGAAGAAACCATGTTGTTTTTTAACAAAGAAATCAATTTGGGAAGTTCAGTGATGCTAGAAAAGATTGATAGAGCTCAGGTTTTTGTGGGTTGGATTAGAGTGGACTATGGAGAGGCATATATATAGTGCTGAAGACTTGAGGGAAGAAAGTGAATGGAAAGATCCAAAGATAGGTGGGATTTGATGGGAGTAATGTGAGAGAGCTAGAGGCCAGCAAGAAAGCGTGTTGCATTTTAAATTTGGGCTGCTTTTGCACTGGCTTCTTAACCCAACCTAGGGGCCAAGACTAGATGACAGGGTTTATCCAGCCAAGTCAATTAGGACGACGAATAAGACCGTCATCAATTAGGATTCAATTAATTGCGTACCACTTTTTGCAGTTTTTCATTAGAGTATACTGCATTGTAGACAGTATGTTTTGCTTAAATGTTTAAAGTTAGGAATGCACTCTATAGTCTCTACTTTTCATAATTTTTTTTTTTGTTTCGTAGGGCGTATGCGTATGGTGTATAAAATTGGAGGAGATAAACATATCATTAGATTGGAGGTAAAAAATAGATGCTAACTTTCAAAAGTTGAAGAATAACAATTTTGTTGTAGGAGAATAGAATTGTGTTTATTATTGATAATAGGAGCCCTTTATATAGAGAGTTTACAGAGTACACAAAAGGTAACCGAATCGGAATACAATTAGTATACCTAGAGTACTTTCCTATAACAACTTTAAACCCTAGTTTGTAGAGGCACACATTATGTCGATATCCTTCAACACTCCTCCTTGTGCCGCTCAAACTTGGTGATGACGCTTTAATTGTTGCCTCGTTAAAAACCTTGCCAGGTAACAAAAACCCTGTGAGACAAAAATAACCCTGGTCGAAGGACAAAAAGAGCACAACATGCACGTCCTTCACTCTTCGAGATCGAACATGTAGACATCATGCCTCCCCCTGATGTCAATATCTCCCCCTGATTGCTACAATCATGGGAGTTCGGATAACTTTTTCAATCCGATGCTCTTCACATGTTTCTCGAAGGTGGATTTTGGTAACGACTTAGTAAATAAGTCCGCTACATTATCCTCTTATCGGATTTGGTTCACTTCAGTATTTAGAAGTGCTTGTTGTCATTTTGATGGAGGCGAGGAGGAGCACGGAAGGTGGCATTCTGCCTTGTCGGGTCTGATCCCACACTTCCGTCATCTCTTTTCTCTGTAGGGATAGAACAAGCTCATATCAATCGTACCTCTCAAATATCAAAAGATTGTCTTTATACCATTCTAATGGAGTTGCGTTGGCGCGGGGCTATATCTAGCCAACAAGTTCATAATAATTGAGGTGTCCGGTCTTGTATTGTGCTAAGTACAATAATGCGGCTATTGTACATAAGTAAGCACTTTCGCTATTAACACGTCTTCGTCATCATCCCTGGGACGAAACGGATCCCTTTTAGGACTAAGACTACGGACGACCATAGGAGTGCATTTTTGACTTTATCAAAAATGCTATTGACAAGGTATACAAGTTCTGAATTTAGACAACACCGTGTTCTCCCAAGGTCCTTCCTCTCAAACTCGGATTTCAGGTGTTCAGCGGTTTCCCTTAACTCTCAAGGGTTCCAATTATGTTTATCAACATAAACCGCGACAATTGCAAATCCAGAACTTGTCATGGAAACGCGTGGGCATAGTTCATCATATCCCTTCCCAATCAAGTAGTCATTTTAGTGAGCATTTCAACCTCGTTGCAAATGCGCTCCGTGGTCTAGAGCCACTTGACTTGGGTAAATGAAGTCCACAAGAACCTTCATTATATTCCGTATCTAGATCCCCATAAAGATACGTAGTGGCCACATTCGTAAGCTGCATGTTCAGTTATTTGGAAACTACCAAACTGACAAGGTAGTGGAGTGCAATGACATCCATTACGAGCTAGTATGTCTTCTCGTAGTCGATTCCAGGGCGTTGTGAGAAACCTTGCGCCATAAGGCGAGATTACCATCTCTTTTTCTCATCACGCTATCTAACGAAGACCTATTAATGTCAATAGGTTTTATGTTAGGAGGTGTTGGCATCTCAGGCCCTAAATCATTCCTCTTCGTTAGTGAATCCAATTCAACCTGGATCGCATCTTTCTATTTAGGCCAATTTTCTCTACGTTGGCATTCTTCAACGGAGTAAGGTTCGATGTCATTGGTCTCAATAATTCCACGTCCTCATGTACACTAGTGTAGTTCGTAGAGATCTCTATATTCTTAGGAATTGGTTCTAACATTGAGGCGTCCCCCAACGATGTCTCTTGGACATAACCACAATCCAAAATATTCTCATGAGACGGATTTTGAGTATCAATGATCAATGGATCAAGTTGTGCCAAACTCGCTCTCTTCTTAAGGCGAGAATCCATCGAACCTATGGGTCTCCTACTCTCTCTAGCGGAACCCATGGCCTATGACGCCATTATGCCACCTTTGTGGCGTCACCATACTACCATCCATGGTAGTGGTGCAGTACCCATCTTCTGTGGGTGGCACCATGTCCTCTTGTGGGGACATCAATCCTTGCAGGCATGTTTGCAGCAGGTATATGTGATCTCGTCACTTTTAGGGGATCAAGATGAGACATAGTGGGGACAGACCACGACAATTCCTGTCGTTCCTGTTGAACATTGACGTTCTAATCTCCCCCTAACGATGGGAAGACTGTCTCATCAAAGTGACAATTCACAAATCCAGCGAAATAGAGATCGCCTGTCAAGGGTTCTACATAGCGGACTTATAGTTGGAGACTCATGTCCAACAAATATTTATATGCTTTCGTTGCAATGACTCATGTTGATGCGCTGTGGCGGCGCAATTGGCACATGAACCGCACACTCAAATATGCATAAATACGAGATATTAAACTCGAACCCAGTCACTAGCTGTAACGCAAATAAAAGTTGAGTGGCTGCTATGAGTTTTAGACGAATTAGCATAGCTGCATGCGTTATTGCATAACCCAAGCGGAAATATTGGTGCGCATTACCAATGTCCAGGCTACCAATATAGTCGTTTAATGGTGGCTTTTCCGCGAGACCAATTGGGTGTGTACATGGGAATATGATACTTGATATCAATATCCAATGATATGCAATAGTCATCGAAAACTGTCGATGTAAACTCTCTAGCATTATCAAGTCAAATTGACTGAATGGGATGATCTGGGTAGTGAGCCCGTAGCCATATGTTATGTGCTAGGAGTGTAGTATAAGCAGCATTACGAGTGGATAATGGCACAACACGTGACCAGCGTGTTTGCGTATCAACCAACACCATAAAACATCTATATGGTCCGCAAGTTGGTTGATCAAATCCATAGAATTCTCTTAGATTCTTTGTGAGAATGGAATTATTTCCTCAATCTCCTTTGCATAGGATGGTCTCAATCCTAAATAACAGGCTTTACAGAATGAAACATGGGCTTTATAATCAACCAATAAAGATTTTGGTGAAGCCATAGTGTCACAATAGACTTGAGAAGTAGATAGAGGAGTTTATGGCGTCAATGCCATGTATTTGCCGCAGGGGGTAGGCGGCACTGGCCATGTATGGCCTGTCTTTGCACAATCTTGGCGCCATGAGGCGCATGTGCAACTCCTCGAACCAATTCTTGGTTCTTACTTTTCTTCATTCTGAAAATGGATGTCCGTGTAAAGTCTTTAATACACGGATCTTCATGTCAAAGCCTATATGTGTCAAAATCCCATAAGTCGTCTCTCATGACATAGTCGGATTCAATAACTCAAATAGTGGTTGCATACAACCCACTAGAGCGACACATAAGTTTCTCTAATACTCGTTCACGTCCTTAGTCATTAGAGTGATGCAAAGGAGCTCTGTCCATTCTCATAATGTGTTTCCACATGATAACCATTGGCTCTTATAATAAAGTTCGAATTAAGATATGTCCAAGACATTAAGTAAAAGAATTGACACTTTATTAATAGCCAATGATTACATCAAAGTTTCTTGATCAAATCTAATCCAAATAAAATGAAATGTAGACAAATTGTAGTCACTCAATCCTTTTGGTAATTCCAATCAAATATGACCAGGGAAGTAGAGAGAGATGTCGGTGGAGCGAGGCTCTCTCAAGTACCACTAATCTCAATTACTTTCCTAGACATCATATTCTAGTGAGAAAGAGTTCAAACCAAATGTCATTTATTCATTAAGGCACAATTGCCATTACATAATTCTTGGAAAATGAAAGACTATTTAATCAAAATCTGCGGTATCAACATTGTTGTTTTCCTCGCCAGATTTGAAGTCCGTAATGATGAGATTGACATCAATGTCATCTCTATCATCTCCTTCGGTTGCGAGATGAGCCTCATGCTTTCTCATATCTTTTATACACCTTGGATTATGCAGCTTTTGTTTTGTCACTCGCATTTTAGTGCTTAAACCAATGCTCTGAAGATCCATATCTATAGCATTACCTCACCCATTAATTGAGATGCACCTTGTGCATTTGGACATCCTCCATGGATCCTACGTTGGCCAATGTTGCCACGTGTCTACGTATCTCGAGGTTTTCCTTCCTTTGTAGGGCGGTTTGTATGGCCCCACAAGTCCATTTTGTTATCCTCTAACTTTTAGGGTTCCGCTCCTTGCGCCCTTCTTTCGGTGCGCTATTATAATTAGCCTCGTGAACGCTCTTAGTTCCAACGGGCCTTTGAATTATGGTTTTTCACAAGTATGTTGTCAACCTACTCAGTAAATGACATAAGTTGATGAAACCTCGTAATCCATCTAGCATTGCACACAAGCCTAGTGCTGAGACGGGGAAGGTTGAGAGGATTTCTCAATTAATTCATAGTCTGTGAGCTCTACTCCACAGAATCTCATTAGTAGTGATGTGATTCTTGACGTTATTTATCCATCGGTGATAACAAATGTCAATTGAATCCGGTTTAGTGAAGTCGGGTTTTTGCATGTTTGCATTCGACATTCAAAGATGAAGGAGAACAAATTAGTTTCGGAGTAAAAACTTCCACGACAACTAATATAAGGTTTCCGAGCCTTAATGCTACCAAGAAACCGATTTCCAAGAATATTTAGATTTTGACCGAAACATTGATGTTTTGATATGGTCACAGTTTGATGCTTGCGGACGCTCTTAGTCCGAATATTATGAACACTCTTAGTTCATTGATTACGAACGCTCTTAGTTCGTTTATTATGAACACTCTTAGTTCATTGATTACGAACGCTCTTAGTTCGTTTAGCGTGAATTCCCACAATTCCGCTTATCAATTAATCGAACCTATGTTCGTATTTTTCAAAACCTGCAGCAAATAATAGAATTTAAAAGACAAAAAATGCAGGAACTTTAATCGTAAAAACTTACTTGGCAATTTGAAGGTTTGCTTCACGATTCTTTATACACGCGTGTGTTAATGCAGGCGTGTAGCTAAATTTGGATTGCCGAAATCTTGTCGGAAATTGGCAATTGATGGGCTGCCCTTCTCCCTTCCCCTTTTTTTTCTTCTTTTTTTCTTTTACCCTTTTTTTTTTTTTTTTTTTTTCGGGCCCAGCCCTTTTCTTTTTTTTCTGGGCCGCCCGGGTCCCTCTTTTTTCTGTTTTTTTTTTTTTTCGGTCTTCTTCTTCTTCGTTTCCTCTTTCCTTTGTTCTTCTTCCTCTGAGTCTGCAGCGGACTGGACGCGGGGGCGCTGGGGAGGAGGCCGGCCGGGCTGGGTTTGCAGGCGTCCTGGAGGGCTGCTGGGTCGCTGTAGGCTGGCAGGGACGTGCAGCAGGAGCAGCGCGGGGCTGCTGTGCAGGTCGGAGGTTATTGTGCAGGTCGGAGGTGCCCAGATGACTGTTCGCGGCCTGGGCTGCTGGCGGCTTGGGCTGCTGGGAGGCTGCCACGGTGGACTGACGAGGACGCGAACTGGAGAGGGAGGTCGATCGTGGAGGGTTTGGTGGCCGGAAGGACTGGGCTGCGCTGTAGGTCGGGGCAGATGGGGCGCAGCAGTGCGCTGGGATCGATCGGCAGGATCAGGGTTAGGCTGAGAAGATGGCCTGGGAAGACGGCGCCGATGCTTGGGGCTGGACAAGGACGGTCTGTGCGGCCGGAAGAGAAATTTTTTTTTTGTTTTGTTTTGGGTTGGAGGCAGAGAAGAAAAAAGTTTTTTTCTTCTAGGTTTTTTTTCTTTTTTCTGAAGCTAGGTTAGAACTCGTGCTGATAACGTGTTGTAGGAGAATAGAATTGTGTTTATTATTGATAATAGGAGCCCTTTATATAGAGAGTTTACAGAGTACACAAAAGGTAACCGAATCGGAATACAATTAGTATACCTAGGGTACTTTCCTATTACAACTCTAAACCCTAGTTTGTAGAGGCACACATTATGTCGATATCCTTCAACAAATTTATTGCCATGAAGGAAACTTATCTTTCTAATATTCACAAAATGGTGGGATATTAACTGTGTATATAGCCTTCAACTTGGACAAAAGTTGGAATTTAGCTTCCATGCAGCTTGAATCTAGTAAGTTTACACAGGGCCGCCTATTTGGCACATGAAATGGAAAGTATTATACTTGTCCCATACAAGTCCACTTTGGATCTTGCCAAGTAATTAGTGTTCAGAAATTAGACTTGGAGTTGCCTAAAAATCAGCTTCTAGTTCTAAGTTTTACTTTGACATTGTTACGCAAATGGGTAAATGACTAGGATTAGAGTATTTGATTTGGCTGTCGGCTAGGGTTTAGTAGAAGAGTATTTAATTTGACTGTTGGCTAGGATTTAGTAGAACGTAAGTATGTGCTTGTGGATTTGGGAGTATTTATTTATATATGATACAGAATACAGAGGAAGGTAGATATGAGAAGAGGTACAGCTGGGTAATATAGGGAGTGAGTTAAAAGTCAGTGCATGCCTCTCAGACCATGGTTTCAAATTCAATGGAGTTAAGTAATTCAGATGAGCTGGTGTGTAGGCTTCTGCCATAGAGGTCTTGGTTGATAACCTTGTGAGAGAAATGACTCTCCTCTGTCTTCCTGATGTTTATCCAATCGTCCAGATCATGCGATTAAATTCTATCACTTTAGTCCAATCAACATATTTAATTGCTCACCATTCCATCTGGTATCTTGTAGAACTCAACAAAATCCATTACTCTATGTTATGCACATTCTACTTTTGATCATGATGAACAAATATTTTGTGAGCTAGCTACCCCAGTTTCATGTGGTGATTGCTGGAACACTACATTAATAAGAGCAACAAAAATTGCAGATTAAGCATAATGGTGTTTCTGTAGAAGCAAGTGATAATAAGGGGGGAATAGTAGGGATCTTAACTAGATTCCTTCACATAAACTAATATAGAGTAAGGTTAGGCTACTCCTTGGGAATGTTATATGGGTTTTGACTTTATATCATTTTATTTTGGTGACCCTTGTGAGGGACATGACTCTTCTTCCTCTGTATCTTCCCTGATGTTTATTCTGATCATGTGTATTTAGTCCATTCTATCACTTGACTTTAGTTAAATATATTTCATTGTTAATTATTCTAGCTTCTTGCCTTTACAAAAGGCAATATTCTATTACTAGATTACTATATATTGTGCAAATCCCACTTTAGATTCTGATACACAGATTGGACAAGAGTGGAAAAGTTTGATTCTGTCATTAATCAACTGAAGTTTTTGCCTTATTAGCACGAAATTAGCAAAGAGTAATGAGATGATTGAAGGAGACATTATGTCATAAATCAACTTAGTTTTTGCCTTATTATATGCACTGAGTTTGGTTTACTGTGAATGCAGATTTTATGGAACTGAGATTGAAGGAGACGCCGATAACATGATTAATGCTCAGGTTTGCTCTTAGTTCATTTGAACTTGATCTTACTGAAGTAATCTATTGAAGGAATCAGATTAAGATGATTATTTAGTCTTTGCGTTTCTATATATCTCAGTTTTCATCCCTATATCATACAATAATGCATGTCAATTTTTATTTTGATTATACAAAAGAATATAACAAAGAATGGGAAGTGAAGCATTAAGCTCCCTAATGACTCTATTTACTACATGGTCTATACGATGAGTACTCCCAAGTAACCTCATACAAGAGTCGAACAAGTTGAGGTTGAGGGATCAAACAGAGCAGGAAGCAAGTACTTCTTCCCACTCAGACCATTTGCATTGTAGCTAGCACCAGTTGTAGAATCAACCAAGAGATCTCCAGCATAACCAGGATATGCTCCTTTCCCATAGACACCGGGACAAGCCGAAGCAGCCTCTAATTGAGCCTCTTTGGGACCCTGGTAGAACCCATTTCCAAAAGGGTTGGTCACTGTCCCCGCCAAAAGGCCAGCTAGATTGATGATCATACCGTCCAAACCCACATCATTGTTGGGTGCAACCAAAGGTGGAGATTGTGGTCCGTAAATTGGCTGATGGAATGGCCAAGCACATTGACCCGGGCATTGGGTCTCAGAGTTTCCGACCCAGATGTAAGCGAACTTGGAGCTCTTGCCTCTGATCAAAGAGCTCTTTGAAGACCCGTGTGTACCACATCTGCTAGAGCAAAACCCATCAATTAGAACATCTGATGAGGTCAAAACAACATTGATGGCATTACTCTGGCCACCCTTGGCTGCCAACTGTATGATCTGTGTTCCAACAGATAGGGACTTGCCCAGAGAGTAGCTCTCATCGAGGATTTGGTTACCCAATGAGAGGGAAATAGATGAGGTTTTCTTGGCATTGGAGAGGTGGTAGTATTTCTCTATGGATTTCCACCATGTAGCAACTGATGGTTGGTTTGTAGATGGAGAAGAAGTGGAAAGGGAGGTGATGAAATCGGAAACAATTGCGCGCTGGGAAGGCTTGAATTTGCCATACCAGATCAAATTGATGGAGATTTTGCCAGTGAGAAGAGGGCCATTGTGGTATTGGAAGAGTATAGGCTGTTGGGTTTGATCTGAGTTGGTCTCAGCAAGGCTCCTAGCTGCTGAGCTAAAATGGAACAGAGAGAGGAGCAGAACAAAGGAAAAGACTTGTTTGGAAGAAGAAGAAACCATGTTGTTTTATAACAAAGAAATCAATTTGGGAAGTTCAGTGATGCTAGAAAAGATTGATAGAGCTCAGGTTTTTGTGGGTTGGATTAGAGTGGACTATGGAGAGGCATATATATAGTGCTGAAGACTTGAGGGAAGAAAGTGAATGGAAGGATCCAAAGATAGGTGGGATTTGATGGGAGTAATGTGAGAGAGCTAGAGGCCAGCAAGAAAGCGTGTTGCATTTTAAATTTGGGCTGCTTTTGCACTGGCTTCTTAACCCAACCTAGGGGCTAAGACTAGATGACAGGGTTTATCCAGCCAAGTCAATTACGACGTATAAGACAATGAGGATTCAATTAATCATTTAATTGCATACCACTTTTTGTAGTTTTGCATAAGAGTATATTGCATTGTAGATAGTATGTTCTACTTAAATGTTAAAAGTTAATGATTGAACTCTAGTCTCTACTTTTCGCAATTTTTTTTTTTAAGACGCATTTAGTGCATAAAATTAGAGAGGTATGCAACTCATTAGATTGAAGATAAAAAATAGATGCTAACTTTCAACTTTTGTGAAAGTTGAAGGAAAATGATCGATCATCATGAAACAAACTCATCTTTCTGATTCTCACAAAATGGTGGGATATTAACTCTTTGTAAATAATCCATGCATAGCCTTCAACTTGTGTAAGTGCTGGAATTTAACTTCCATTTCTTATTGCAATACCGCTTGAATCTAGTGAGTTTACATGCCCCCAGATTCTCAACATCAAACAGGACCTATTTGGGACATGAAATGGAAAGTTAATTACTTGTCCCCATACAAGTCCACTTTGGAGCTTGCCAAGTAAATAGTATTCAAAATTTTACTTGGAGTTGCCTAAAAATCAGCTCCTAGTTCTAAATTTTACTTTGACATTGTGACTCAAGTGGGTAAATAATGAGGATTAGAGTGATTGATTTGGCTGTTGGCTAGGGTTCAATGGAAGAGTATCTGATTTGGCTGTTGGCTAGGGTTCAGTTAAATTTAAGTATGTGTTTGTGGATGTGGGAGTATTTATTTATATATGATACAGAATTCAGAGGAAGGTAGATATGGGAAGATGTATAGCCGGGTAATAGAGGGACTGAGTTATAACTTAAAAGTCAGTGCATGCCTCTCAGACCAGGGTTTCAAATTCCAATGGAGTGAAGTTATTCAGATGAGCTGGTGTAGGCTTCTGCCATAAGAGGTTTTATTTGATAACCTTCTGAGAGATATGACTTTCCTTCTCTCTGTCATCCTGATGTTTATCCAATTATCCCGATCATGTGATTAAATTCTATTACTTTAGTCCAATCGATATATTTAATTGCTCACCATTCCTTGAGAGCTAGCTACCCCAGTTTCATGTGGATGATTGGTGGAACACTATACATTAATAGGAGCAACAAAAATTGCAGATTAAGCGTAATGGTGTTTCTGTAGAAGCTAGTGATAATAAGGTGGGCATAATAGGGATCTTAGCTAAATTTTTTTTTTTTTTTTAAGTAAAGTGTCAAGTCCACACAAATAAATAGCACTTTTCTAATACAAAGATCTTACAACAAGAAACAAAAACCACACAGCTGCAGCAAGAGGATATAAATTATATCACACAGGCCAAAGTCTCCATATATGGATAATTAGATGCTTTAGGATAATAAGCTGCGTCAACTCGTAAGAGAGAATCATCAACTCCGGCCTTGGGGGTTAACTCAACAGATTTGAAGGTGTTGCTCTCAAGATTATAAGAAATGAGTTTACCAGGAGTATGCAGCAACAGAGACGAACTTTCCTCTTCTTCATTTTCGTCTCGATGGATAAAGAGAACAACAAATTGTCCATAAACAAAGAGCGGGAGAGAAGCGCACAAGGGATCAAGATCAACATGGTACTTGACAAACCAGCCAGAGTAGTCTCTTCCCAAATATGACTTAACAAGTGTTAGCTAAATTTCTTTACATATACTAATGAGAGAATTTCACAAATGGTCACTCAATTATGACTCATTCGACATTTTGGTCACTGAAGTTTTAAATATATAATTTTGGTTACTCAACTATTACACTGTTAATCACTTAAGTCACTCAAAGAGTATTTTTTATAATTTTTTTTAATGAAAAAAATTAACAAAGTGACTTAAGTGATTGACAATGTAATAGTTGAGTGACCAAAATGATATATTTGAAACTTTAGTAACCAAAGTGTCGAATGAGTCATAGTTGAGTGATCATTTATGAAATTTTCCCTATACTAATATGTAAAGGTTAGGCTACTTCTCGGGAATGTTATTTGGGTTTTGACTTTGATATCATTTTATTTTGGTGATCTCGTGAGGGACAGGACTCTCCTTCCTCTGTAGCTTCTTGATGTATATTCTGATCATGCATTATTCAGTCAATTCTATCAGTTGACTTTAGTTAAATATATTTCACTGTTAATTATTCTAGCTTTGATAACTAGAATAAATCTCATAGAAGGCAACATTCGATTACTAGATTACTATATTTCGTGCAAATCCCACTTTAGACTCTGATACACAGATTGGATAAGATTAATGGAAAAGTTTGATTCTAATATCCAGCAAAGTTTCATGTGGGCTGTTGGATGTAGTGAGACTAAACTGATTATTTAATCTTTGCATTCTTGCTCTTTGTTGTTCATCCCAGACTTCTCAAGGACTCTTATGCAGTTTACCTTCCATGTATTGCAGTGGCAGATCCACAAACTTGACTTCTTGTATAAATTCATTTATTACACAGGTAGATTTACTCTTAATTGCATAGTGGTATCACAACTCCATTCATTGATGAATTCTACGGTATTTTGCTCCATAATTTTACAAAATTGATAAATTTGAAGCCCGTACATAACTTACTAAAAATCTCACTCAGAATAGTTTTTTTTTTTTTTTTTTGCTAAAAGATCATGGATAGGAGAAGAAAAAGCCTCCCTATCACACCAGTTTATTAATCAGAGAAGAAGAGCGAAGGAGGGGGACCAAAACCAAAACCTCCTAACAAAAACAAACAACAGACTAACTAAAACGAAATTGAGGCAGACCTCTAATGTCACTATTACAATACGACATGATAAAAGATGGAGGATCATCCCACCACACCAAATTAGAACAAGACGTACCATGATTTGCCAACGCATCAGCTATCTTATTTCCTTCCCGAAAAATATAAGAAGCTCGAAAATTCATCTGAGAGATTTTGTACAAGCAAATCAACCAACGAACTCGAAGAGACCAAGGGACAAGAGAAGGTTTACGGATATAATCAAGTACTAGAGATGAATCAACCTCCAACCAAATATGTTTCCAATCACGAACCCAAGCAAGCTCAATGGCTTTTATGACAGCCATTATCTCTGCTGCAATCGAACTAGGAATCTCAAGATTTGAGACAAAAGCTCCAAGAAATGTACATTTATAATCCCGGTAAATAGCACCATAACCACCAACTCCCTCTTCATGTTTCCATGATCCATCAGAATTAATTTTCACCCAACCAATAGAGGGAGGGAGCCAATTAACTTCAACTACTCTAGGAGCACGACAATAATAATAGTTGACTCCGCTCCTAAGTTACAACAATAATAGGTATATAGTGAGAATAATTAAAAAACGACACCAAGTACATCACCGGGAGCAACTTTGTAAAACTATGTTTATTTGATCAACAATAACTCATTATTCATACAGTTTCAATGGCATCGAGAAGGGGTGGACTTCCCTCCGGATTGAGTGTGATTCAAAGTAACAAAGTGAAAGTAGCAAATCACTTTGTTACCAATAAAGGATGCTCAGTCCTTTGTCGTCTAACTGTTGATTCGGTCAATTGTTGTACTATTCTCTTCTCCATGCAGGTTCGATTTTCACATATTTATTGAGAAGGGAATCAAGTGGTTGACTACTTAGCTAACTTTGGGATGGATCATGGGGCATTATTGGTGGGACTCTTGCTCTCCTTGTGCTTCAACTACTTTTGTTCATAATCCGCAGGGCTCACCGAATTTTCACATTGTCTAATTTTGGTATGCTTGATGCACAAATGGTTTGGTGGTGATCATTCATAGATGTGGGCTTGGGCTATAATGATTTATGCGGCATGGTTGCTGAAATTTTGGGTGTGTTCCATATATGTGGTTGCTGCATGGGCGGTGAGTTCTCGGTTTTCAGGATTGTGAGTGGGTGCTAGTCACCCTAAATCGGCTATCGCAGAGGAACTAATATCGCCTAATCCTTTGTTCAATTATAAAAAATATAATAACTCATAAAAAAACTCATCAAATGATAAGGACTTTTTCTTTACTTTTAACTCTTTTGAATCCAAATTTTTTATCACTTTTCGGTAAAATTTTGTCCCCTCCTCGGTGTGCATGTACCTATGGTCCATAATGTTGTCACCATGACACTATGGTTTGTGAATCATTAAAATCTATTCCAATTTTGACCTATTATTGTTGTAACCATGGTTTATAATTTTTTTTTTTTTTAACTATATAACATAAAGGTGAGTGGTTAGTTCAGTGAAGTAAAGTATATTAGTGCGAGTCCATTTAAAAGCATTTGAAACTTTGTTATTTTTCATTTAAAACAATAAAGAATATATATGATATTATCATAATGTCTGTATCCTTTACATTCTATATTACGTGGTCTCAACTGACAAGTAGTTTCAAACTAGAGTGGAACAAGCTGAGGTTGAAGGGTCAAACAAAGCAGGCAGCAAATACTTCTTCCCATTCAAACCATTGGCATTGTAGCTAGCACCAGTTGTAGCATCAACCAAGAGGTCTCCTGCATAACCAGGATAAGCTCCTTTCCCATAGACACCAGTACAAGCCGAAGCAGCCTCTAGTGGAGCCTCTTTGGGACCCTGGTAGAATCCATTTCCAAAAGGGTTGGTCACAGTCCCCGCCAAAAGGCTAGCCAGATTGATGATCATACCGTCCAAACCCACATCATTGTTGGGTGCAACCAAAGGTGGAGATTGTGGTCCGTAAATTGGCTGATGGAATGGCCAAGTACATTGACCCGGGCATTGGGTCTCGGAGTTTCCGACCCAGATGTATGCAAACTTGGAGCTCTTGCCTCTGATGAAAGAGCTCTTAGAAGACCCGTGTGTACCACATCTGCTAGAGCAAAATCCATCAATAAGAACATCTGATGAGGTTAAAACAACATTGATGGCATTACTCTGGTCACCCTTGGCCGCCAACTGTTTGATGTGTTTTCCAACAGATAGGGACTTGCCCAGAGCGTAGCTCTCATCGAGGATTTGGTTACCAAATGAGAGGGAAAGAGATGAGGTTTTCTTGGCATTGGAGTGGTGGTAGTATTTTTCTATGGATTTCCACCATGTAGCAACTGATGGTTGGTTTGTAGACGGAGAAGAAGTGGAAAGGGAGGTGATGAAATCGGAAACAATTGCGCGCTGCGAAGGCTTGAATTTTCCATACCAGATCAAATTGATGGAGATTTTGCCAGTGAGAAGAGGGCCATTGTGGTATTGGAATAGTATAGGCTGCTGGGTTTGGTCTGAGGTCTCAGCAAGGCTCCTAGCTGCTGAGCCAAAATAGAACAAGGAGATGAGCAGGACTAGTTGTAGAAGTAGATAAGAGGAAGCAAAAGCAGCCATGGTTTTGTATAGCAAAGCTATCAGTTTGGGAATTGAGAGTTTTGTGATTTTACAAAAGAGGTATGGAGCTCAAGGTTTGGTGGATTGGAATGGTATTTGGAGAGGCATATATATAGTGCTGAAGACCGACTTGGAGGAAAGAAAGTGTATGGAAGGAGCCAAAGAAAGGTTGGATTTGATGAGAGTAAAGTGAGAGAGCTAACGGCCAGCAGGACAACGCGTTGCATTTTAAAGTGAGAGAGCTCTGGCTTTTCAACCCCACCTACAGCCTAAGACTAGGATGACAGGGTTTATCCAGTCAAGTCAGTTAGGACGAATACGACCGTGATCAATGGGATGAAAGGGAAAGTTGGGCACTAGCCGTTTTTGCGTAACTTTGAAGGTACTTTTTATAATCGCTATTTTCATGAAGCAAAACCATGATCAAAATACTAATCAGAAGCTATGAGTATTTTTCACATTAAATGGTACTTCTTTTCTTAGTTTGCGTGCGTCGGAAGACAGACTTGTATGGCACTACGATATGAATGGGTATCATGTAGCTAGAAGGGCAGCTGAATGTGATTCTAGGGCGTCTGGATCTAATGGGTCATGTGGCGTTAATAGGTTGTACAGGAAGGGTGTTTGGTATGCATGCATTCCACCTAAGGTACGTTCTTTTATCTGGAGAGTGGTGAAAGGTATTCTACCTACAAAAGTTGCAATTGCTAGACGTGTTGATCTCCCTAATATGAATTGTGCCTTTTGCTTTAATGCTATTGAAGATGGCATTTACTTATTCAGAGATTGTGAGGTCGCTGGGGGCCTTTGGTTGCTTAGCTCCTTCGGCTTGAACGATGTTCCTGGGAGTTGTTTGGAAGAATCGGTTCTTAATGTTTTTGATGCTTTGCATGGTGGTCAACTTGAGGCTTTCTTCATGTACCTATGAGTCATATGGATGGAGAGGAACAATGTTATTTGGAAGGGTTTAATGCATGCAACGTAGGGCAGTGGACTTCTCAATTATTACTTGATTATCAGAAGCTTCATGTGGCTGGGTTGATTAAGAAGACAAGAATCAAGGCTAAGTGGTAGCTCCCCTCAACCGGGCGTCTGAAAATGAACGTGGTTGGTAGCTATAGGCCAGAATTCGGTGACGGTGGTATTGGAATCGTGGTCTGACATGAGGATGGCATTTGTATTGCAGCTATGGCACGTTATTTCCCTCATGTTATCTCTGCTACTCATATGGAGACGGAGGCTTGTAGGGCTGGAGTTCTTTTGGCAATTCACTAATATTGGGACGCCTTTGACCTTGAGAGTGATCGCTCACTCGTGGTGCTTGCGTTACAATAAAATGTGGAATATCAATATGACATAGGGTATGGAGACGGAGGCTTGTAGGGCTGGAGTTCTTTTGGCAATTCACTAATATTGGGACGCCTTTGACCTTGAGAGTGATCGCTCACTCGTGGTGCTTGCGTTACAATAAAATGTGGAAGATCAATCTGACATAGGGCGTATTATCAATGATTTTAAGTCATATTTGACATCTTTCCACTCTATTCAGATTAGGCATATATATTTTTCGTGAAGCAAATGGTGTAGCCCATAGATTGGCTCATCTTGCTAGTCTTAATTATCTAGATGATATTTGGTTAGAGGAGGCTCATGTGATTATCCAGGATGTACTGTACGAGAATTTCTGTACTAGTGCTAGAGGTCAAGGTACGTGTTATGTCCCCCTCTTTGCACAATTCTAATTTTAAAATAATAAGTCAGGCGTGCGGATGAGCCTCCTAACTTGGTTGAGTTCCGAACCCCTTTAAAAAGATGAAAAATGGAGAATGTAGTCTCTACTGATTTGTGTCATTTCGCATAGCATTTTCTTTTCTCATTGTAAACGTTTGACTTGGTGAGGTCTTCTACAATTTTTTCTCGGACAATTAGTGTATCCCTATATTTAATTTTGTCTCTTACAATCCATTAAATTCATTGTTGAAACCAAATGACATTTATTATTTTGTGTGCCTTATAGCCTCTTTTTTTGGTGCATTAGATTGGATTGAATATGCAACTCATTAGATTGAAGTAAAATTATGGACGCTAACTTTCAACTTTTAACCAAGAAAGAAGATCGATTGTCTTATGAAGGAAACTTGTAATTAATCCATCTGCTTCGTACTTCCTTCAACTTGAATCTAATCAATTTAGTAGATGTGAACTATTGGATCGAATGCGGTTCGGAAGAGTGCTTGTGGATGTAGGAGTAGTCATTTATAAATATAACAGAATACGGATGAAGGTAGACGTTGGAAGAGGCGCAGCTGATTTAAAAGTCAGTGCATGCCTCACAGGGTTTTTCAATTTCCAATGGTTCAAGTTATTCAGATGAGCTGGTGTGTAGGATTATGCGATGAAAGTTTTTGACTTTGACTTTGATCGTTCTATTTAGATAGCCATTTTGGGAGACAAGAGTCTCTTCTTTGTATCTTCCCTATCTTAAGAGAACACAAACAAAATTCATTACCCTATCGTATGCACATTCCACTTGTGATCATGATGAACAAATATTGTAATACTTAGTCAAGTTTCATGTGCTGGATTGGTGGAACGCTATGCATTAATAACAACGAGAAATAGGCAAATTAAGTGAGATTGTGTTTCTGTGGAACCTACTGATGTTGTCATCTTAGATAGAATTTCTTCACATGTATACCAATTCATATCAAGGCTACGCTTCTCCTTCGGAATGTTACTTGGGTATTGACTTTGATATCTTTTTCTTTTGGTGACCTTGAGAGACAAGACTCTCCTTTGTATCTTCATGTTCAGCTTATTCTGATCATCCATGTTTGGTCAATTCTATCACTACTGGACTTTGCTTATTGCCTTATTATATTTCATATAGTTCTAGCTCCTTATTCGATTATTACTATATCTTGCAAATCCACTGTAGATTAGGATACACAGATTTCATAAGAAAGGACAAGTTTGATTCTAACAGCTAGACAAGTTTTTATTTGAGGGTTGTTGGTTAGTGGCACATTGTATATAATTTATTAGCAACAAAGAGATCAAATTAATGTACGGATGTTTCACGACATCAATGTTTTCAATATATTTATTTTTGATAATGTTAGACTAACTCAATGTAATGGTAGACCAACTCCTTATAAAGTATGAGTTAAATTATAATCGTGAAAATTTGATATATTACTATCTACCAGTACCGTAACTCAATGTATTCAATATTACTATACCGTGGACTTTCCTGTTAGCAATGATGAATTTAAAGCCCTACTTAATCGATCACCTGTTTTTCAGCAAAACAGCCAACTTTATTAGTTTGCAGGTGGCCTAATACGTACCAGAATTCTGGTGTTGGAAGCAAAGCTCGAGATAATTGGGGCTTAGTTCTTCAATCTTTATGAACTGAATGTCTGAATTTTGTCTCAGTTTTGCTGTCTAGATGTGAAGAACCTGGGTGGAGGTGACCCATACAGTGGTTTCATGAATAACATCATAGCTCGGAAAGTATACATATCCAAATATCCAGAGTAGTGAGGGTGGCAATGGTGGATTGGTGGGTGCTTTAGTTTGCTACATTCCAAGCATGAATGTCAGACACGTGTACACCGCCGGACCTGGTGTCGAAGATATATGTGACCTGGGTCATGGAGGCCGGAGTGTGAAGTGGATGGTCGGCATGTGGTGGAGCAGAGAAAGATGGACATGATGCACTGTATTTGTGTATGGTGCTCCTTGGACAATACTGCACTCTTAAGAGTGTTCTCAAAGGAATTATGGTTTCTAATGGCCTACCAGTTATGGAACAAAGATTGACAAACAATGAAGTGTGGGAAGGGGGCATGTATGTATGTTAAAGATCCACAAAAATAGCCCTTTCAATTTAAGGGGTTTTTTTTTTTTTGTTGGGTTGGTGGTTAAGAGAATAGGTTGCTTGATTTGATTTCTTGTGAAGTACAGTAGGGTGAAGTATTGCTATGGATGTAGTTGTGCTCGAAGTAAATGTAAAGACTGGTTATGATTAGCTGTGATCAAAAATTGGTTTTGTTAAGCTTGATGCCTTGATTTACCATATTGAAATATGAGTAAGGTAAGTAGGTAACTACAATCTTCTTTCCGTTTCATATCACTCGAAGATTTCTGTGCTTTGGTATTGAGACTAAAGTGCATTCCACTCTGAATCATGAGTACATTACAAAGAGTTCAATGTCATTGTATTACAAAGCTCATATAGACAAGAGTTCAGAAGGGTTGATCCAAAAATGGAACCTCCAAATCTGTAAAAATGCCCTAAATCCTGTGCGCGATCAAATCACATGCTGACGCTAAGTAGTTCAGAGAGGTAAGTAACAAAGCTAGAGATTTCTTTCTGGATCTGAAACAAGAGTAAGAAGCTGCTGTAAGGCTCGATTTGGCATCGTGGAGTGTGTACATGTGTTGCAGACTCCTTAAAACGGTATAGAGCAGATGCAGAAACATGAACAGTCATATCACCTCTATCAGACTCAAATTGAGTCTAAACGGAAAGAAATATCTAGTTCTACCCAATCCAAGATCATTTCTTGCAACTAAAGTAATCTGTTGATTGGTTGAAGTACCTTAATCGAATGCATAGGGGTTCATTTACATATGGATTCAGAAACCTTTCTGAAAACAAGTCACATATGCTTGAAGGATCACTTTGCCAATTTTGTAAATCATAAATTCATAATCAAAAGGAATGCGGCAGTGATTTAATTTAAGCCATGCTACATGTACAAGCATGGTTCACAGCTTTTCCGATGTGCAATACATTAATAAATCTAACACTTCCAATATATACCGTAATTATGAGGTAGCCAAATGAATATGCACAAAAATGAAAAGAAGCAGAATATTTGGAATTGAGTTTTTTAAAAGTATTGAGGACTCTTACATCACTATGATTGGCTATATCCACCAATCCACTCAACACTCTTTCAGTCTTTCCAAGACTACTTGAGAAAGTAAGAATCAGAAGAAATTGCAAAAACTGATAATAAGTAGGTGTTAAGCGTTTGTTACCTTACCTACATTAATTCAGGTGCATATATACCTCAAACATGACTATGCTTCTTCTTTTCCTTTTAATTGTTCTTCCCTTACTAGTTTCAACTTCATCTTCATATAATTACCTGCAATGCCATGAAGTAAGTCTCAGCTGGTAGAGGGGATAAACCATGATTTAATTAGATCATATTTGGAAGCAACATTAAACTCTACTAATACCATTGAGACTACCATGAAACTTAATATTAACACTACTTTCTCATTGCTGAAATTGCATTTATAAGTTACAGAAAAGCAAATGTAGCATCATTCATGGATATCCCAACAGTACAGCTCTACAACAGGAGACTTCTGTGATGCTTCAGAACATTCATCACACGTGGTGTTTTCGCATTCTCTGTAGCTCACTTCAACAACCTTCACACTAGTGTTTCTGTCGCTCCAAGTAAAGACGAATCCTATAAACTAAACTGATAAAAATGAAAATGAATGAACGAAAAAGGATCTTTCAATATGGTGCCACCATCTGATCATTCTCTAGTCTCAGAATCTTACCAGAGAGAGTTGACCTCTTTTTATACACACAGGGTGTCTTGTCGACAAAATTGAGTCTTAATGAGACAGAAAGAACTCACTAGATTGATAGTATTTCAGATTCTTTCACCGTTATTCACTAAGAGGGTAAGAGCATTATCTAATTTTTATGAAAGTTCACACTTCAACAGCAGTTCCCCAACACCGTGCTTTTCCAGTTCGCACCAGCAATATGATACTACTTTAACTACAGTCATCACTATTTCCAACTGCTACATCTGAAACCAGTTGTATGCTCCCAATCCATTTCATATACAAACAAGCCATCTTTTTCCTGTTGCTTGGACAAGTTGGGTTCAACAATTCTAATCTTCAACCCATAGTCCTCAGTCCTGGGTGAAATATGGGTCACCAAAGAAAGTATATGAAGTGACAATAGAAAGGTGCAAGTTCAATATAATGTCCCAAACAGAGGAATCAGCTAATACCAAACTTTCAAGAAAGAGTGTGAGCAAATATTATATGAGTTTTGAAAGAATTTTTGGTCCTAGAAAACAGATAAGCCTAAGAGCCTAAGATGTGATGCAGCAGCTATTTTTCTTAACATGGCATATTTTCCGGAGTTCTCCTTAAATCCCTAAATCCAGAATTGGGGCCAAAACCAATTGACCCAATAACCGCAATTTCCCTGAAATTATGTGAATCATAAAAAACTACATGCTTTGCCTTACAAGAAATCACAAGTGCCATCAATCATAATGTGCAAGGTTCAAATTTCAAAATGAGAATAGATTATACGATCAACTGGTCCAATTTTCCAGTGCTCGATTGCTTCTTAAGAAGCCCTAACCCCCAATCTCAAGCTTGTTTCAACTAAATTTCAAAACTTTAAGCTATACATAAAATGTGGGCATCTGGGTCAAATTGATCCCCATAAGACCCCAAAATTCAAACAATTCTCTAAGCTCAAATTGCACTAGGAACCCTAGGAAACCTCATCATCATATTAAACTTCAATAACCCATACCTCGTCAGCTTCGCCGTCAGCAACTTACGCCAGCGTGCATTGCTCGCCGTCACCGTCCAGAGAGACTGAAACAGAATGAAAGGGCTTAGGGCCTTTCCTTATCTTTTCAACAAAAAATAATAATAATACTTTCGATCAAAAAATAAAAATAAAAGAAATAAAAATAATAATAATAATAATAATACTTTCGATCAAAAAATAAAAATAAAAGAAATAAAAATAGAAGTTTGAAAGAAATTTCAAATTTTGCCTTTCCTTAACTGCTCAGGAGTAAGGAGACTTCGCCTACGTCATCACCCCCAACGGTCATAAAATCTACTTTCCCTAATGTTTTAGGGAACTACCCCAATCGCCTATATAAACCTTCTCACAGACCATTCTCATTTTCAGACATCAAACTCTCCCTCTACAAGTTAGAAAGTTTCTCCCTGTTCTGTTTTTCATCTTATTCGCTTTGATCAAATTCATTTGCTTTGATCAATTAGTAATGGCTCTCGTAGATCAATTCATGACTCTGGATCAACTTGATGTGGGTGTGGTGAAGACGTTTCACCCTACTGAAGCTGAGTTGGTGGGTTTCTTTCTATACAACAAGATTTCCATGGCCTCAAACCCAGGCAATCATATTCAGACCTTCCCTGAAATTTGTATATACGGCGAGACAGGCTTACCACCTTGGGAGATATGGAGGGTATATCAGCAATTCAAGTTTCCCCACCAAGATTTTCTCTACTTCTTCTCCTGGGCCAAGAAAGTGAGCCCCAACAAATCTCGCAACTCTCGCACGGTTGGCTCTGATGGAGGAACGTGGAGCGAGACGGAAGCCGGTAGGCCTGTGTATATCAGTGGAAGTGAAGAGGCGTTTGGGAAAGTCAGGAAGTTTCGGTATGAAAAGAACAAGGACAAAACGTTTGTGCATCACGCTGCTTGGTTGATGGAGGAGTACACCATCAACCAAGCACCAGATCTGGCTTTGTGCCGACTCAAATTCAATGATAAAGGAGGAGGAAGAAAAAAGAGGAAGAAGAGTTCCGATGAGACTAATGAGGATCAGAATGTGAGAAGCAAAAAGTGTTTGAAAAACCGAAAAGTTGAAGCGAGAAGAGATCAAACTAGTTTCTTGGATCCTGAGGAGCAACAAGAAGGCAGTGCTTCCTTTGCTACTAATACTTCACAGCTAATTCTCTCTCCCTATCATCATGAAGATGATCAAGTGGTTCAGGTGGTTCAGGAGAACAATTACGATTATGACGAGCTGCAGCAGATCCTCTTTAGTGATGATGATTGTATGGATGAGAGTCTAATCTTCTCTCCCACTATCTTGTTTGATGATGCTCAGCTTATGGCTTCTGTTGACCAATCAATAGCCAGTGAGCAACAACAACAACAACAAGATTCGGATTATTCACTTGCGCCGCAACAGCAATTGGAACCTGATAATAGGTGTCAAGAGGAGGACCAAATACAACTACAACAACAAGATCAGCCCTCTTCCTCTCATTCTCACGAGCAGCAGCAGCTCATCGGTGATGACGATCTGATGATTTCTGGCCAACGTGACTATAATATTCCACTCGATAACGACTTCTTATGGTCAGATGAATTTAATGGACTCTTTACTCATGAAGATCAGCTGGGAGCTCTGCCATGGTGGGAAACTGATGATTAGTTTCAGTATTGTGACATCTTGTAGTTTCGTTTTTATTCCTAAATGTAGTTATTTTGATTCTGAAGCCAATTAATTGATTGGTGGATACTCTACTTATACTGTAAATCAATTCTTCATCTATCAATGAAATCAAATTTCTAGTTTACCGTGTACATGTACTGCAGCTTTCTAATATTTTCAAAATTTACAGAAACATGAAAACAGAATCATACTCAAATTTGAGTCTATACTGACTGAAAGAAATATCTTTTGGCCAATTCAAGACCCCATATCTTGCAACTATATAAATTCTGATGTCTTTTTATATCTCCCTCCTCTCCATTTCATATCCCTCGGAAACAACAACAAAAAGCCTGAAAAAGAGAAGCATATCTGCAAAGTAGCAATCAAATTCAATGAAGTTTTTGACCTTTTCTTCACTACCTATATGCAGTGATCACATAGATCAAGTGTACCACTTTCAGTAATGAGTAGATCCCCATATGTACAAAGAGTGTGATGTTAACTAATTACAAAATCCCATATAGACAAAAGAGTTCAGAATTGATGATCCAAATCAGTAAAAATTGCCTGAATTCTATGTCCACATATACGCAAGACCAAATCCTGTACACGATCAGATCACATACCAGCTAGTGTGTGAGGTATTTAAGAGGTACCATAGAGATTTGTTTCCTGAACCTGAAACGGAAGTAGGAAAAGCGGCATTAAGGCTTTGCATTAAGTATAGTTTTGTGTGTAGTGTATACATCTACTCTAAATTTTCTTAAAGGTTTTCAAAGCATTTCGGAAACATGAAAGATTATATCAAACCAAAATGGAGTCTAAACAGAGAAAGAAAGACCTAATTGACCAATTCAAGATCATATCTTGCATCTAAAGGAATTCAGATATATAAAAAATTGAAAATAAGAAGGGATATCTTAATACAGATTTGGTTTGATTTTAACAAATAAAGTAAAATCATGTATACTATCATTGGTTGAAATTGAAATACCTTAATCAAATGCATATGGATCATCAGCATATGGATTCAGAGGCCCTTCTGAAAACAGGTCACCGATGTTTGAAGGACGTGGTTGACCCTCTCCCTTAGATCCCTACATAACAAAAACAACATATTGCAAATTCAGTATTTGCAGAATCAAAATGAGTGCTGCATTATATAACTCAAGCAATGCATCCAGCTTTTCCAATAATTCAATACAGTAATCTTTGGATTTAACAATATGTGTTCCAAAAAACCAACTTATCCTATATGTTCCAGCTACATGGTATTGATTTTCATTATCTGAGGAAACCAAAAGCAGGATCTTTTTACTTGTAATTCTAAATGCATGCGGATTCTTATAGCAACATTAACTGTATCCACTCAGATATATTTTATCCAAGAAAACTGAAGCTTCCAAGCAATCTTAGACATGAGAAAGTAGATGAATCACAAGATATTACAAAAGTGAAATAAAGTAATGAGTTTAGCTTACCTTGACAACACTCCTGGGGCTTTTGACTTTTGTTGTACTTGTCCTCTTATGTTTTCTTGGATCCTGATGTTATACAGAAAATAAAATTCAGTCATTAGGAAGTGTATGTACACATGAAGATACATAATTCTGAAGGTGAAAATGGAGATCGAGCATATAGCTTCACAGAAGCCACCAGGTTCATACCTCAAACATGATTGTGCTTCTTAATTTCCGTTTAATAGTTCTTCCATTACCAGTTTCAACTTCATATTCGTCACGAATTACCTGAAATGCATGAAGTAAGTCTCAGGTAGTTGATGGGATAAGGGAAAAATTAATCTCAGGTTGTTGATAGGATAAGGCAAGAATTAATCAGATCTTAACGAGCAACATTAAACCGTTGTTAATACTATTGCCACTAGCAAGAAGATTCATATTTATGATCCGTTTTCAACTACAGAAGTTGCTCTAAAGCTAAAGTTACATTATTTATGAATATACCATCAGTAAAACTGTACGAGAGAAATTTCTACCTTTTTGTGGTGCTTTGAAATATTCATTACAGTTGGTGAATTGATATTCTCTGAAGCTTTCTTCAACAGTGTTGACACAGGTGTTTGTTTTGCTCCCACTAGAGGTGAATCCTACAAACCAAATAGAATGAGAGTCATATTGTCATGTGAAAAGGAATTAAAATGATTTTCAGAATATCGTCCCACCTTCTCATGCTCTGGTCTTCTCAGAGAACGCTGACCTCTCCTTCTCACAACAGGGTTTCTCCTTGACGAAATTGAGTATTCCTGAGACAGAATGAACTCATCATATTGATAGAAATTCCAGACTATTATCAGATTATGAAATTTTATACTTCAACCACGATCACAAAAAAGAAATCTTTTAAATATACGCCCTCCCACTGCATAAATCCATGCCTTTTTGTGTTGTCTTCTATCTTAGTGAAATACTTTCTTGATTAAGGATCAATCTATTCAATCATGCATATTTTAATAAAAATAAAATAAATTTGTGTATCACTGTTCTTATGTGTATTACAAACTTCAAAATTTAAATAGTAAGTATATCTGGCATAGATTAGTATCACTGCATCCAGATGTTAATGCAAATTCAAACAATTTTGTGTAGGTGTGTAGGTGTGTGTGTGTGTGTGTCTGTGAGAGAGAGAGAGAGAGAGATGCATTGGTTATAAAATCAACCTTCTTTGAATTCACTTCTTGCTCCTCTTCTGGCTTATCACTCATAACTTTCCACTGCAATTGCAGTAATGTCCTCTGCTTCTCCTCCTGTGATAATAAGAATATGTAAAAGATGTACAAAAAAATAAATTCAGAAAGAACATAGGAAGATAAGTACTTTGGACTTTTGAAGATCCAAGTCCTCCTGAAGCTTCTTAATCTCATCTTCATGCTGAAGCCTCAAAGCTTTCAGTTGGGCTTCATGTTCATTCCTCATTGATGTAATTTTCTATGACAAAAGTAATCTGATTTAGTTACTTAGGCGTATAAGACCCAACTTAGTTCGAGCTTAGAGCTACATGAAGTTACAAACCTCTCGCAACTCGTTTTCAGCTTGAAGTTGGATCTGCTTTAGCTCTTCACTGTGTTTAGCTTTTATACTTCGTTCCTTTTTATCATGCTCCTGCTGAAGACTACTGACCTGTAAATGTGAAAGTCAATAATGTTCTACCCCAAATGTGGCACTCTAGTTAGTGTAGTTCAGAATATAGTCAGAAGCATGTAACAGAAATGCCTCAGAAAAGGAGAAACTTCCCCGATCAAAACTGAGCTACTTAGAACACGGCAAGGGTTAAACTAGGATTAATTCTTTGAAAAAAGTTGCACAGCCAGTAACAAATTGCAGGTAGGCTATTTAGTAGAATTATTACAGGTGCAAACAGACTTGAATACCAAACAATTTTTTCTGCTTTTTTTTGTATTGTCAGCTTAATAATTTACAAATTCTATAGACTAATGGTGAATGCTGAGGAATGAAAACTCTGTTCAATGCAATACATGTTGAGAGGTATTTAACATATGAAAAATAATTTCTCCCCTACTGAATGTAAATGTCTGATAATGTCAGAGAATATGTAGAAGAAAAAAAAAAATTCCGTCGTGTTGTTATATTAAACAAATGTAATTTGTGCAAAAAGTGATTATCAATTTTATATTTAATAGCATGCACCACTTTCCCACACATACCAGCACAGTATGCTCCTCCTGAACATGCCTTAAGTGCTGCCTAGATTCTTCTCTGCATTCTTCAAGTTTTTTCTCACATTCTATCGCCCTTTCTCGAACAAGTTTTCCTGCCTGCAGTTTCAATTAAACGAAGATCAATTCAAGAAAATGATTTATCTCTAACATATTCCTGGATAAGGTAAAAATGAGAAAACCTTTTGCTTTTCCATGTTAACTATCTCCAGCTTCTCCACCTCATACTTCTTCCGGATGTCATTAATTGCCTAAGTAAATTTGTCATAATGCCAATTCAAAAGTAGTTAAACAACTGTAATGTGTCCAAATGCCTAGATCATAAGAGGTCAGACCTGGTCATTCCTCTGAGATATGTCTTTCAAATGCCTTGACAGTTCTAGTTGTTTACTCTCAAGCATGAGGTCATAGTGCTTCTTATCTTCCACAAGTTTAATTTCAGCAGCAGTCAGCGATGCAAGATTCTGGAACAAAGTAACTGTAAGTACGTAAAATATGGTTTTACGAACATCTCACATTTATATTGAATTACAAACCTCTGTGATCTGTTCTTCCAGATTCTTCTCTCGATCCTTATATTGCACAATAAGTTGCTCCTTTTCCTCTAGTGTGCTATGAAGCTGGCTGACTTGTTTATCCATCAAATCTACATGCTGCTCATGTGTTTCACCTTCCTTCAGTAAACCATCTATTTGTTCCTCTTTCTTCTGTATCTCTGCTTGTAGTTTCTCTGCATTATCTTTATTCTCAGTTTCTAGTGCTGAGATTTTCAGCAACAGAATTTGCTGCAAGATAGTACAAAAACAAGTTTAATATGACAAAAACACATCTCGTAATATAAAATGTATGTGTTGGAATTTGCAAACCCTTTTATTCTCAGATGATCTTGAACTTTCTGACAGAGAATCAATTTGCAGTTCTAATTCAGACACCAACTTCTCTGTTTCAATCTTCTTTGAGACCAGAGCTTCAGCTTCAAACTCCAACTTCTGTATCCTCTCCCTGGCTATACGGCATTCCTCTGAAAGTTGTGCCATAATAGACTCCTGAACTTTCTGAAGTTCCATGACCTTATTGTTCAACTCCTGATTTACCAATTGTATAGCATCTTTTTCTGATGTCAAGTTCAAGAACCTGTCGTGCAGTTGATCATACTGTCTCTTAGCAAGCTTGGCAGAAAGGTCTCTCTCCTGATTGACCAACCGGAAGCATGCCTCGTAGAGAGAGTTTAGCTTATCAAACTTTTCTAGAAAGTTCAAACTCTGTCTGTCCAATTCAGCCAAATGTGCAGCCAACACATGTACAAAACCTTCAAGATTCTTTATCTCAAGGACTGACATATCTAATCTCTTAACAAGGTCATTGTTGCTCATATGAAGATCATGCTTTTCTGTTTCCAAGTTCTCCTGACCAGTTATCAAACGTCTGATTTCGTCCTCTTTCAACTTTAACTCAAGATGCACCTCACCCAGTTTAGTGTTCAGACTCTCTGTAGCCAACCTATTAGTTGCTAGAGTTTCTTCAAAGTTCTTAATCATAGCATCTGCAAGGAAAAGACATCTGACTGCCGTTATAATGAAAGTCCAAGAAAACTTGAACAAACAATTTAGGAAAAGTGCAATCGTTTTCTTATTGACAGCAAAATGGATGTAAGCCTTCCATGTGCATGCCTTCAAATTACTCTTTTACTTTCCGTTGTTTGGAAAGATGCATACGCTGAATTAGAGAGTACTTTTTTGACTATTAAAGATACAAAATGCTCTAACAGCAAATATCTTGGTTCAAGTGGAAAAGATTTTATTTATGCATGTTGACAAATTTATAAGAAAGCAGAATATTGCAGAGTTATATTGAGGATACTCCTTAATATGTTTCAGATGTCAAACTACTGATAGAATGGGCTAACTTTGATCAGTGTTTATTATTTCCTTTACCTTTAGGAGTCAGAATGTTGGAGTTACAATGGTAATAGTAATACCAACATACATAAGAATATATACATCACTTGAAGGATAAGAAACCATATAGCAAGTAACTGGGGTGGTCTCATTCCCTAAATTGAAAGGCCAAGTCTAATATATGTGCAATGTGCCACATTTATACCATCTCCAGTGTGGAGTTTATACAATAAATTTGAAGTATCTGATGCATAATCTTTAATCATCTTCCAAACAACTCACCATAGAACAAAATTGGGGCTTAGTAAAGTTCCCTGGATATGTAATCTATAATTACTTGGTTCCAGGATGTCTTTTGATGGCCATACATACAGTAACTCCAGAAATGTTGGTTTATAATACCTAAATAAATTGCAAGCTATAGTCAGAATGCATGAGATGTTTACCTTTTTCCTCTATGAGATTTGCAGTTCTGCACTGTTCATTTCTGTAAAGTTTATCTGTCTCCTCTTTCTCGAGTCTACGTTCCTCCAGCTCCTTTTCACCTAAAATCAGGATTCAAAAACATCACAGAATGGTAAATGCACCTTTATCCAGTAACATTACATCTTCAAACATTCTAAATTTTGAATATCCTCTCAGAAAAAGCAAATGAAAGGCAAATAACTTACGATTCCTTATAGTTTCCTCTGCTGACTCTAGCTTTATAGACAGATCATTCATTTGTTGGCTCAAACCATCAAGAGCTACTGCACTCGCAGAGAGTTTGCCTTCAAAGGACTCTTTATCTTTCTCAGCTGTTAGAGCAAGTTAAATATCAATACCATTGTGATCCGAAGCAAAATGTGAAAGGCCAAACAGCACAGAATAGTACTCACCATCCTGAACTTGACCAGCTAAGAGCTGTAAAGTTTCTGTGAGTTGATCACACAATGTTTTAGTTGAATAAAACTTAGACTCTAATCCCTTCCATAGCTTCTCATCTTCCTTCTGCCTCACCTTAAACTTGGCATTTTCATTGAAAGCGTTCTGCAACTTTTCCTCTAATGCACGGATGTGCTCCATTGATTTTTTCAGCTTAGTGTTCTGCATTTATTTTTAAATTACTTGTTCAAACATCTACATTGTAATGAAATTGAACCGAACCCTAACAAATTGAGGCACAGATTCAAACACAAATCCAAACTCACATTTGACACAAGCTAGCGCGTGTAAATCACACTCGCTCGCTCACTCACAGGCACACCGTACAGAAGAGACAGAGATATATAGATACAGATACAGATACAGAGAGAGAGAGAGAGAGAGAGAGAGAGTACCGCCATTTCCAGATCTGTTTTCACAGAAGCTTGCTCTTTCACTAATTTCTCTGCAAAGGAAGAGAACGAACAAGAAATCGTCACAGAAATTCAAAATCACCGATGAAATCAACTAGGAAACCTAGAAATTCCGATCAGTACGAACCTGCGGTGAGCTTCAAATTTGCGAAACTTCCCGACGAGGTCGACTCCGGCGGACGCGAAGAGTAGGCGAAGGTCTTCGGAGGTCCTCCTGAGACCGATTTCGAGAGGGATTTGAACTGATCCAAGCTCCTGATGCTCGGAAACCCTAGCTTCTGCATCTTTGCAACTCGGATTGAAACCTTAGAAATTTGTACGAACAATCTCTCTCTCTCTCTCTCTCTCTCTCTCTCTGGTGCTCTGAGACTTTTGAGAGCGCTATAGTGAAATGAACTTGGCGCCAAATGTCGAAGTCAGGTATTTATAAAGTTTTGCTTCGTATTAACGGCCGCCTCCTAATCAAGCTTCCTACTTTCTTTTTCTATTATGGCTTTGGAATGATGACTATTTACACAATTTTAAGATAAAAATTGCTCACTTACTCAAACACTTTAAGAGATTGCTCATTTACCCAAACACTCTAAAAGATCATTTCCCTAATGCCCAATTAATTATTATTTTTATTCATTTTTTATTTATTTTTGGGACATTTTTGTCCTCTCCTTCTTTGTCACTCAGAGAGAGAGAAGTCATCGTAGACCTTGCCGGACTCCGGTGATCGGTGGCCTGCCGCGGACTCCGGATTCACTGGAATCCGGATACCGGAATGGTGACTAGATTCCGGCGTCTGAATTTATTGCCCCCTAATAATACCCAATAACCATATTATTGCCCCCCAATAATTATATTATTGGCCCCCAATAATCATATTATTGCTGTGTTTCGGATCCTCCCTAGTAGTGTCAAGGTTACTTGAATCATTGGAGCTTATTCCTATGGATATATTGTGTTTGGGTATTCTAGGGCTTGCTTTAGTTTATTCATTCATGACTCTTTCTGTCGTTGCCTGGAGTCCGAGTGAGTCATCTTGTAATGTTTCCTACTTTACTATAATGGACTGACACCCCATACATTAAAAAAATATATATTATTGCCCCCAAATAACAAGTTTATTAGGGATCAATAATTAGTGAAAAATGAAGATGTTTTTAATTTTGAAATTTTTAGTAAGTTTATCCAAATAAATAATCTTATTATTACCCCCCAATAATCTTATTATTGCCCCTAATAATCTTATTATTGCCCAATAAATATTTTATTTCCCCTCAATAATCTTACTATTATCTTCCAATAATCGTTTTATTGCCCACTAATGATCTTATTATTGCCCAACCAAATCATAATAAACATAACAATAACTTCTAGCAACATCCCATATTGAAATCGGCCAATTTTTTGGAGAAACAAACCACCGCAATCAAAGTCCAGATACAGCATTTGCTTACCCCTCTTCTTCCTTCAGCGAGAGAGACAGTTACAGACACATCCAATGACATAGATTTTTTTTTTTTGGCTATTCTGCTTGGTCTGGGTTCTCTGCCTCTAAACATTGCAGAGAATTTGGGACATGGCCATGCAACAAACAATTTCATTCCAAAGCTTGAATTTCCCAAACCTAGACCAAATCCCACTGGTTTCAAAAGCCCACTAGCAATGACCCAGGCATGCCCTGCACCAACACTACCATCGCACCACCCCTGTCAGATCACCTCCAGTGGTCAACCACCGTCGCTCCACTCCCGTCCGGCCGCCCGACTAGGTTGTCCTCCAAGCGTCGTGCCCTAGCTACAGTCCGCCACTGCTGCACCCGATCGAGCAGCTTTACTAGAAACCCAACCACCCCTGCCAGAGCAAAACCCTAGAGGACGCCATTGCTGGAGCTCGGTGGTGGTTATCGACGGTTGTGGTTTTGAGGAGCAAACCGATAATTGAATCGGTGGACGACCGAAAATTTTCGATCTGCAGACATAGAGAGAGAGAGAGAGAGAGAGAGAGAGAGAGAGAGATAGAGATGAATGTAATTTATTTATTAAAATAAGGGCAATACTATCAATGGATGTTAGATTGGGTAAATGGGAGTAAAAAACTCTTAGTGGAGTATAGGGATGGCAAAAATCACCAGTGGGGCAGAGCTCCATTTGATACCCGCCCCTAATGGGGAGAGAATTCGGGGACAAATGGGGAATGGGGATGGGGATTCCCAATCCCCGCTATCTAAGATTGGGGATGGGGCGGGGATGGTATTGTGATCCCCATCCCCAAACTCACCCCAATAATATATACATATATTTAACTTATATATATTTTAATTTATTTTTTATAATATAAGTCACAAATATATACATTTACTATTTTACTTTAATGGCTACACTTTTATTTTAATGGTGTTTTGACTTTTGCACTAACTGAATTATGATTTATGAATTTAATCATGTTTTAAATTTATTTGTTATAGATTTTGATTTTAAAAAATGCAATATGAGAAAAAATTATGTAATTTATTAAATTCTTATTGGGGATTTGGGGCGGATTTGGAGGCTTAGTCCCCAGTGGGGACGGGGATGGGGATAGAGAATGATTTCGGGGATGAGGATGGTATTGTGATCTCAATCCCCAACCCGCCCCATTGCCATCCCTAGTGGAGTAAGTGGGCAATTTTTATCCTAAAATTGTGGAAATGGTTATTATCCCTATCGCTTTTTGTAATTTTTTTTTCTGGCAATCTTTTTTCTTTTTTAGAAAATTACTCATAAGTGTCATTTTGAAACTTAAATTAGCCATAAGGCCACCTAATTTTTCTTGTACACATAAGGCCACTTTTACCTTCAAATTATTTGGTCTTTGACAAGTTTACCCTTCCACTTAACAAAACGTTAAAGCCAAGTAAATAGGATATCAAATCCATTCTCTTCAAAAAAAAAAAAAAAAATCAGCCCATGTTTCTCTCTTTTCTCTCCCTCGCCGGTGATTCAATGTTTTCTTTCTCCGACGAGCTTGTTCGCTTCTCGTTGTTGTTGTCATACATGGCATCACCGACGAATAACCTCTCTGACGTCGGAAGCTCTTCCTCGACAGCAATTGACGATTGAGCAGAGAAGCTCAGCGTTGACAGAACAATCTCGACTGAAAAAAGCATTGTTGCTTATTGGAACAAAACGAGACGCCATCGTTTCACCACCTCCTTCTCTTTCTCCCACATTTTCTCTGATCTTGATGCCGATTCGAAGCAGATCTTAGCTCGGGAGATCCGTCGACGCATCGATCGGTGACGCTTCTCCTTTAGATTGTTCACTGTCGGTGACCTCCAGCTTTGTTCCTCGTCGGTGTCCTCCAGCTCCGGTTGTCCTCATCTTCCTCTAAAACGTCGTCCAGAATATGCCAGCTCGTGGTCGACTTCTCCAGCAGGGTCAGACTCCAGGAGGCGAAGGCCGACAGCTACAACCGGAGTAGGATGTCGTCGACGCATGTGGTGTCGTCCTCGAAATTGAGCGTGTAGTTGGGAGTATTGTAGCTGATGTCGTCGTCCTTCCCATCTGAAAATGAGATTTTGGCACCGATCCCTGATTTTCGCTGGAGCACGATTTCGTTCGGCTTCTTTCTAGTGACGAGTCGTCCTCAATGCCATTCATTTTGCTAAGTTTTTTATTTTGGTATAGATTTGTGGTTTGAATTTTGTATTGTTACTGTTTTTGGAAAAGGTAGAAACTCATTTGTTCCTTGTGCCTGATTTGATGCATTGTTGGGTTCTATCACTAGATTTTGTGGTTTATTTATGGACATGTAGTGATTAGTGTTCTCTGTTGGTAGATTTGTGTGTTGAGACCATATAGTTTCTGCATGTTTCAAAGGAATATACAGTCTGACAGTAGCTTTTGGTATTTGTAACGGTAGTTTTTGTTACTGGTGAGAGTAGTTTTCTGGTGTTGATGACAGTAGCTTTTGGTATTTGTAACAATAGTTTTTGTTGGTGGGGATAGTAGATTTTGGTTTTGAGGAGTGTAGCTTTTGTTGGTGATAGTAGCTTTTATTTCTGGCAACAGTGGCTTTTTGTGACCTCGCCGGTGGTTGCTGGAAATCTCACAAAAGTAGCTTTTGTTGTTAGTGACACTAGTTTTTGTTGGTAGCAATAGGTTTTTATTGCTAGTGACAGTAACTTTTTTTGTGGTAACAGTACTTTTGTTGCTGGTCACAGTAGCTTTTCTGACCTAGTTGAAAATCTCACCAGTGTAGTTTTTGTTTGTGACAATAGCTTTTGTTGCTGGTGATAGTAGCTTTTGTGATATCGCCGGAAATCTCACCAGCTTAGCTTTTGTTGCTAGTGACAGTAGCTTTAATTGCTAATGATAGTAACTTTTGTGACCAGAAATCTCATCAAAGTAACTTTTGTTTCTAGCCACATTAGTTTTTTGTGTTAGTGACAGTAGCTTTTGTGTTTGCCGGAGACTCGCCGGAGTTGGCCGGAGACTCGTCGAAGTTGACCAGAGATCTCGCCGGAGAGGAGAGAGAGAAAATGGTTGACTTTTTACTCTGGTGGTATTTATGTAAATATATTAGTTTTTATATCCAAAATATAACACAATTTTTAATCTAGTGGCCTTATGAGGGAAAAAAATTTCGTTTGTGGCCTTGTGGCTAAAAAAAACATGCAAAGATGCACTTATATGCAATTACCTTCTTCTTCTTTTTTTGAGAATTTTTTTCTAGCAATCTTCATACATGGTAAATTTCGTAAGTTGTATTTTACCCTTTTTAGAAATTTGGAAAAATAAAAATTAAAACTTACTTTGGTCGATCCCATTCATAACACCAATATATTTTTAGTTCACTCTAGCAACATATCAATCAGATAACCTCTCCAAAAATAATAAAATTATTTATTAACTAAATATTTTTGTTTCCCCTACATGTCATTCATTCTGCAATCGAGAAACCCAATTCGCTCGATCAAAGTCGCTCTTCTTCTCTCTCGGCTCAAACCATTGTCCGCCAATCACCGCCACCAACCACAGCGACGCTGCTACGGTACGGGAACTCGCTCAAATTGCTTTCTCCGATTTCTGATCTGTTTATGTAATTGATTACCAGAGTTGATGATTTTGTGATTCTGGAGAAGGAGGAGGCACTGAGGAGAGAGATCGGAGATTTGAAAATGGAGGTTGTGAGGTAGCGTTTGAGGAACAAGAGGATCAGGCTCTGTCGATTGATAGAGCTCTTTCTTGAGGTTGCAGTGCTCTTCCTTCTTTGCTGTTTCTTGTTTGCGATCGCAGTAAGAGGAGATAGAGGTTCGTTGGAATTACCTTACTGAAGAATTCAGATTTTACTGTGTAGTAATTAGTAGCTGTCTCGTTTTTTACTATTCAGATTTTCTATAGGAAGAGAGCTCGATTTACTATCGGGATATCCTTAAAATTTAAGGATTTTTCCCTTGTGGATTAGAGGGTATGATTACAACTAAATTAGTACAAAATAACAGTTCTTCTCATGTCTAAGCTCAGATGAGTAATGGCCTTAATTCATCTGAACTTGAGCTTAACCCCATTACCAGAGGAAGAAGAAGAAAGTGGTGGAAGATCGAATGAGGATGTGGATTGGGGCAAAATCAAAACAAAGGGTAGTTTGGACATTTTACCCTTATTGGGGGTCTAAAATTTGAAAAATTGACCATGCTGTCGGTGCCAAGTTAGCTTGTGACGTCATGTTTGGAGTCAAATTTGAATTTATTTATTTTTTATCAGGTAGTTAGCTGTTAGTAACTCACACACCCATGCAGTGGTATCCCAGCCCCAGGACACCTGCACCGACATTGCGGCGAAAGCCAGGCAAAGCCAGACTAATCCACTGCACCGCAGACGCATGAACCCAAAGGGTCCCTCAAATTTGAAATTTAAACGCTGTTGATGGCAATTAGAAATACAGGGACCATTGTGATTAAAAAAAAAAAAAGATCGGAGACCAAATTGATTTTCGACCAAAGTTTGAGGGGGTAAACTGAATTTAATCCTTTATTTGAACATGATTGCTAGAGGCGCATGCCACCTGATTAAGTTTGAATGGATGATAGCAAACCACCTCTAGTAATTGCACTATGTGTAATTTTCTAGTTGCAGCAACAGCAGGTGCAACAATAGAGCCTGGATTAGCTTTATATTCCTAAAAATAACAACATTTCTAGCTTTCCATAATTGCCAAATAATGATTTTCTCAAACATATCACCACAGAAAGGTTAGAGTAGATCTAAAAAAACCCTTTGAGCATAACGTGTAATAAAAAAAAAATTGTCGAAAATTGAATTTTTATTATTTTCATTTGAAACAACAAAGAATTAATGACTATATTCTCTAAATGTCACGGGGGCAATGTAGCAATTAAAGCAGATATTACCAAGGCTTTTGACACTCTTTCATGGGATTTTCTTCTACATGTTCTTCAAGCCTTCGGTTTTCATGAGACTTTTGTGCAATGGGTTGAGGCTCTATTATCTGCTAAACTTTCTCTTCTCATCAATGGTAGGTCAGTGGGTTATTTTTCTTGTGGGTGAGGTGTGAGACAAGGTGACCCGCTCTCACCTTTACTCTTTTGCTTGGCAGAAGAGGTTCTTAGTCGTGGTTTGTTAATGCTTGTATCTTCTGGACAATTGAAGCACATTTCTTCTCCTAGAGGCACTTTGGCTCCATCTCATGTATTATTTGCAGATGATGTTATTGTGTTTTGTCGGGGGCATAGGCAGAATTTATTGAGGGTCATGAATTTCTTTGATGAATATAGTGGTGCTTCTGGCCAAATCATTAACAAGGATTTGTGCAAGTTTTCATTTTGAAGCATATGCATAGTCGTCGACATTCTATCTCAAATTTCTTGAGTATTCAATTAGGTACTGCTCCATTCATGTACTTGGGTGCTCCAATCTTTCATGGACAGCCTCGAGTTGCTCATTTTCAAGCTATTGTATGTGGACGAAATCAGGTTAAAATTGTCGAGTTGGATGAGTTCATTTTTATCAATGGCTGGGCGTCTCCAACTTATTAAGTCTGTCATCTTCAGCATGTTTATTTATACATTTCAAGTGTATGAATGGCATGTGTCTTTATAAAGACGAATTGAGGTTTGGTGCCATAACTTTCTTTGGTCTGGTTCTATAGACAAGTGAGGAATTCCCCTAGTTGCTTGGAAATCTTGTTGCATGCCAGTTAAAGAAGGGGGTTTGGGACTTAAGCAACTTGAGATTCTAAACAGGTCCCTCTTGCTCAAGCATTGTTGGGAGATTTTTACCTCCTTATCTGAAGGTTGTTCCTTTATTAGAAATCAATTTTAAATCTACGTTCTTATGCTCCATCTTCTATATGGCTTGAAGTGCGTAAGTTTCGGGGTGTAGTCCAAGAAAATACTCGGTGGTTGATTGGTCTTGGAGTTAATATTTCTTTTTGGAGGGACAACTTCTTGGGTAGACCTCTCATTGAATTGTTTGGTGATCATGGTGCTTTGAACGATAATCCTTCCTTGATCTCAGATTACATTGATAATGGATCTTGGGCTTTTCCTCCTATCTTGCAAACTAATTTTCCAATGTTGTGTAATTTGGTTAGACAAGTTCCCATTGTAATGGACCCGAAGATGGAGGACAAAATGGTTTGGCAGTCTTCTTCTACTAGAGAGCTTACTGCTAAGGATCCTTTTTCCTTTATGAGACAACCTTCTCCTATGGTGCTTCACCATTTATGCTTACAAAATGGAGGCAAAATAAATTTAGACCATAAATGCTTACCCCATTGTAATGGACCCAAATCCTTTTGCTGCTTCAATATGGAATCACTTCATCTCTATTTTGAAATTGGCATAGTTCCTACTACAATTGATGAAGTTTTTAATTTGGGTATGGATATGGAGAGGAGTCCCCAACTTCAAGAGCTTTGGTTAATATGCTTCACTACAGTTTTGTGGTATATTTGGCATGCTAGAAATCAAATTAGATTTGAGAGCAGGGCATTTTCAGTTCTTGGAGTTTGTCGCCTAATCTCAGGGCATATCCAAGCAGCTAGTCGACTTGCAACAGGTCATATGCATAATACAATTCAAGATCTACGTATCTTTAAAAAATTTTGGTGCTTGTTGTAGACCGCGACTTCCTCCTAGAGTCGTTGAGGTTAATTGGCATCCCCCCATTATTAGGTGGATCAAGATTAATTCTGACGGTGCTTGGAAACATGAAGAGGGTATTGGAGGTTTTGAAGCTGTATTTCGTGATTATAAAGGTTAGTTTATCGGTGCTTTTGCTTCTAACCTGGATATTCCTAATTCTAATGCTGCAGAAGTAATGGCAGTTATTACGGCTATTGAGATTGCTTGGCTTCGCGATTGGAAACACATATGGCTAGATGTAGATTCCTCTACTGTATTGGATTATATTCGCTCTCCTTGTCTTGTGCCTTGGCAACTTCGAGTACGTTGGTTAAATTGCTTATATAGGATCTCACAAATGAACTTCAAATCTTCACACATATTTAGAGAAGGGAATAAGGTAGCAAATGCTCTAACTAATCATAGAACATCTTTGTCGGAGCAAGTATGGTGGGATATGCCTCCTCCGGCCACTTCTCTTGTCGTTCTATGAGAGTGATGTTTTGGGTCTTCCACAGTTTAGATTTCGCTGACTTGTTTGTGTTGCTTGTTTATTCTGGAGGTTTTGGTTAGGTCCCCGTCCATTGTCATTCGCATTTTTTTGACTTAATAAATTGGAGTGTCACTGCACCAAAAAGAGTCTTTTACGGCCCACAATGCGTGCCGTAAAAGGGTATTTACGGCGCACAAAGGCAGGCTGTAAATGCCGGAGCCGTAAAAGACGTACCTCATTTACGGCACACTAAAATGCGCCATTAAAGTACATCCAAGAACGCCGTGAAAGTGATATCGGAAATGTCACTCATGTTATTTACGGCACATGTTGCACGCTGTAAAAGACTTGATTGCGTTCCCATTTAAGGCGTATAATGTGTGCCGTAAAAGTGTGATTGGGTTCCCATTTAAGGCGCAGCTTGCACGCCGCAAGAAAGGTTTTTTTAATAAAAAAAATTATATTTCTACCAATTTCACATTTGTATCACCATATCCATATGACAAATTAGATGTAAGAGAAACATTTCAATTAGATGAACATACTTTTAGGTGGGCAATCTGTCCGGATTAAGTAAATGCAATTACACAAAAGTAACAGTATGGCTTAAAGCATTTGCAAAAGACATACAAGATTTTAGCTTGACAAAAACAGTATTCATTGTAGGAACTATACTAGTATAGTACCACCAAAAACAGTATTCCATTTTCAGTATTCCATTGTTACTGAAATGCATGCCATCTGCTTTTGCTGATCTGGATGCTAAGGAAGAATTACTATTTGAGGTTTGCAGCTGGCAAGTACGAATTGTCTTCACACTGTCAAAGAACATGCACTTATTAGGATCCATGAAACAGATTGCGAACCTGTGATCACCGAATAAAGAATTTGAGTTAAGAGCCTTTACGTACAACAACATAATATGAAGCCAGAGCACAAATAAGTGAACTCACAAGCTTTGAGGAGTTCCGCAATACAGTTGCAAGCTGGGAATGACTACTTACGAGGGCCTTAATCTTCTTGAAAGATGCAACAACAGATATTGGCACTATATCAGAATGAATAATAAACAGTTAATAGTGATGAAAACTCAACCCACTGAATTCCAATGCAAAATCAATATACATCCTTGCATATAAAACTGGTTTGCAGCACCACAAACAAATTAGGTATTTCTGCAAGGACAAATCTTGCCCTTTGACTTGGAAGGTAAGCATCATATTAAGTATATTACAGAGCCCACAAACACTGAATCTAACTTTCTCACACACATTTAAAACCATAACAATTCTCAAAGGAAAGAAACAATACAAACAGATTAGTAATTACCAAATCCTTCAGGGTCTTTGTTTATGAACCTCATAAGATGATCAGTAGTAGCTAAGTTCAAATCACTGAAATAATACTCCACCTGCAAATGTTAGGAGAACAAAAAGAATATCAGGTAAGGTAAAGAGTAGGGAAAGTTGAGATTACAACTATTATATTAGATACTAGTATAGTACCACCAAAAACAGTATTCCATTTTTAGATTTTCTCAAACACATTATAGGAGTCAAACCCTGCATACATTCTGGAACACATGTTATCGAATTCCATATGGACCAACTTCATCCCCATTTCAATTCATCCAATGTCAAATTAAGTTTGTAGCCAACATACTTTTAGACACATATATGAACACTATTACATAGCATATAATCTGCTATAATAGAAAAATCAAGTAGGGTATACCTTTAGAAGTAGGGAGCTCCTTGCCTTCTTTAGTAAAAAACTCCCTCAACGACACCAATGGTTTCTCCTTGAACTCTTGAACTGTCACCTTCCTCTTATGCGAAAGCTGCCCCATCCATACACACACAGTACAAGAATGCTTACTGATTAATGCAAAACAGGGATTCGTGCATTAGTTCATTATTGAAACAAAATTATTGATTTAATTACAATCATATGACCTATTACTGCAGACACTAGGGGATTATTCCAGCTCAATGGCGAAAAAAATTAGCATTGATGTCACCACAAACAATACCCCAAAAATCAAAAATCAAATAAAATATCGAATCCAAATTAGCAATAAGCAAGACCAGGAGTTTGGCATACCCTACAAATCACGAGAACGCCATTTTCATCGAACCCACGCTCCTGGTTGCTCTCCTCTGCTACTTTGGACTCCTCGTCGTTTGCTGATTCCGAATCTTTGACTCAGTGGCTTGGTCCATGTCCAATTCTTTCAGGATTAGACAGCAATTTATGCGGCTTGGTCCATGTCCGATCATTTGTAATATGGGGTGAAAATGATCGAGAACGATCGAGTATGAGACTGACCGGCGAGTTCATCCCTAGATCTGAGACAACCCTAAAAAAAAAGATCCCACCCAATTTGGTGTACCCATTAGGCCATTACCAACAATAGCAGAGAAGATGAGAAGGATTACTAATATGTGCTGAGCGAATTTGTTTCTTGAGCTCCTCTGATATGCAGGACGTGGGGGGGGGGTGTGTGTGGGGGGGCGAGAGAGAGAGAGAAGAAAACGAAATGACAATTTGATGGGTTCGGTGGGAAGTTTGAGTTTTGGCAAAAAAAAATGGGCGGGGATCCGTAAAAGTGAGAGACCTTCTTACGGAAGAGACATAGAGGGAAGAGATGGAAAATTGAGGTCTGTCGGGGAGAGAGAAAAGTTTTGTTTTATGAAATGAAAAAAAAAAATAGAATTAGAAAGTGTAGAGGGAAGAGATGGGGGGAAATAAAAACTTTGGTGAAAATTTCGCGCCATATACTTTTACGGCACACATTAATGTATGCTGTAAAAGGCTATATTAAAAACCACATTAACGGCGCACATTCTTGCACGCTGTAAAAGATAATACTATTACGGCGTGTATCTAATGCATGCCATAAAAGACCAAATAAAATTGACATTAACGGCGTGCATCAATGCATGCCCTAAAAGACCAAATAAAAATGGACATTACCGGCGTGCATCAATGCATGCCATAAAAGACCAAATAAAAATGGACATTAACGGCGTGCATCAATGCATGCCATAAAAGATCAAATGAAAATTGACATTAACGACGTGCATTAGATGCACGCCGTAAAAGACTATACCAGAAAGGGTAATCACGGCATGCCGTGAAAGTGCGCCGTAAATGTATGTCTATTACGGCATTCATTGATGCACGCCGTAAAATGTGCGCGGTAAAAGAGTCATTTTCTTGTAGTGTGTTAGAGAGGTTGCTGCTCTGCTATTACTCATTGCATAAAAAAAAATGACTATATTCTCCACAAAGCATTGCATTGGCTTTTTAGTGTTCTTGCCTTCTTGGTGGTGTACCTTATCCACCAAAGCATTTTTTGGTATGACTGATCATCATTTCAGGTTTGTGTTTTGTGGACACTGTGTTGTTCTTCATCCACTGAGTGCATTTTCAATATGTTTTCAGCTAAATGTTATTAGTAGTGTTCTACATCTTTATGGTATGAAATCATAACAATCCAAAACATTATTGAAATTTGAATTTTTATTATCTTCATTTGAAACAATAAAGAATGGGAATTGTAGAATTAATTAATATATTATCTACATATACTCTAGCGTGCTCTCACTCCTAATTACTCTCAAACAAGAGTAGAACAAGTTGAGGTTGAAGGGTCAAACAAAGCAGGAAGCAAGTACTTCTTCCCATTCAAACCATTGGCATTGTAGCTGGCACCAGTTGTAGCATCAACCAAGAGGTCTCCGGCGTAACCAGGATAAGCTCCTTTCCCATAGACACCAGGACAAGCCGAAGCAGCCTCTAATGGAGCCTCTTTGGGACCTTGGTAGAACCCATTTCCAAAAGGGTTGGTCACAGTCCCCGCCAAAAGACTAGCTAGATTGATGATCATACCGTCCAAACCCACATCATTGTTGGGTGCAACCAAAGGTGGAGATTGTGGTCCGTAAATTGGCTGATGGAATGGCCAAGCACATTGACCCGGGCATTGGGTGTCGGAGTTTCCGACCCAGATGTAAGCAAACTTGGAGCTCTTGCCTCTGATGAAAGAGCTCTTTGAAGACCCGTGTGTACCACATTTGCTGGAGCAGAACCCATCAATTAGAACATCTGATGAGGTCAAGACAACATTGATGGCATTACTCTGGCCACCCTTGGCTGCCAACTGTTTGATGTGTTTGCCAACAGATAGGGACTTGCCCAGAGAGTAGCTCTCGTCAAGGATTTGGGTACCCAATGATAGGGAAAGAGATGATGTTTTCTTGGCACTGGAGAGGTGGTAGTATTTCTCTATGGATTTCCACCATGTAGCAACTGATGGTTGGTTTGTAGATGGAGAAGAAGTGGAAAGGGAGGTGATGAAATCGGAAACAATTGCGCGCTGCGAAGGCTTGAATTTCCCATACCAGATCAAATTGACGGAGATTTTGCCAGTGAGAAGAGGGCCATTGTGGTATTGGAATAGTATAGGCTGCTGGGTTTGGTCTGAGGTCTCAGCAAGGCTCCTAGCTGCTGAGCCAAAATAGAACAAAGAGATGAGCAGGACTAGTTGTAGAAGTAGATAAGAGGAAGCAAAAGCAGCCATGGTTTGGTATAGCCAAGCTACAAGTTTGGGAATTGAGAGTTTAGTGATTTTACAAAAGAGGTATGGAGCTCAAGGTTTGGTGGGTTGGTATGGTATATGAAGATGCATATATATAGTGCTGAAGACTTGGGGGAAAGAAAGTGCATGGAAGGAGCAAAAGAAAGGTTGGATTTGATGGGGGGTAAGGTGAGAGAGCTATAGGCCAGCAGGACAACGCGTTGCATTTTAAATTGGGGTTGCTTTTGCTCTGGCTTTTCAACCCAACCTAAGGGCTAAGACTATATGACAGGGTTTATCCAGCCAAAGTTAGTTAGGACGAATACGACCGTGATCAATGGGATGAAAGGGAAAGTTGTGCAAGGTAGCCTGTTTTGCGTAACTTTGAAGGTAGTTTTTATAATCGCTATTGTCTTGAAGCAAAACCATGATCAAAATACTAATTAGAAGCTATGAGTATTTTCCACAATAAATATAATGACTTCTTTTCTTGAATGATGAAAAATGGACAATGCAGTCTCTACTGGTTCGGTTTGAGTCATCTGGCATAGCATTTTCTTTTCTCATTGTAAATGTCTGACTTGGGAGGTTTTCTATACTTTCTTCTGGGACAAATAGTGTATCCCCATATTTAATTTTGTCTTTTACAATCCGTTATACTCATTTTTCAAACCAAATGACATTTATAATTTTTTCTTTTATATTCCGCTTTTTGGTGGGTAAATATTAGATTGAATATGCAACTCATTAGATTGAAAGAAAATTGTTGAATTTTTAACAAGGTAAGAAGATTGATTGTCTCATGAAAGCAACTTGTACTGTCCGATCATCACATATTGTGGGATAACACTGCTTGTAATTAATCCATCTACTTCCTACTTCCTAGTTCCCTCAACTTGAATCTAATTAATTTAATAGATGTGAACTATTGGATCGGATGTGGTTCGGAAGAGTGCTTGTGGATGTGGGAGTGGTCATTTATAAATAAAACAGAATACAGACGAAGGTAGATGTGAGAAGAGGTGCAGCTGATTTAAAAGTCAGTGCATGCCTCACAGGGTTTCAATTTCCAGTGGTGCAACTTATACAGATGAGCTGGTGTGTAGCCTTCTGCCATGAAAGATTTTGATTTTGACTTTTATTGTTCTCTTTAGATAGCCATTGTAGGAGACAAGACTCTTCTTTGTATCTTCTCCTATCTTGAAGAACACAACAAAATCCATTACTCATAGTATGGACATTCCACTTGTGATCATGATGAACAAATATTGTAAAACCTAGTCAACTTTCGTGTGCTCGGTTGGTGGAGCGCTATACTTTAATAGCAACGAGAAAGAGGCAAATTAAGTGAGATCGTGTTTCTGTGGAAGCTACTGATGTTGTGATCTTATATAGAATTTATTCACATGTATACCAATTCATCTCAAGACAAGGCCTCTCCTTGGGAATCTTACTTGGGTTTTGACTTTGATATCTTTTTCTTTTGGTGACCTTGAGAGACAAGACTCTCCTTCCTCTGTATCTTCCTGTTCAGCTTATTCTGATCATCCATGTAGATTAATACTGACTTTGCTTAATATATTTCATACAGTTCTAGCTCTCTTGCCAATATTCGATTATTACTATATCTTGCAAATCCACTGTAGATTGGGATACACTGATTTCATAAGAAAGGACATGTTTGATTCGATCTAACAGCCAGGTAGCCCAGTTTTTATGTGAGGCTTGTTGGTTTGTGGCACATTGTATATAATTTATTAGCAAGAAAGAGAGCAAATTAAAGTACAGATGTTTCACGACATTAGTGATTTTAATATATTTATTTTTGATAGTGTTAGACTAACTCAATGCAATGGTAGACCAACTCCTTATAAAGTATATGTTAAATTATTATCGTAAAAATTTGATATATTACTATCTACCATTATAGAAACTCAATGTTTTCGATATTACTATACGGTGGACTTTCCTGTTAGCAATGATGAATTACCAATCTTTGAATTCCCTACTTAATCGATCACCTTCAGCAAAACAGCCAACTTGATTAGTTTGCAGGTGACCTAACACGTACCAGAATTATCTGGTGCTGGAAGCAAAGCTCGAGATAATTGGGGATTAGTTCTTCAATCTTTATGAACTGAATGTCTGAATTTTGTCTCAGTTTTGAAGTCTAGAGGTGAAGAACCTGGATGGAGGTGACCCATACAAAGGTTTCATGAACAATATCATAGGTTGGAAAGTATACATATCCAGATATCCAGAGTAGTGCGGGTGGCAACGGTGGATTGGTGGGTGCTTTAGTTAACGACATTACGAGCTTGATTGTCAGACACGTGTACACAGGCGGACCAGGGGTCGAAGATATATGTGACCTGGGCCATGGAGGCCGGAGTGTGAAATGGATGGTCGGCATGTGGTGGAGCAGAGAGAGATGGACATGATGCACTGTATATGTGTATAGTGCCCCTTGGACAATACTGCACTGTTAAAGAGTGTTCTCAAAGGAATTATAGTTTCTAAGGACCTACCAGTTATGGAAGAAAGTGACAAACAATGGAAGTGTGGGAAGGGGGCATGTATGTATGGTAAAGATCCACAAAAACAGCCCTTGAATTTAAGGGTCTGTTTTTTTTGTTAGGTCAATCCTTGAAATTTAAAGATTTTGCCCTTGTGGATTAGAGGGTTTCATTACAACTAAACTAATAAAAAACAACGCCCTTAATTCGTCTGAACTTGATCTTACTAGGGAAGGTCTATTGATTTGATGGAGCAAGATCAAAACGCATTCTAGCTATATTTCATCTCTAAATCTTGCTTATATGACACGCCACTAAGCTAGGAATGTTACACAGTTGCCTTAATAATCCATGCATTGCAATAGCATATCCATAAACTTTTCTACATGCAGTTGTATAATTCATCTATTGTGCGTACTCCCTTCTATTGAGGAATTATACAAACATTTCACCCAATAACCATATAGAAAACTTTACACAATTTATAAAATGACAAAATGTGAAGCTCTTTCATCACTTATTAACGGTTTGACTAAAAATAACTTATTATATTCATTATCTGCTTTTTGTAAAAGTAAATTGAATTGGAATTGGTTTACTCATTTCATTTCATAGCCTCTTTATATAATGAGAGAATTATAACAGAAATATCAATTACAACGATGACATTAAATATTGATTGATCCGTAATCGTGCCGATTGATGGTAATCGCTGATTCATTGATTCCCTCTCCGTCAGTCGCTTTGACGAAGGCACATAATATGTTTTTCTTTTAACACTTTTAGTTTTTTTCTTTTTTGGATAATAGTTCTAGTTTATTTCACTATACAGAAAATATAAAATGTGAAGAACAACTAAATATATATGCTCATAACACCCTTCTCATGTTTTGCGTTGAGGATGAGTATTTGGCTTTTTAGTATTCTTGGTGATGTACCTTATCAAGGAAAGTATTTTTTGGTCATTTTTAATATGTTTTTCCTCTCAATGTCATTATTAGTGTTGTATATTTTATGGTATGAAATCATAACAATCCAAATATTGTTGAAATTAACGACCGCATATGGTCGAGTTGATAAAAGTCTCCTGATCTTGGTGTGGTGTAACACCCCGGACCCGATTAATCTAAAGAGTCAATTAAAAGAAAATCAGTCTATTTCAAATCCTTCCATTGAGTTTCTTCTTATTATTATCTTTATTATTTAAACATCAATTGAAAACGAAACAATAGCACACGATCTACAAGATCGATACCTGGATCGATCATTCAATCTTCCCACTGCTAGCAAAAGCTATGCATGATAGAAGTTATATTATTTAGGTCAGTTGAGGGCATAATTGTTATTTTGTGAAAAGTTGGTATAAATATATTGGGGACTCATGAAGCTTCGGGAGCCTTGTCTGCATCTCTCTTGGTCTCTTTGGAATTCTCTCTCTCTCTCTCTCTCTCTCTCAATTCCACACTCTCCCTCCGTCCCTCTCTCTTCTCTTGCACGAATGTACAAAGCTTTTTGCTTCCTTTACATCACCAATAAATAACATAGCAAGACATAGGGTTCGATATCACTTATCAATCCGATTACAATTTTTTGAATGGAAGTTTCACGTCAATTTCGCGAAGCCAAGCGTTTTTGTTCTTTACTTAGTCTCTCTCTTGTCGTTGACACATATCACGCCAAGAATGGCAGCACCATCTCTGATTCTCGTAAAGAACTTGTCAGCTAAGCCATGGGTTGATGAGTAAACATTGAGGTACACACTCGCTCATTTTCAACTCGAAGGCAACATGCAAGAGAAGTGACTCTATTGAATTTCCCTGATAAAAGTTAAACTTGGTGAAATTCTGGGTTGGGGTGAATTCAATTCGGGTCCAGGGTATGACATGTGGAACCCCCACATCTGGGTTCAAATCTCGCCAACGTTGATTGGAGTTTAAATCTAAATCTATTCTTAATGATCAGGAGGAGGAAGCGTTTTAAATACCAGTAGACTAGTCTCTGGATCTTAAAAATCTTTTAGGATGACGTGTAATAAAAAATAAAAAAACACATCGTCAAAATTTGAATTTTTATTATTTTCATTTGAAACAATAAAGAAGAATTAATTACTATATTCTCTATAAAGTATCTCACTAAGGAGGAATATTTGGCTTTTTAGTGTTCTTGCCTTCTTGGTGGTGTACCTCATCCACCAAAGTATTTTTTGGTATGACTTATCATCATTTCAGGTTTGTGTTTTGTAGACACCATGTTGCTCTTTATCCATTGAGTGCATTTTCAATATGTTTTTCATCTAAATCTCATTATTAGTGTTATATATCGTCATGGTATGAAGTCTTAACAATCCAAAACAAAAGGTGAAAAAAAAAAATCCCTAACAGCACCGCTCTAACGCTCTTAAACTAAGAAAAATCTATTCCAAGCACGACAGCCTCTCGTCAATCCTCTACTCTCCCTTTATACATGGCTGCCTCCTTGATACGTCCCCTATCTCAATTTACCGATTTACTAGTCATTCGGACGGTAAACAACATTTACTTTCACTTTTAACTTCGTTTAGGTACTTTTAGGGGCCCTAAAAGTTGACTTTTTGTTTCATTCATTATTTGAGAAAATTTTCTTCACGGTAGTTATAGAGGACGTCAAACCGAGTTCGTGGACATGTGGCACGCTCAAATCAGAGTTCGTATGGAGAAGTTATAATCTAAAATGTAAAAGTTACTGTTCCAATAATTTGGCTATAAATAGAAATTTCACCTTAGGTAAGTTGCCATTTCCGGAAATCACCATTTTACCACTGTTCACTTTCTCTCTCAGTCGACCCACGATCCCAACCAGACCAATTTTCGAAATTCGGCGGGTTTCTCCGTCGTCCGGCTGAACCAGTACGCTGCACCGGCAGCGTTGTCTAGATTCCTTATAGGTTACATGTTAACAAATGTGTATTTGTTTTTCAGTTTATTTGTCTAGATTGCTCTGATGACCAGCTTTCAATTGTATTAGTAGAAAGTTTATTGATATTGGAGATTTGACTTTCAGTGTTGTTTTATGTTATCTGTTGGAGAGTTGGTTATGAATTGTAGGGAGCAGGTAGGCTCCAGGAGTTGAGGATAGATATGTTCATTGAGGAATGTTAGATTTTTTTTTACAGGTTTTGGGTAGTCCACTTTTAGGGGAAGTTCCGCCAAATTTTTAGTAGAATTTCTTCTAAGGTAATCCCCACAGGGCCACTTCAGATTTCATGATGAATCCGAGGCAGGTCCTGTATTTCTGCTATCAGATGACTACGACGGCAAATAGAAGAAAAAACTTGATTTCGACGGCAGTGCTACTGATCCAGTTTGATCGCTGGATTCCGGCCATCTCCGGCTACTAAACCGGCAGGTTTTGTAGCTCATTATCATCAAATCAATCCCTGCAAGCCTCTTGATCCAATCCGAAGCATGGAGGATGAATTGAGTTTTGGAAGATTTTTGGGAAAAACTTGGCCTCATGCCTTTAGAGCTTAATTCTGACCATTTAAGGTATTTTTGGACTTTGTTGTAGTTGATAAAGTTGTTGTGAATGTTGTGTGGAACATTTTGATGTAGATGGTGAGACCCAATTTAGGGGTCGGAGATAATGTTGCACGGGGCCCACGCACCGCCACTGTTGGTGGCACGTGGGGGCGTGTGGGGCCGATTTTGGCCTTCTATTTTGGTTGGCTGGGTTCCTTCTAGCATGTAGAACTTGTGATATGAGTTTGGTGGAAATCAAAGAAAGTTTGGTATTGATTGGGAATTACTTAGGAGTTTCGGGTGTTGTTTTCCAGAGATCCAAAAGTTGGATTTGCTTCATTTCTATTCTAGAATGCTAGAATTGATGAAACAATATTGTGGGTGAAGTTTGGTCTGAATTTGACGAGTTTTGGAACTTAATTCTGGGTTTCAAAGGGGAGAAGATATCAAGTTTTCGGTTTATTTATTATGAATTATTTCGGACTTCCGTTCGGTTATTTAAAATGTATTGTTGTGCACAGGACGACATACCGAGCCACTGCTCGATAAGGAAACCTTTATACGTGACTACCGACGTTGTACTATGAGTGGACTTTGATTTTAAATGATGCATGCACTTATATTATGAATTAATGATTTATTCGTTTATTGTTTCATTTATTGAACTTATTATTTGGTTTCAGATTATGATTTGGGCATATGATCTGATTTCAGAATTTGATATCGATTTACCTCGAGGATTTGCTTTCAATGATGATTTCGGAGATTTAATTGTGATTTATTTCGATGATGACTTTTGGGAAAGATTTTGCCTTACCATTCGTTTGATTTTGAGTTTTCGATGACTTATCTCCGAGAAATGGTTATCATTTGGAACCATGAACTTATTTTTAATCTCACTTATATTACTCATTGATTGATTTGAGAATATCTTGATGTGTGGGACACATCATTGATTTATTTGATTTATCTATTATTTCTAGCTTATTTGTTTATGGATTCGAGAATATTTTTGATATGTGGAACACGTCGTTGAATTATCTTATTTTCTTTTGAGATTTACCGAGTACGATTGGGAACCATACTCGTGCCTTGTTTGTGAGATTTTGGGGAAGGCTTTATAGATGTTATGGATTTATGGATTTAATGGTTTTTTAAGGTTTTTCATCACCATACTTGGGTTGCTTTATTTAGGCTCCTCCTCACGTGGGTTGCAGTTGAGTGTTTTGTATAGGAGTCCTCCTCACTTACTTTCTGTTTATGATTTGCAGTTGAGCACAGAGCTTGGGAGGCTCCTTTGTTGTATTGTGATATTCATTTTCCCTATAGTTTATGTTTACTCTTAACCAGCGATGCTGGTATGTTTCCATGAGATTTTTGTGTTTAAATAAATTTTTTTTATAAACCTTGCATGCATCGAGGTTTTATAAGTTTAAATACGTGGAAAGTATTAAAGCTTATACTATTTAAATTATCTTGATTACTTATATTTGTCCACTCACACTAACGTGTTTTCCAATACTTTCCCCTGGGCTCTTCTGTTTCAAATGCCCAGTTTGCAAACCAGATTAGTTTGAGGTCAGACATACATGGAGTCGAGGCATAGTCAACAGCACAGTTTATGCGTATTCATCTTATTTCTGTTCTCCTTGTTTACCTTTTATATTAGAATTGCTCTGATAACCTGTGGGATTAATGTCATTAAGTTGAGAATTGTATTTGTGAAATGGGAGATGTTGTGATTTGAGAAGTAGGGTGGCTCCATGAGAATAAGGATGGATTGTTTAGAAGTGTAAATGTGTTTTCTACAAGTTTTGGGTAGTCCATTTTTTAGGGTGACGTTACCGAATTTTCGATAGAGTTATTCATAAGGTGAGCCCCGCAGGGCCACCTTGGGTTTCAGGTTGAAATCTGGGGCAGGTCCTGTCACCCCTCCTCCATCGAAGATGTCACAGCGAGTTTTGCTACGTCGCTAGCTCTGGCTGAGAACGACGTCATTGACGTCTCGTGCATGGGCAGTGTTGCTCCTTAACGCAACTCCCAAGCTTTCTTGCTAGCGAAGCCGCTGACGGTGAAACCATTTGTTGCCCCGGATCTGCACCGGCACTTTCATCGAATATGGGTCCTCGACAACAGGTTCAAGGTCCAAGAACGAGCTCAAAACCTTGTTGTGTTTGCTTTCGATCTAAAAAAGGATCGAAACAAGGTGCTTTTGGGAGGGCCATGGTACTTCAACCAGGCTCCGATGATTATCCAACCATATGATGGGCTCATAGCTCTGAATAGATGGGCTCATAGCTCTGAATACAGTGAAGATGGATTCCCTTTTCTTTTAGGTGAAGATCGACAATATACCTCCAGCCTTAGAAGTCAAGACTACCATGGTCAATATGGCTTCGGTGACAGGTAAGTTTCTGGATATGGATACCAAACTGTTTGACTCTACATGCAAGATCAGAGTACGTTTTCCTATGAGATTACAAAACTCTTCTTCTTATAGAAAACCCTAAAATTGGGTCCGAATGTGATGGAGGAGATTTCATTCTTTTTTGAGAATCTTGTGGAGAAATGCAAGTTTTGTCAACTTATCTACCATGAGGATGGCAACTGCAAGATGGCAGATTAGCCAACACCGTTGTAGCATGAATGATAAGTTAGGGTTTTTATTTCAGACTTTTGCTAAGGTGTTCAACAACAGTGCTTTTCATTTTAAGGGTGTTCAAAGCCATATCCTGCCCCCCATTGCTTGTAACCTCTTTGGTACAAAGCACATAACCAAACAAAGCAAACAAGTGGTTATATGTCATGCATAGCTACATGCTTCAAATGAGAATGGGCAGCCGAGCAGGTCCTTGCTCTGCTTTCTGCTCCTGCTGTTGACTCAAAACCTTGTTAGCCAAATATCCACCCTCAAGTATAAGGGCCAAGTTATAGTGTAGGGATTATGAATAGGGGATATCGTACCCAAGGGATTGGAAAACTCATTCTAGCTGGGGAAAACCTAAAGGGTGCTAGATAAATATGCAAATGTACAAATCACAAACAATGGCTCACAAGTGAACTAAAGTTCATGGTGGATATATGCAAGATGGTGTAGTGGTTTGATTTTGGTTTTGGAGATGGTTTAAACTCAAATTAACACACAATAAAAACTTGAAATGTAAACTAGGCTATGCTAAACTAGATGTGATAGAATGGATGGAAGTTAGAATTTTAGTTGTTCACCATAGCCTCCCTGCATGCATTGATGTTCAAATTATATGTAAAGCAATTCCAAGTATCCAATTACCATCTTAGCATCCGAATAAGACTACTAAGGCCTAAACTCCTTTGATTTTATCAATTTTCACCGGATAAGTGCGAAACTAACTACACAAGAACAAGTTATATTACCGGATAAGTATCGATTCCTTGCTCCTAAATGCATAAAGGTTTGAGTTTAGATAATCAAGTAAGTAAACCAATCCTAGGTCTAAGTGATTTTAACTCACTACCCTCACATACACACCTAATGTACTATCATGCTATTATTGTTCAAAGCTAGCTAGTCTCTAAACATTGTTCATATTATGACAAATGCAAAGTATTCAAATTAGCTAGATTCAAATACAAGCATTCACTTCTTGATTTAGCATGTGAAGATAATTATGAAAATTGCATCAGATAAGATTCAAACATCAATTCATTGCAAGTTTGACTAGGGCTTTCAACCTAAGCCCCAACGATAAACTATTCACACATATCTACATAAACTAGCATCAATATAATTGAAAACATTAAGCTATCAAAGAATAGAGTTTAGAAATGACTAGGGATGATCACAAGTGAAGGATGATGAAATGGTTGATCATGGAAACTTTGTCATGGAGATGATGTGGTGGCTCCTTTTGTGCTCTAGCTTCTTCCTTGAACTTCTTCTTCAAGACTTGAGATGATGATGATTTTTGGTATATGCAAGATATTATAGGTAGGAATGTAGTTAAAAAATGAAGTGGTGGAGATGGAGGTTTTGTGGAGGAGATGGTAGTGGGCTGTGTAGAGAAAATAGACAGAAAAAGATGTAATGGCTAAGTGTGTGTGATGACTCTTCCTCATGAAGAATGAGTACTTAAATAGATGGCGAGGGATGTGAAAATGGTGTTGAGAAGTCAAGATAGCAGCTAGGCTTTGGAATTAAGCAATTAGGTAAAGTATGAGAGTGGTAATAGATCCCAAAAACAAAGGAAAAAAGTATGAAAGTGATGGTCTAGATTAGAGTAGGAAATGATGAGTGAGGGATAGTGATTAAGCCTAAAGCATGATAGATATTGAAGTGATGATGATGGTGGACTTTTGGGTAATAGGGAGTATTCAGTTGAATTGGAACCAAAAGGTTTGGAATTTGGTTAAGATAGAATGATGGTGAATGGATGTAATGGAATAGATGCTATGGTACTCATCCTCCTTGCTCTTCCATGAATATGACCTTAAAATACATGGCACCAACGTGAATGGTGGTGCGCCGCCACTTGTGTAGCCAAAAGTGGTGGTGAAAATTTGCCGGAATTAATTTTTCTCTCCTCTTGTCAAAATTTTCTACAAAACATGGAATTGCATTAGTCAACATTAAATTGGACTTTAGAACAAGTAATTTCTATGTTTTATGGCACAAATATGTTATGAATTATGATCCAACAGCTGCTGCAATACCGTCCGATTCAATGAAAAGAAGTCGCCCGACTTCACCATTCTCCTCACAGAAAAAGCTAAAATTCTTATTAGAGGGGGTCAAAGAAAATACAGCCCCATTGAAAAAGGGTAAAGTCCCTGCACTCCCATTCATAGCCAAGTCTCTTGGCTTGGTCGAGACACCTAGTGGCATGCTTGTGATGACGGAAGTAACGCAGCCCGAAGATGGTAGGCAGATGAACAAAGCAGAAAGCAAAAAGAAGAGAGATCGCCCTCTTGGATCAAAGAACAAAAATTCTCCCAAGACCAAGAAGGTACCAGTTGAGGAAGTATTACACATGCTTCACTTTGGAAAGCCTCCTAGCCCTAGCCTAAAGGGTAAAGAGAAAATTTAGTTTCTGTTTTGATTGTAGCCTATTACTATGCATTGTTAGTTCATAAGAATAGACTTACGTTAAATAAGTGAGCAAGACATATCGTATGAGTAGACATATCCTATGTACCACTATGGTTATCACAATTCCTAGTCTGTTTATAAATGACAGCGGATGGTCTACAATGACTAATCTAGCTTGACATATTATATATTAATGAAATTCAATGATGAATGTTTATTCAAAAATTAACAATCCAAAACATTATCGAAATTTGAATTTTTATTATTTTCATTTGAAACAATAAAGAATGGAATTGTAGAATTAATGACTATATTCTCTACATAATCTATACTCTAACGTGGTCTCAACTCCTAATTACTCTCAAACAAGAGTAGAACATGATGAGGTTGAAGGGTCAAACAAAGCAGGAAGCAAGTACTTCTTCCCATTCAAACCATTGGCATTGTAGCTGGCACCAGTCGTGGCATCAACCAAAAGGTCTCCGGCGTAACCAGGATAAGCTCCTTTAGCATAAACTCCGGGACAAGCTGATGCAGCCTCTAATGGAGCCTCTTTGGGACCCTGGTAGAACCCATTTCCAAAAGGGTTGGTCACAGTCCCCGCCAAAAGGCCAGCTAGATTGATGACCATACCGTCCAAACCCACATCATTGTTGGGCGCAACCAAAGGTGGAGATTGTGGTCCGTAAATTGGCTGATGGAATGGCCAAGCACATTGACCCGGGCATTGGGTCTCGGAGTTTCCGACCCAGATGTAAGCAAACTTGGAGCTCTTGCCTCTGATGAAAGAGCTCTTTGAAGACCCGTGTGTACCACATTTGCTGGAGCAGAACCCATCAATTAGAACATCTGATGAGGTCAAGACAACATTGATGGCATTACTCTGGCCACCCTTGGCTGCCAACTGTTTGATGTGTTTTCCAACAGATAGGGACTTGCCCAGAGAGTAGCTCTCATCAAGGATTTGGTTACCCAATGAGACGGAAAGAGATGAGGTTTTCTTGGCATTGGAGAGGTGGTAGTATTTCTCTATGGATTTCCACCATGTAGCAACTGATGGTTGGTTTGTAGATGGAGAAGAAGTGGAAAGGGAGGTGATGAAATCGGAAACAATTGCGCGCTGCGAAGGCTTGAATTTTCCATACCATATCAAATTGATAGAGATTTTGCCAGTGAGAAGAGGGCCATTGTGGTATTGGAATAGTATAGGCTGCTGGGTTTGGTCTGAGGTCTCACCAAGGCTTCTAGCTGCTGAGCCAAAATGGAACAAAGAGATGAGCAGGAGTAGTTGTAGAAGAAGATAAGAGGAAGCAAAAGCAGCCATGGTTTTGTATAGCAAAGCTATCAGTTTGGGAATTGAGAGTTTTGTGATTCTACAAATTGTGATTCTGCAAAAGAGGTATGCAGCTCAAGGTTTGGTGGCTTAAAATGGTATATGAAGATGCGTATATATAGTGCTGAAGACTTGGGGGAAAGAAAGTGCATGGAAGGAGCAGAAGAAAGGTTGGATTTGATGGGAGTACAGTGAGAAAGCTGAAGGCCAGCAGGATAACGCGTTGCATTTTAAATTGGGGTTACTTTTGCTCTGGTTTTCAACCCAACCTAAGGGCTAAGACTATATGACAGGGTTTATCCAGCCAAGTCAGTTAAGACGAATGCGACCGTGATCAATGGGATGAAAGGGAAAGTTGTGCATTAGCCTTTTTTGTGTCATTTTGAAGGTACTTTTTATAATCGCTATTTTCATGACTCAAAACCATGATCAAAATATTAATAAGAAACTATGAGTATTTTCCACAATAAATATAATGGTACTTCTTTTCTTAAAAGATGAAAAATGGAGAATGCAGTCTCCACTTGGTTGGTTTGTGTCATTTGGCCTAGCATTTTCTTTTCTCATTGTAAACTTAGTGAGGTTTTCGACTATTTGTTCTCGTACAATAAGTGTTTCCCCATGTTTAATTTTATATTTTACAATCCGTTAAACTCATTTTTCAAACCAAATGACATTTATTATTTTGTCTTTTGCAATCAGTTTTTGGTGGGTAAAATTGGATTGAATATGCAACTCATTAGATTGAAAGAGTTTTAACAAAGGAAGAAGATTGATTGTCTCATGAAGGAAACTTGTACCGTCCGATCCTCACATATTGTGGGATAACACTCCTTGTAATTAATCCATCTACTTCCTACTTCCTACTTCCTTCAACTTGAATATAATCAATTAGTAGATATATGTGAACTATTGGATCGGATGTGGTTCGGAAGAGTGCTTGTGGATGTGGGAGTAGTCATTTATAAATAAAACAGACTGCAGATGAAGGTAGATGTGAGAAGAGGTGCAGGTGATTTAAAAGTCAGAGCATGTCTCACGGGGTTTCAATTTCCAATGATGCAAGTTATTCAGATGAGCTGGTGTGTAGGCTTCTGCCATGAAAGTTTTTGATTTTGACTTTGATTGTTCTATTTAGATAACCATTTTAGGAGACAAGACTCTCTTCTTTGTATGATCTTCTCCTATCTTAGAAAACACAACAAAATCCATTACTCTGGAGTATGCACATTCTACTTGTGATCATGATGAACAAATATTGTAATACGTAGTCAAGTTTCATGTGCTGGGTTTGGTGGAACGCCATACATTAATAGCAACGAGAAAGAGGCAAATTAAGCGAGACTTGAGATTGTGTTTCTGTGGAAGCTAATGATGTTGTCATCTAAGATAGAATTTCTTCACGTGTATACCAATTCATATCAAGGCTAGGCTTCTCCTTGGGAATCTTATTTGGGTTTTGACTTCGTATCTTTTTCTTTTGGTGACCTTGATAGACAAGACTCTCCTTCCTCTGTATCTTCCTGTTCAGCTTACTCTGATCATCCATGTTGATCAATTCCATCAATACTTGACTTTGCTTAATATATTTCATATATTTCTAGCTCTTGCCATTATTATATTACTATATCTTGCAAATCCAGTGAAGATTAGGATACACAGATTTCATAAGAAAGGACATGTTTGATTCTAACAGGTAGCCCAGTTTTTATGTGAGGGTTGTTGGTTAGTGGCATATTGTATATAATTTATTGGCAAGAAGGAGGGCAAATTAAAGTAAGGATGTTTCACCACATTAATGTTTTCAATATATTAATTTTTGATAGTGTTAGATTAACTCAATGTAATGGTAGACCAACTCTATATAAAGCATGAGTTAAAGTATAAGTGTGAAAAGTTGGTTTATTACTATCTACCGCTACTGAAACTCAATGTTTTCGATATAGCCCGGCCTATCCTGCTAGCAATGATGAATTACCAATCTTTAAAGACCCTACTTAATCGACCACCTGTTTTCAGCAGAACAGCCAACTTGATTAGTTTGCAGGTGGCCTAATACGTACCAGAATTATCTGGTGTTGGAAGCAAAGCTCGAGATAAATGGGGGTTAGTTCTTCAATTTTTATTAACTGAATGTCTGAATTTTGTCTCAGTTTAGTAGTCCAGAGGTTAAGAACCTGGATGGAGGTGACCTATACAATGGTTTCATGAATAATATCATGGGTCGGAAAGTATACATATCCCGAGTAGTGTGGCTGGCAATGGTGGATTGGTGGGTGCCTTAGATTGCGACATTCCGAGCATGAATGTCAGACACGACCTGGTGTCGAAGATATATGTGACCTGGGCCATGGAGGCCGGAGTGTGAAATGGATGGTCGGCATGTGGTGGAGCAGAGAGAGATGGACATGATGCACTTTATATGTGTATAGTGCTCCTTGGACAATACTGCACTGTTAAGAGTGTTCTCAAAGGAATTATGGTTTCTAAGGACCTACCAGTTATGGAACAAAGATTGACAATTGGGAAGGGGGCATGTATGTATGGTAAAGATCCACAAACTTGATATTAAAGGTCTTTTTTTTAAAAATTTTTATTGGGTCAATCCTTGAAATCTAAGGATTTTGCCCTTGTGGATTAGAGGGTTTGATTACAACTAAACTAACACAAAAAAACCATTCTTTGCATGGCTAAGCTCAGATGAGTAATGCCCTTAATTTATCTGAACTTGATCTTACCAGGGAAGGTCCATTGATTGATGGAGCCAGATCAAAATGCATTCTAGCTCTGTATGTCATCCCTAAATCTTGCTTATGTGACACGCCACTATGTTAGGAATGTTATGCAGTTGCTTTAATAATCCATGCATAACTCATAAAATGTGTGGCTTTTTCATGACTTACTAACAGTTTGACTAAAAACAACTGATTATATCTTCAAATTTGTTTCATTTTATAGGATTTATAAAATATGAATAGCAACTATTTATATTCATAATACCCTTCTCATGTATTGCATTGAAGAGGGGTATTTGGCTTTTTAGTGTTCTCGGTGATGTATTTTAAGTTTTAGAACATCTCCAACCTCTTTAGTTAAAAATCATAACCATTTCAAAAATTTTATCATTTTAGACAATTATTTAACTACAATATGAAATTATATATCATATATAATTATTTTATATAATATATCGTCATAATAAAATATTTTTCTGCTTTTTCAGAAAATTCTCTTTTATTTTTTCATGTCATTTTCGTTTAAAAAGTTGTCACATTATTATTAGCCGTTGAATTTAATCCATCACATTTTTTAAGCCATAGATTATAAATTAAGTAATTATATATTTAATTTTTTATTTTATGTACTAATTAATTTGGGCCCTCCATTTTGAATTGAATTAAAGCAGAGTGAATCTCGACCCTTCATTTTGTAGCTGCCATCTGAGGCCCATCATGTCTTTCATCGAGCCAATATGGCTTTCATCCTATGTTTTTTTTTATAAAATGACTCGAGTTTTAATTCTATAATTCTTTGGATTGAAGTAGCTGAAAATTAGTTAGAATAGTTATTTTGACTTTTGACTAAACGGTAAAGTTGCTCTTATTAAGGAAAATAATTTTTAGTACGACTCATCATCATTTTAGTTTTGTTTTTTGTGGACACCATGTTGCTCTATACATTTTCATTATATTTTTCATCTAAATGTCATTATTAGTGTTGTATATCTTTCATGGTATGAAATCACAACAATCTAAAATATTGTCGAAATTTGAATTTTTATTATTTTCGTTTGAAACAATAAAGAATGGGAATCGTAGAATTAATGACTATATTCTCTTCGTAATCTATACTGTCAGTCTAACGTGGTCTCAACTCACTCAAACAAGAGTAGAACAAGTTGAGGTTGAAGGGTCAAACAAAGCAGGAAGCAAGTACTTCTTCCCATTCAAACCATTGGCGTTGTAGCTGGCACCAGTCGTAGCATCAACCAAGAGGTCTCCAGCGTAGCCAGGATAAGCTCCTTTAGCATAAACTCCAGGACAAGCTGATGCAGCCTCTAATGGAGCCTCTTTGGTACCCTGGTAGAACCCATTTCCAAAAGGGTTGGTCACGGTCCCAGCCAAAAGACTAGCTAGATTGATGATCATACCGTCCACACCGACATCGTTGTTGGGTGCCACCAAAGGTGTGGTCTGTGGTCCATAGATAGGTTGGTGGAATGGCCAAGCACATTGGCCGGGGCATTGGGTCTCGGAGTTTCCGACCCAGATGTAAGCAAACTTGGAGCTCTTGCCTCTGATGAAAGAGCTTTTTGAAGACCCGTGTGTACCACATTTGCTGGAGCAAAACCCATCAATTAGAACATCTGATGAGGTCAAGACAACATTGATGGCATTACTCTGGCCACCCTTGGCTGCCAACTGTTTGATGTGTTTTCCAACAGATAGGGACTTGCCCAGAGAGTAGCTCTCATCGAGGATTTGGTTACCTAATGAGAGGGAAAGAGATGAGGTTTTCTTGGCATTGGAGAGGTGGTAGTATTTCTCTATGGATTTCCACCATGTAGCAACTGATGGTTGGTTTGTAGATGGAGAAGAAGTGGAAAGGGAGGTGATGAAATCGGAAACAATTGCGCGCTGGGAGGGTTTGAATTTTCCATACCAGATCAAATTGATGGAGATTTTGCCAGTGAGAAGAGGGCCATTGTGATATTGAAATAGTATAGGCTGCTGGGTTTGGTCTGACGTCTCAGCAAGGCTTCTACCTGCTGAGCAAAAATGGACCAACCCGAGCACTAGGACAAAGGAGAGTAATTGCATGAAAGCAGAAGAAGCCATGTTTGGATAATAACAAAGAATCACTTTGGGAAGTTGAGTGAAGCTAGAAAAGATTGATGGAGCTCAAGTCTTTGTGGGTTGGAATGGACTGTTGGTGAAGGGTATATATAGTGGTGAAGACATGGGAAAGGAAAGTGCATGGAAGGAGCTTGTAAAGTGGGATTTGAATTGTGAAGAGGCCAGTAGGACAACGCGTTGGGTTTTTTAATTGGCTGTGGGCGACTTATTTAGCTTTTAACCGAATCTATAGACTTTGAGAGACGATGATAGGTATAGCCAGCTCAGTGAATTGGGACAAATAAAGACAGCCCAGATGAGAGTGAAAAAGGACAAAACTGTGAGCTCACTCATGACTGGCATTGCATATTATTCCAGAGAGGGAGGCTGGAGTCATGTAGCGAAGGGGGTGACTAAACGCTTTGCACAGTTTTGTTGTGCAGTGGATTATTGCATTAGTAGTTGTCAACTTGATTAGGACAAATGGGGCATGTGATTATTGCAATAAATCAAAGCTCTTATACGTGGAGCAGCTGGATGCTCTCATTTTGTCGTCGGGTTCTCAAATTCTATATGTTCTATTGTCTTTACATATAGAATGGTTTGTTTTGTTGAAGTTATGTGATTCGAAACAAGTGAGGAGGCTGTGTGTGAGTTTTCTCACATGAGAAATGTGTTCTACAATGTACCGTGTATAACTTGGACAATCAGAACCTCACCTTTCAAATAAGTCTTCTTGTCTATTATTTGAGCTCAGATCTCATTATTGGTAATTAAGTTAGAGATAATGTTTGCTTATATTGAGGTTGAAAAGGCGCATACAGAAAATGCATGAAGAGCAAGTGAAGTTCATATTCTTGATTTTTTGTCCTTATAGACAATTTCCCAATACGTGGTCAATTACAAACCATTGTAGAAGTTGGTTCCAACTTTGCACCCGAACGTATCAAAAATGTTTGCACCCAACTAGTTGATTTATGTGACTTGTGTCTCAAATTCAGCCATTCAGGGCGTATGCCTCGATCTCTCTTTTTTCTCGACTCTTTTTCCCTCCTTTGAGCCCCGAATTTTTTGATAAACCGTACTTCCTTCCTCAAGTTTTGGCCTTTCTACAAGCTGTGATTTTGAATCCTTTGTCCGCAATTACTGGTTTAGTGATATAAGTCTTTTAACAAACTATACACTGTTTTTCAATTGTGGACAAGCCTTTGCATCATGCATTGGTTTGGGAGACCGAGTGTAACCACTTGAGCTTTTAAAATTCATTCAACTTGCTGTATGGTTTTACAACCAAATATACTAAGCCTCAACAAATGGTAGCTCCCAAGTCCCAACTCTTGAATAATAGGAGGTGATGTGGTGCCAAGTTTATGACACACACGTTCCCAACCATCCAACCAAATGAAACACATAATTGACATAAACAAAGTCAGCAACACACAATTCCCTTGGCTTTGTCCCCCATCGATAATTTCAACTAAAAAAAATAGAAAAGTTTTATCAACTTACTGTAAATTATTCTATGCACCGACGGTGCAAGTGACACAACCCTTATAAAATAATCTTAACCCTTGATATTTATTATCAACTTTATTTTTAAAACACAAAAAGTGTATTTAATGCAATCTAACTATTTATTTATGTTATTTATGTTGGTGCACTTGGCAGTGTTCTGAATAATCTCTCATCAACTTACACAATCCCATAAGGTAATCAGCTTCATAATTAATGTGCAAGATTCATAGTTCACATGATGAATCTAACTCTCATTAGCCTCAAATTATGAACTTTCAGTACTATTAATTGAAACTTCTAAAAATGAAGCCGTTGCATTAACTCCATTAGATATCGATACCATTAATTGAGTGCATCGAAGTATTGAAGCTCTAAATATATAGAGCCGTTGCATTACACAGAGAACACCGAAAATAATTGATCGGCACAGTATAACTTTCACTACGCAGAATGGGGGTGCTGCGGTTGGACAGTGCCACTTGCCACTTTTTCCTATTTGGAAACTTCTGTTTGTAAATTTTGTTTTTAGTCTTTGGCTCATTCTTGCCCTGCTTGTGCTTTAGCACTCGATTTACATTTGCCACCAACCCATTCATCCGAACTTCCAAGCTCACCAAATCCAGCAAAACCCAATCTCACACCAGCAAGAAATTTAAAAGGAGGCACAAAATTTTCTGATGCAAATCAAAACGATTTGCAGTACTTTATAATATTATATCCGCACAAATCCAAAGAACTTAAACAAATCAATGAATAATATTATCTACTTCCTACTATTTTAGAACGACTAGTTCATCCTAGACCAGAGTGGAACAGGTTGAGGTAGATGGATCAAACAGAGCAGGAACCAAGTACTTCCTTCCATTGGCGCCATTGGCATTGTAGCTCGCACCAGTCGTAGCATCCACCAAGAGGTCTCCGGCGTAACCGGGATAAGCCCCCTTAGCATAAACCCCGGGACAAGCCGAAGCAGCCTCCAATGGAGCCTCCGCCGGACCCTGGAAGTACCCATTTCCGAAAGGGTTGGTTGCTGTTCCGGCCAAGAGGCTCGCCAAGTTGATGACCATGCCGTCGAGGCCGACGTCGTTGTTGGGTGCAACGAGCGGTGGGCTCTGTGGGCCGTAGAGGGGCTGGTGGAAGGGCCAGGCGCAGAGTCCCGGGCACTGGGTCTCGGAGTTTCCGACCCAAATGTAAGCGAACTTGTAGTTCTTGCCTCGGATGTGAGATGAGCCCGAAGCAGCCCCGTGGGTGCCGCATCGGTTCATGCAGAACCCGTCGACGGCAACATCGGCTGAAGTCAAGACCACGTTGATTGCGTTCTTCTGGTCACCCAGAGAAGCCAACTTTACAATCTGTTTGTTGGTGAGCGACTTTCCGAGCGAGTATTTCTCGTCGGAAATTTGTTTCCCGAGAGCAAGGGAAAGAGAAGACTTCTTGGAGGTGAGGTGGTAGTACTTCTCGGTGGTCTTCCACCAGGTGGCGACGGAGGGCTTGTTTGATTGGACCGGTGAGGAAGAAGATAAGGAGGTGATGAAATCGGAAACAATGGCTTTCTGGGCAGGCTTGAAGTTGCCGTACCAGATGAGATTGATGGCTATTTTGCCGTTGAGAAGAGGACCGTTATGGTACTTAAGAAGCTGGGACTGGTCTTGAACAAGCTCACTGAGCCTCCTTGTTGCCAAGGAGACTTGGAACAACCTAGAAGAAGCCAGTGAAACTTGGAAGAGTGAGACCACTAAGAAGAGTGAGAGTATCAACTGGGTTGATGAAGAAGAAGAAGAAGAAGAAGAAGCCATTGTTGGGGTTTTAGAGAGAGAGAGAATGGGTTTAAGGTTCAAGCTGAGAGAGAGAGCTTGTGAGTTGGAAAAGAAGAAATGGAGAGGGGTATTTATATTGGAGGAAGAAGGGGTTTTGTTTTTGGGATTAAGGAGGGGGGTTTGAAATGCAGTGGTTAATTGAATGTGGCAGCTAAGAAGAGAGAGAAAATGAGAGTAGATTGTGGGGTTTAAAGATGGCTTCTCATTTACGATTTGCTTTGGGTCAGTAAAAAGAAATTAAAAGTGTTCCCCTCCCCCAAGCGCGTTTCTTTATTGCGAACCACGCTTTCACCCCGCAGGTGTTTTCCACGCTCCAATGACAATTATCCTGTTCCCTTTTTCTTTGGAGCAAATAATTACCCTTTACTTTTCTTTATTCTTTTTCATTGTTACTATTTATTTTTTATGTAATATATTTTTTTCAGACATGTGATTTTCATTCGTATCTACACTAAACTAAACTAAGCTTTTGCTTTTCTAAAGAGAAAGAAAGCGAAGTCTTTTCATCTATTTCCACATGTGTACTTAAAACATGTTTTTAAAATTTAAAGGCTTGCAGATATCATTAATACCAGGATCAATAGGTTATTTAATATATATTTAAGGAGATCAGCAAATATAGAGGTTTACAATTTAGTTTCAAAAACTGTAACGGTAGGTGGTGAGGAAGTTTTCCTCCATACAGCTCCTCTGTTTAAGGAAGATGCGGTTTTATAACGAATATCTTATTGATCAGTCAATAAAACTGTCTTATTCTTTAAAATAAGTAAGAAAAAATTTATAATAATTTATTGACTACTAAATGACCAATTAAATACTAGTAAATGATATTTATGTTTTTTAATCACTAATCAATTATGAAACTGTCCAAACCAAACTTTACTAAGTGTTTGAATTATGAATATAATTAACAAGGAAAAAAACAAATTAGTTAACTTGGATTAGTAGTTGTTTATTTTATTATTGAATATAATTTTTGTCTTTTGAATATGAGGCAGTGTAAGACAAGAAGAGCGTGAGAGTGAAGCACTTGTCTTGTCACATTCTATTGATGAGAGGTGAGTTACAGCCTCAATGGATAATAATATTTTATTAATATCATGGGTTAGGAATAAGGCATCCTTTTGTGGAAGTAAGTGAGAGCTTTCCTCTTTCCTCGCTAAAAGACAAAACACCATCACACAGCTTAGCTTGCTACAGATTGCAAAAACTCAAAATCCCAAAAACAACCCCACTCCGTGGTTCGTGGTACGAATATTCTGGGGGTAAAACGGGGAATTGGCTGTGGAGATAAACGTTGGGATGACAGACTGGACGAGAAAAATGAATGTTTATTGGGAAGCGCGGACTGGGTGGCCAACTGGCAGTCCGCTCTAGGGTATCCTATGTGGGGTAAGCGCGTGGCGACACGCTCCTGTTTGAAGGACGGACCACTTGAGTGGCAGTGAGGCACACAAGGCTCGTGAGTCGCGTGAGCTGGGTGAGCGCAATTTAATATTTGGAGAATTGAAAAGAGAGGTCTGGTTAATTGTAGAGGATCCAGCTGGATCAACACTGTGAGTGAGTCATCGAGAGTTGGTGATGATGAGAGGAGGGTAGCCATGGTGGTGCTGGCGGCAAACCATGACCTATGAATATTGATGAGAGAAATTAACCAGCTACGGTAGCTGGTTCGGAGGTTTAGGGTTTATCGTGCACGTCTCACCTAAGCTATGATCACAGATCTGAAGATATTTATACCGTCACACTGTCACCTGCACTACTGATGCGCCGCACTAATTGATATGAATATATGATGTCGATTGCCTCTCCAAAAGGGTGAAAGTGGATAAAACATTTAACCATAATTATAAAATTTGATAAAAAAAAAAAAAAAAAACATCCTAGGATACTCTCGTTCCCCTCTCTTTATGGAATTATGGAGATCGCCATCTCGGTTTTTCCTCGAATTTCATGCTTCTAGTACCTGTGGATCGATTCCGATCGATCGGTACACAATAGCGGATTCGGGATTTAAAATTGGGATGGGTTATAATTTTTTTCTCTTTGATTGAAGTGAGAGAATTTTGTGCAACGCCAAGAAACTGTGTTGATACTTGACAATATTTAACAAAAAGATTATTATCACAAATAGTACATGAACTTATCATCTATCTTATCAATGGTACCTGAACTTCAATTTTGATCACAACCAGTACCTGAACTTTTCAACTTCATTTCAAGTGGTACCTATCACTAACTTCCGTTAATGTTCTGTTAAAAACTAACATGTGCAAAACACATGACCTATATTCAAGAGTAGTTTGACTAAAATACGTACCCATTAAAATAATTTTGTTTACTAGATATTTTGATCAATTAATATGTTCATAAAAATATAAGGTCAATTAAAAATAAAATTAAAAATGTATCTCTACTCTCTTATGAAAATAAAATTTAAAAACAAGATCTCAACAAATTGTTTTATAGATATTGACAAAACATTTCAAATAAAACTATAAAACATTTTTTTTGTTGACAAACTATAATATATTTAAAACCAAAAGCTTATCAAAACTTTCGTAATTTTTTTTCCTGTCATTCATATATATTTTTAATTGAAGTTGAAAGTTTTTCCTTTTGATAGTCTCATTTTTTATAGCCATATTACCACAATATAAGTGAAAATAAGTGATATTACAAAAAAAAGGGTAATTTTACAAATTTATCCTTGAAAAATGAGTCGCATGTTTGGCACATGTCAGTTTTTAACGGAACATTAACGGAAGTTAGTGATAGGCATTTGAAATAAAATCGAAAAGTTCAGGTACTGGTTGTGATCAAAATTGAAGTTCAGGTACCATCGATAAAATAGATGATAAGTTCAGATACCATTTGTGATAATTACCCTTAACAAAAATATATGTCTCATATACTTTATTAAGAGACAAGAGTAAGAACCCATCCAAAATTAATACTAAATAGATTATCGAAAAGAAATATCGCTTGGAATCATTTTTTTTTATTGAATACAACAATCCTTTTTTTTTTTTATCAAAAGAGGTCAGCTCATTATATAGATTCAGCAAGCAGTATAAAAACGAAATACCCCTATGGGATCGACAGAAAAAATCGTTTCTCAGAGTACCTTGAGACTCCTATTCTAAAACAAGAACCCAATATACCCACCTTTTAGACAATTCATGCACCATTATTCCAAACAAAGATCAGAAACTTCCGAAGCAAGAATAAAAAACCCTCAGAGATTATGATATTTGCTACCTAAAAAATTTAAATACTTTCTGGAAGAAGAGTAGGAAACTCCCCCTCCATTTCTACCCGAGCCCACAACGTCCACATCACCATCCAAAGCAAGCCTGATCCAAAGAGCTCAAGGTGTGGAAACCCTAAGGGCACCTCATAGCTTTCTCCATGGAATTCTAGACCACCACCACCAACAACCTGCGCCGCTGCCAGAGGACTTCGACATTGCAAACCACCTCGCCTAACGACAATAGAGCCATCACGATCATCCTTGTCAGCCGGTCTGCAACCACCAAAGTCTAGATCACCACCTCATCCGCCATATGTTGCCGCTGCATAGCAACGCCATCGATCCGACTGAAACCAGTAGCCTACCATTAGAACCAGCCAATCTCTTCCCGTGTTAACCAAGTCATCAGCACTGACCCGAGACCCCAGGGGTGGATCACCATTGCTGCCGGCAATACCCAACGCACCAGGACCTTCGATAATCTAAGGAAGAAATTCCCAGTATCGCCTATTACAAAACCTTATATCCTTCAAAGATTCTGGATCCCGGCTCCACCCATAAATCTGTGTTGCCCCAAAAGCAACACTGAAAGAAGTACCACACTTCAACCCACTACCACGGTAAAAAAAACTCGGCCAGTCCATCCCAACAGAATCAGAAAGCTCCGCCCGCTCCACCGTCGGGCTCGCACCTATCAAATAGAGAAAGAAGAGAAACCACAGGCATAGGCCTGCACTGTTATCCATGAAAATGGAGAATGTGTAGGAGCAGCAGTCACCTTAGATGACGGCACTAGAAACCCTAGCAGAGCTAGGTCAAGTTTTTCACCATCAATGTTGAATACAACAATCCCTTAAAGTACCTAGCAGTTAAAAGGAAGATGTAAAACTAGAAAGAAAGAAAATACAACAATCCCTTAAAGAACCTAACCTTTTTTTTTTTTGGAGAAAAAGAATTTTTATTACTTAAAAGTTAAAACTTGTCACGCCCCGATTTTTAAACAACATTGAAAATCAATATAATTCATACAATTATACAGACGTGATGGTCCAGCTATCAATACAAAATACCTGAAAAATGTTTTCCTTTTAAACTAAGTACATACTGATGCCCTGAACTCACTATGTCAATACAGACTCGCTCCGCAGAGTCATATATTACACAAATTTTCGAATTAAATTTGCCACAATAAAATAAACGTAAATGCTCCTCAGAGCTTACTACATAGGGGGAATCTTATAAACGACAAAGTCACAAAATTGGATTCCTATCGTAAAGCTACAGATTTTTCTGCTCAGCCACGATTTTTCTGACATGCAGGATTAACCCCTACACAATTGAATACTGCATCGGGTTGCCACACAACAAACCCGGTAAGTTTTTGAAAGCTTGTATGAGTAAAACTCAAATACAACAACCAACAACTCACACTAAAAATAAGGAAAACAACTCATACTTTGTTTTTCTATCAACACGTAATAAAGGAAAACAACTCACACTTTGATTCCTTTCAAAACGCAATAAAGGGAAACAATTCACACCTTGATTCCTTTCAAACACATACTCATGAGTTGGAAATAACATCACTTTGTTACCCCATGAGTTATCTTGGCAGATAGACTAGAACTCTAACTGAATCATAACCATAACCAGGCCAGAGGCATGGTTACTTGATTTATTGCCTAAAGTCACCTTGTGACCTTAAATCCTCGGGCCTCTCTATCCCTCTGAATAAAACATTTAAAAAAGTCGCATAAAACTCAAAATGTTACACAAATCTCAATGCTTTTCAAACCATAGAAATCATCATTTCCACAATATTTTGTTTTCCAAAAAGCCACAACTCAAAACAATAAATGAGAAAAATCATGTATATTGTTTTCATCAATCAACAAAACCACCGATACAAATATATTTCACGTAATATATATACGTAGTCATTCACTCAGGAATGCCACTAATACCAACTATTTAGTTTGCAGTTAAATAAATAACTCTCAAAACGATAAAGTAACTCTGTTCGTAAATGAACATTGTGAGATTACTCACCTCGAAATTCCTGCTACGTCTTTACAAAACTAGATAACTTACAGAAAGCACCACCACAGATTAAAACAGGACGCAAGGCTTCTCACAAAACCCCCTGGAATCAATTAGTAGAAGACATATTCTCCCATAATAGATGTCATTGTACTCCACTACCCTGTCAGTTTGGTAGTTTCTGAATAACTGAACATGCAACTTATGAATGTGGTTACTACATATCTTTATAGGGATCTAGATATGGAATATACACAAGTGGCTCTAGACCACATAGGGCATTTCCAAAGAGGTTGAAACGCTCAATAAAGTAACTACTAGATTGGGAAGGGATATGTGAATGCCCTCGCGTTTCTACGACAAGTTCTAGATTCTATCGCAGTTCATGTAGGTCACATGATCTTCTTTAGAAACCCTTAAAGAGTTAAGGGAAACCGCTGGACACTTGAAATCCGAGTTTGAGATGAAGAATCTTGGGAGAACACAATTATTTCTCGGTTTAAAACTTGAGCATCGTGTTGATAGATGCTTAGGCATTTTGATAAGGCCAAGCCTTCAAGCACCCCCATGATCGTATGTAGCCTTCAAGCCTAAGTCATTAACCGAATTCCACTTTCAAGAAACATGTTGGTAGCATGGTTTGCTGAAATTATCTGTACTCTCATGACCGTAGTCATCAGGGGGAGATGTCTACATGTATGGTCTCGAAACGTGAAGGGTGTGTTGTACACTTTTTCTCCTTCGACTGAAGTTATTTTTGTCCCACTGGGTTTTTGTTATTCGGCTAGGTTTTTGACGAGGCAACGAGAGGAGCACCACGTTTGGGCGACACAAGGGGGAGTGTTTAAGGACACCTAGTTTGTGTGTTTGGCCTAAACTCTAATTACTTGTCTGAGTTGTAATAGGGTTAATCTTACCGATATCTACGAAGATATTTCAATCATTGTACAATTCAGTTTCCTTGTTAGACGTAGATTCTTTGTTTGTAATTCTCTATATAAAAATGTCTTTATTATCAATGAAAGTACAACTCAATTCTCTCCCAATTTCGTTTTCCTAAAACAATTTTAACCACTTATTCACTTAGACGCCTTTGATGACTTAACAATAATTCAACCAGCTTATCGTGCATAACTACATATAATTCTGATTACTTCTATATTTGTCATCATAATAAGAAGAAAAACAAATTGAAATACATGCTAGCAACTTAAGGGACTATTACTCAAAGTTCGTTGTAAAAACATAACATAAGTACATGCATATTTTTAATATCAAAAATACTAATTAATACAGAGCTCTTGTGTGAAAATGATCATTTTTGAGTTTTCGACACAGATTTAAACAGATTATTTTTAATATTCTTTTCAACAATTTTAACAAAAAGGCACTTGCATTCAACCAAAGAAAAGTGGATTATGAAGATGATGCAAGAAAGTGTAAAGGAGACTCCCACGTAGCTAATTTTTGCCATTTGTAAAAGAATTGTTGCAGTGATATACCAATCAAAATCTTAGATATTTATACTGATCGAAAATGTTCACCTGGTCAGTTATTGACCAAGAAAATAATGCTCAACCACCCTCGGATGTAAATCCAATGACAGAGAGAATTATTATTAAGTTAAGGTGTTTTGTTTTCCACCCTTGGATGTAAATCTAAGGGTTATTGAGTATAAATTCTTTGGTCAACAACTGATCAGGTGAACACCACTCTATACTGATTACGAATGCTTCATTTGAAATGTGTACCAATTTTGGTCGAGATCAATAAAACGATTTGCTTTTAATACTTGATTAAAATGTAAATATCAGATTTGAAACTATTGGACATATTTATGAGTACCCGTTATAAATGCGTTATTAAAATTATTCTTAATTTAACGTAGTCAATGCCCCTGATATTTGTATAGGTCTCGAAAAGGAGGAGACCTAGGGTTTTGTGTTGTCCATCTCTGCGTCTCGTCCTGCGGCTCCCACCCGAGGCAAGCCTTTGGCCTTGTTTAGGTATGGTGAGTGCAGCCAGACGGGGTTTTTCTTGAGGCTATGGCTCGGCAGGTTTCCGTGGGAGGGTTGCTGCTCTACCTTTCGGCATGGATTGAGGCGGAGTTCTTGGCACTGAACCTCTAATGCGGGGTGGCTGTGGTGTACGGTGGTCGAGCTTCGGCGCTGGTGTCCTAAACTCGTCGTCGGGCGGGATTTGGATATGGCAGGTCATGATGACGATGAGCATGACGGTGCAAATCATGGGCGTAGGAGTGGCAGCGTGGTCGTGGGCCTTGATCGATCGGAAGTGATGAGGCAGCTGTGCTTGTAATTGTCGCGTAGAGGAGATTGGTACTGGGCTTTGGTCTAAACATGCTTATTGGGCTGGAATGGTGACTTTCTTGTGGTCTGCCTTTTTGGGCTTTTCTAATAGTTAGTTTTTACTTTCTAATAATTCCTTATTGTTTAGGAAACTATGCACTTTGGTGTCTGTCGTGGTGCCTATTTGCTATGATGTTTTATGATGTTTTCATAGTTATAGGCTCACTTCTTTTAAGTGAGCGATAAGTTCTAATATAGTTGGTATTTCCTATATACCACTGTGGCTTCTCCACGAATCCTTGTCCTGGCCAACGTTATGTGTCAGCGGGTGAGTATATAATGACCTTCTTGGCATGCGATATTATCAATGAAATTTCTATTATTTCAAAAAAAAAAATGCGGCTGATATTTAAGTCATAAAGTTGGAAAAGAAAATGAAATAAATGATTTGACCGAAGTCAAATTTCATATAAGACATAATAGATCTAGGGCATGGTATTTCATTTCCTTTACCTAACAGAATTGAAAATTTACTTGTATAGTCCTTTGTAAAATCTAGTAGATTAATATTTCTTATCATTGACTCATTCTATTTTCTTATGACTCCTATTATAGTAAATTTCTGAAATTTTAAAACTCAGTCCTAAATTTCTCTATGTCATTAGATGAATAGATTCATATATTCATGCTCAGATTCTACACACACACACACACACACACACAAATACCTCACACAAATATAGGTGTGTGTATGAGGGCCATTCCAGTAAGGGATCCCTTTTTTTTTGTCTTTTCTAAGGATAGAGCATTAGACCAACTTTTCAATCACATTTCGGCATCTCAACTGTTCAGTTTTTAGGTCCTAATTTGTAGATCATTTATGCAAATTTTCAGCCAAATTGGTGATCGTTGAGGTATCAAACTGGATTAAATCAATGAACGAACCAAATCTGTCAAACTTAAACCGTTCATACTTATAATCTTAAGTCGTTGTTTTGAATACCTTAATTATAATCAATTTGGCTGAAAATTTGCAAAAGTGTTCTACACATTAGAACCTAAAAATTGATAAGTTAAGATGCCAAAATATGATCAAAAAGTTGGTCTAATGCCCTATCCCTAGAAAAGACAAAAAAAAAAAAAAAACAGAGATCCCTTAGTGGAAGGGCTATATATATATATATATATATATATATATATATTCACACACACAAATACCTATATATACAATACACCTATCGATCATAGTTTAATTACAATTACATGTACTATTTTTTTTTGTAATCTTCCACATTTAATTTGATTGGGCATTATTAGAAAGCCATTAACAAATTAATTATTTCAAACCATTTCTTGCACTCAATTCTTGGTTTCTTTTTAACACCACAAATAGAAATGCTAAATCAATTCCATTCCATCTTGGAAGGAAACTGTACAATTCATTTTCTCATTGTAATATTCTAGTCAATCAAATGGGGCTTTCGGTGTCCGACTACCCGGATAGCTCATACTAGGGTAGGATTTCGGGCAGCTATTACTTGGATTCATGTCTAGGATTTAGTTTAATAGTTTAGGACCTCAATATTCAGGTTGACCCAATTTTTGAACCTAAACAAAACACTCATATCAGTTGGATTAGACATAGTAAGTTGACGATTCTATGATGCTTGTTCATAAACATTAGTAAATGGTACTTCTTTAATTAGTTGGATAAATTACTTATTTCCTAAGCGTATCATCTACTATGTTTTAACTAGGGTTATTATAGTTAATTATGGTCATCTGAATCATCAAATGTGACGTTACATTCTTTAATCTTTGAACCGGTGGTGCTAGCATGACGATGTATTTTTGTAATGTAATTTTTCTTTACTGATGCATATTGTCATCTTGACACGTTCATATCCATAAACCAAGAGCATACCAAGTCAACTATAGTAATTAGCATAATAGGTATGATCACCTCACGGGTTTTATATATAAAGCAGTAGAAGAGTAGTGTACAAGGCATCCAGCTCTTCATTCATTCAGAGTACCTCTTACTTTTGTTTCATTTGCTTAATTTCCAAACCGGTCCATGATTATATTTGGAAAACTACGGCCTTCAATCAATCCTCTCAACCCGTGAATACTACTTAAAATCCATGAATAATTAGGAATCATAGTATAGGTGGTATTTATAGATATAAATAGCTAGAATGTGTTTTTAATAATCTGGTTTTGCATATACAGGGGCAGCAGGACCAGGATTTTGGTCTGCCTTTGCTTATTCTCACCACCAACAGGCCATTCAACGTGCCAAAATTAAATTTAAGTCATGCTGATTGACCATTTGAAAAGAAAAAATTTAATAATGAATAGTTAGGCGGATTTAATTTGTCTCATACTCCAAACTTTTCGACTTCATTATTAGTGGTATCGTATAATATTGATATTGTCTCAACTTAATCATTTTTAGTAAAGACAACTAAGAATTATCTATAAACCATATGTTGTTTCTTTTCCGATATCAGACTTTCTCTTTTCACATCCTTAATTTGTATCGAACCACACAACCCGAACAAAGAAAACATTATAAGTGTCTCTTGGATCGATCTAGCAATATTTAGGTCAGACCAAGGCTTAATCATTATGTTTTATAAAAATTGATGGCAACAACATTTAGGTTAGCGTTAATTCAAATAACTAAATTGGAAGGATAATCAAGATGTTAATGTTTAATCTAACCCGTTTCCACTCAACAGAAACTCTACCCTAGTTTTGTTTATTTGCAAATGGCCAAAAGAAAAATGGTTTTGCATTAAACAAATGATCACGTTAAACCAGAACATCAATTACTAGTAGCTATATATCGTCATCTTCATCCAATCTAGAACCTAAATTCACGAGCTGCGAGTAGTACTATATGCCACAAAAACATTATCCAATTAAACCAAACAAGAACTAATATTCATATTCAAACTGATCATGATGTTAATGAGTTTGACAATGCGTCCACCTACAGTGCCCTAGCATCCCGATTCACGCAAAAGGGAAATCTCAAAGCGTGTCTCGTGGGAGATTCACAACTAGATTTAGCTGCTTTCTTTCTTCCCTGAAGCAGACAGATTATAATATCAATCATATAACCCATTACTTAATTAAGTGATCTGTGTATTTTAATTTGTAGTTACAGAGAGAAAGGTTCCATGAATGTAGAGGTCTGTTTATTACATAAGAATCCATTGCTGGATGCTCTTTGTCTGTCTTCGAAAGGGTTTCCTAGGCTAGCTCTAAGCTGTAGTGTGCGCGCGCGCGCACACACACACACACAGTATACCAGCTTCATTAATTTAATTTGTTATCTTTAGGAATAAAAGAGCTGTAAGCATAATGAATTTGTCTTTGACCAATAACGAAGCTGAGATCTTCGTCATTATGTTGGGAACTAGGGTGTATATACATCTGTATAATGTACCTTCCATTGGATGTGAAATATTTTTGATGTATTCAAATTATCAAATTTACTTAATTTTCTCACGATTATCATGTTCTAGGGTTTTCATGGTTTCTAAATTTATTAATTTGAGAACATATAACTTGAGGATGGGAACATGATGGTAGGAGACCCAAGTTTAGTGTATTTGGAAGGTTTTATTTTTATTGTTTTTCATTATTATTATTTTTATTTATAAACAAATTATAGAGAACATACAACTTTTTAATTTGTCTCTATACTGTGCTTTTAGTCATGCACTTGCCTAGGTAAATTTAGAGGCAGGATGTAGAAGCCCGAATGCTCATCTAGTCTTGCTTGTTTGATTGCTTTCGCCCTAGCTGTCTAATGTGAGAAAATTTACCGAATGCCTTTTCCTCTAAATTTAAAGGCAATGAACAAATTAAACATTTAGATCTGATGACTACTGATCGAGTAATGTGATAGACAAAGCTACAATTTGAGTTAAAGCAGTTGCCTTTAGAAGTATTCTAAATTTGTGAGCGTGACTTAAAACTTAATTGAGTTGTTCTCTAGATAAATTAAAAATTCCATTAGAAGGGGGGGCTTAGTCTCCTTGGATGCCCTCAGCTTCCAGCTAGCTTGGGATGATTAATGGAATAAGAATCAAGCATGCACACAGAGAGAGCATCCTGCAGCCCCTGTCTAACGGCTCACTAGTCCACGTTGAAACATTTGGTCACCAAAACCAGCCAGCTAATTCAGTATTTCATTTATACACATGGTCACCCTAATTCATGAAAATTTTATATAATTGATGAACCAAGCTAACTTTCTAATTAATTGGTTGATCACCGCACGAGTGGAGAGGTGCTTTGGAGATGTTCCTAAAATTACTATATTTTAATTGATACCATTTCCGTGGTTTTCCCATGATCATTAATTCACAATTTTGTTCCTCCTTTCTCATTTGGAGGGAATTTATTATGTTTGCTTTGTTGTATCCTTGCAGTTATGGCCTCCCTTCGATCTTTTTGGATTATTGATCAAGTATATGCTTAGTCGATCTTTCTTTCTGGGTAGTTAACTCATCTCTTGACTATCGATAATATCACAATTCAGCTCTATGAAACAATTAAAAAAAAAAAACACAGAAAATAAGCACATATATTTCAAATCGAGTAGATGGTTTGGTTTGACATCATTTACTCAAAACTTTAATGAAATGCAGTAGATACTTGCTGGCCAGGTCGATCCGATATACAGATCTAAGAATTTGTATAGTCTGAACCTGGGTGTTATATAAATCCATTAATTAATAGATTGATTAAACCATGCATTGATAGCAGTAGTGAGTAGCGACCACATCAGGTATATGGAACTTGGCATGGCCTATTCAGTATTTCATTTGTAACCCCACATGCACACCACAGGAGCATGTATGGGATCAGCTCTCCAAGTTCTGGGAAGACCATTATGTTAAAATGCATTGTACGTACTCTCTGCAGGTAGAGGTAGGATCATCAAAGCATGGACCAAATCTGTAGTTTCGTTTCACAATTTGTTTCTTTTTGATGGAGCCCTAACAAATAGGCCCACTTGTAGCTTCGCCTGCACTTTAAAAACAAATTAAAGGTGGAATTTTGCAGAATGAAAAATGATAATATAATATGCTTAAGAAGTCTAAAGTATAGGATATATTTTCTTCGTAATTGATACAAGCTCCAATGCAGTTCAGCAAGTATTTTGGCTTTCTTCTTCTCGGTAACCTAACGAAAAATAGTACATAAAGGAATAAATGGTTGCCGGATATAATAGTTGAACTTGATGTTGAGTTGAGAAGATTGTTTTCACACTTCCACTCTATATCCATCGTAAAATATATAACTTATTAATTACTTAATTTTGATATTGATTATGTACTTACATATGGTTGTGGATATGAAGAAATAGTTAAACACGAATAGAAGCTTAGAATAATACCATCTGAATTCCATCCAGATGAGAAAGTATGCTCAAATTACCCGCTAAATGCCTATTTGAAGTCGAGAAAACAAGCATGCTCATGTTTCACAAGTTAAATGAGCTCAATAGCCTTGAACATATCATTACACGTAGCCGCAAGGCATATATGTAGGAAACATCTGTGCGAAAGCTCAGAACAATAACCAAGGTATAAATCGGAAATTAGGCCTCATCAAAAAGCCCGCGGATCAAGTGGGCCGATGGAGGCCCGTCGGCCCGGAGGGCTTTTAGCCCGGCCCGGCCCGTCAAGTCAAAAAACCCGCAAAAGCCCGCCTTGGTGGGCCGAGGGCCGGCCCGCCTAAAGCCCGCAAAAACCCGGCCCGGCCCGTAGGCCCGGCCCGCCAAAGGCCCGCTAGGCCCGGCCCGTAAAAGCCCGCAAAATATTATATATATATATATATATATATATATTTGTAGTTATGTGTGTGTGTTTATAAATATATATACACACACACACACACATAGATGTATATATTTGTGTGTGTTTATATATATATATGTGTGTGTGTGTGTGTGTGTGTTTATATATATGTATATATTTATATATGTGTGTGTGTTTATATATATGTATATATATTTATATATGTGTGTTTTATATATATATATATATAGAGATATATATGTGTGTGTGTGTGTTTATATATGTATATATATTTATATATGTGTGTGTGTTTTATATATATATATATAGAGATATATATATATATATGTGTGTGTGTGTTTATATATATGTATATATATTTATATTGTGTGTGTTTATTATATATAATATCTATATAGATATATATGTGTGTGTGTGTGTTTATATATGTATATTATAGTGTGTGTATTATATAATATATATATAGAGTATATGTGTGTGTGTGTGTGTTTATATATGTATATATATTTTATATGTGTGTGTGTGTGTATATATATAATATATATATAGATATATATATGTGTGTGTGTGTGTGTTTATATATATGTATATATTTATATATGTGTGTTTTTATATATATATAATATATATAGAGATATATATATATATGTGTGTGTGTGTTTATATATATGTATATCTATTTATATATGTGTGTGTTTTATATATAATATAATAATATATAGAGATATATATGTATATGTGTGTGTGTGTGGAAGTTCTTATACTTCTATTATTCTATATAGAATATGTGCATATATTATATTTACATATCGGTAATCAGTTGACCTAGATCGGGTTCACTATGGTGAAATTGACTTTTTAACCACACGCTTTATTGTAATAAACTCATCCCGGTCGGTTTTTCCATATTATTATATGTGTGTGTGTTTATATTATGTATATATATTTATAATGTTGGTTTATATATAAATAAAAATTATAAAACATAATCTCTAATCGAGCGGTTGGTTTTTCTGAATTCATTTTCCACTTCATGGTTGCTTTAGAATACCTATTTAAATGCAATGTATATGTCATACAACTTTAGGAGTATTGGTATATGTCAATGTGTGTTGTAATTTTATTTGTATCTTATGTCCAAGTACATCCATAGATGGGATATATATATATATTTCATACCAAGTAAGTGACTACGGTTGACCAATTAGATCGGGTTCAAAACTATGGTGAAATTGACTAAATTTTTAACCACACGCATAATTTATTGTAATAAACTCATCCAACGGTCGGTTTTTCCATTTTATTTGAATTGATATGGGTTGCTCTTTGGAGTTTATGATATATAAATATAGGTTTATAAGAGTAACTAAGTTTGACCTAGTTGATCGAATTCTAAACGATAACCAAATTAGCTGAATTTTCTACAACCACCATAAAACATTACAATCTCTCAATCGAGCGGTTGGTTTTTCTGAATTCATTTTCCACTTCATGGTTGCTTTAGAATGAACCTAAACAATTTAAATGCAATGTATATGTCATACAACTTTAGGAGTAAAATTGGTATATGTCAATGTGTTTGTAATTAAAATTATTTTTTTGTATCTTATGTCCAAGTACATCCATAGATGGGATATATACAAACGTGATGTGAAAAAATAAGCACGTTTCGAGGTTGTCACGCCATTGGTCAACCAAGAAAACATATAAGTGACTACGGTTGACCAATTAGATCGGGTTCAAAACTATGGTGAAATTGACTAAATTTTTAACCACACGCACAATTTATTGTAATAAACTCATCTAACGGTCGGTTTTTCCATTTTATTTGAATTGATATGGGTTGCTCTTTGGAGTGTGTGTGATATTATGTAAAATACAAAAATGATATATATGTTTTTAGAAATTAGAATGATATAAAAATAACCGTTGGATTTGGAAAGGGAATCCAATGATTCCAATCCTAATTTTCTACCGTTGGATTTGGAAAATGGAGACCACCTGTCTCACTCTCACAGTCTCACAATTGCCGTATTTGACCTAAAATCAAAACCCTATCTCCCTATCGCTATTTCACGACTTTTCTCTCTCGACTCAGGTCACTCAGACACTCAGCCGCTGTCTCCAACCCTCCATCCATTGGCTCCAGGCCTCCGTCTCAGTCTCGACCACGGCCTCAGTCTCCGATCGACCACGGCCTCAGTCCATTCTCTCAGATCGACCACGGGCTCTGTCTCATTCTCTCAGATCGACTCACTCTCACACGGCCTCCGTCTCAGTCTCGACCACGGCCTCAGTCTCCGATCGACCACGGCCTCAGTCCATTCTCTCAGATCGACCACGGGCTCTGTCTCATTCTCTCAGATCGACTCACTTTCACACGGCCTCCGTCTCAGTCTCGACCACGGCCTCCGTCTCAGTCTCGACCACGGCCTCCGTCTCAGTCTCGACCACGGCCTCAGTCTCCGATCGACCACGGCCTCCGTCTCAGTCTCGACCACGGCCTCCGTCTCAGTCTCGACCACGGCCTCAGTCTCCGATCGACCACGGCCTCCGTCTCAGTCTCGACCACGGCCTCCGTCTCAGTCTCGACCACGGCCTCAGTCTCCGATCGACCACGGCCTCAGTCCATTCTCTCAGTCTCGACTCACTCTCACACAGCCTTGGTTTGAGAAAAATCAAAACTTTGTTTTCTGAGGTGTTAATCGAGCAGGTACTGGTTTTGTTGATGTTTTTGGTCAGAGGTTTTGTTGATGTTTTTGGTCAGTGGTTTTGTTTCACATGTGTTGTTAAGATTATAAGGAGTTATATGTGTGAAGATGATAACGGGTACCTTTGGTCGTTGTTGATTTGGTTTGAGAAAAATCAAAACTTTGTTTTCTGAGGTGTTAATCGAGCAGGTACTGGTTTTGTTGATGTTTTTGGTCAGTGGTTTTGTTGATGTTTTTGGTCAGTGGTTTTGTTTCACATGTGTTGTTAAGATTATAAGGAGTTATATGTGTGAAGATGATAACGGGTACCAGTGGTCTTTGGTCTTTGGTCTGAGAGTACTGGACCTTTGTTTTCTGAGGTGATAAGATGATAAAGTTCAATAAAGTTGTTGATTGTGCAATTTGTTTTTACTCTGTGCCTGATAATAACAAAGAATTACAGTCAATTACTCTGTGCCTGATAATAATAATGAATTAGATTCTTGTTTTGATTGTGATCTCTTACATTGCAGGATGAGTAAGAGCAAACAAAGGAATGGACAGTAGCATCTCTGCGAATAAGTTTTAGCTTGCTCATTCAAAACTCTCAAGTAATATCTTAACTTTGTTTATTTCCAGCTAGAAATGGATGATATTAATGCTGATAACTTGACAGAAGCTGGAGCTTCATCTATTTCTGCATCTTCTAAGAAAACTAGATTCACTAGTAATGTTTGGGAGTTTTTTGAAAGGGTTCAAGTTAATGACCATGGAAGTATGGTACCAAAAAATAAATGTGGGGTTTGTAAGGCATTGCTTAGAGGTGGTGCGAGTGCTGGTACTAGTCATTTAAGAAGGCATTTACAAATTCATGAAAAAGGGCAGAAAAGATTAGGTCCTGATAGTTCTGGAAATATCACTAGTTTTGCTTACGATAAGAATGCTGCACGTAGAGAACTTGTTGATTATGTTATTAGAGCTGAACTGCCTTTTACTTTTGTTGAAAAACATGATTTTAAAGGAATGATTCGTCGAGGATTTTGTCCTCAATATGTAGGAATTTCAGCCTCAACATGTAAAAGAGATGTGATGAAGAAATTTACTAAGGGCAAAAATGATCTGTTCAGTGTTTTTGAAAAGTTTAAGGGAAAAATTTGTTTGACCTCCGATGTTTGGTCATCGCGTCAAAAAATGGGTTACATGTCACTTACTGCACATTTTATTGATAACACTTGGTCTTTAAATAAAAGAATAATATGCTTTAAGATGATTGAGTACCCTCACACGGGAGAGTCACTTGCAAATCATATATTTGAAGAATTGTTGTCTTGGCGCATTCATGATAAAATATTTTCCATCTCTTTAGACAATGCTTCAAATAATGATGTGGCTGCATTTGTTCTTCCCTCTTATCTTATGCTTGATGAAGTGCCTAAAAAACTGTTTCATGTACGTTGTTGTGCTCATATTTTGAATTTGATTGTGCAAGATGGTTTACATATTTTAGGTCCATCTATTGATAAAATAATCAATGTTGTTCGAAGCATGAATTCTTCTAATAAGAGACATGAACTGTGGGTGCATTGTTGTAAGGATTTTGATTTGCCAAAAAAAAATATTGACAATGATGTGCCTCATAGATGGAATTCTACTTATGAACTTTTAGAACTAGCAATAAAGTATAAGGGGCCGTTGAATAGGTATGCTCAAAAGGTGAATGAAAATAGGTCTTGCAATTTAGATGTTCCATCGGAACAAGATTGGTCAATTGCAATTCTAGTTAATGGCTTTTTGGGGATTTTTGCATCCTCAACTAAGATATTTTCTGGTGTCTATTATCCTACATCATGTCGTGTTATTAATTGCTTGATAGATATCCATGCAGCATTTGTGGCGTATTCTGATTTTTTTGTCTTTAAAGATGCATTGGCTGCAATGAAGGACAAATTTGATAAGTATTGGGGTACATTTCCCAAAGCTTTCTGTTTTGCTACAATTTTCGATCCTAGATTTAAGTTATTTGCTCTAGGAGAATGGCTAAAATGCATGGGTATTGATCAGCTTGATGTTGATACAAAACTGTTAGAGTTAAGAACTGAATTGCAAGCTCTTTATGAAACATATAAGAAGAATATTGTGTCTAATGTAGCACCTAGGCAATCTGAAAGTTTAGCTTCTTCGACCTCGAGTTTATCTCCGGGTTCTATAGCATTGCCTATTGTTGGTAATTTCTCAATGCAAAGTTTGAAAAGGGCAAAGGTATCATCTTCTCATACTTCAACTACGAGTTCTAATGATTTACAAATGTATTATGATTTACCAACTATTGAAGTTGATGATGATAATCAATTTAGTGTCTTGTCTTGGTGGAAATCAAATGAATCATTATACCCTGTGGTTTCTCTCATGGCTAGAGATTTGCTAACAATTCCAGCTTCTACTGTAGCTTCGGAGTCATGTTTTAGTGCAGGAGGTAGGATTGTATCCGAGAGAAGGGCTAGCTTGAGTCCAAATACAATAGAGGCATTGATTTGCTTGAAGGATTGGAGTTTAGCAAAATCAAGGATGCAAGAGGCTCAGCGTGAAATGCAGCTAGCTGAAGAAAGGAGGCTCATTAGGGAAGGACGACCAGATTGGATGGAAAATAGTGAAGATGAAGCTGGAAATGAAGCTGAAAATGAATCTGATAATGATTCTGAAAATGAGTCCCATGAACAGGTATATTGTTTTGGCTACTTCATTGCTTCTATTTTTTATTTTCAGTTTAGCAAAACATGTTTTCTGGTTTTTTAATTCTTTATTTAAATGGGTAGGTACCAAGATCAGTTGAATCCCATGATTTATCAACCAATCTGCAGCCTTAAAGTTTCAAGGTCAGTAAGTTGCAGTTTATGTGGAAAATTGTAATTGGACCCTTAACAATTCTTAGGATGCTTTTACATACAAACTTTATTTGAAGTTAGACTATAGTGGGTAGTTTTAAAGCTTGAATTGGTTCATTTGAAACTGTGAGTTGCTTGCTATTACTAAAATTTGCAGATTAGATATAGGTAACAGTAATAAGCATGTTCAATTTTATGCCCAAGTAGAAATAAAGCTGGAGTTTTAGGTATTCTGTGTAGTCCGTGCATTACAAATAAGTGGCTCATTTCAAGAATTTTTTGCAGGGATGTACCAATTATGCAGGGCTGCAGGCAGATTCTAAGTGTGAACCTCAATGATACCAAGTCTGAATGGAAGACAATATGCTTAATTAGATAAATTCATAGAAATTGTATTAATAATTTGCTTTCGTTCTAAGTTGTAATTTGTAAATTGGGACACTTTGTATTCTGTCTTTTTATTTTAGTACATTAAAACGGGCGTGGGGATGAGCCTCCTAGTTCGGCTAGGTTCCAAACCCCTTAAAATTTTAAAAGGAAAAAAATAGCATCCTTAATATGACCTGAGATGATCTAGAAGCAAGATTAGTTGAATGAGGTTGAGTAAAAATGTAAAATTAGTTGATGTGGATGAGGCTAAATATTGCACAATAAAATGTATTATAGAAAAGCCCGGCCCGGCCCGAAAAAAGGTGGGCTACCCGGCCCGGCCCGAAAAAGCCCGCAAGGCCCGCCTTATATGGACGGGCTTGGATCCGTTGATTTACAATGAAGCCCGGCCCGGCCCGGCCCGTGACTATTTAAAAATGTAATTAGGCCCGGCCCGGCCCGGGCCGGGCCCGCTATGAATGGGCCGGGCCGGGCCCGGCCCGGCCCGTTGATGAGGCCTATCGGAAATGCAATGCCTAGTAAACTGGTTTAAGCTAGCACATGCAGCCCATAAACTCTTGAACCCATGCAGCTGATTCATTTGCAAAGCAAAGTGTGTTAGTTCTAATCTCAATATAGCACAAATGATTAACTATTTGAAAAGCTTAATAAAAAAGGAAGATTCTTTTCTTTATCTTTATCTTTCTTCTACATTCTCGTGATCTCTGTAAGTTTATCTGTGAAGTTATTGCTAATGAAAGCAACCAAAGAAGGTCCCCACCAGTTCATTGCATGCAGAAGTGTCTCATATATAAATTAGGATTTTATAAAACTAACACTATTTTATACGTAATCCAACTAATTTCCCTTGTAATATAGTCAATTATATGTATAATTGTTGTAATTTAATTTTAAAAAGCATCAAATGGCCACATCCCAATTTGCTTAAGAATCCCAACACTCTTGCAGTGTGCATGCACCCATCACTACTATATATACAAGCTCTCACTCCCTCCTCTCTTTCACACCACTCAAAACCCAAAATCTCTTCTTCTCTCTCTTTCCTTTCGAGAATCTTTCAAACTCCAACAAAATTAATCTCTCTTTCCTCTCTTTCCTTTAAAAACATGTGGAAATTAATGGGTTCCTCCCAATTTTCTAAACCAGTAGCTCGTCTTCTTGTTCTTCTTCAATTTCTCTTAACAAGTAATGTGTGTATTGGAGCAAAAAAGCTGACGTCACTGTACCAACCTCCACCCATGGCTCTGACCTATCATGGTGGCACTTTGCTCCAAGGAGACCTCCCAGTCTCTATACTCTGGTATGGAAACTTCTCACCAGCCCAGAAATCCACTGTGGCAGACTTTCTTCTCTCCCTTACAAACAACCCTCACAAAAATCAAAAGACAGCTAAACCTTCAGTCACTCAATGGTGGAACTCAGTCGAAACCTACATGAAAAAAGCCGGCCAAAAACCAACCCATGTTTCTCTTTCTACCCAACTCTCAGACCACAACTGCTCTCTGGGAAAAACCCTAAAAAAATCTCAAATCTCCGAGTTGGCCCACCGGGTCAACTCGCCCAACTCGGGTGGATTGTCACTTGTACTCACTGCCCCAGATGTAGCGGTCGAAGGGTTTTGCATGAGCAACTGCGGGTTTCACGACTCGAACCGGAAGTCGAACTCGGTTTTCATCTGGGTCGGGAACTCGGCAACTCAGTGCCCGGGTCAGTGCGCGTGGCCATTCCACCAACCCATCTACGGACCACAAACCCCGCCGTTGGTTGCACCCAATGCTGACGTGGGGGTGGATGGCATGGTGGTAAATATCGCTACTCTTTTGGCGGGAACAGTGACAAATCCGTTTGCAAACGGGTACTACCTCGGATCAGCAGAGGCGCCGCTAGAGGTGGCCTCTGCTTGTACCGGGGTGTATGGAAAGGGGGCGTACCCGGGTTACGCGGGGGAGCTGCTGGTGGACTCGAGCAGTGGCGCGAGCTACAATGCGGTGGGCGTGAATGGGAGGAAGTACCTCTTGCCTGCTTTGTTTGATCCTTATACTTCTCAGTGTGAGGCCATTGTGTGACAGTGTCACACTAGACCCCTTGCTTTTCATTATTTCATATGCTGATGATGTTGATATGGTAGTTAGTAATGTGTATATGGGTGTACATGTAATAAAATAAGGTTTGGTATTTTGTACTATATTTACAACACTCGTTCTTAAATGAGATATTCTTGCCAAACACAGTTTACACAAAAATCGTTCTTAAGTGAGATACCCTTGCCAAATAAGGTTGACACAAAAAATTTAAGGTCTTCCCTGAGTTAGACGGAGCAACTCTTGGATGGCTCCGTCTTGCTATATATTTTCGATTGATGAGTAATTTGGTATCATTTGAAATTTTAACACTAGTACTAGCTAGTCGAGCAAAAACTTCAAACCTTTCAACCACAATTAAGCGGTTTGCTCCTCTTAGTTTTTTTGTTAAAATCAATTTTGATGGCTCAATTAGAAGAGATTCAGCTGCTAGTGGTTTTGTTATCAAAGACCATAATGGAAGACCAGTTATTGTTGCAACCAAGTGCGTTGGCAATTCTACTACCCCTGTTGCAGAAGCTACTGTACTTAGGGATAACCTGATTGTGGCCAAAGACAAAGATTTTACAAGAGTTGAAGTTGAAGGAGACTTGAAGCTGGTTATTGATGTAGTTAATGGAGTAGTGATTCCACCGTGGAGGCTACTCGATCAAATTGATTGAAGACATTAGAACTATTACAACTTCCTTTTCTCAAATTTGCTTTAAGCATATCTATAGAGAATCAAACTTTATAGCTGATGCTATTGTAAATTTAGGACATGATACTACCTCTCCTATATATCTTGGAGTGATAGGGTCCCAAATGAGGCTTCTAGAGCTTTAATTTTTTACGTTGTAAATATTGGTTGCCCAAGAAGCTTCATTCTTTAAGTAATTTTTTTAATTCCTATAAAAAAAAATTAGTATCATTTGAGATGAGGAACATTGTAACTTTAGGCTAAATCTCCCATTTGGTATCCATCTTTACCTAAATGTGGTGGAGTAGTTCTATAGAGTCTCGCCATGTTGGCTATTTTTCTACTGGAGTTGTTCAGTAGAGTCTCGCTTATTGGGCCTATAACCACCAATTTAGCCCCAAAAAGGTGAAAATATAGAATTTGAACAAAAGGTGGCCAACCTAGTGTAATGGGCTAAGAGCAAATGCACCCATGAACCAAGGGCAATTGCTAATTTGCCAATCGAATTGGTACTACCAATTCACTATTCATCTCAAATTAGCAATTGCCTCCAGCTTATACAATGCACCAGTGAAAGGCAATTTGCCTGCCAATCCACTATTCACACTTCAAATTTGAATAATTCATTAAACTAATAATTTAATTAACTAATTAATTAACAATTAAATTAATCATCCAATGTTAATGTAATAAAAAATTAATGAATAAATTTTAAAAACAAATAAAATTGTATATGAAGTATAAATATTGTTCCCGATAAAAAAGGATTGAAAAAAAAAAACATAGATATCATTATCATAAAAAATAAAAATAAAATTATCTATGACAATTGATAAGATTACCGACCAATCTCCATTTGCCATGTGTCGACTTTAGATACATTTATCTTACAAAAAATATATATAATTTCTGATAAGATAATCGCCCAATCATCATTGGACACGTGTCAATTACAGATATCGTTATCTTCTGAAAATATATTTAGGATATGTGATAAGATTTTCCACCTATACATACGTGACACGTGTACTTATCCTAACTTTTTATCTTTCAATATTGGTAATAAATAAGCTTCAGACTCCATTCTCAGCTCACACATTCCTCTCATTCTACACCTACATCTCTTTCCAAATCTATCATACATCTCTTTTCTCCTCTTTCCGATGGAAGAATTGAACAAATGGTTGTTAGACAGGGAACGTGAAAATATGGAAGAGCTCGAGCGGATTCAAGCAACAAACTCTCAAGCGGCTGCGATGGTGGCGCAATATCAATTATCGGATGCACCTAGAGGGCGTGGTTCACGACCTGGCCGTGCCCCAAATGTCGAAAGACATAGAGAAGTTCGAGGTCATTTTCTCCTGGAGGATTACTTTGTCGAACGTCCGGTGTACGACGAAGCAGGTTTTCAGAGGCTGTACAGAATGCAAATACATGTCTTCCAACGCATAATGGAAGACCTATGCAACTTCGATAGTTTTTGGGGACAAAAAGCAGATGCCACTGGAAAAATGGGACTGCTTCCTGAACAAAAAATGACAGGTGCCCTGAGAATGCTTGCGTACGGTGCAGCTGCAGATCAATGTGATGAGATCACTAGGATGGGGGCTTCTACAGCGCTGGAATGTCTCAAGAAATTTTGTAGACAGGTCGAGTTTCTTTATGGTGGGTGGTTTCTTTGTCCTCCAAATCCCGCTGATCTATATAGGCTTCTCAACAGAGGACAACGCCGTGGGTTTCCAGGCATGATTGGGAGCATCGATTGCATGCATTGGGAGTGGAAGAATTGCCCAACCGGCTGGGCTGGAGCTTTCTCGGGTCGAAAGGGCAGACCAACTATTATTCTTAAAGCAGTGGCGTCTTACGACACGCGTATATGGCACGCCTTCTTCGGAACTCTCGGAGCTCAAAATGACCTAAATGTTCTGGGTGCGTCTAATGTGTTCGAGCGTGTCATAGGTGGAACTGCTCCTCTGGTTGAGTTTGAAGTCAATAACAAAAGGTATACCAATGGTTACTATCTTGCTGATGGAATATATCCGAGGTGGTCCACTTTTGTCAAAACAATATCAAACCCTAGAACAGAAGATGAGAAACACTTTTGTAAAAAACAAGAGGCTTATCGCAAAGATGTGGAGAGGTGTTTTGGTATCCTTCAATCTCGATGGGCCATACTGCGTCACGGTGCTAGGTTGTTTAAATTGGAAGATCTTCGAGCCATTATGATAAGTTGTATCATTCTTCATAACATGATTGTGGATGATGAGTTTGTTGAGGAAGAATTTGTGGAGTCTCAAGAAGCTGATCTAATGAATCCAGCAATGGCAACCGTCTATGACCGGCCTGTGCATCCTGATTCTAGAGCACCTATTCCTTTCGAACCAGTAGGGAGAGATGGACAGAATCTTCCTGCATTCATGGATCGTGAATTTCAGGTAGAGTCAGCCTATCTCCACAAGTGCCTGCAAGATGATTTGGTGATGCACAATTGGAACATGGATGGTAATTGAGTATGAACCACCACAATTTGGGATTTAGATTTGAATAAATGGTGGTTTGTAATTTTAATCAATGTTTTCTATGTTTGTGTGCTTTCATGATATGTTTGGTTTTATTTGTATTTTTAATCGATGTTTATCTATGTTTGAGAATAAAATTTGTTTAACATTAATAAAACTATTGTCATTTGGAGTTACATACTTCTTATTATTGTTAGGTTCATTCATCAATTTATTCAAAGCATAAAAATTTTATTTCATAAAATTAAAATTACATAAGTGAAATTAAGATTACACAAAAAAAATTAAAAAATAAAACTTGATTTCCTAGACAACATTTTATTATCTCTTACATAATAAAATTAGTCGAATTGAGGTATGTAGCAACCGCTGCTACCACCATCGGACATTGTTTTTGCTACGATATCTCCCTTTTTCTTTTTCCACCAAGCCTTTGATTGTGGTGTCATGGAATTAGTATCCATGGCCATAATTCTTGCATCTTCTTTCGCCTCTTCAAATTCAAATACCTTCTTTGTGTGAGCAGCCATTTCTTCGTTTCTTTTCTTCACTAGCTCAACAGAAGCTTGAGTTGATTCTGCCATGGCTTGAATAGCAAGAGCCATACTTTCTGCTGCATCTTGCGCCTTCTTTCCTTTTTTCTTTGCTTCCTTGGCTCTCTTTTGTCCCATTGGTCTCGGCATGGAGCTTGATGGTGTCTCCAAAACTATTTCATCATCCAAGTCAATTGGAGACTCGTTTTCAGAGAAACTAGCTGTCGAATATGATGCCGGTGGTTGAGAATTAGATGGTGGATCCATAAAAAATGGGTGATACTTAACTTTCTCCCAACATTCAAATTTATCAAACTTCTTGGGATGTTTTTTCATGAAGATATCGTGAGTTTGATTTTCCTAAACAAGAAGAATAAAGCAATAAAAATCAACCGAAAAATTAATATAACATTTGTATGGGGCAAATTTGACTTAAAAACATAAATAATAATAATAATAATATAACAAAATAGGATCGGGAGAAAAATCAATACCTCGTCCATTTTATTGGTTCCGCTCATTCTACGATTACGAGAAGTCATTTGTGCATTGTGCCAATCTTTGAGAATTCTTTTCAATGTTCGAAACTGAGATTGGAGAGCTTGAGGAGTTCGGCTTGTTGGTGGACCTTGCCAATTTTGCACATAATCGGCATGAACTTTTTCCCATAACTTTGAGGAAGTTATTTGTTTGCCGGTGATCGGGCACACGGTCTTACGCCCCCATGAATCGCACAATTGAACTTGCTCGTCGGCAGACCAATTGGTACCCGAATCTCCCATTGTTGGATGATTATTGAAAGAAATGAAGAGAATATTGATGGAGGAAGAAGATGGAGAGGTAAAATTATTGAAAATTTTGATGTGAGAAATTAAGGTAAAGGAGTAGGTATTTATAGAATTTTAAAAAAACAATTTATGATTTTTTTTTACATTTCAGATTATTTTTTTAAGATAAAAAATTTAAGTTACCGTTGAAAAGTAACTCACCGTTGTGAATTAATTATAGCTGTTGGATCTTTGATCCAACAGTTGAGATTAAATAACCGTTGCACAGAAGGATTGGTGAGGAAAAAAAAAAAAAAAGGCTGCTGGCAGCAGCGCATGTGCAGTGGAGCCCACGACCAACGGTCGGGCGATTCATTTGCTAATTTTCAGTCAGTCGATTGCCCGGGCGAGTGGGCCCCTCCAATCAGTCGGGCAATTATAGGCCGCTGCATCAGCCAAGCCATCTCTTTTCTGCAATTGGTTAGTCAACCAGCCTACCGCTGCATGTGCTCTAAAGGTTTTAGCATCTGTGATGTTTTTTCTTGGTGAACAAGAGGAGAATGCACATAAACAACCCATCAATGATCCCCGCCCATGGATCTTTTTCTTCGTATTTGTCTACACCCTTCAATCGCTTTCTTATTATTATTATTTTTAAAAAGTGGTTCTAGCTATTCATACCCCCACATTTGGTATGTGGACCTCTTGCTTAAAATTTTATAACCAAATTTCTAGTTTTGCCCTTCCTTTTTTTCTTTACTCTATCTTCTTCCACTTCCTTACCTCTACCTTCTCATCGGATTTGTGTATCTTCAGCAACGACTTCTTCGTGAGAGAAAGACAGAGAGATTGATGAATAAATAGAACACAGACGACGATCAAGGAAGAATATTGAGAGAACTGATAAACAAGACAACTTGGGATTCAAGTTTGGATGAAATGTAAAGGGGAAAGGATCTTAGGGTTGGGTCTTTGAGTGTTATATGATTGCAATTCAATGTCTCTCAACATATCAAGTTGCAAAGTTAATGAAATTAACGCATCTAGCTAGTTGATTATGAAGAAACAAATGCAAAATTGATTAAGAAAACTACCAAACACTCAACTGATTCCACTCATCACTATATTATCAGAAAAAGTAACAGAGTAGGAGCTATTCAATTAGGCAGATTTGATGAAACTTTAACTTTTAGTCTGGGACTCTCAAAGAGAACTTGCCAATTCCAATAGAGAGACATATGCAACACAAATTCCGTAGCAAAAGGAAGGATTGGCTACAGAAACTAAAACAAAAAAAATATAGAAAAAAGAGAAAGGGGAAGAAGGAGAAAGAAAGAGAGTACGAGAAAAAGAGAGAATGACAAACAACGATTTCAATTAGGGGATGCATCTCCGGTGGCCTGGAACTGGGGTGTAATTTTTTTTTTCTTTTAGTTCTCTATAGGGTCATAATAGGAATATAAATTTTACAAAAATTAAGAGAGGTCCGCATAACAATTGTGGAGATATGATCAATAGAAGCACTCTTCTTTTATTGATAAGAAAAAGGACAAAAATTACGGAGTCATCAGCTCATGATCTAGATCTTGGGTTACAGACCAAAGCCTCTAAAAAAGCAGAGAAGAAAAAAAGTCAAAAGAACTACAGAATAGAGCCTAAAACTAGCAACTCATTACATAGGAATTCTCCATTCGACCAAACTGGCTAGATTAGAGGGAGATTTTTGGTGACCGAATTGCTTCATTTCATATTAATCAGGGCCTTAAGTCTAGATGGGCTAAACTCTCTGGAAGAATTTTTTTTTGTATATTGCTGAATTTAGGTGATTCACAGTCACTTTTCACGAAGAGGAGGATTTACAATATGTCCTTGATAATCATATAGTTCAGGGCCAGATTTTCATTGTAATAAACTATAATGAATCAATAGTGTTCATTGATTCGTCAAAGAATTTGAGATTTATGGTTGTTTTATTTTGTGATTATTGGTGTGTATTTGATGAGTCGTAATTGTAGAATTGGTGCAATGAACACTGTTTTATGTTTCATAGTTTTTATTTTTCTTAATTTAATGGGGTTTCAAACTTGAAGAGAAATATGTATGGGAGATATTAGAAGTGATGAAAGGGAAAAAGAAATACAATCATATGTGTATTGGGGAAGAAGAAGAAGAAGAGTTGGTGAGTGTTAAGTTTTCATTGAGGGTAATTATGACATTTTAATGCTTCATAAGGTCACTTTTCAACTGTTTTAGAAAATTAGGTTATATTTCAATTTGAAGATAAAAAAAGGTTATTCTTCAAAATTTCTCAAAAAAGAAGAAGAAGGTTTTTCTATTTTTTTTATTGCGATCATTCCTTTATACCAAAAAAAAAAAGAGACTGAAATTGTTAATCTTACAAGTGAATATTAATGAGGTTGTAATCTTATTGAAAGACTAAAATCTATTAAAGTAGTCATGTACATAGGATTTCTTTTAGCATATTTCCTAGGCTATCTTTTCATTAATAACAATTTTACCAACTAAAATATATTGCAAGTTTTTTCCTGAAGGCGTCTCCGATCTTCTTGGAGCGACCTTGGTTTTCGAAACCTAGGTTTTGACCAGCAGCGGCGTCTTTCATTCAAGCAAGGTGGCAATCGTGGATGTAGGGAGGCATCTCTACGGTGATCATGGGTGCGGCGAGGGGTTTTCTCAGACAGTGTTGGCGGTTTTTTCCTATCTGCTCCCATCGGGCCAAGCTATGCTTGACGTCGGGCTTCCTTTCGTCTTGTTTTGGGGTTCTTGTTGATCAGAGGAATCTTTCTGGTCTCGAGTTGGGAGGCAATCGCAGTTAGAAGAGACTATTTCCGGTCAAGCTCGCGAGGCAGGTGGGAGGCCGGATTTGTTTGTCCTGTGGAACGCCAGGACTTGTGCGGATTGTGGTCGACGAGACATCAAGGTCAACAAGCATGTCGGAGGAATCAGATCCATCTGGTGCTGGTGTTTTGCTGATTGACAAATAGATGGTGTGGTGGAAGGGCTGACCGCCGAAGCTAACGCCACTGGCGGTGGCAATGATGGCCAGGCAAAGGATTTGGGCTTCTGGTTCTGTAGCTTGGGCCTTTGGGCTTGGGCTCAATTCGAGTAAGCAGATTTCAAAGAAAAGCATGAAGACTAACATGTTGCCGAGGTTGTTAGCTGCTAGACTTTAAGTTTTGCTACTAGACAATTGGATGCAAGTCTTGTTTACGTAGGGGTAAGCTCTATAAGCTTTTCTAAGATGTTTCTAGTTGTGATTTGTACCACAATTACGTGCCAGTAAATTAGACTAGATGAATGATTTTTCCTTAGGAAGCGAGGTTATTCTTGCTTAGTTAGGCTTGCGTCATGCGAGCGTCCTATTAGACTTTAATGAGTTTAGTTTGGCTTAGATAGATTATCCGGATTTCCGGATCTTCTTATGTAAGTTCTATTAAACTCTGGCCTGTTTTCATGGCTTGATTACTAATGCAATCAACTTCTATTAAAAAAAAAAAATTAATAACAATTTTACCCATCCTCTCTACTCCACCAAGAATAGTTTCTCAACCAATGAAATAGAACGGAATATGATTATGTGCATTTTTATGTAGAGAAATTTTATTCACACACCTCTAATTACTAAATATACATCCCTTTTTTCATACACCTAACATCACATTTTATGGGCAAGTCAAATTACCAAAAGATATATTTATATTAACAATAAAGAAACATTGGAATCAAGAAACATCTGCAGTTTATTTATTATTTATTTCCAGGTCTACCGCAGATGGATATCATGAATTTGATTCTCAATAATTTAGTATGCATGGGATCAAGCCTTCTTATCAATCTACTTTCAAAAATGTATTAATTGTCCAAATGATATGGACAAACAAGAGCAAGTGAAAACTGTTGAAAAATTCCTCAAGAACTCTTGTGATGTATTGTTTTGTTTCGCTCCAATTTCATCATCAATAGTTCACAAATGTCAACAATTGGCATCTGAGTATTGTCTTGGTCAAGTCCTCAGTGACAAGCAATTCCCCATTGGCATCTGAGTATGTTCAACTCAACAAGTGAAAAGTAATTAAAACATTCTTTCGGTGCCGTTGTATTAACTTTAGTGATGACTATGTAATTTACCGAAACTCTCACATTGAGCCATTGAGGAAATGATGCTGTGTCTTCTAGTGTAGTGTACTTGCATAGGCATTTGCCAAGCATAATTAGCTATAATGAGCCACGCTCATTCTACCGCCAGCGGTACCAACAATCACCAACGGTGTGACCTAAGGAAACACAGCCAAGCACGCTATCACCTGAGCCCCGGCTCACACCCAGATCACCACTGATGCGCTGCCATGCGCCGCGTCAAGATAGCCTGAGCTGGGAACTGAAGCATATCAGTCCCACATTGAAAACAAGGAAGAGATCAGTCTCTTCCCCACCTATAAAAGGTCCACTCCTCTATCCTCATTAATTACGCATTTTACTACTTACCTACTATTACTCTGTCAACACAAATACATTGACTAACTTAGGCATCGGAGAAGAGAAGACCGCCCAACGCGGTCTCCCTCCGACGCCCTTTGTATCTCACTTGACAGGTAGTGGAAACTCTTAGAACATCACAAATAGCGGTCCTCCCATCGGATCAACGTTAACTGAGATTGGGCTATCGCTCAAATCTTAGACATTAACATTGGCGCCATCTTTGGAATCCTTGAACAAAAGGCCATCCCACCACAACAAATACCATGACTAACGGTAGCGAGGGAAACGCTGAAGAGCAGGCGGACCAATCTGCCAACCCCGTGACTAACGTTAACCGTGTATTATTCAACACTCTGGTCAACCCTAGCGTGGAGCCCCAGGGTACGCCCTAGATTCTGCCAACTCAAACTATAGCGGAGTCCCGACCAGGCAGCAGTCACCCACCTCGCCGCTATGTATGAGCTGGCATTGGCAGACCTCCACAAGGCCAATAGGGAGCGCGAACAAGAGAGCAGAGAAAAGGCCGAGGCCCAAAAGCAAGTGGCCACGCTGATGTCAAGATTCGACAAACTGAAGAAGGCGCTGGAGACAAACGCTAACCCAGCGCAGAGTGAACAATCACAGAGTGATTACACGCATTTTTATGCATGTAATTATATCTAAAACACTATAAATAAGTTAATCCTCAAGTCAATTATTATGTAATTAATCCAATTTTTTTATTTATTGTGTAGGAAATAAGCGGAATTGCGGAAACGAGATAAAATGAACCGAAATTGGAACAAATTGAGTTTTCGACAAAAAGACGGAAGTTAGCCTTGAGTCAATACATTGAAAGGGACAAAACTTGATCTATGGGGCAGCAAATTGAAGCTTATTGGAGAAAATGGCTTAACAATTAATTAAACCAACTTTGGTTTAATTAAAGAAAACGGAAGTGCATCTGCATGTGTGGCTTAATTAAACTAATTGAATAGCCCATCATATTTGGGCTGTTCTTTATACCCACGTGCCAGCTGCATATCCAATTTTATCCACTTTTCCTTTCTTTCCCAGCCATCACAGCGAGCCAACCATTCGTAGTCCATCACCTCAGCCCAGCCCATTGTTCAATTAACCTTAATTCTCTCAAGTACGAAGGGAACACATCATCCACACATATATATTCATCACCATTCACCCTTTCGAGAGAAGTCTCGAAGAGAACAGCTGCAGCACACCCCAATCCTCTCTCCAGATCCATTTTCTCTTTCTTCTTCTCTACAGCCGCACACCACCCCCAATTATCACTTTTCCATAACTCTCTCACCCACTCTCCCATTTCACTCACTCTTCCACATTAAATTATTGGGCTATTCTCAAATTTCATCAAGGAAGATCATCAAGACCTTAATTTCATCTTGGGTAGTTAGGAGGATTCAAGCTAGCTTAGTTTTCTTTACTTTCTAGTATTGTTGAAATTAAGCAAAGCTTATCCGCTCTCTTCTCATTTATTTTAATTGTACATGGTTTTGATGTTAAATCTTGTTTTAATTATGAGTGAGTAGTTTAATTTTGGGAGTTAGGGTTGTGAAGCCCTAACTTATCTTGTATAAATATTGATGCTTTAATTTTAATAAATGCAATTTCCATTGTGTATGCTTTAAATCCGAATTTATTGGTCCTTAGAAGCATGTTTCTAGGCTTTGTCACCCTCTGAAATTATGTTGTGGGCAATTGTGATGAGTATATTGATAAATTGACAACTTATTGGTCTTGTTGCATCTAGGATTTAAGTGTGGTAACCATTAGCTAGCTTAATTGTACCTAAGCTTACTTGAGTCTCTATTATCTTGCTCTCTAGGCCTCTAATTTTGGATATTGCGGCCTTAACCGGCGTAATGCCCAAATTAGAGAGTTGATTGTGGCCTTAACCGGCATAATCAATACACCGAAAGGATAATTGGTTTAGTAGCCTTAACCGGTACTAGATACGGGACTCGACACATATAGGAAATGCATGCATTTATGATTTAGGCATCGATGTTTACAAGATAGTTAGTGTGAATCACCCGACACTCCCATGTTCCTATTAATTTGAAATCTGAATTTTAATTTCTTGCTTGGTAATTAGTTGTTTGCTTTTATTTTAGTTTGCATTTAATTTAGTTAATTCCTAATTCAAAACTCTCAAACAAAATTCTACCTTCCATTGTGCATAACTCATTTGGGCTACAAGTTAGTGGCTTTGATTAGGCTTAGTGTGAGCTAAGCCGAACATTGCCGAGGCTTGGTGCCTTGTGAATATTATTTTACTTTATTTTATTTTTATTTTTCATTGTATGCTTTTAAGTTACTCTACCGCCAATTACCTCGGTTAGGTCCAACGCCTAATCCCCGAGGTACGATAATCAAGGTTCAAATATTTCCTTTACTTGACAACGATTCGTACGCTTGCGAGAGTTTATGAACTAAGTCAATGGCGCCGTTGCCGAGGATTAGGGTCTTCGGATCTTAATCATTTGGTAATTGGCATTTTGGGTCACTTTTAGCATACTTTTATTTTTATTTTTATCTCTTGTTTCTTTGTTTAGTTGTTATTTATTTATTTTTATTTTTTATTTTTCATTTCTTCGGTTAGTTTAGTCAAGCCCTCTACCAATGGACCTGGCCCGGCCTGGCCCGGCCCTTTGATAAGGCCAATGTGATTGTATGAACAATGAAAAATAGGTATAGCAAGTAATAATATATGGATCTTATGGCCATGTGACATGCATATTAGATAATTGCAAGTGTAATGGGTGTCCGTATAAAATTTTGGGAGTAGCTCCGAGTGAAATAGTATGAAGCGTTTGTGAACCTAGGCTTAACTAAAGCATGTTGGATATGTTTGAGCGAGTTAGGTTGTGTTCGAGCAAGTTGGGTGTAATTGAGCGGATAGGCGCTGTGCGAGCATGCGGGGCGTGGCCCAAGCAAGTCGTAGCCATGCTCGATACCCAGGCGAGTTGTAACCGTTTGCAAGTGTTTATCCGAGCATGTTTAATTAAGTCATAAATGTCACAAGGTTCTACATATGTCATAGGTTGTTTGAGTGTCACATGTTTATTTAATTAAATTGTAATTAAATAGAAACATGGCATGTGTAGCATGTACTTGTAATGTGGATGCTAATATCAAGTGTGATATACTTTGGGCATGCTTTAAAAGTAGTAAAAGCATGTAAAGACATAGCAATAGCTCTAATTGCAAGAGCGTAAAAGATAAGATATAGTTACTTATCTTATGCCGATTTGGAGGCTAGCGGAGTTGGCCGAGCATGACAGTCCATTGCTTTGTGGTGGATAAAGTACTCCAATAATGTGCATCAACTCGTTGTTGCGGTTGAATGCTCAATAGAAATAGTTGAATTTCCTTGAAAAAATAGACAATCAATATGTGTATTCGTAAAAGCAACATTAATAATTTGCATATATACTTTGGCAAAATTATGAGCAAAGTGTATAAGCAAATGTGGTGATTGATGACAAATAACATGTGTGTGTGTGTGTATCTATTTTGAATGTGAAATCTGCTGGGAACGAAAGTTGTTATGTGCAATGATGGAGCATAGCCGTGACGACATCATTTATATGCAAATGCACTAGTCAAATGGCACAAGTGAGATAATCACTTTGATACATGCATGCAGCAGCCTATATATGTGTATACACGTTCTGGCCCATAAGATATATGTTTAGAAGCATGAGCTTGATTAATGGACCGATTAGTGTGTGATGTTGCACATATGTGGCACTATAGTAAAGCATGGCAGAGAGCCAATCATGTAAGTTTTTATGAGGTCGGCGGAATGAAATGTGCATGAGCTAGTAGTCAAAGTGTCATGTTGGTACGTGGTACCATAATAGACTAGCAACTCATTAATGACCAGGGATAAGCACAAAGCTTAGTATTATATAAAATAAGTTTCATGCATGCATATCTTTGAGCTAAAAGAAATCAAGGCATATATGAATAACATATGGATGGGTACAGCTACTTGCAACTTAATTATGCTTTCTTATTGCAGCATACCATGATGTGCATCGGGATAAGTGTTTGTGGCAAGTGCATAGGTAGACCAAGTGTCAAGCATATCATGCTATTTGATAGGTTGCACTAGAGCTATGTATCATGTTGTTATGTGAAACAGAGACTTGTATCATGCTGATACGTGGTGTTGTACTATGTCATAGCAGACCATGTGTATCCAAGGCTGACGGTGCTTGAGATGGTCACTTGTTGAGTACATTAATCTACCAACTTGTGCAAGCAACGATAATATACTATATATGCCTTAGACAATTATAATATAATAGGTGAGAGAGGCTTAGCTTTTTTCTCTTTTGGTGGTCTGACTGCAGGCGAAAGTGGTGAAACCACTGTTTGCATCAAGAAACTCAGATTTGGTGCTCGGAAAGAACAGAAGATGAGTTTGGCAGTCAACGTAACTGTGCTTGGCTGAGAATAGTTCAGTGCCTAGAGCTGATCAGATTTGCTGCCTTCTGGCCAGCGGTGTACGGAATGGGGAGGCCTGGCAAGTGATGTTTGAAGCTGACGGTGCCTCGACCGGCAGTACCAGTTGGCGGAGGCTTTGGCTAGCAGTGGTGTTTGGCCAGCTAAGCTCTTAGTCAGCGGCAGTTTGAGTCTGCAGTGGTGGCCAGCGGTAGTGAGGCTGGCTGGAGCGGAGCGGACCCTTGGTTAGCGGTGGGAAGCATTTAGCCAAACGGTGTCTTGCCTGCGACGCCGTGGTCTGCGGAGATTGCTAGCGGAGGATGCGAGCAGGGCGGTGGCTGGTGGAGCTTTTGCTGCTGATTATGCTTACCGGAGGAAGCAGTTGCCGCTGACGGTGATGACGCTGGCGCTGATGATGATTGAAGAATGGTGATGGGTGCCCAGAGAAGTTTCTGGGTGTGGAGAGTTGTCCAATGGTGGTGTAGCTGGCGGAGATACTCAGTGGTGGAGTTTATCGGTGCTTGGCCAGTGGTGTACAGTTCAGCGGAGGTGCTGATGATGACTGAAAAACGCCAAAGTGGACCTCTGGGTGTCCAAAGCAATTTGGCAAAAAAAAGTTTTTTTTTTTTTTTGATTGGGCGTTAACCACTTTGAGCTGGTGTTGACTGGGGTTGGCCAGCCTTGTTGGGCATTGACCGGCGGTGTTGGGCGTTGTCCAACCTTGATTTGGATTTTTGGGAGCACTAAGCCCAAGTTGAACTTGATGCAAGAATTGTTTGGTTTTTGTTTTACCGCTAGGATGGGTTGCGGCGGATGTAAGGCTTGATTGAGAATACAAGGTAAGGAAGGCCGAGTGCTTCTAGCGCCAATGTTAACGTTAGAGTCTGCAGGGATCTCTAGTTAGCTTTAGAGAGAGAGAGACAGGGAGAATGACACAAGCAAAGTATAGTGGTTCGTCTCCTCCTTAGCGGGAGACTACATGTACATGAATATTGTACTATGTGTCTTTGGGCCTTACGGCCCAAGGGGATTACATAGTGTGTATTGGGATGTCCTTAAGTTGTGGGAGGAGGCATTACTTTTATAAGTAAGGAAGCCTCCCCTCTTACACTTGTTTTTCAATGTGGGATGCTAAAGCCACTATTATAGTGTAGAAAGGTATATTGTGGAGGCATGTTGGTAAGGCTGGGAAGGCGGCTTTTCGGCAAGGTATTGGCCTCCTCCGACTACCGTGGTGTATCTTGGATATCGGGCTACGGGATGAATGTCTCGGTTGGGCCTCACCATGGCTTGTGGGCCCCCCAAAGAGAGTGTTACTTATGCTTGGTGATGTAGCAAAGTATCTTGCTAGTAGAGGTATCTACATCCCCCATATCTTCATCTAGTAGGTCATCACCTTCCTCCAATAAGCCCTCATCACCCTGGCCGTCAGCTTCAAGATCCACATCATCCAAATGTTGGTCTTGTTTATTTGTGTCAGCGTCCTCTAACTAATTAGCCAGGTCTTGGTTTACTTGAGCTTGCTATCGATTTTCTTCTTCCCGGACGTGGTGGTCGAAACGTTTCAACAACTCCCTTTCCTGGGTAGTCATCCCATACATCTCGACCGCAGATTGGATCTTATGGAACTTCTTCAAATATTTTAGATCCCTATCCGAGATCGGGATTTCCTCATTACCCACTTTGAGCTCTATGCCCTCTTGGATAGCCTGGTTAACAATTTTTAAACCAAGACTAGAATCTAAGTCCAACAAAAGGGTTGCTGACTTTGGGCATTCAGTGATCATGTGTAATGTATCCATCTCCTTGTTGGTTGGTCAGTACAACGCAAGAGCATAATTTTTCCAGTGATACTCCTTCATTTTCCTAAGTCCCTTAGCTAAAAAGGGCGGGTTCAGGTCCTGTAAAGTTTTACGAAAGGTTCTTCATCACCATTCGACTCAGAAATTTCTTCTTCTTCTTCCCCCGATGTCGGTGTACCTGATGAAGACGAGGGTGAATGCGGAGTGTGGAGAATTTCCCATCTTTCTTTATCCATCTTCTCAATGCATTCTTCATATATGTGCGTAAGCCTCTGTTCCTCCATTGTTAGGTCGAACAATTATTCGGCTGAATGTACACTAAAGTATTTTCTCAAGTATTGTAAGTCATCCTTCGAGATGGGAAGAGAATTATAATCAACCTTTACTTCCTGACCTTCCCTCCGAGCTTGATACTTGGCTCTCACACCTCTTCTCACGTTAGTCTCCCAGAGTTCTTCGCGCTTGTTACAATCCATGCGGACCGCATTTAAAAGCTGGTTTTCCTCCTTAGTTAACCCATACAAATCGATGGTCGAATGCAAAAGGTGATAGTTTTGCATAGTTACGAGCCCTTCAGCCGTAAAGGGTGGATCTCGACTCCTATCCACTATAACCAATGATTTTGGGCGAGGGGCCTCTTTGAAGTGAACCTTCAATACCCCATTTCTGCTTGAGTCGATTTCCATGTCTTCAGTATTCCGAGTTGATTTATCCACAGGAAGATCGTTGCTCTTTCTCTCATATGTTCTAATCCTTCTCGGTGTCGTTTCATATCCGGACATTTTAACGGGTCGTGGAGGTGAAGTTCTGGTTGTCTCACTCAGTTGGGCTTTCTTAGCCTCGGCTACTTGCCTTTGCTGTCTTCTCAATTGTGTTTTCGTCATGAGGGCAATCAGTTGGTCCCTTGAAACATGGCCGTACCAATGGTTGTCAGAAACCAAAGGAGGCTTGAAAGTCCTCAGTGGTCGGGAATTTCCATTACGGTCATAGCTATCACAGCTACAACCTCATCCCTATGACATCTTCTTTTGTTCCTCTCGTTTCGGCTGTAATATTCTTCATCATAAAATGGCCGATCAAAGTTTAGGCGCCGCCTAACTGGCTCCCTTTCTGCAAATCTTCTGTTCGGTTTATCGAGACGATGGAACACACGCTTCGAACTTCCCCTTGGACTGTGCGGACCATACTTGTCCGATGCATCCAGGGTCAATGGTCGCTTTGTGGTAACTTGAGACTTGAATCTCTGTTTGTCCTCCTCGACTGAAATAATTCCTTTGCCCCTAGGTTCTAGTCTGGAATGCACCTTTTCGTGTGTATCCCCTATGTTGTCTCTTATTGGTGCACTCTCGGCCTTTTGAGCCAAATTAGAAGTTTTAACAACCTGCTCTGGCCTCTGGAGTTTTAAAACCCCTTCAAGCATGACTTCTTCCTGGCATCGAGTGCATAAAACAGCTACTTTTGGTGGCTCAAGCTTGATACTCCCAATAGTGAGTCATTCGGCCGTTGGCTGGGCCGATGATTGGGGCTTACTAGTAGTCTTCTAGCATCTACTGTTTTTCTTGGAGCATCCCCATCCTTGGAGACTCTGACATACACCATATTCACTTGAGCTTCAGGAAATGGGTTGGTGTCAACCTTCATCGCTGGCTTACTTTTAGGGAACTTGAGAGTTCCTGCGTTAATGAGATCCTGTATCATATCACGAAAAATAATACAATTGTTAGTTGCATGCTTCCATGAATTATGATACTTGCAAAAAGTCTTCCCCTTGATTTCTTCGGCCTTGGGGAGTATATGGCCAAAAGAAAGTTGAATCATCTTCTCGGCCAAGAGTTGATCAAAGATGAAATCGGTCTTAGCTATATTGAAAGTGTAAGTGCGTGCATTAGTTTTTGTTGTGCTTGTGCTTTGGGTTGGTGGTGGTTTGGTTTGCTTTGGGTCAACCCATTCCAAAGCTTTGCACACACGGGGTTGCTTAATCACCATTTTAGCCGAATCCACTTTAACCGAGTCTTCGTTTAAATCCACTCCAAACCTGTCGACCGCATTAACGGCCTGATTCTTGTAATTTGTACCCTTTGATGCTGCCCGCTTTTGAGCTTCCTCCCTCAAGATGGCATCATACTGATCGATTCTTGTCTCGAACTCGAATAGATCATTGAAGGTAACACCCTCAAAATGTTCTATGAATTTGAAGCTCAAACCAGTTACAGCCATATCCACAAACTCTGATTCAGGCAGTCTTACTCGGCATAGTGCTCTAGCTAATTTGAAGCGGCTCAAGTATTCTTGTGCAATCTCATGACTCATCTGCGACGTCTTGGCCAGGTCAGCCAACCTAATCTCTTGTTGCGCTCGATAATATTGGTCATGGAAAGCTCGTTCCATTTCCCTCCAATTATTGACTGAGTTAGGAGGGAGATTGATGAACCAAGTGAAGGTTGGCGCCGTGAACGAATAGCCTTAGCTTGTTGTCGTCAGAGCTAGCCTCTCCGCACTGGGCCGTGAATCGGCCAATGTGTTGTACAATGGATTGATATGCATCCCCAGAGAACAATGTGAATGAGGGAATGCGATATCTACTGGGTACGAGATGGTATCAATATATACAAGATACGGTTTAGCATAACTTGGTCTCTCCACCCGTCTTGGTAAGCCTCCCATAAGATCTTCAACTAAATTTTGAAACTCATTGAGCCGAACCGGTCGTTCTTGACCTCCTCCTTGATGATTGTTCTGCTGATGGTTTTGGCCACATTGTTGTTTACTTGGTTCGGCTGAGGGATGAATCCTTGGCTGAATCCCATTTCGGGTGGCATGCCATAAAGCGGATGCGGCATCCTTGGCTGCTGTTACATATTTGGCATCCTTGGCTGCTGTTGCATATTCATCTGGTTTGTAGCAGCCATGTTGACTTGGTTGGGTTGGATTTAAGCCTGTATGTTATGTTGGTGTCCCATGATTTCGTGCGCTCTATTATTCCCGCTAGCCAACAATTGTTTGTAGATGAGGAACAGGGTGTTATTGAGATTTCCCATTTGGGTACTAGTGTTATTGTTGATGCTTGCTGCCAAATCTCGACCCAAACCATCTACTGAGAGACTTACCTCATGGACAGTCCTCCTAGACTCGTCGGCCATCATCCGACCTATCTCCTCAGCCGAAGGGTTGACATTTGGGTAAATCCCCTATTGATTTTGTCCAGACTGTGATAATTTTGATGTGAAATGACCATTTGTCCAGAAGACATTCCAAATGGTGTCACAGACGTGGATTCGGTCTGAATGCTTGGTATGATCATGGCCATACTTGGCACTCCTATGGTTGAGGTGTTGGTAGACCCTAGGACAGCCTGGGTTGCAGCCGTAGTTCCATGACCAGTAGTGACCGTAGACGTGACTGGTGTTGAGGTACATAGTGGTGTCACACTACCTGATGTCCTTGGTCCACTGCTCATGGCTGAAATTGTTCTTGTATACTTTCGCTTCGGACACTCGGCCGAGGTACGGCCGACTTCGTTGCACTTAAGACAAGTATTTCCCCGATATACTGAGTATGGATTAGAGTGCATCCACAAATGATGCCTTAGTGTTTTGTGTCCCACTGGGCGTGCCAAAAGATGTTTGCCTCAAAATTGTCTCGGCCGAAATGAGAGCCGAGGGACCTGTGGTTGAATCCTCCTTATGAAATAGCGCGGATGTGCCAACTCGCAGCCGAATGGCCGACTAAGGTTCAAACCTGATTTGCGCTTGTATCTTACCACTTTCAAGTGATTGTAGGCCGAGAAAGGAACCCTCTCTGCCATTAGGTTCTAAGGCCTCTATTGCAAGGACTTTGGCTAGGCATCAATCTTGACCGAGATCTTCTATCACGTTCACTTCTTGGGTAAACTCAAAGGTTCCTGTGACAAGCGAGAGATCTATCGAGTGAAGGTACTCGCAAATCACGGTGAAGACGAAGGTGAAGTGGACTCGGTTGTCAAAGCATTGTGAGATGATATGTGTGTGAACAGCGAATCGCATTGATCCAATCAGGACTGGCCGAAAGAGATCAATGGATGATAATTCTACCTTACGAACTACTCCTAAGTGCGAAAAGTATGGTGCATATAAAGTAAATAAATAAGAAAGTAAAATGCTTGAAAGTAAAGTATTGAATTGAAATAAGAAACTAGAAATGAAAACAAGTTATAAAAGTTGAATCGAAGGCAAAGTACCTATGAGATAGTAAGAGAGAAGTTTGTGTAAAAGTTGTATATTGATTTGTTTGTGTGGTGCAGGACCCTTTACAATGAGTTACAATGTGCTATATATACAAGTCAGAAACCCTAGCTAACTTGTCCTCCAAGACGTGGAATTTAAGTAGGATTCTCCTTCCTTCTAGGATTGATTCGTCTCATAAAATCCTAATCTGGCTGATATCTGAAATCTTCATAATCGAAATCCATAATTGATTTGAGCTCCTTCCTTGAATGACCTTTCAGCCAAACTTTTTGCCTAGGCTCGGCCGAGCACTCCTAGTCATTCTCTCGGCCTATTTGTGCATTCACCCGTTCCTCATTCGGACTGTCTAAGAGCTTAGCTGGGCGGCCCATTTTACTAACTTTAGGCCGTCCGACCCAAAATCTCAATCTCGGCCAGGCGGCCGAACGACACATTCGTCTCAGTCGTATGATTCAAAAATCATTACCTTGGTCAAGCAACGCATGCAATTCAGGCGTACAACCTAACTTCTCTTCGTCCGACTCTACAAATGGCCTTACATAGGTGTTACTAAATTCAGGTGCAAACAGCATGTCGCACCACCTGCCGGCTCACTACCATCACCGCCTTCAGACTGGCTGGAAGCCACCACCATCTCGCCCCACAAACTGCAACTTCGGGTTCCATTGCCAAACTGATGAAGAGAGGCTTCAGGTTCCACCTTAGGATTGGGGTTTTAAAATGAAAAACTGAAGGGGATTAGGTTTCGAGTTAGTGATCGAATAAGGCCAGAAGGGGATTGCTGCTGGGTTTCTGGAAATTAGGGTTCTTGTTCGAATTCAAAATATGGAAATCTAGAAATCGATTGTGGGCTTCGAGTGGGTTCGAGCTTTGAAGGGAAACTAGAAAAGTGAGGAGCTCCTAAGGGAAATGAAATTGGCTGCAGATTAGGAAATGAGTGAGAAATTGAGAATGGGTCGGGACTCGGGCTTCGGCAGTTGTGTTTGAGTGTTGATGGCTAAGAGTTGAATCACTTGAATGTTGACTGAAAGAGTCTAAAGACAGTAAGACTAGTAGAGATATATTGAATCGGGCTTTTGTGCTTAAGAATACCAGGGCCCTGGACCGGCCCGTTAAAACTCAAACGGTCCCGGCTTTTTTTTTTTGAGTAATTTTTTTCTCAAAGCCAGGCCTAGACCTGAAGGACCGGATCGATTAGGTCCTGGTTTGCGAGCTTTCGGGCTAAAATGCCCAGGCCTAGAAAAAAGGTTGATTCGTAGCTTTTACGTATGTGTCATGATTTTTGGTCATTTAGTTAGATTGCTTTTTGAGTCAATCCATAATGTTTCAGCGATTGTTAGTTGGCCTTGCCTGTGCTTGCTGTTGGATCAATCCAGTTCATAGATCTGCTCTAGCCCCTTCGTACTTGCATGGCTGCATCAATGAGATGAAATCAAGTTGCCGCCCACCCTCCCCTTCCCAAAGTTTTAATGTAGACATAACTTGCTGTGATGAGTCACCAGTATTTGTGATTACATGGCTTTAAAGGAGCCTATGTACATACGCAAAAGTGATCGTTGATGCTAACATTTATAGACTATCACTTTGATTTACCAACTTAATATTTTGTGCGTCCATCTCTATGTTTTATCAGTAAAAATTAATAAAATGAAAATACAAAGACTCATTTATGTGGTTAAAAGATTATAATTAATAAGTTCACCTCTCCTTTTCTTTGGATCTGACTCAGCTGAGGGATCTGATTAACAAGTACTGTCCCAAAGCAGCCCTATCAATATCAGATTGCCGGATTTCTTTTTTCTATGGTTGCCGGAATAAGTACGTATCCAGGTTTACTATTTTATTGATAGATCACATTCTAGCTATTAGCAGCCTAGATTTCAAATTGATTTAAAGTAAGTGGAAACTGGCTGCAATTGAGGGAATATTGAATAAGAGTAACTGTGATTCTCTGAAAGTAAGTTAAGTATCTTATTACTTCAACCACTTAGCATAAAGTTAATTAATAGGTTGATGTCATTATATAACATATCTGGTCCAGCAATGAATGCTGGAATAGTTTCTTCTTATCAAGAAACACAATTAAATTATTAGAAATTATTCTATGCACCGACGGTACAAATGACTCAATACTTCTAAAATGATCTCAATTCTTGATATTTATAATTAATATTTTTATTAATTACCTAAGAGTGTATTTAATATAATCTAACCATCTATTGATGTCGGTACAATGATGTTTTGTCAGTGCACATCACACGTGACTCTATTTGGAATGACTAAATTTCTAATGAGCACATCATAGAGATTTTATATGAGATACAAACATATAATTTTTCCGGTATATCTAATTACTGACGTAAATCAAGAAAGATTCTCTTGTCAAATTATTTCTAATTAGCAAGGTGTTCACCTAAAGATCTGGGACAACCAAATTCCAATTGTTTCAAACTTGAAACATGTTAGCTCAATTAGTGGTGTTCGTGTACTTTCATTTTTGACAACTAAGAAACTCTGGTCTATGTCAATCAATTTATTATCTATTCATGATTTTTTAGGTCGGAAACAATCAAACGACCAACTGGTCGGTGACATTAATGATGCATCATCACAGCTTCGATCTGTATACAAATCGAGTATGAGAAATCAGGGACAAATGTCCCATCTGATTGTTTATGCGTCGTGTATCATCTAGCGTGATTGATTTGTACATCCATATTCCATATTGGGCAATGATATGGGCCTCAAATCCTAGGTGTCATGCCATGTAAGTAAATACAAATTTTATTTTCAATTCCACATAATATATCTTGTCACATCATACTATTGCAACACCAATTTTATCATTCATTTTGCATTTCCTTTTAGATGTTAGGGAGTGAATAAATTACATTAATGAATTTAATTAGGTGACGAAAAAAATATCAGCTATTAATTATGCATTAATTTAAGAGATATGTCTATAGATTCTTTGACCAATATTTTTCTTCATTTAGTTAAATTTAATTTTTCTTTCCAAATGGTATTAATATATTGAATTATGTGCCAAGAAATAGATGTTTAACTTTTCTTTCCAAATATTGATTAATTTCATCCAAAAAAAAATAGCATTAATAAATTGAATTTGAAAAATACTTATGTCTAAATTAAGAGGTAAGAAAAAAAGTCCCACATTAGCAGCCATGAATTAATATCTACAATCTAGATATAAGGGAAAAACAAACAAAAAATAATGAATTCAAATCTAACGTTTAAACCCTACCTACATAAAGAGAAAACAATGAACAAAAAAATATATACAATCATATGAATATGTATTTTTCACATTATATTTCTAAAATTTGCAGGAACCCAACAAAGGTTGAATTCATATACATGTGTTATGCAAATCTATTAATCGAACGTACGTGCAAATCTATTGACTGAATTTCATGAATTTTTTTTGTACTCTCGATTGATGTTGTTTAAATCTAAGTATGAGTGCAATGAAACCAAAAAAAAAAAATGAAAGAAAGCCAAAATTTTTTTTCTTTAGAAAAAATCCAAAATAATTTAGAGTAATTAGATTTTGGAAGGATAAAATTGTCTTTTTTTTTCTCAAAAATTACATAGCATGATTTGACAAATAGGTGATGTGTGTGGATGACATGACATGACACCTAAAATTGAGGCCACAAATCATTTTCCTTCCATATTCTATATTGTTGAAATGTTGCGTACACTTCTCATCAATCTATCAGCTAGCTAGCTTCAAACAAATCCGCTGCAATCAATAGTGATGGCTTTTTAATTGGAGATAATTAACAACCCTAGTTGGCTACTTCATCCACCCATAATGGAGGGAAGAAAACTGACCAACTGGCAGCTACGTTGATTCGTTACGACGGCTGGGTTGAGATTTCGTCGCCCATTTAAATATCTCGACTAGTTCGTTACTTAAAAATCTAGGCGATGAGCCACAGTGACATGCGTGCAATACCAATTCAAGTCGATTTGCAATTACATATAATAATATATATAGCTGGAAATCTTTCTCACATAGCCAGGCAAGACGACGATCAAGTTGAATTTTGCCTCCAAATTAATCACGAACACGCTTAACAGTTGGCTTTGTGGAACTCCTCTCCACTCCACATAAATCGTTGAATAAAAATTTCAAAGTATACTATTTGGAGTATGAAGCTAGACAAAGAAAAATAGTTATGTGTCAAAGTATAAAGTGTTGATCGAAAAATTCTGATTTTAGGATATTGATTTGATAGGGTCTAAATTTGAGTTTTCAGCATGAGAATTAAAATCTAAATTTAAAGTACTTAATGAAATTTAGTAAATTAACTTCTAAATTTAAAGTACTTAATGAAATTTAGTAAATTAACACGCGACAAGCTAGTTGTTGATAAACACAAAAAGGACCGATCCAACCCGAACGTGCAATTTGGATGTCAAACAAGTCAAAAGCACCAGTAAAGAACAAAAATTCTGACAAGTCATATCTCTCTTCAAATCAAACTTTGAAATAAACACATTGAAATTAATAAATATGATTCCAGCTGATACAGTCAAAATGCAACTAAAGCGATTTTTTTTTTTTTGGATAGATGGGGGCGCAACTAAAGCGATTGACTACAAACAAGTTTTTTTTTTTTTTTTTTCCTCACGAATTATTTTCTGGGAGCTAGAAGCACCTGGTTGACCATTTTGTCCAAGTTCACAAAAGACGAACCCTTAGGACAACTGGCGGCCTCCATTGCCAACCTCTTCCATTCCAGAGCTTTCTTCTTCATCTCTTTCCCTTCTTCTCCCTCCATCAACTTCCTCACAAGCCCTTCTATGTAATCTCTCTTGGGATCTCCCTCAATCTCAATTCCTATTCCCCACTCTTTGGAGCAGTACCTGCAGTTCGTCTGTTGCTCGGCGAAGAAAGGCCAGCAGATCACCGGCACTCCGCCGCAGATAGTCTCGACCGTCGAGTTCCACCCACTGTGAGTCAAGAACCCTCCGATGGCCGGGTGGCTCAGGACTTGTTCCTGAGGGCACCAACTGGCTAACATACTTCTTTCTCTCGTCGCCTGTACAAACTCTTCCGGCACCACAGCCGATGCTCCCCCAACTAGGTCAGGCCTGATCACCCAGAGAAACATCTTCTTGCTGTTTGCGAGCCCCCAAGCAAACTCGATCAGCTGAGTTTCGGTCATCACTGTGATGCTTCCGAAGTTGACGTAGACTACAGAGTTGGGCTCTTTGGAGTCCAGCCATTCCAGACACTCTGTTTCTTCCTTCCAGAGATTCGACCCAAAGGTTTGCAACTCACTGTCGGATGGGATTTGGTTGACTTGTAGGTTTAGGGGTCCGATGGAGTAGACTGGCGGTAGGAGAGTTGAGAGTGCTTCGAGGACGTCGTGTTCTATGTCGTCGAATGTGTTTAAGATGATAGCGGAGGCTTTCTTAGCTGCTCGTTCTGTTTCGTGGAGAACGAAATCGACCATGTTGTCTTTTGGGTCTGTGGTTCTGATGAAGGTTGGGATATCTTTTAAACGGATATCTTTCATGCCTGGTATCCAGTCTATCACGGTGTCCAAGTACCCGTTTGTTAAGTAACTAGCATCTGCAAATCAAAGCAATATAAAATGTTTAGTGCCCCATTTTTCATACACATATAATTATGTGAATTACAAATTAAACCAACATTAATTCAACACATTATTTTTTTAATTCAACTTTTTGGAAAATATGAGATCCTTAATATAGTAGTACTTTTATGAAGCTTAACTATCCCATTACTTAATGTGATGTAGTTTATTAACATATTAACATACCAAATAGAGTCACGTGTGATGTGCTCATTAGAAATTTAGTCATTCCAAATAATCCATTCAAAACTTTGAAGTCATTTAATGGAAGAGTAAATGAGTTCGTTCTAGTTAGATGAACTGTGTACAGACCTATTGACTGTCCAGAATGCTACTTTGGAAATGAAGGGAAATGAGTTGGTCCAAGTTATTGATAAGCCATAAATAAAACTACTAAACAAATCAATCATTTAAGATACTACACCTAATCGATAAGGCTATATAATAAATAATCCACCACTATTTGGTTCTAATACATTTTCGATGTAAAAATCAAAATTCAGAAAGAGATGTGGACATAGAATTCCAGTAGGAAGATTTGGATCTACAAAGATCATCTTCCCATATAGATAGATATAAGGAGTGTATTCCATGAACTGTCAGTGCATGAGTACTTGTAATATGAATGGATGTAATTTTTTTAGAAATTAAAATAACCGTTAGTGCACTAACACTGACGATGCATACAATCCTCTCCATAGATAAGAAGATTAGAAATTATTCTGATTAGTTAGTTATTCCACACAGAAGATATATATAGTTTAATTAATTATCAAAACCCAAAAGCGTTCTTCTAAAAAAATTTAAAAAAATAAAAACCAAAAGTGTTAATCATCGTTAGGTATATGTTTCACTTACACCGGATCAAAAATAGAAAATCCGAAAACTGAGTTTGAAGTAGCATGAGTAGTTGGGCCGAGTTTTGATTGAAAAATAATACCTTTAAGAGGAGTGTACCCCTTCTCAACAAGATGCTTATACTGAACGTAGCCCATGAACCCGCAAGCACTAGTAGTCCAGAAAAGCACTTCCGGCACCCCAAGTTCCTCGGCCGCATCAAGGGTGAAGCTCATGACGCCATCAGAAACCACGCAGCTCACCGGAGGCGAGTCCACCTCAGAGTTCAGCTTCCCAAGAAGCTCCCTGAAGTGCGGGAGGCAGTACTTCCTGGTGGACTGGCACAGTGCCGGTATGTCCTGCGTGGCATTTGTGTCGGTAGGAGGGAGCCCATCGGGGATGGTCTTGAACTGAAAAGAAGGGAGGCCGTCGAGGGCGTTGGGGCCTCGGGAGTTGAGGAGGCGCCTGTGGTTGTACTCGGTGTTGACGAAGGTGATGTGGAAGCCCTTGTGGTGGAGGAGCTTGGCTAACTTGAGCATAGGGTTTATGTGACCCTGAGCTGGGTAAGGGATGCATACAGCATGTGGCTTGGTCTCTGCCATTACACAATAGGAACCCATTTTTCTCTCTTGCTCTGAAACTTGGGTGAAGAGAAGTAATGGTATTGGCTTATACAGAGGTGAAGAAAAGTAATGGTACTTGGCTTTATAGAGGTGACGAGTAAAGAACCCAACGCTATTCTTTGACGGGGTTAAATGTAAGTCAAAGAAATCCGACAGAATTAACAATTCACTGCAGGAAATGAATCGTCAACGACGGCCAGGATCTCTTTCCCACTTATTTCGGCCGACTTAATCTTCACGTCATGGGGATGAAAGGTTAGAGAGATAGAGAGAATGGAGAGGGCGGCGGCCACGAGTTCAAGACGATGTCCTTTTTTCTAGGTTGAAATGAATGCTTGATTTCGAAAATTTTCCTTTTTTAGACCATTCATTCATTACAGCTCGTCCTTTCGATATTCTGAAGTCTCAACCCTCATGTTATTCTTTAATTGATTTTTCTATTTGTTACATGTCAGTTACTGTAGAGTCTAGACATTAATTTCGAACGTGATTAGCAGATTTGCCCGATCTTCTTCAAATCATTTTGAAAAAAATATATATTTATATTAGGAAGATAAGACAAGCTATTATTATTTATTTCATTTTAATTGTTACACGATATTTTTCTTAGAAGAAGAGTGCTTCAACGCCGAGCCGTAGCTTGTACACGCGGGTCCTGGTTTTCGCCTAGTTAGCTGGATCACTCTTTCATCCATTCAATAGCGCTACAGCGATCGTTCGTCGGCTTGCCTGTGCTGGCTGTTGGATCAGCCCAACGGTCACAGATCTGCTCTAGCCCCTTCCTACTTGCATCAATGATCAAGTTGCCACTTGCCACCCACCCTCCCCGGCCCTCAAAGTTTAGTGTAGGATAATTCGCCGTCATGGGTCACCACTATTTGTGATTACATGGCAGTCTATGTACTTGAGCATAAGTGACGTTGATGCTAAAATTAATATGAACAGTGTCTTACGAATTGGTATCCTAACATTCACAGATTATCACTTTGATTAACTAAATATTTAGTCCATTCATCTCTCTGTTTAATCATTAAAAACTAATAAAATGACAAAATGAAAAAAAAAATAAAAAATTTGTATTTATGTCGTTAAAAGATTATAAATCAATATAATCATGTTCATCTCCCTTTTTCTGTGGAGCTGAGGGATGATTGACAATTATGGTCCCAAAGCAGCCCTATCAATATCATATGGCCGGATTTGTTTTTTTTTTTTTAAATTTTTTTTTTTATGATTGCCGGAATAAGTACGTATCTGTGTTTACTAATTTATTGAAGATCACAGTCTAGCTACTAGCAGCCTAGATTTCAAATTTATTTAAGGGCTAAATACAAATTACTATCTTGTAGTTTGGGTCCAAAATCAATTCAGTCCTTGAACTTCTAATTTCATCAAAAACACCCCTGCACTTTGAATTTTGATCTAATAGGTCCAATTTATTAGTTTTCTGACAAATGAGTTATCTAACTTGTTAATGTGGCTCATATATGGCCTATTTTTATGATGTGGTGTTGAGGTGGCCTGCATAGTCAATTTAGGAGTGAGTCCTACTATTAAAAATAGATAGTTTTTTCAACAAATAATTCAACTATAACTTGAATCCATAACAGAATATTGACGAATTGGACCTATTAGATCAAAATTGAAAGTGCAGGGGTGTTTTTTATGAAATTAGAAGTCCAGCGACTGAATTGATTTTGGACCTAAACCACAGGGTATTAACCAGTATTTAGCCCTTTATTTAAAGAAGTGGTAACTGGCTGTAATTGATTGGGGAAAACAATAATTGAACAAGATTAATTGTGAAAGTTAAGTATCTTGTTACTAAAACCACTTGGCATATAGTTGGTTGATGTCATTAATCATTATCTAACAAAGAACAAAAGATGATCGAGATGACGTTTAAATGATGGCATTTTTATTAATTGGTGGGCCATACACAGCTAGCATTAGGGGTCATCATGGGCTGGGCTAGGGCCAGCCCTACCTTAAATTTTAGGTCTTAGGGTAGGGCCGGGCCGGGCCGGGCCTAGTCAAAGTCAACAAAATTTAGGGCCGGGTAGGGTATGGCCGAGGCTGAAATATGCTAATCCTTACCCGCCTGAAAAACCCAAGGGCCAAAAGGGCCAGGTCGGGCCGGCCTTCCAAATAGGGCCGAAATGGGCCTAAAAGGGCTTTAATTTGTTTAACAAAAAGAAATACATTATTCTTTTTTCCTTAAAATGTAGCTCCATGGTCATATAGGCAATATAAGACTCATTGTTTTTTGTTGATTATATTTAATATATATATATATATATATATTGAGATTAACTTATAAGTTATAACATTTATAAATATTAGTTAATGAGGTTATATTCAATTAATTATCTCTCTAAATCTCTAAATTAATGATATCAGCACAAGTTTGATTACCAGCCACTACAGATTTCCATTTAGTTGCTGATCTTATTAATCAGGAGACAAGAGAATGGATTCCAGCCTCGGTGTATGCTTTATTTTCTAGAGACATAGCTGCGAAGATCTTATGTATCCCACTTGGCCGAAGACAATGCTCTGACAAACTCATATGGAGTCAAGAGAAAAAAGGTTTTTATTCTGTGAAGTCGGCCTACTGGATAGCTCGGGAACAAGTCTTACAGAATGTTCTCACTTCTACTTCTAATGGAGATCCGTTTAAAGTGCTTTGGAAGCAACTTTGGAAGGCCAAAATTCTGGGAAAAGTGCTTATTTGTAACTGGCGGGCTTGTAACAATCTCTTGGCCACACAGGAGAGATTACTCGCTAAAGGATATACTGGAACCACAGAATGCTTGCTATGTCCAAGTCGCATTGAAGACAACTATCATCTCTTTTGTCAGTGTCCTCTGGCCAAACAGATACTCTCTGCACCTCCTTTTAATTTACAACATACTTTGGTGCCTACTATGAGTTTCAAGGAATGAATGCTTGAAAGGGCTCAACAACTCAAACTCGAAACCCTAGAGAAGCTGATGATGGTTGTCTGGGCTCTATGGAAAAACAGGAATAATGGTCTGTGGGAAGGCAAAGTCCAAGCTGCTCATGACCTTGTTCTAAGCTTCTTTACATGGCTTGCGGACTTCCAAAAATAACGTAGCAGGAATCCACCAACAAACAGGTCCATGAGGGCCAAATGGAAACCACCGACGTCAGGTTTCAAGTTGAATGTTGATGCAGCCTTCCTTCCCAACCAAACCACTGGTGGCATTGGAGGAGTATTAAGAGACTTGACAGGTCAGTTTAGGGCTGCATTCTTTCAACCTGTAATGTTTGTGGCATCACCAAAGCAGTGTGAACTCCTAGCCATTCGAGCGGGTTTGGATCTGTTATCCTCATGTGGTATCCACGACGTCAATGTTGAAAGTGATTGCATGGAGGCTGTCTCTGAAGCAAACTGTAGGAATTATGATCTGTTAGCTAATGGAGGTATAGTGGATGACATTCATGCAGTATGGAGTAGGTTGCAGGGCGTGACCATAAGTCATACTCCGCAAACGTGTAATGCTGTGGCACACCGCTTGGCAGCTCTAGGTTTTGAAAATCCTATTGGAGCCGTCTGGTTTGACCAAGCTCCTTCTCATATTAGTGATGTACTACAGCACGACATGTGCTCAACTCGTTTGAGTTGTTTGATCTATAAAGTTCTTTCTTTGATTCAAAAAAATTAATTTTTATTTTACAAAGGAAACAAGAATTAAAGAAAATAAAGCTTAGGAAATCAATTACCAAAAAAGAGATAAGTTGTATGCTATAGAAAAAAGAGAAATTTATTTTTAAAATAGAAAAAATAGAAAATATTAGGGCTTAAACGAGCGGGCTGGGCTTGGCCCTAATGGGCTCAAACGGGTTGGGCCGAAGGGCTGGGCCAGGTTTCAATTGCATGGCCCTTACCCTACCCTATTTGAGAAAGGGTCGGGCCGGCCCGCCCTAATGCAAGGGTCGGGCGGGCTTAGGGCCGAAGGGCCAAATGATGACCCCTAGCTAGCATTCATCTTGAAGAGAAGTTCTTGCGTGAGGCAACTGCACAGACACGTGGTGCAGCTGCCCAATCACTATCTAGCAGGAGAGTGTTTTGAGTATTTTTCTTTAAAAAAACAGAGAGAGTTTTAAAAAAAGGTGAAAAGTTGATGGTTTTTTATTGGAGGGCTGCACCGCCACTTGGTGCGGCATCCCCTATGCAAAAATTTCTCCATCTTGAAAGTAAAGGGTGGATTTTATATCTAGTCCAATAATGATTGCTGGAATAGTTTCTTCTTACCAAGAAACACAATTTAATACTTGCCAAAAAAAAAACACAATTTAATTATTGAGATATAAACTTAATTTGTCCAGTCGGTATATCTAATTACTGACATAAATCACAGACAATTCTCTTATCAAATTATTTCTAATTAAGTAATTAGTAAGGTGTTCACCTGAAGATCTGGGACGACCAATTGACCAAATTCCAATTGTTTCCAACTTGAAACATGTCCGTTCAATTAATCGCGTGCATATGTTTTAATTTTTAGAAATTAAGAAATTCTGGTTTATGTCGATCAATTCATTATCGTTCATGACATTGATGCATCATGATAGCTCCTGCATACAAATCGAGTATGAGAAATATATATATATATATATATATATACACACACACTATTATTAAGAGAAGAGAGTTTTCTCTTCAAAACTGAATTTTTTTATCAATTTAACATTTATATATTAAAAAACTACGAAATATAATTAATCAATAAAGATAACATAATAAATTGTAAAATAAAAAATAAAAGAATAAAAATATAAAAAGAAAAGCAGAATGTGGTAGTTGTAAGAAAAGTTTTCCCACTACCTTTAATTTCTCTCCACACACATAGTGGGTGGGCTCTGCTAGTGTGTGTGTGTGTGTGTGTGTGTCTATACACGGCAAAAAGCCCGCGCGGTGCTATGGATATACTATTGATATCGTTGAATTTACATCGAAACTACGTTATAGATATATTACATACAGTGAAACTACATTATACAATATCTATTTACTAATTATTTTTCTGATTATATTTTTAATTATTATTTTAAGGATTAAATATTTGTTACTCCTTATACTTTAGTCCAGAAAACAGTTTAGTCCCTCACCTTTTAAATTAAACAATTTAGTCCTTATTCTTTCTAATTCTCACACAACAAATCCAAAGTGATCCAAAATGACTATTATATCCCTCACTTCTTTTTTTATTTTTTCTATATATTTTTTAAACTTTTCTCTCCTTTTTTATACTCTCTCTCTCTCTCTCTCTCTCTCTCACCGAAGCCACTCTCGGCCTTGGATCAGAGCTCAACAGAGAACACGACCATAGCTTCCATTTTCCAACAAAATCTCATTGTTTCCTCCGAGTCCAGAATTTAAGAACATGAGACGAAATGATTATGCCGTCAAAAGTTCATGGCGGAGATGGGGGGGGGGGGGGGGGGGGGGTATAGCGCCAATATGCTCAGGCGGAGCGTTCGGCGTCGGTGGCTAGTGAGGATTCAAAGGTAGGATGGCTGATGTCTGCTGGGTCGAGTGATGGTGGCAGTGTGGCGAGGTGGTGGCCAGAAGTCGAAGAAAACCGGAGAGCAGAGGCGTCGAAGATTTGAGGCAAGCCTGTGGAGGCTGGAACCTATGCCATGCATCGATCTTGCCTGGGCTTGAGTCACCGTCAACCCGTCTTTCATTTGGTGGTGGGGGTGTTTTGAGTGGCTGTCGGACGCTGCACTTTCCGGCATCGACCCTTGTTTTTTTCTTTTTTTATTTTCCCGATCTTCAATCTTGGGTTGCCAGTCGAGTTCGGGAGGTTGGGGTAGAGCCGACTTTAAGAGCAGCTTCTCGAGATTGGTGAGAGAGAGAGAGAGAGAGAGAATAAAAAAGGGATAAAAAAAAAGGGGAAATTACTGGTCACTCCCTGTACTTTTAGGGCGTCGACAGTTCAGTCCCTGCTATCCTAATTTCGACAAGTTACTCCTCAGACTTTCAAATCTCACACAATTTGGTCCAAAATGACTATTTTGCCCCTCCCTTCCTCTTTTTGTGTTTTTATTTTTCTCTCCTCTCCCCTCCTTTCTTCTAAAATTCATAATTAATTCATACAAACTCCGATTTTTGCGTTCCATATATGTACGAGATCGTATCGATGAGCTCCACAACTTTTATGAAGAAAGTTTTTCCAAATTTTGTATGTATAAAAAGTCAATTTTCACGACCGCTCCAAATAACATTCGTTTCGAAAATCCACTTTCTTCTAAAATTCATAATTAATTCATACAAACTCTGATTTTTGCGTTCCATATATGCACAAGATTGTATCAACGAGCTCTACAACTTTCATGAAGAAAGTTGTTCCAAATTTTGTACGTATAAAAAGTCATTTTCACTACCCCCCTAAATAACGTTCGTTTCGAAAATCTCCTTTCTTCTAAAATTCATAATTAATTCATACGAACTCCGATATTTGCATTCCATATATGTACGAGATCGTATCGAGGATCTCTACAATTTTTATGAAGAAAGTTTTTCCAAATTTTGTATGTATAAAAAGTCAATTTTCACGACCCCCCCTAAATAACGTTCATTTCAAAAATCTCCTTTCTTCTAAAATTCATAATTAATTTATACGAACTCCGATATTTGCGTTCCATATATGTACGAGATCGTATCGATGAGCTCTACAAATTTTATGAAGTAAGTTTTTTCAAATTTTGTATGTATAAACAATCAATTTTCACGACCCCCCCCCCCCCCCCCCCCAACCACAAAATAACACACACACACACACTCTCTCTCATTATGCACATTTCAACCCAAGAAATATCAAATATTTGAATTATGAATATTGAGACTATTTGATAAGTAGTTGTACGAGAAATTCGGTTTCGTATCAATTTTAGTTTCGAAATGAATGTTATTTAGGGGGGGTCGTGAAAATTGACTTTTTATACATACAAAATTTGGAAAAAATTTCTTCATAAAAATTTTAGAGATCATCGATACGATCTCGTACATATATGGAACGCAAATATCAGAGTTCGTATGAATTAATTATGAATTTTAGAAGAAAGGAGATTTTTGAAATGAACGTTATTTAGGGGGGGTCGTGAAAATTGACGTTTTATACATACAAAATTTGGAAAAACTTTCTTCATAAAAATTGTAGATATCCTCGATACGATCTCGTACATATATGGAACGCAAATATCGGAGTTCGTATGAATTAATTATGAATTTTAGAAGAAAGGAGATTTTCGAAACGAACGTTATTTAGGGGGTAGTGAAAATGACTTTTTATACGTACAAAATTTGGAACAACTTTCTTCATGAAAGTTGTAGAGCTCGTTGATAAAATCTTGTGCATATATGGAACGCAAAAATCAGAGTTTGTATGAATTAATTATGAATTTTAGAAGAAAGTGGATTTTCGAAACGAATGTTATTTGGAGCGGTCGTGAAAATTGACTTTTTATACATACAAAATTTGGAAAAACTTTCTTCATAAAAGTTGTGGAGCTCATCGATACGATCTCGTACATATATGGAACGCAAAAATTGGAGTTTGTATGAATTAATTATGAATTTTAGAAGAAAGGAGGGGAGAGGAGAGAAAAATAAAAACACAAAAAGAGGAAGGGAGGGGCAAAATAGTCATTTTGGACCAAATTGTGTGAGATTTGAAAGTCTGAGGAGTAACTTGTCGAAATTAGGATAGCAGGGACTGAACTGTCGACGCCCTAAAAGTACAGGGAGTGACCAGTAATTTCCCCAAAAAAAAAAGAGAAGAAAAAGAAAATTTTTAAAAATAATAATAATATTATTAGAAAAAGGAAGTGAGGGGTATGATAGTCATTTTGGACCTGTTGTGGACTTTTTATGTGAGAATTAGAGAGAATAAAGACTATTCAGTTTAATTTAAAGGGGAAATGATCATTTACCCAATTTTAGCTTAAAAATTGCCCACTTACCCAAACACTCTAAGAGATTATTTCCCTAATACCCAATTAAGTATTTTTTTAATTCATCTTTATTTATTTTTGGGACAATTTTGCCCTCTCCTTCTTTGTCACTTAGAGAAAGAAGTCATTGGAGACCTTGCTTGACTCCGGTGGCGGACTCCAGTGACTGGTGATCCTACTCCGGCGACTGGTGACCAGACTCTGGCGACCGGTGATCGAAATTTGGCAACAGATAACCGAAATCCTGCGACAGGTCACCGGAATCCGGCTACCGAACTGGTGACCGGATTCCGGCGTCTGAATTTATTACCCCCTAATAATACCCAGTAACCATATTATTGCCCCCCAGTAATCATATTATTGCTCCCCAATACTCATATTATTGCTCCCCAATACTCATATTATTGCCCCCCAATAATCATATTATTATCCTCGAATAATCATATTATTGCCTTGCTTGAAACAGAAAATAAAGCCACTGATATAAATTAAAACTAATTCCAAAGCAAGTGCCTTTATACACCTTCATTATTCTAATCACAAAGTAAAGCCTAGCCATCTAACAACAAATTTAAAATTGCTCAGTGCCTTAGTTTGGCTCAGTTGACGTTTAGTTGGACATACAATTGACCATTCCCTATACTATTCCACTTCGTTTCTCAATAGCGCAAAATCACATTGATCCTCTCGGAAGAATTCAAAATCGCATTGATCATCTCGGAAGAATTCAAAATCACTAGACCTCACGAAGATGACGACTTGCTGGAACTCTGCAAATTCAAAACTAGGCACAACTCTAACACTAGCTTCACCGGGACAAAAAAAAAAAAAAAAAAAAAAAAAGCAAAACAAACTGAGTATGTGTGGGTGCGCAAGAAGAGAGAGAGAGAGAGAGAGAGTCTGGGGAGGACCTTGTGAACCAGCTTTACTCGACCGACGATCCTGAATTTGTTGGACTTGACAGAATCGTGCGCGGACGACTTGTCGACTTCCTCAGCCAGTCAACCTTGTGCTTGACGTCATTAGTCTTCTTGACGGCATCAGCCTTCTTAGATAGTCGGAAGACGACGACGAGTGCCGGTGGGAGTAGATCTTCTCCATGAGCGACGCCTGTGTCATACGCCGGTGGGAGTAGATCGAACAATTTCAGAGGGATAGAAAGAGAAACAAGAGGGGGAGATCTAGCAGGAAGGGGAGGAAGGAAAGGTGGGCTTCGTACTCTGGTTTCGCAGCTGCCAGGGCACAGAGAGAGAGAGAGTCTGTGGGGAGTCGTGAGAGAGAGAGAGAGTCTGAGGGGAGTAGTTAATAAGGGCAATACTGTCACTAGATGTTAGATTGGGTAAATGGGAGTAAAAAACTCTTAGTGGAGTAAGTGGGCAATTTTTTGGCTAAAATTGGGTAAGTGGTCACGGCCCTTAATTTAAAAGGCAAGGGACCAAACTGTTTTCCAAGGAAAAGTTTGAGGAGTAACAAATATTTTTAAATAGGACGGTGTTAAATTATTATATATAAATGGTTTAAATTTTGTTTAGTCCCTATATTTTATCTCCAATATCGTTTCAGTCCTTGACATTTCAATTTAATCTATAAAGTTCCTGACCTCACAATTTCACTCCAATTAGTCCACTCCGTCCAATTGCTCCATTAACTAGCTGACGTAGCACAAATTTAGACGCCAACTCAATGCCATGTGAGTGCGGTGAATGGTAAAATGTCAAGAATACCCCTGATTGTCCCCTTTAATATATATATATATATATATATTTGTTCTTCTCTATTTTCTTCTTGCTGCAACCTCTTCTTCCTCACACCGAATCCAAGGGCTTCGAGAGCTTAGACAGATAGAAGAGCATTGTCACCATTGTCAAGGGTCTACAAATCAATTTTACATTCGGAGGTCAATATCTCGATCAATTTTACATTAGGTTCGGCTTGAGAGTGCTAGTAACAATGGCAACGTTAGCGATGATATTGGACCCAAAACCCACGGTAAAGCCTCCAGCTTTGTTCCCATCAACAAGATCGAACCTAAAGCTCAACAAGCAGCACCAATCCTCTGACGAGGACGATCTCTACAACCACCTCAAGTCCCTGCAATGCCATCTAGAGTTCATTGACATCTAAGAAAAGTATGCAAAAGATGAGCAAAAGAACCTGAAACACGAGCTCCTCTGAGCCCAGGAAGAGGTGAAGAGGATCCAGTAGGTGCCTCTGGTTATCGAAAAACTGAATTGGCATGGGCTTAACATAGCCCAATTTCTCGGATTCGGATCCGAAGCTAGAAGCATCGTCCAGGTTGCGGAGAGAGACAAAGAGTTGCTGGCTGGTTTAAAAGATTTTGTCGTCGATGGAGGTGGTGCTCCCGTGGGCATGTTCTTCTGCAATGGTTTCGGAGTAGGAAGCGAAGTCCCATGGGGATTGAGAAGTGCGAGAACGCGAGGGTTTTACAAATGCTTCTTCTTCTTCTTCTTCTTCGTCTTCTACGTCTGAGTAGTCTTGTTCTTCAACTTTGGAATATTTTTCATCGCCCGGGGGTTCAAACACGAAAGACGGGGCCTTTGAAATTTTAGAATTTTGGAGCTGATCGAAAATTTTATTTTGCTACTTGTAGAGTTAGATTGGGTGTGGTGATGTTGGAGACTTGTGACTGCTTTGAGAGTTTAGAACACAAAAGAAGGGATAATAGTGCTAGATCTAGGTTTTAGTGAGCAAATAAAGGAGGAAAGGAGAAGAGAATTAAAGTTCTGGTGGTTGGGCTCAGTGGTGGTTATGGTGGTAGTGGTGGTGATTCTCTTATGCTCTGGATTTTGGGTGTGAAGAAGAAGAATGGGGGAAAATGTTAGAGGGTATATTGGCCAATTTTTCAATTACGTGGCATGCAAATTAAGCTGAGATGCCATGGAATGGTTGGTCTCGTCAGCAACTTAACGGTAGATTTTGATGAAACCCTAACAGAGTGGACTAATTGGAGTGAAATTGTGAGGTCAGAGACTTTATGGATTAATTTGAAATGTCAGGGACTGAAACGATGTTGGAGGCAAAGTACAGGAACTAAACAAAATTTAATCATATATAAATCTTAACCGCCCAAACTCTAAATCCTAGTTCCTACTTCCTCCCCTACTCATGGTTCTTCAAGGTGTTCATCATTACAATCTCTTAGTCTTTGAATTCATGATTGCAAAGGATAAATTATTATGTACTTATTTTGGTATACTCTCAAATCTGACCTAAACTCTACATGACTATACACTCCTCTGACGCTAAATAATTCTTACAGGGAAAACTACTGTTTAGTCCCTAAAGTATGCCCTCGTCCTCGTTTCAGTCCCTGCCTTTCTAATTTAATCCCAAAAGTCTCTGAACTCACAATTTTCAATCCAACCGGTCCATTCCCTTCATTTCCTCCGGTTACTCGATGACATGTCAGTTATGTACTTGCCAGCTCAGCCACGTGTAAGACATCGATTGTGTAAAGTGACGAAAATGCCCATGGCCTCTATTACAGTAGTTTCAGAGCTAGCGTGAGAGAACTCGAAGAGAGAGAAAATAGATATGGGTTTCTCTCTCTCCTCCACTAGTGGATATCTAGGCAACATCGTGTCTCACCTCCACCACTATCGTGCTCAGCAGCCTCCGACGAACCACTGGTAGCCTCTCCATCATTCGGCTACGACCAAAAATAGCCCACGCGCTGTCGCGGTGAACACCGAGACATTTTCTCTGGGCACCCACGACCTCTGCCTCCTTCACTGGCCTTCATAACCACCCAGCATTGGGTATCACCTATCTGAACAATACTTCCTACACCCTCTCCTCTTATAAATCCATTTCCCCTTTCAACCAAGAAACTAGGTCAAGAGGAAAGAATCAGGCTAAAGTCCATAACTGACTCTCCACAAGTAGATAAGAAGCAAGGGTACTTCTCTGCTCTTAAAGACGAGGTGGTTCGTGGCCTCAGCCCCTCTCACTCCCGCACCACCAGCCTCGCCTGCTCCGGCTCCCCCATGTTGGGTCTGCTCCGCCGGAAGAAGCAACACAGCCACCACAACGGTAGCGGCCACGACCAACTGGTCGCACAACTGGAGCCGTTGATTGGGAAATCCGGGAGCCTCAAGCCAGTGGTGGAGGGTTCGGATTTGGATAGCGAGGAAATCACGGATTCAAAGAGGGTCGGGTCTGGGCCAGTGGATGCGCACTCTCCTGGACTTCTTCGGTGAGGTCGGTGGCTAAGAACAACCGAAGGTCTGATCTGAGACTCTTGCTTGGAGTCATGGAAGCTCTGCTCGCCCCCTCCACATTAGCATCTCCGACCCTCTACCTCACCTCAGTAAGGACACTCCCATCGTAAACTTTCACAGCTCTTCTCGTTTTCTTCTTTCTTTCTATTTTTGGTTTTTTGTGTTGGTTGGGTTTGATTTGGCTGGTCTCGTTTGAATTGAGGGAGTCCGTCTCAGGTTTGATTTGCTTTGAGTGTTTGCAGTCAAATTTTGGAAGAAATTGAGGCCATGGGCACTTTCATCATTTTACACAATCGGTGTCTTACGTGGCACTGAGTTGGCAAGCACATTACTGACACGTCATCGAGCAACTGGAAGAAATGGAGGGAATGGACCGGTTGGATTGAAAATTATGAGTTCAAGGACTTTTGGGATTAAATTAGAAAGGCAGAGACTGAAACGAGGACGAGGTCATACTTCAGGGTCTAAACAGTAGTTTGCCCATTCTTATATTTAGACTCTAATTAATTCGCCATTCTTTATATCGTTTTAAGTCGATCTCCAATGTGAACTTTAATTTCCATTGATGTAGTTAATAATATGATTAAATTCAGTTTACCCCCCTAAGGTTTGGGGGTAATTTCATATTAGTCTATGTCCTTTCAATTTAATCAGTTTACCCCCCAAGTTTTCCAATTTCAATCAGCCGTGTCCAATTTATACTACTTCGTCTAATTTGGACTGTTAAGTCTGACTTTTGAGGGCTAAAATGGTAATTTCAAGACAAAAAAAAAACTTAAAAAAAGGATTTTTTTTTTTCGTTTTTTTTTTAATGTTTTTTCTTTGTTTTTTTTTTTTTTCTGTTTTTTTTTTCATTAAAATTTTTTTTTATATATATAAATTTTGTCTTCAACCTATACACCACAAGTTATAATAGGTGTATAAAAACAAAAAGATACTCTATGTGGTTGAAAGTCTCTCGCTGATCTACGATATTTATGATATATCTCCGATAAAGAAAAGAATTTTAGGATATATCCCAATAAAGTGAAGAAATGTCTGTGTAAAATTATTTTTTACAGATATTTACAAATAAAATGTAAAATCTTGAAGAAATATCTGTGGAAAATCATTTTTTACATATATTTATAGATAAAGTGTAAAATCATTTTTTACGGATATTTCTTTACTTTATTGGGGATATCTCCTAAAATTCTTCACTTTATCGGAGATATATAACAAATATCGTAGATCAGCGAGCGGCTTTCAATCACCTAGAGTATCTTTTTGTTCTTATAAACCTATTATAACTTGTGGTATATAGGTTGAAGAAAAATAATAATAAAAAATGAAAAAATGAAAAAACAGAAAGAAAAAAAAAACAGAAGAAAAAAATATTTAAAAAAGGAAGAAAAAATAAAAATATTCCTTCTTTTTTTTTTTAGTTTTTCAAAAGTCAGACTTAACGTCTAAATTAGATGGAATGGACACGATTGAGGAGAATTGACAAGCTTGAGAGGTAAACTGATTAAATTAAAAGGACAGAGACTAATATGAAATTACTCCCAAACCTCAGGGGGGTAAATTGAATTTAATCCTTAATAATAAGTTTCGAATCATCTTCAACTTGGATTTCTAGGCCTTCTCTAGTTGATGGTTGCAAACAAAAAAAAAGTTCTATTCAGGAAAATTGCAACCCTATATGACAATATTCATCCAAATAGTAACGTCTATAACCAAATCATCTCTAACCAACAACTTTGAATTGTGAAAGTTGCACTTGGGTTGCCCAAAATTGAGTGTGATTGTAAAATGGAACAGTTGAGTTTCATGTTCTATATATGAAGCTTTATTTAGTAAATTTGCAACCCCAAAATGGATCCTTGAGGTCCTATTAAACCAATTGGAGATGGTATATAGAAAAAAAGTTCTATAACTTACTATAGAATCATCAGTTGGAGAGGGCCTTAATGGTTAAACAACATGAGCAATTAATTGTATGACTATGACCAACACTTCTTGCACTCGTCACGAGAGGAGAACCATGTTCATTACGAATAACGAAATTATAGGATGCTTTATTATCCATAACCACGTCGTCGATCATCAAAATTGATTTTGATGTCGGTTGCGTTGCGCTCCTCAGATTTTAGAAGTTAATTGACATCCATCTTCTTTGAGGTGGATGAAGATTAATTTTCACGGGGCTTAGAAGCATGAATCGGGTCATAGTGGTTATGGTGTTGTTTTTCGGGATTATAGAGATCATATTCTTGGTGCTTTTGTTTCTAATTTAGACATACCTAACTCGGTTGCACTACGTACAAGTGATGGCGGTGATCAAAGTTATTGAGCTAGGCTTTGGTTAGAGATTGAAAATATGTTTGGTTAAAAGTTGACTGTTCTCTAATTTTTTACCTCTTCATTGTTCTTCTCTGGTGTCTTAGCAACTTTGGGTTCAATGGATGAATAACTGTTTGTTTCATATTTCTCAAATGCATTTTCACTTCTCTCATATATTTTGTGAAGTGAATCATGTTGCAGATGCATTAGCCAACTATATACGTCGACTACTGATTTTGATTTTGTGTGGTGGAACATAGCTCCAACTTTCATTACTTTGCATTGTAATGAGGTCAGTTTGGATTTTCCAAAGTTTTGATTTTGATTGTTTGTTTTCTTTATTGCATCTTATGATTTTGAAAAGATTTTGGCACTTCCCCTCCCTTATAATTCTCTTATTCTGTAATAAATTTTGGGGTGCAAGGGATCTCTTCTCTCATTTCATTTCAACCAATAAAAAGAAAAAGGAAGTGTTTGGGGCAATGATTTGTTCTGTAGACTTGTTGCCATATCTTCGAGGTTGCGGGTATATAATAACTCGTTAAGAAAGACACCTTATTGTTAAAGCCGATATGTGTATGCTTGTTTTTTTTTGGCGAAAACATGTGTACGCTTATCAAGCAACCCAGTTTCAATATTTTCTTATTATTAATGTGGTGCATACTTTCTATCTAAACAAATTCCATCAAGGAAAACTAGGTCAACTTTTTTATAACATCTTTATTAAAGAATAATCTCTTTCATCGTTAGATTTTAATTCTCCAACTTAGAACTCAAAATTTAGACCTAATCACACTCTGGCAAGTCAAATATTCTAAAATGAGTTTTTCAATTAATACTTTGACACATTACAATCTTTTTTCGTTTAACTTCATCTTCCAAATACTATACGTTGAAATTTTTATTCAACGATTTATGTGGAGTTGAGAGGAGTTCCACAAAGCCACATGTTAAGCGTGTACGTGATTACTTTGGAGACAAAATTCAACTTGATCGTCGTCTTGCCTGGCCATGTGAGGAAGATTTCCAACTCTATATATTATTATATGTAATTGCAGATCGATTCGAATTGGAATTGCACGCATGGCTCTGTAGCTCATCCCAAACGTAAGTAACTATATATTCCAGATTTTTAAATGGGCAACAAATCCTAATGCTGATATTATAGTAAACCAGCTGTAGCTCATCCCATACGTAAGTAACTATATATTCCAGATTTTTAAATGGGCAACAAATCCTAATGCTGATATTATAGTAAACCAGCTGTAGCTCATCCCATACGTAAGTAACTATATATTCCAGATTTTTAAATGGGCAACAAATCCTAATGCTGATATTATAGTAAACCAGCTGTAGCTCATCCCATACGTAACTAACTATATATTCCAGATTTTTAAATGGGCAACAAATCCTAATGCTGATATTATAGTAAACCAGCTGTGGGGACGAATGTACAACATTTCAACTAAATAGAATATGGAAACATTTCAACTATATAGAATATGGAATATATATGGATGTACAAATCAATCACGCTAGATGATACACTAAAATACTTTAGAAGTGCACGTCTAACCAAAATAACTTACCGAGATATAATTTTTCAATTTGCATCATTGCAGTTTAAGAAGAGCGGGGTCAATTTGCACAAGAACATATTGTCCCCACATGCTTCAAAAGTAGACCAAACAAATAATCTTCCAGGAGGTGAACTTGTGGAACCTCATGGGAGAATTTAATCGATCTTCATGGAATTATTGCCCCAGGTACCATGGTATTAAGTGATTTTCTCAGCATACCTTGAACTATCTTGGACATTTGGCTGCTTACGGTTTGGAAGTTGGTCATAGATTATAATGGATTTCTGTACAGAAGTAATTTTATTTTTATCAAATTCTGTGTCAACAACTTTCAGATGTGTGTGATGATGCTATGAACTCATGCTTTTTAGTTATTGACGGTATAGTTTACGTAACAATCAGGGTCTTGCGTCCACACTATATAAACCAAATTACTGCTTTGTGTAGTTACATTATTGTTCTCTATGCTGGGTTCTTAGAAGCACACTAAAGCATATTGATTCTGTATTTTACAGCATATCTTTTCAATGTGTTTGGATCTGATAGGCGATTTTCTATTTATCTTGACGAATAGTTGATGCATTATGTAACGGTTATAAAGAAATGCAAGTTTTTTGTGTTGAAGTTAATTTCTGAAAACGTCAGCACAGTTACTTTCTCCTATAATGTTTACACTAATCATAAAATTTAAGATATAACTCTTACTTTCTTCTATTGCAGGGGCGATATCTCAACATATTGACTTGAAGACTCATCTGAAGATTTAATGTAAATAGTTACCAGCCTTCACAAGTTTTGGCAAAGCCTAACCATTTTTTGCACAATGTACATAAACAACTACTTACTTAGCATGTATATTTTTGGAAATCTGGCTAAAATACCAGATTTGGATTCTGGAAAAGACACCAGAGTTTTCGATTAGCATGTGTAGCCTTTGACGTCTGGCTAAGATGACAGAATTGGAATCTGGCAAAGCCACCAGACTTTTGGGACAAGTTGTAAGGCCCCGTACCTTAAAATCTCTATGAGTTACATTTTTATCGGTTTTGACCGAGGGGTTGACTTTCTACTTTTTCTGTTACGTCGGAATATTCCTTGAGTATGTCGTAGGTTACGAAAAATTGAGTTCGTGGACACGTAGTTTGTTTAAATTGGTGTTATATCGGGAAAGTTGTGACTAAAATGGAAATTTCTTTTTTTTCTTTTGGTGGAGTTCTTTTTAAATGAGTTTCTTTTGTTGGGAAGAGAGAGAAAGTGACAGATAGAGGAAAAAATCGGGACAAGCCCAAGCTCTCCCTTCCCCTTTCTTTTTCTTTCGCCGCCGGCCTTCTTCCACAAAAATTGACGTCGTCCGGCCACCCCAGTGCGCACCGCTCACCATGGCATGATCCTTCCTCCCTCCTTTTCCTAGATATGTAAGTTTTTCACCTTGGGTATCATTGGTTTTTGAGTTTCGAAGAGAATTGCAAAAATGGGGAAAACCGGAGTTTGGCTCCGATCTTCGGTTTTCTGACGTTTTCCAGCCGGATTTCTTTGGGGTTTTAGGTGCTGGGGTGATGCTAATCTTCATCCCCCCCCCTTTTGCAGCTTCTCTTGGCCGGTGAAGGAAGAATTGAAGGTGTGAGATTGTGAACAGTAACCGCGAATTCTTGGTTTATGTTTTGAATTTTCCGGCCAAAATAGTTGGAAATTGTTGGATGTTGCAGGTATATTTTTGATTCTTGGCTGGTTTTGGAGGTTGTTTTGTAAAAATAGCTTGACCGGTTGTGGTGGGTTGTGCCATGGCGCACCGCCATGGGCGATGGCGCCTTGGGGCGCCGGCAGCTCTATGAAAACATCTATTTTGTGTGTTATTGGAGAAGTTCAATTTATTTTTATGATTTGGATATTAAGTTTGAGCTTTTGGAAATTGTTGTAATTAGTTATAGTGGTTGGTTTTGGTTAAGTTGGTCATGGCAATCAGTGTTGTGATTTTGTGGTAGCTACGATTGTGGGAACATTCAGAAAATGAAATGGATCAAAGGAAGTTAAGAGAGAATTTGAGGTACTTGAAAGGGAGAATTTATTCTTTATTTATTGGTTTAAATTGTAGTTAGGATATTGAAATTTATTGTTTGAGAAGTTACAAGTGACTTTTGAAGGCTAAAAAGAAACTAGAGGATGTTGAGAATGTTAGGATTTCCGTTGTCGGATGTTAAATATCCAAATTGGAAAGATTCGAAATTGTAGAGGAATTGTTGAGTAATGAGTTACTTAAATTTTCAAGGGAATGAGTTTTAATTCTTTAATGATTTCCTTTGTGAGGTTAATTTTATCATGCCCAATTATTACAGGACGTACTGAGCCCTCGAGCGAGGAGGACACGGGCAGGCATCAGGATTAGCTGCGGGACTTACTTGTGAGTGGACTTTTATTTTGTTTAAATAATGCATGCAACATGGTATTAAGTTTTCAGTTGGAATACTATTTTGAGTAAATGTGACTTTATGGAAAGTAAAGGATTTAAAAAGAAAGCAGTTGACAAGGAGGCCAGTTTTGGCGCATGCGTATCTTACCTAGTTGGCAGTCCCTTCTAGGTAATAGTCTGGTTGGCAGTCCCTTCCAGACTACAGCCTGGTTGGCAGTCCCATCCGATGCGTCATCTGGTTGGTAGTCCTTTCCAGGTGACATGAGGTAGTTAGTCGGCAGTCCCGTCTACTACATGTGGCTAGTTGGTAGTCCCAACTAACCACCGCCTCCTATTCCTATTCCTGTTGGCAGTCCCTTCCGATGCGTCATCTGGGTGGCAGTCCCTCCCAGATGGCATGAGATGCCTAGGAAGCAGTCCTTCCTAGTCATCAAATGAGTTTTCTTGGAAAATGATTGAGTTGGAATTATTATGGAGTCTCGCTGCATGTTGGTTTTGTTGAAAAGAGAAATGGGGAAGCATTCCATTAATTGTTTCAGATTTTGTTTCGGTTTTGTCCACTCACTCTAATGGATTTTATATGTTTTCCCCTGGGCCTTTCGTTTTCAAATGCCCAGATTTCAGATTTGCCGAGATCGCGTCCAGGCACTAGAGACTTTGGAATCAGCGCTTCCATTTTGTCCGTAGGTTACTACTTAACCTACCTTGTATGATATCGGCTTAGCTATTAGTGTTGCTCTGATAACCCTTTTTAAATTTGGTGGATGCTTTTGTTTGAGTTGATGTTTATCATACTGAGGTTGTGTTGGAATTCGTAACTTCTGAATGTAACTTATACGCTTGGAAATGTAAATATGGTGATGTGTGTTTAAGTAGGAGTTAAAGATTTAATCATGTCCAGGTTTGTGAACTTTTTGGGTAGCCCATATTTAGGGGAGGTTCTGCCGATTTTTCGGTAGGATTTCACTTAACGTGGGCCCTGCAGGCTCGTATCCAGGTTTTGGGGTGATTCTTGGGTCGGGTCCTGTCACAAGTACAACATTCACTACAAAACAAAATTCAATTGGCTTCACCAATTTGCGTCGGCGTAAAAATGCCGTCGCCAAAACCTCCTCTTTGGCCACGGCAAACTAATTTTTGTCGCAATTGTGCGAAATATCTGCGACCGTAATAATTACCGTCACCACTGGTCTTTGGCAGCCACTGTTGGTCTACTTCAACGAGAATAGCCGTAGCAAGATATTAAAAGTTTGCTATTACAAAGTAGCTGCCGTCGTGTTAGGGTGGCTTTTATGTTTCATTTCTCATACTTTGTATTCTTTTAAGATTAACAACATCCGAATCTCTTGGAATCCCTCTTCTTTCTTTCACTGCTCTGTCCTCTTTCTTCTTTGAATTCATGACTCCGTCTTGATCCGATACCGATGAGTACTTCCAGATTCCCTTCTCTCTCTCCATCACCTCCTTCAGCTATTTTCCACTCTCGATCTGTCAAAATCGAGAAGAATGCAACGCGACCAAATGTGCCTATTTAGGTCAAATCCGGCGAGTTACCAGAAGATCTACCAACCAATTGTTCCTTGAAAGCGTCCTCTATAAAACCCAACAAAAGTGTGAGAAAAAGGAAAAGGTTAGGGTTTGGATTTGATTGGGTTCGTTTAAGTTTCTGTTAATTTGATTGGGTTTTCATATTATGTGAACTTTCACATAATCTAATATCAAATTTTGGATAAGATAGGTTAGATTTTTGTCTAATTTTGCAGATCGAAAGAGCTACGAGCTCCCTTTGTAACTCTGCTTAAAAGATTTTGATTTTGATTTTGATTTTTTGATTTTTGATTTTTGATTTTTGATTTTTTTTTTTTTGGGTTTCTAGCTTTACTTTGCCAATACATGTTAGAGAGCCAAACAAATCTAGAACAACAAATAGTAGGCAAACAAATCTGGAACAACAAATAGTAATTATCTGGTATGAGGGTTTACATTTTGAAATTGAGTATATGAAATTTGGTACATAATATTATTACATACCTAGAGACTCATGAGAAGAAGAATTTTGATATCAATTATACTGAAGTGGCTCTTACCTAAACTAGATAATATATAAGTAAGTAATAAAAGGTTAGTCTTAGACACTTTGTGGTTGTCAATGCCTATATATTCCAGCTATAGATTCCATGCAATGTTTGGTGTATGAAACTTGATAAGTGTATTTTACTAGGAGACGGGATTTGAAGATGCAGAATGAGTCAACGTAATGGTGGTCAGAAGTTGGAGCTGCACAATTCAGTATGAGAGGTGGGTTGTTTCTTTTTTTGCAATCTGTATCCAAAATTGCAATAATATCGGTGCATATATATTTTAGTCAACAATGTGAAAGTCTATAGGCTGTACTATGTGACATAAGGCTTGGAAACCTTCAGTAGCATGAGATGTGATTGTTTTCTTTTGGGATTTACTGCTGCCAATATATGTTAGTTCATAATGGTTTACATAGAGTTGATTTTGTAGTTGATTTTGCCAGTATCGGATTGTAGATCCAAGTACTATATCAATTATGGGATTTGTTTGTTACAGAAACCCAGAGGAGATCCCATGGGGTCATTTTGGCGTCGATATTGTTGAGGAGTCTACTGGAGTATTCACTGACAAGGACAAAGCCGCGGCGCACTTGAAGGTCAGCCCAGTTTACAATTTTTTTTAATTTGATTGCAGAATGATTTGTTGGTCCTGTGTTTTGGTATATGCATGAATTTGACTGTGTTTCTAGGATTGGATCCTTCAAAATTGATATTTTTGTTGTCAAGGTTGTTTGAGTGATTTTTTCTTTAATTCAAGGATGAGTATGCAGCTTGCTTGAGTTTCGCTCTCTCAACCCCAGTAGCAAAAAAAACCCAGTTGCATATAAGCTGCTACTTTCATCTTGAGCTAATTCCAGCAAGTTGAAAGCTTGATTAATTCAATGGGACAGAACCAAGTAGATGCAACACAAATCCAAGAGATGGATTCAAGGGAAAAGCGACTTAATGAGCTTGGTTACAAGCAAGAACTCAAAAGAGAGATGGTAATTGGCACCTAATTTGATTCACACTACATGTTTTTCATGCTGTGAAGTGTTAATTGTATCTTCTCTACTACTACTTCTTGCTTATCACTAAGAGATTTATGAGATTGTTATTTATAGGGAAAATTTCACAAACAGTACACCAAGTAAATGCCACTAATAATTCTTATACACAAAGTTTCAAACCAATCATTTCTGTACACGAAATCTGAAACTCGACCCACTATCAGTACACGACGTCAATGACGCCGTTAATTTGACACCAAAATGTCTATTATGCCCTCAATTCTTTTTTTTTTAATAATTTTTTTTTCTGTTCTTTTTTTTTCGTTCCTTCGTTTTTATCTCTTTCTTCTTTCTTCTTCCAGCTCCACGAAACCCACCTGTGAGAAGAAGCTCGAGCTCACCCACTTCAAAACCCATCTCTGTTCTTCAGTTTTCCTTTCTTTCTTTCTGATTTTTCTTCATCTATTCGATTCCTCCTTCCTCAAATCTCTCTCTCTCTCTCTCTCTCTCTCTCTCTCTCTCTCTCTCTCTCTCTCTCTCTCTCTCTTATTCGGTGACAATTGCAGCAAATCACGGCGTACCTGTCCAAAATCCAGAGGGTCTGCCATATCCAACCGTTCGGGTGCACGATTGTGGTGGAAGAGTCCACCTTCGGGGTCATTGCCTACAACGAGAACGCCCGGGACTTGCTCGACCTGATGCCCTAGTCGGTTCCGGTGCTTGAGAGGCGGGAGATCCTCACAATCTAGACTGACGTCAGGACGCTCTTCATGCCTTCTAGCTCAACTTTTGATAGGAGCTTAAAATGCAACGTTAATAATGTTTAAACCCTATATTTTGCTAAGTTATTTCCTTTATCTTGATCAATTTAACTTAGTTAGTGTTTTACAGGTGAAAATGGAGTCTCAAGGTCTGAAACTGACTAAGGAAGGCACAAAGGGTGCAGAAATGGAAAGAAATGAAGAAATGGAAGTTCCCCAGTTTGACTAGGAAAAGGAATCCTAGTTGGAGTAGGAATCAGAAGCTGACTTGGATTCAAACTCTTAAGTCGCGGAAATTAGAAGTCCTACTTGGATGAGGAAACCCAATTCTACTCAGATAAGGAATCCTAGTGTGACAAGAAGTCCCTGTTGGATAAGGATTACTCAAGAAGGTTCCAGAAGAGTGTAGAAGAATCGCAGAAAAGAAGTTTGTGTTCAACTAGGAAACCTACTTGCATATGGAGTTCTACTCATACTAGGAGACCTGTGGAAGCTAGGAGAAGCCTATGGAACGTACAAGAAGCATCTAGAAGTCTCAAGAAGGTCATATGCCGTGCACATGGAAGAGGAAGTCTCAAAGAATTCGAATTACAAAGCAATGTGGAATTTGGACTTCTTGTTGAGTAAGGATTAATTGCCGTGAGATTCTTGAAGGTTCTAGGGAGTTCTTGACGTTTCTACTTCATAATAGGCGTGGAAGACATGTGAGAGGCATGTGATACAAAGGAAAACTGAATTGGACTCAACTTGTGCTTCAAAAGTCAAATCCATTACAGATTCGGAAATCTGCCTGTGCAGGTCAGTCAACTTCAACGGCGTGTCAAAAATCGCTCAGAGCTCAGAAAATTATGATCTTTATATGGTTGGAAATCTACGGATGTCTAGTTTCCAGAGATTTTTACGGTTTGTCAATAACTATTTTCTAGAGGAAGTTATGACTGTTTTAGTGGACTGAGGTCAATCCTGCTGGAAATCTGTTTTGTGAGAAAGAAGTCCTAAATCAACACGAACTAGGAGAAACCAAGTAGAAACGAATTGGGAGTGCCTTGGGACGTCCTCCTATAAATACCTTGTGTATTAGACGTTTCAAGGTGAACAATTTTCTCCACAAATTCGATTTCTCACTTGTTCTCTCTAGTTTTCAGGTTTTCGCAATCTTCAAGGAGCAAGGCCGTAACCATCCACCTTCCTTGCCGTGATCATCACTTGTGCATCATCTTGGATTTTCTTTGGACCTTGGGACGTGATCAAGGGTTGTCCACACCATCATCTTCTCATGTATTTTTACGGTTTTGGCTTTCTTGTAGTTAGAATTTCTGCTTTGGAATTTCTGTTGTTTAAACCGAAACTATGATGTGACAATTTGATTTTTGGATGCAATTTAGATGGTTCTTTTCATGTTTGATGTGTTTATGTGTTCTTGATCTTGTTGTTTGCCGAAATTAAAAGAATAATAATCTGGTTTTATGCTTCATTACATGTTAACGATTCTCTAAGTCTGACAAACAATTAGGATGACTTGCATGTAACTTGCTAGTAATTAGGGTTGATGCTTTGTGAACCTTAATTCGAAATAAGTAGTAAAGGCTTGCTTTGAGTCGAAATCAGATTATGCATGTGATGATAAGTTTTGACTTGCTTTGAGTGCTTGGATTTGCATGTTCATCAATTCTTTCTTGAACTTAATGATTTGAAAACGAATTTTCAACGTATGTGTGTATTCGGGTTTTCAAAATAAATTGACTTAGTGCTTTGCTATTTCGATTCACATAAGAAAGAAAGTTTAAAGGGACATTGGTTGCTTTGATCTTTGTGTCTTGATTGATGGTGTTCTTGGTAATTAATAAAGATTAAGGGATGCATGAATGAATCATTCTTGATTGTTCTTGATGAATTGTTTTCCAAAAATTCTTCTTTTCCCACCTTTGTAAATAAAACAATTTTTATTCTTTGTTTATTTTCGTAAAATTCATAGTTTAATCTTCAAAACCCCCCTATCTTTACTCTTTCTTGTTTGTGTAAATAAATAAAATTAACTTAGATTTTTAGGTAGCATGTTAACCTAGTTAAATAAATAAAATTAAAATAAAAATAAATTGTTTTTAAATTCGTGAATAGTGTCTCTGTGAATAGTAAATATGTGTTTGTTTTAGTTTTAGTGTTTTTTAGGAGTTTGTTATGAGTTTGTTATGTGTTCCTTAATTTTAGGGATAGGTTCCTTATTTTTTGGAAAAGTAGTTAGAGCTAGTTTTGACTTAGGAGTCCTAGTTTGACTTTGCTTCTAATTTGTTTCCTACTTGTATTTGACTTCCTAATCCTTATAGAAGTAGTAATCCTTGTTGTATATGGATTTCTAATATAATTATGACTTGTAAATTGTGTATAAATAGGAGTAGGATTTCCATAACCTTTTCTAACTTGTTTGCTCTCTTCCTTTCGAATTGTGGTATATATATACTTGTGATTTTCGTTTCTTTCTCTCTATTTTCGTATAACATGTATGTGTTGCTCTCTAACTTTGTTATTTTCGTGTGAACTTGTATATGTTCTTAATAAATTCGTGTGATGTATATTCTATGTTTCTTTGATTTATTTCTCACATGTTTGCACCCTCAATCCCTGGCTTGAACGATCCCTGCTTATTCTATACTAACGATGATTCTTTTCAGGGTTTAAATTGGCGATTGCTTTTGCACGTATCAACTTTGCTGGAGAAGGCTTTCCGCGCTCGGGAGATTACTCTTCTCAATCCAATTTGGATACATTCGAGGGTTTCCGGCAAGCCGTTTTACCCGATTTTGCATAGGATTGATGTTGGGGTTGTCATTGATTTGGAGCTTGCTAGAACAGAGGACTCGACTCTGTCTATAACGGGGGCGGTGCAGTCTCAGAAGCTGGCCGTGAGGGCTATTTCACAGCTGCAGTCACTGCCCGGTGGGGTTATTAAGCTTTTGTGTGACATGGTGGTGGAGAGTGTGAGGGAGCTTACTGGGTATGATAGAGTTATGGAGTACAAGTTTCATGAGGATGAGCATGGAGAGGTTTTGGCTGAAGTGGGTGAGCTCGGGCTTATTCTCACATGAAGAACAGAGGTGGGTTTCGTGGAGCTAGAAGAAGGAAGAAGAAAGAGATAAAAACGAAGGAAAAAAAAAAGAACAGAAAAAAAAAATTATTAAAAAAAAAGAATTGAGGGTATAATAGACATTTTGGTATCAAATTAACGGCGTCATTGACGTCGTGTACTGATAGTGGGTCGAGTTTCAGATTTCGTGTACTGAAATGATTGGTTTGAAACTTTATGTATAAGAATTATTAGTGACCTTTACTTGGTATACTGTTTTCAAAATTTTCCCTTATTTATATTACTCGCTTGCAATTGAGCTTCATCATTTGAATGTTTGATTTGTTTTAGACTTTGTTCAAAACTCTTGCAATATCATTCTCGACGATGACACTCTTCACCGGAATCACTCATTTGTATGGTTCTAGCCTTGTATATGCAGGTCCTGCAAGCCTTGTGTGGGGTTGGGTGGTAGTATCATTTTTCACCTGGTTTGTTGGACTTGCCATGACAAAGATCTGCTCTTCTTTCCCGGTTAATCCCTTCTCTTCTCACTTTTAATTTCTTTCATGTTTATATTTCAATATATTGTTGCATACCTTGTTTTTACTCTTACTATTGTCATGGAGTCGTCTTTCATCTAATTATGTTATTGAGGTTCTAATGTTTGCTGAATTTTTTATCCAATAAAGCTTATTACTGGAAAATGACTAATCAGTATAATTAAGAACATGTGTTCAGCTGGCTTTGAACAAACTAAAACCTCAACTTTACTGTAAGTATATATAAGGTTATTTCACACTTTGCGCACCTTCACCTGTCTACAATTTCAGTGTCAAAATCAATTTTGTTTTCCTTTTCTCTCATTCTAGCATGTTATCATCTCTTTCTTAATTCACACGTTGATTAAGAAAACTGAAATGGAGAAAAGGAGAGTGAAAGTTTCACATGTTAATTCAACTTGACAAGCAGTTCACATAAGTTAGAAAGATGAAATAACTTTAGTTGGGACTTGAAAAGAGAGAAAGACACTTTTTCTTCTCACTTGAAAGTATTTGTTGTGTGGAAGTAGGATCAGTTGCAGGAAAAGTGGGAAATATACCATGCCACAAGATGAATACCATATAGTTGAACTCCAACAAATATCTGCTTGTAATTTAAAGGCAGTGATTTAGGTGTTCAAGTCTGCTCTAGTAATGCATTTAGACTTGAATAGTATGTATTTGCTAATATTTTGCATGGTTCTGTATTATATTGAAATAAGTGACAGCCACATATTTCAGGTTTGTAATCTTTCTCCAGTCTTCGAACTAGAATGAAGTTGCTAATATCTGTTCAGTTTATGTTTTGCTACATATTTACAAAAGTTTTTGTATGGTTGTAAATATGATCATATGCAAAAACTGATACAAATGAGCTTCGGATCTTTTGGCCTTCAAAATGTAAACTGCTTACATGATGGTTCACATCTTCTTTAGATTGCATCATGCAATAGTATTGCCAGTAGAACAAAGTAGCTAGGCGCACATTATTTCATGTCCTTCTCGTATTTTATAGTATATTAGTTATGGATGAATCACCAGCCCATTGGTTCTACAAAGTAAGATTGGTTATTGGTCAAAGTGTACTCAAACATGAGTTATTAATTTCTTTGTAGTTTTGGTTTGTAAATTACTAACTTATTTTCTTTTGAAAACCAGTGAGGCAGACAATGGGGTTAAGAAACCAGAATTTTCAAGGAATCCAGCTGAGGGTGCTGTGATCATTTGCTTCACTTTTGGTATGAACTGTCTACTTTTTCTATCTGTTTGCGAGTGAAGGTTTGATCTTGCTTTATTTGGATAGTTGTTATTGTAGCTCAGCTGAGTTCTAATCTACAGTTAATATTTCCTTTCTGATGCTGGTTCAGAGGCTAAAGAGTTTTGGATAATATGGTTGAATTCATTATTTGATTTACATTTTTCAACTTTCTCAGGGAAAGGATCGATATCCTGGAAATCAACCATCCCGAAAGTCCTGTCGGCACAAAGTCCAGAGTGATATGAAATTTTAGTAAATTTAGATTCTGTATAAAATTTAAAAAAATCAAACAGAAACTGGTAGCATCGCATGGGCGAGCTGCCTAGTTTTAGCTAAGGTTCAAATATTGGTACATTTTTGTATATGTATAATCATACCTCAAATATTATCTATCCAAACTTTGTATTTCAAATTTAATTATTGTTTGAGACTTTGTTGGCTCTGTACTTATAGATTATCTTGTTTGCATAATCAAGTAATCGAACAGAATGTCAATTGTATGTGTTTTGTTAAAAAAGAAAAGATTTTTTTTTAATTAATAATTCACATTTTGCGACGGCATTGTTTCTGTCGCAAAAAGGTAGGTGGTGTCACTATTGACCTTTGCGATGACATAGTTGCCGTTGTTAAACTTCAAGCTACGGCGTAATTGCTGTCGCAAATAGCAATGGCGACGCCCTCAACGACAACGGCAAAATTGCCGTCGCCATTGGTCTTTTGTGAAGGCAATTTGACTTTCCGCCATGGCGTTAAGCCGTGGCAAATTGAATTCTTTTTTGTAGTGTTAATAGTATATTTTTATAATTATCACTCGTGTTTTCATTTTGGTTGGTAACTGCGTTCTAAAACTCTAGTTTTCTATATTTTTGGATGGGGTCTGGACCCCTTCAAATATCATAGTAGTTCCGCCATTGCCACGAGTGACAATTTGAATTGCTTTTAGTTTCCGCATGTCTATCATATGACATTTGTTTGACTTGTAAAATAATGTTACTTGGATTACAGGTCGCTAAGATACAAGAACGTGATACGTTAGCACTCATAGCATGCGGTACGTAATATACATATTGTGAGCCCAGAAATATTTAAGGAGCTAAAGTGAAATTGTTTGAGATTTAATTTGTAATCTCGATAAGTACTAAAGACACTTGGGAAATTTTTCTGAATTTTCAAGGAAGTGAACTCTTCAAATAAAGTACGTGACACACCGAGTTTGTGAGAATTTTTCAGACATTTGAATTAATTATTATGATTTTTTTAAAGTTTCGGTATTATAGAAATTATTTAATGGAAAAGAAAAATATAGCGATGCGTTCTCAGCCGTCCTAAATGACCACCTCTTCATCAAGACCGTTAAAATTCATTTAAAGAAAGGCTATATAAGTGTAGAGGATCGAGACCCGTTTCCTCAACCAGGAAACCCGCGCCGGTGACCCGACTCCATCTCTGCCTTTCGGCCACGATACGGCGGCGTACTGGTGCGGTTCGACTTCTCTTCTCATCGCCTACCTTCCTACGGTTTTTTTTCATCCAATCTCCTATCGAGGGAAGATAATCGAACGCCGGAAATTTCTGGTTTTCCGGCTACAAATTCCGGTGTCTCCGGCGATATCTTGTGATGCATGAGGTACGAAACGCAATCCTTTCGTCGAGCTCTACGTCTGTGTATGTTTAGTTTTTGATTTTGGTTGAGTTCTGAACGAATTGATATATTTGGTGTCATCGGGCTTGGTCGGAGTTCACTACTCACAACGGGTGTCTCCTGTTCTCACGTTTGAACTGTCCAGTTTGATTGAAAGAGTCATATATGGAGAATCGATTGAGACTACTTCGAGTTAAGCTGTTAAGGTAAACCATTCTCGGCACAGTCTTGTGATTTTGAAGTTGGGTTGTCAATCTTGGAAAGTGACTGCCTTGTTGTTAATTGAATGGTTGAGTTTGGAGGAAAACGCAGAAATACGAAGGGAATGGGACCCAGAAGCTTGAGGTTGAAGAGAAGTGGGAACCTATATTTTTAGGCTCTGCTTGTCAATAATTAATGAAGGTCATAGTCTCAAAGAAGTGCACTGGTTTGGAATGTTGTTGAGTGGACAAATGAAAGTTGGGCATTTGACTATCGAAGTATGCGTATTGGTCACCTGATGATTTGAAGTTGGTTAAAATGATTTTTGGCTTGTTTATTGATTTCAAGAGGTGGAATTGGAATGTAAAAGTTGGATCACCTCTGTGCAGATTTCACATGAATGGTTGGTGCAAGTTGTTACATACTCCGAGACCCAAATTGGGTTTTAGACAGAAAACTGAATAATAAAAGGTAATTGTGAAACCCCAACCTTGGAATTGTGTATCGGAAGTTGGTTGTCCATAAAGAGTTGGATGGATTATGTTATGTTAATTGTAATGGTTGGTTGTGTTGAGTGCTTATGTGGGAAACAAGAATAAATGTTTGGATTTGGTTATATAGAATGCGAAATACGGGTGTGTACAGGAGGTTTTGAATATGTGGGTTTGATGTTAATTGTTAAGTTTTTTTTTTTTTTTTTGTTTTTTTGGGAGAAATCTTTAATTGTTAAAGTTGAAGCCATTGAAAGAATTATGTTATCATAGAATTAATGAAGTTGACGTACTTTTTTATAGCATAAAAAGTAACATTACAAACACCACAACGAAAGAAACAAAGAAATAGAAGGGAAACCCCATGGAACACGCTCTCATGGGGAAGCAGAAACTGCATCAGATTGAAGGATGTGATAGAGGGTGGGATAGTCATTGAGAATGACAATAAAATGGAAGTAATTGTATGTACTGAGCCATGACAAGTTGAATAAGTTCACAAAAGTTAGCATTCATGATTGGTCATGGAAGGTTTGAGACCTTGTATACTACTGGCCTTGGAGTTTAATTGAGCTGTATATCAGATTTGGTGGGACTTGATTACCATGAATGATTAAATGACGTTGTTGGTAAGTAATTTGAATTCTTACTGCATTGGTATAAAAAAATAAATATTTTCTTGGTTGAACTTTAATTTGGGATATGAAGGTCATGAATTGAAAAGTAATTAGACAAGAGAAGAGAAAATTGTTGGGTGTCCATAGTAATTGAAGATACTTAACCCAATAAAAAATGAGTTCACTTTCGGAATGAATTAGTCAAATGGATTTGATATTGTTATCGAATAGAATTTTATATTAACACTCAAATACTATTATTGTCGGACTAGGACTCCATTTACCTGAAACGTAAAAGATGGTGGTGTTTGCCTAGGAGAGAATGGAATCAAATCTGCGATATTCCAGGTAGGAGACTCTAGACTCGCCTCAATTAGTGATTTTTATGCATGTATTGTTATTGTGAATATTGATGCATGAAAATCTGTATTCGATTTTCTATGAGTTATTATTTGATGACCTGAGAGTGAGAGGAGCATAGCGACTTCTTTGTGCTTTGATCCCCTAAACCTCCGGAGGGGTTGTATGAACTGAAGAGTGTCTAACATCCTTTGAAGTGTGGCACTGCTTCTAGGTGATAAGGTGTCAGTGGATACTCTCGCTACACCTTGCCAGTGTAAACGATATTAATCGTGGTAAGGTTGTAGTTGGCATAGAAACCGGCCATCATGCATGTTTGTTTTTCTTTATGGGCCCTACTACTTTTTCTTTTTTAATAAACAAACTATGATTTGTGGTTTCAAATATATTATCATATGCATCATTTTTCACTTTCTTTAATTGTCGGCACCATTGTTTAATTGTTTTTACACCTAGCTAGGGTTAAGTCTTATTGAGCAGCGAGGATGAAAGCTCACCCCTACAATAGTTTGTAGATGAAGATACTGTGTACGAAGACAGAACAGTTGGACGACGCTCAATGTGGCTTAATTACCCTATACTTCAATTGTCACTGACGGAGTTAGATCCATGTGACAGGTTTTTCTTTTTTTCTCTATTCTCACAAAACTTGCTTATCAAGATTGTGATTGTTTGTAAAATACCTCTTTGTATATTTTTTGGACTTTGGTTTTAAACCGGACAATCATTCGATAATTGTTTTGAAAGGACTTGTATTTATTTTTAAAGGATTTCGATTGGTTTTATAGTTTTCACCTCCCTTAAACAAATGCTTCCATGCTCAAATTTTCGTAATGAACTTATTAAAGTATTTTAATTTCCTTGTTTTGCCTTGTGGATTCTTAGGACTTGAGTTAAGCATCTTAGCTTAGGTTTCAAGAATACACGGCACTGTAATGTGGTCGATTTGATGTGATGCATATCGGGGTGTTACACATATGGTATTTATAAAATTGAATTTATCAATACAATTAAGGATTATTTAATATAAATAACCATGTCTAATGATATATTGAGTACATAGTTAAGGAGGCCTCCGAGCAATATGGAGCGACCTCGAGAGGCAAAACCTAGGGTCTCGTGTGGCAGCAGCGAATGTGTGGTATCCAAACCAGGGCGACGACGAGAAGACGGAGCGGCAGATCCTTGTTCAGCAACGTCGGTTGTTCTAGGCATTGTTCGACGACCCATTTTTGAGGGGTATGGCGCCGATTCGTGGCTGCTGAAGGCTGTGATAGTGAGGCTGTTGGGTTAAGGCTTCGGGTTCGACAGATGGTGTTGCGTCACTGCTGCGCCGGAAGTACTCTTGACGGGTCCATAGTAGTGCACTCTTGGTTTCTTGGACGAGTACTGTTTTACGACGGAGGCTCTAAGGAGACGTCTTTGAGCGTCACTTGTTGATTTCCAGGTCGGAGGTCCGGATTTTCTTCTCTAGTCTTCATCGATGGTGGAGGCCAGAGGGAGGTCGCCGAAACGATGAGGATGGGTTGCTCACCGGTTGGTCCTTCTGGCTGCATCTTTGGGGCTGAGTTGTGGGGTGCAGGATTGGCCTTGGGCCTCAGCTTCCCTGGGCTGCAGTCTGGAGGGCTGGGCCTTGGGTTAGTCCTTGCCTCCTTCTCTACCCTTTGGGTTTGTCTTGGTTTGGGCCAGTTGGAGGTGAGCCTAATTTAGTTTTTTTTTTTTTTTTTTTTTTTTTTTTTTTTTTTTTTTTGCTTTGAATAAGTGTTCTTACCTTATTATGCCCTTGGTCGTAGCTGTACGCACAATAAGCTGGCTGATGAGTGACTATGTACGCCAGGAGCCCAAGAGGGTCTTAGGCATCAACGCTTGTCAAGTCAGTTACTCTGATTTAGAGTTGGATAGGTGTAGGATTTTTTATATTATGCATTTTTCAGTTTTTTATAGTTTTCATTTTTTTGATGGCTCTACTTTATGTAGACTGAATTGCACTTTGAGATGTATTATGAAGGATTTTTGAATCATTCTAGCTTGACAGAGAGACGTCGTTAATATAATGGAACCTGATTCCGTTTTCCTTAAAAAAATAAATAAATCATATTTGAAATAGACAGAATAAAAAAAGCCAATTTTTCCAATAGAAATTATTTTATCTTAGCCCATGAGACCAACTCTATTATTCATAAATAACTACAATTTCTTAGAAACTTCTTCTCCTTCCGCCAATAAAATAACATAAAGAAAAGAGGAACGCGCCTCACGGCTTGAAAACCTAGATGCTTTGCTCGTGTTTTCTTTCATTTCTCGTCTAGTTGCGCCGTGGAGTTGGTGCAAGCCTTTGGCCGCGCTGTCGCAAGTTGTGTGCAGTCGAATGGGTTGCCTGCTTTATGAGTGTATCCATTGCTCGAAGCCTGGAGTCGGAGCATGCATTTCTTCATCTCTCTCAGTGTAAGGAGGCCGTTGTATCTGGAGCTGTGTTGGGGCTGAGGATTGAGATCGGACCAGCTTTGGATCTTAGCTGGATTGGAGTGGCGTCTTGCTGTGGTCAGAGGGTGTACCAAGATCGATGGTTTGCTAGTTGGGATCGTTGGCTTGACGGCGATTCTCTGTTGTTCGAATCGGGTACTAATGTAGATCCATGGGTTTTGGGTGGTTGGGTAAACTGAGGTGCGCGCTAGGACTTGCATGTGTAGGCACGCTGGTGGTAGGGGTCTAGTGGTAGGGCGATAAGTATAGTGGTGGGGCGACAGTGCTAGTGCAGTGGTTGACTTGGGCCGAGAGAGGGGTGCACCTTGCTGGCTTAGCTAATCGGGCTTAGGTATTGCTAGTAGGCCCATTCTGGGTTGACTAGGCCTGGAAATTCTCTTTAGGCCTCTTTTGGCCTGGTTTTTGTTTTATTGCTTTATGTTGCTGTTATTTCTTAGTTAGTAATGGCTACATGCGGATAGTAAGTCCCTCTCGAGTTGGGGTAGGGTGTAGGATTTCTACCTGCGGACTAGTCAGTCAAGCAGTTGGTTTGGCAAATTTTAGACCGGTTCTTGGAAAGATCTGACCGGTTCTAGAATCGTGAGATCGAGGCGCTGCTGCTAACAAAATTTGGTGGCAATCGGAGGTCTGGAAGGTGGTGAACGAGCGAAGTTTTTGTTGCAGGCAATTTGGTGCTTCCAGTGGCCGGTTCGGTAGGTTTCATGCTAGTTCTGGTGGTTCTGCCACCGGTTCTGGATTCATGCTTCAAGGTATGCGGCGGAGGCAGAAAGGGTATCAAGGTTTTGTATTCGGATTTAGTGTTTTAGCTTCTTGAATCAGGGTTTGGCTATTTGTTTCAAGGTTAGGGCTTCGTGCTGATAACGTGTTTAAGGAAAACGAAATTGAGAGAGAATTTGATGTGCTTTCATTGATAATAGGGGCCTCTTTATATAGAGGATTAAAAACATAGAATCAGAGTTATACATGGAAAGGTAATCGTACAATGATTAGATATCTACAAATTATATCTCTAAGAATATCTCTAACATAAACCCTATTACTATTGGTATAGATACCGCCTAGACACAAATATCGGAAGCACAAAACTCACTACCTACTTAAAATAATGCCGATAACGCCTAGACATGATGCCGATACCATACACTTGTGGTATCAGGTAGGTTACAGATAGTCCCACATTGAAAACAAAGGGGTGACAAGCCCATACCTACACTATATATACATGCATCTCCACTCATTCAAGGTAAGCCACCATTCTCCATTTACTCCTACCTAGACTACGTCCTTACATATATCTGACTTAAGCATCGGAGGGTCGAAGGCCGGGTACTCCGATCTTCCCTTTGACTTTCATTCATGGTTGGCAGGTATGGAATCCAGAGATGGAAGCTCTCACGACCACCCTGTTTCTACCACAGAAACATTTGGCGCTAGCAAAAGGGGCCTCTCAAGTGGAAAACATCTTTTGGGCCAGACACATATTCTGGATTTACTTGAACAAAAACAAAAAAAATCTGTATGTACAAAATTTTCTTTTAAACACCTCAAGTAAATTCAATTTCCACAATAATGACATATCATAAAGGAAAACTGCGGTGCAGTGATTAGTGCGGCTACCGCTGGGATAGACTGCATGAGGGTATGTGTGTGGTTACTACTGTCGTCCAAAACCTTAAAAAAAATAAAAATAAAGGAAAATTAAAGGAAACCCAGAAAGCCTCCAGTAGCTACATTAATTTCTGGAAGTACCACATGATGATACAAAGATAAAAGATTGCTTGCAGAGACCATATACAGTGAAAATTAAGAAGCATGTAAATTATTTTCTACTCATATTCCATTGATGTATGAAGACAAACAAAACTATGTACATCTATTATTCTCATTCTCTAGTAAACTAGAGATGATCAATTTGAGCTTGCAAATAAAAAGCGGCTGAAGAGAAGACCCACGACTGTCCACGAAGAAAAGAATGGAAGAATCGCCTTGCACGACCAGTCAGTGAAGATCGTAAGTGGCTTCGGTGGGGAGTGGGATAGGTTAGAGAAAGGGGAAGTGGCAGGAGGTTTGTATTTGCTTTGGAAGTTAGAACAACCGTTGGGGCGGAGGCTGGCTGCATTTTTTTTATTTAGGCGGATAAGCCCACAGAGTGGGGACTAGTAAATGATCCAACAGAAAAATATAGCTAAGGGCTTCGCTGCTGCAGTACTAGACCCAACAAAAGGCTCAAATTACAACAAATCCTACAATATACCAACCAACAAAACTAGACCTGTAAATGGACCGGATTTTGATCCGGACCCGCTCCAGATCCGTGACTATTGGACGGGTTTGGATAAAAAGTTTTGATCCGTTAACCCGTTTATTTAACGGATCAAATACGGATCTAGGTCGATCCGATCCGTTAATGATCCGACCCGTTTTTGTAATAATAATTTTTTTTATTAATATATTATTATTTTTTTTAAATATAAAATATAAAATATGAAGAATTTCTAATACAAATTTTTTGCAGAAATCTAAGGGACAGTCTATCACCCAAGATTCCAAGAAGCATTAAGAATTTTGATAATGTAATTCTACTTTTGGTGATACTTTTAATGTTGTTTTAATATTTTATTAATATCTTATGAGGTATCATGTAGGAGTGGGCATAACAAACCGGAAATTCGGTGACCGACCCGACCGCACCGCATTTTCCGGCTCGGTAACCGAACCGACTAAAAACGGTGTCGTTTTGACGTCTCACCGAACCAAACCGGTTCATAACGGTTCGGAATCGGTTCCAGGTGTTAAACTGACCGAGTTAAACCGCCCGAACCGCATTTTTATTTAATTTAATTTTTGAATTAATTTTATTACTTGTCTAATTATGATTGGTCATAAACCAAGCTTACATAGGCTTGTATCCACTCGATCTGCAGAAACCCTAATACCTGGCCGCACGACCTCATTTGCCAAAACACTCTCTCAGTCTCTCTTTAGAACTCTCTCGACCTCTCCCGACTCTCTCGATCTCTCTCGACCTCTCCCAACTCTCTCAATCTCTCTCGACCCATCTGCTCCGATCTGCTCCGATCCCATCTTCTCTCTCGACCGAGAACCTGCGAGGGTAAGCTCTCTAAATCTCTGATATGCTTCGTCTCTAAATCTCCGAAGATCCATGTTTAGATGTTTAGAGTTTATATTGTTCTTCTAGAAAACTTATCACAATATCAAAAATTCAAAATCAAATGAGGGTTTCGAAATGCAATTTGGGGCTTTTTATTACAACTCGGGAGCAGACATTTAATAACACTATTACATGATTGAAAGAGATCTAAATAAATAAAGCATGAGGATGGGGACCGGATCTTGTACACTACTGGTGAAGGAGTATGTAGATTTTTTTTATCTTCTTTAGGGGCCTAAAAGGAGTATTTTAAGTGTGAGAATGATGGCATGAAGAAGACAGGCTCATTAATATACGTGTACTCCTCCGCCGTCCAGACCTTCCTCTTAGGTATAACAGATTCATCCCATTGACCGTTAGTTGCTAGCCAAGTATAAATTTGGTAAAGACAACTTGTCTTCCATCCCCAAAGCATATCATTCCATTTTCTAGAAAGCTTTCTGCTAACTTGTGTAGGAATTGAGAGAGAGATTGTTCTCAAGGGCTTGATGGCAGAAAAGCCACATGCAGTTTGCATGCCACACCCGGCGCAAGGTCACATAAACCCAATGCTCAAACTAGCCAAACTGCTTCACTACAAAGGCTTTCATATAACCTTTGTCAACACAGAGTACAACCATAGACGCTGGCTTAAATCCCGAGGCCTTAACTCCGCTGACGGCCTCCCTTCCTTTCGATTTGAAACAATTCCAGATGGCCTCCCTCCAACTGATGCAAATGCTACACAACACATACCATCCTTATGTGAATCCACAAAGAAAAACTGCTTAGCTCCCTTCAGAGAACTTCTTTCAAAGCTGAATTCTTCTTCAAACAATAATATCCCTCAGGTAACTTGCATAGTGGCTGATGGTGTCATGAGCTACAGTCTAGACGCTGGTGAAGAACTGGGGATTCCGGTAGTTCTTTTCTGGACACCAAGTGCTTCTGGCTTCATGGGCTACCTTCAGTATCACCGACTCATCCAAGAGGGTCTCACTCCTCTCAAAGGTATTGATTTGATCAAATGAAAATCGAACTATTTTTATTTATAATCTGCATCAGATTAAAGTCAACTCACTAGTAACTTCAATGTGCAGATTCCAGCTATTTGACAAACGGGTATTTGAATACTGTAATAGATTGGATACCAGGCATGAGAGGTATCCGTTTAAAGGACATCCCGAGTTTCATTAGGACAACAGACCCAGATGACATCATGCTGAATTTTCTTGTATATGAGACTGAACGATCTCAAAGAGCTTCTGCTATTATCTTGAACACGTTCTACGACTTAGAGCATGAAGTTCTTGATGCACTGTCAAGTCTGCTACCACCCATTTACACCATTGGACCTGTACATCTACAACTTCATCAGATCCCAGCAGATAGCGATTTGAAGTTGATAGAAGCAAACCTATGGATAGAGGAAGCAGAGTGTCTTGACTGGCTTCACTTAAAAGAACAAAATTCTGTGGTATATGTCAATTTCGGAAGCATTACAGTCATGACAGCCGAGCAGCTAATTGAGTTTGCTTGGGGACTTGCAAACAGCAACAAGCCATTTCTCTGGGTCATAAGGCCTGACCTTGTTGCTGGGGAATCAGCCGTGCTTCCACCAGGGTTTCTAGAAGAAATTAAAGAAAGGGGCCTATTAGCAAGTTGGTGCCCCCAAGAACAAGTTTTGAGCCACCCAGCAATAGGAGGCTTCTTGACACATGGTGGATGGAACTCTACTATTGAAAGTGTGAGTGGTGGAGTGCCCATGATTTGTTGGCCTTTCTTTGCTGAGCAACAAATGAATTGTATGTACTGTTGCAAAGAATGGGGCATAGGCATGGAGATAGAGGGTGAAGTCAAGAGAAATTACATAGAAGGGCTTGTGAGAAAGTTGATGGAGGGAGAGGAAGGCAATGAGATGAGGAAGAAAGCCAAGGAATTGAAGAGGTTGGCAGAGGAGGCCTCTAGTGGTCCTAATGGGTTATCATTTTTGAATTTGGAGAAGCTCGTTAACCAGGTGCTTCAGTCTCCCAGAATTTAGAATGAGTGAATCAATGGGAAAAGATTATATTCCTTGTTGAGCAGTATCCTCTATTTTTATGTATCAAAAAAAAAGAAAAAAGTATCCTCTGTTTTATTAATTTTTGAGCAGCTAGCTCACTCCAATGTTTCTATTTTCTCCAGAAAAACGCTCACTCCAATATGACATGGAAAATTTCTTTAATCACATATTCCAACTACAATTCTAAAAAGAACATCATATCCAAACAAATTGTTTGTGACAAAGTAACAAACCAAAATCCTCACTTGAAACAATGAATATGTATCACCCAAAAAAAAAGTATCCTCTGTTTTATTTAAGAGCAGCTAGCTCACTCAAATATGAAATGGAAAATCCCCTTAATCTCATATTCCAACTGTAATTCGACGAAGAACATCATATCCAAATTGTTTGTAACAAACCAAAATCCTCACTCGAAACTAACAATTCGCACAAATGTATCGACAAGTTTACTGGTTCTGTGTCCAGGAACTACTGAACTAGTCATCATATAGAACCATTTAATCTCCATCTATGCAGTGGCAAAATATGTTTGTTGTTTTCAGGTATTTCATCTGACCATGAATTTTTGGTACTAGCAACTGCTGTAAAATTCTATAGGTTTTGGGATCACAGAAAGATGTCTTTGGAGGGTCTTGAATCCTGTTTTCTGCCTGTATGACAAAAGAAAGGAAAGGGTGTATATGGCATGAGAAGGTCCAGAGAAAGGAATATAAAAACATTGTTGGCAGCTCAAAAGCCTTATCTTCTGAACATCGAAAGCTATGTGCTGATATGACCAGCAGTTTTTAATCTTAACCTTCATATTCTCTCTTTGAAAATGTGCAAGGCTAAGATTAAAATATGAGGGAATATACTCAATGAAAGGTAGTGGATGGTGGCCACACGAACTAAAAAACTGGTAAGAAGAACTCTGTATCCCAGAGGAGAGAGAGAGAGGGAGAGAGAGAGAGAGAGAGAGAGGAAATGGATTGCATTGCCTTAACATCACAGAAGCCACATGCAGTCTGCATCCCATTCCCAGCTCAAGGCCACATAAACCCAATGCTAAAATTGGCTAAACTCCTCCACTTCAAAGGTTTTCATATAACCTTTGTCAACACAGAGTTCATACATAAACGCCTGCTGAAATCTCGAGGTCCAAATTCTCTTGATGGTTTCCCTTCCTTTAGATTCGAGACAATTCCAGACGGTCTTCCTCCAACTGATGCGAATGTTGCCACCCAACACATGCCATCGCTATGCGAATCCACAAGGAAAAACTGCCTAGCACCTTTCAGAGACCTTCTTTTGAAGCTCAATTCTTCACCAAATTCGCCTCCAGTAACCTGCATAGTTGCTGATGGTATCATGAACTTCACTCTTGATGCAGCCCAAGAACTAGGCCTTCCTGAAGTTATTTTCTGGACAACAAGTGCCTGTGGTTTCATGGGCTACCTTCAATATCGCAATCTCATTGAAAAGGGTTTAGTTCCTCTTAAAGGTATTGAACTATTTAACACTAATTATAAAAAGAGAGGATATCACTACTTGGTGAAATCTCTTTTGGTTTTACGAAGAAAAAAGTGGATATTATGCAGCTAGTGACATATTATAGATTTCACACAGATTTGCAAATGACTTTAAATCTCTGATCACAGGACATTTGGAAAAGTTAATATTGTTATTAACCTGCTTGTTTTAACTTGTTCTAAATCTTTTGCATTAGAAATGATGACTCACTTCAATAGTATTATGTTCTTTGTTGACTTGCAGACAACAGTTATTTGACAAATGGGTATTTGGATACAGTAATAGATTGGATTCCAGGAATGAAAGGAATCCAATTGAAGGATATCCCAACCTTCATTAGAACCACTGACCCAAATGACCCCATTCTGCACGTGATTTTGCACGATACAGAACAAGTTCAAAGAGCTTCTGCTATCATTTTGAATACATTTGATGCCTTAGAGCACGAAGTTCTCGAGGCAATTTCGCATTTGCTACCACCTATATACTCCATTGGACCCCTGTACCTACAACTTAATCAGATACCAGCTGAAGATAACACCTTCAAGTTAACTGGAGCAAGTCTATGGAGAGAAGAACCAGACTGTTTTGAATGGCTTGACTCTAAAGAACCTAGTTCTGTGATTTATGTCAACTTTGGAAGCAGCACAGTCATGGCAGATGAGCAGCTAATTGAATTCGCTTGGGGCCTTGCAGACAGCAGCAACACCTTTTTTTGGGTCATTAGGCCTAACCTTGTTGGGGGAGAATCACCTGTGGTACCACCAGAGTTTATAGAACAGACTAAAGACAGGGGTCTACTGGCAAGCTGGTGCTGTCAAGAACAAGTCTTGAGCCATCCAGCTGTAGGAGGGTTCTTGACGCATAGTGGGTGGAACTCAACCATTGAAAGTGTGTGCGGTGGAGTGCCGATGATCTGTTGGCCCTTCAATGGCGAGCAACAAACCAACTGTAGGTACTGTTGCAAAGAATGGGGCATAGGCATGGAGATGGAGGGTGATGTTAAAAGAAACTACATAGAAAGCCTTGTGAGGAAGTTAATGCAGGAAAAGGAAGGAAAAGAGATGAGGAAGAAATCCATGGAATGGAAGAAGTTGGCAGAGAAGGCCATTACAGGTCCTCATGGATCATCTTTCTTGGATTTGGACAAAATGGTTAACCAGGTGCTGCTATCTCCAAGAGATTAGAATTGATGAAATGTACTACTTTTTTGTTTATTATAGTTCTAATCTACGATACTTTGTATCTTGATCATATCATTTTCTGTTCCTTGGTTGCGACTCTTTTATCATCTCCATGTAGCGCTAATCCTACTGGCATACATGTCTGAAAGAATATCAGTTTTTTATCCAATTCTAATTTAGGCAAAGCTCAGTTTTTGGTGGAAGACTTGGACTGGGAATATAGGATGTTTGGTTTAGATGAAGCAGAGCGGTGATAAAGCTAAGGAGGTTCCCATTAGCTAAAACATTCCAAACTTTACTCCATCAACATTGATAGCCAAGCTTCTTCCTACTTCAAATTGTACAATTCCAATTTTCCCAAACATAGTGTATTTGATAGCTTTTAAGGAACTCCATTTTCTTCTCTCCTTTAAAGTTTATGCTGTAAATTTATCATTTATCATTTGTAAACTTTTGACTCACCCCAAAAAAAAAAAAAAATCAAGGTATAAAACATGGTGCATATCAGGAAGAATATAGGCACTAACACAGATAGCAGCTTTTCATGTATTGGAATGAAAACTTCAAATACCTGATACTCAGTTTCAGGAACTACATATAGAGACTGGCCACCTTTCAAGACTCCAGGTTTCTCTGCATATCAGAAACAAAATTAAATCAAGAAAAAATAAAATTGGATATAATAGTCATAAAAATCAGAAAGAGCTCTAAACAGTCAAAAACCCAGTTGCAGATTTCGGGGTAAAGAAAAGATTGAAGACGATGAACATGAATGAGTAGGTTATTCAACCTCTGAGAAAATTAACAAAATAAAAATAACGCCGACGTGGCAATTTTGAGGCAAATTAATAAATTTTAAAAGTTTAAGGACAAAATATGGAAATTTGTAAAACTGTGGGGGCATTGCTGAAAACTAAGCCAATTTCATAAACCCCGGAAACCCCTTTCTATATGTACACAGATAGAGCATTAGAGCAACGGCGGGCGAGAAAATAATGAGCGAAGCTGACTCATCTTCTCCACTCCTCCACCACCAAGCTCAGCTGCCCCTCTAAAGAATCAAAAGCTCTCACTTTTTCCCCCCCCAATACTCTCTCCCTAGTTAGTCTTTACTGTCTTTTGGAGTATTGAGGTGTTAATTTGATTTTCAGTCACCTTAAGGCCCCGTTTGGTTGGCAAGAATGTCAAAATAGAAAAATGATTTATTTTCTTTTTCAAACCGATATGGAATGGAATAGGTTTTGGTATTTCTATATGGGTGTTTGGACATTACTGAAAATTAAATTATAGAATTTATTTTTCATTCTTATGGTAATGTTTGGTAAGTCATAAGAATGAAATATAAAATTGTAATCTTCAATAACACCATTTTACTAATTAAAGTTAGCCTCCTTTATATAGAGGTAGGGTTTACATCAAAGTACATAACTAATTAGCATTTACGTGGACAACCACATAGATAATAATATTTACAATACTCCCCCTTGGATATCCACCAATGAATGATGGTATTGGACGCGCTTATTGTTGCCTCGTTATGAATGACAAAAATCTTCATCGGATAGGGTACCCATCAGGTATTCGACCCTAACATGGAGAAATTCGGGTGAAATCGGGTAACGGGGATGGGGATCCCCAGTATTCAAATTCTCAAATCGGGTACGGGGTGAGGATGGTATTTTGATCCCCATCTCCATACCCACCCAATAAGAATTATCTAAAATAATATATAAATATATATATATTTTGATATTATTTATAAATAAATATTTATGTAAACTTCATCCTTTTATCAATATTTAAATTCTGTTAATAAATATGTTCAAAAAGTGGAAGACTCTTACGATAAAAGATCTTTATTAACATGTCAATTTTCCTTGATTGAAATAAGAAATTTATTTTATTTTTTTTGTTTTATTTTAACTTCATATTTTACAATTTATAATTATTTGTATGAATTTTTATATAATAAATTAGTAATATTGTTAACGGGGATTGGGGCGGGTATAGGGACCTAATCCCCAATGGGGACGGGGACGGGGAATCCCCAGTTTTTTATTACGGGGATTGGGGCGGGTAAGGGGATGAGGAAAGAAGTTGGGTATGAGAATGGTAATTTAATCCCCTTACCCTACCCTCCCCATTGCCATCCCTATGCCTCGTTAAAAACCTTGCCAGGTAACAAAAACTCAGTGGGACAAAAATAACCTTGGTCGAAGGACAGAAAGAGCACAAGGTGCATATGTCCTAGGTAGCATGCTTCTGGATGCTCCCCTGATGAGAATCTCTCATTGATTGTTGTAAGCCTCATTTATGTATGCAATAAGCTATATGTACCATGTATAGTAGTTTGATGTGTCTATCACTGAAGTGAGACCATGTGTGCTTTGCATATAGGGGCTCATCACAAATTTTCATACCTACAAAGTTTAAGCAATGCCAACAAAGCTAGACGATTTTCAATAAGCCTTACCTTATATGATAATATTAGAAACAATCTCATATGCTCAAATTCATACACAAAGTAATAGCTAAACAATATAAAGAAATTGACACATTTTACTTTGTATAGTTTAAAACATTGAAAAATCATCATGGCATGCCTAGCCATACACATCAATATCTTTGTGTATTGATATGTCACCTATACGCTCTTTAAGAGGTTTAAATAATTCATAACTTTGCGAAAATTAGAATACGTTGCAACATTATAGTCATAGTTCAAATTCTATTTCATATAGTACGCATCGAGGCAATTTAGGTCACGTTAACTAGAATGAAATGAGTACATAAGAGATAGCTTTAGACTCTTTGATTCCACGAGTGAGCTTCACGCTATTTCAACCTTTCATGGACTTGTATTTGAATCACTCATGTATTTGAATCCCTTGAGGATTGATAAGTAATACATATGCTTATAATGACACTGCTTTTGAGATTTTACTTTTAGCAATGTGTCTTTAAGATCTTCATAATATACGATCACAATGTACCATAAATCTCTCATCAATACAACAACTAGGTGTAACACTGTACTTATAGAAAATTGTCATTCATATAAGGAAAAATATTCATAATCTCATGTCTCTATAAATAGACATTGTGTCATAGTGATTTATCTTCACTTTTGATAGATACCCTTTTGTACCATGTAGGGTTAAAGGTCTAAGCAAGAATTCCATCACATTTCAAATATTCAAGTTCATTAGAATTGTCTCTTTCCAATTTGGCCAATAATATACTTTTTCGACATTCATAATGAAACGTGGTATAACATCAATACAGCCCTTAATGAATTTTGGTAGCTACCATATGTAAATTATCATCAATGATCATTAATCATAGATCCCACACATTCTTATATGCATGCATTAGCTATAGGAAGCTTATTGATATTGGGTACCCATGCCACTTCTGGGGCATATATTGTCACTTTTAGGACAATCATCTCTCGTAGATGAATTACTTAGAGAATGTGGATCTTTTTACTTATAATCTCCTGTAGAGCGTTATAGGGCTTGTATGATATTCCCTCTTTGAAAGCTTAAAACTTTAGACCTGGTGGATACATTCCATGCAAATTCATGCCGTTATTTAAATGACAGTAGTCTTTCCTTCCCCCTAACGGCAAGAAGACTGTCTTATTATGACCTTCCATAAAAGATGCGTTCAAAGATCTATCACTTTATTTGGAGTGAAGATGTTCATTGGCTGGTGGCGAACCCAAACTAGGTTTGAGGTCAAGAACAATAAGTTCATGAGTATCAACCATATTGATGTATTATTGTGTCATCAAGACATCATTCTCTAATGGCGTACTTATAACCATTGTATGTGTAGCCATATTAGGAGCTTTAACATTGTTTAATGACACTCTCTTCAGGAGAACCATGTCACTTAGATACATATGTATCCCACAAATCAAATGGGATCTAAATTGTTTGTGTTAATATGGTTGGTTTTAGGGACTTTAATCCAAACAAATGCCTTTGCATTTAGCATATAATTTTGTCACTATCTTTTATCAAATCATAGCTTAGATATTTCTCGAAATCATAATGAGACAGTGGATAAATATCTCACACCAATTCATGTTGTTCTTCAGGAACAATATTTCACCCTCTCATAGTAGGAGGATAGTTTCATTAAAGTGACAACTCACAAATATGCGGTAAATAAACAATTTTCTTGTGCGTATGGTTAGCAGTCATCAAACTTGTAAGTGATTCCATGAAACATGGTCGACAAAGATGACGTAACCGATCAAGCCAAAATAGTGTATTTGGTTTAATGAACTTCTGGTTCATGACATCAGATGCCTAAATTTACTGTATAAATTTGACACAGTACATATCAGATAGCAAAAAAATCTTCTCCAACCATATTGAAGGTAGTTTGTGTGTCAATATTTCAAATTTGGTAATATGATAATAGCTCATTCGAAGCCATAGATCAAGATCTATAACTTTTGGTATGAGTGTTACCTTAGTTTGAGTAAACATCAACTGTGAAATACTGACAATTGGAATGGACCAAATTCAATTTGAACTGCCGGCCAAAATGATAGACTTGAAATTTCGAGTTGAAGACTATAATCCATAATAATAAAGTAACTTTATCATGTGGAGAACCTCAAATTCTGTGTCACATATAAATGAAGTAGTCATAAAAAGGAGAGACTTCAGGCCCTCATATAATTGGAGATCCAATAAAATTTGAGATTTCAATTTTTTTTTTCATTTATAACAACCTCTTAAGAAACATCAGGTTCCTAGATAATCGGATTATGAAATATTAAGTTTCAATGGAAACTCAAGATGTTACAATAAATATGGGGAATAACACAATAGTACTTTCAACTTTGCTTATTGTAAGCAAAAGACATCAGGGATGTGTGATGTGATGATCTCAATATTCTTATTAGTCAATGAAATTTAATTTGACCAGTACCATTTTGAAAATGGCTTGATAAACATCCACCATATGGTGTACCATAGGTGACACATGCCCAAATTTTAATTTCCTCACATCTGTGGATGTTAGGGTAGTATTTGCATTGACTCCTGATTTCTCTCTTGCCATGATCCACTTCTGGTGGCATTTCATGGTGTAGCCATGTCAATCGGCTTTCTTGCTATATAATGAGACCATGATAGTGTGAGATTGTACATCATTGGTAATAATATTATGTGCTCTACTGAAGCTAGTAATCTGAGATGATTAGCTTCACGATCATACCTTATAAGTGAGGGACTTGAGATTGTCATCTAGTGAGAATGATCATTGAGGGACTTCAAGTCCTCATGTAATTAAGGATCTAGAAACTGCAGGTTCCGATCTCTTTTAATTACAAAATTCACGACCATAATTTGAGTTCAATGAGTCACTTTCTCCAAACTTATGATGAGGAAAAAATTGATATCGACACAATTAAATTAGGGCACGGCTATTGCCACCCTACAATTTTCTTTGTTCACTATACAAATATTTGAATTATTGAAAGACTATATTACCCAAATGTAAAATGACTAATAAGTATACTAATTTTCTAAAATTTAAATCTTTAAGGAAAACTAAATTTTCTATTGGAACGTCCAAATTTGCTCACTTGACTTCTATGCTTTTTGCACCTCCTATCAAATTTTCAAATACTAAATTTAATCACTACACCTCACTAAAGTTCCTTAAATAACCTCACTCATATAATTTGCAAACAAACTATTATCTTTAAAATAAAATAAAACTTTTCTTCAAAAAAAAAATTAAAAAAACTTAGTCATTTCAATGATTAATTACTCTATAATCTTAATTACATGTATATTCCTTAATCAGACAACATAAATTTCTTATCCAATAAAAAAAATCAAAAATAATTTCTAATCAACAAGAAAATAACATGAACTATTGTGTGATTTTTTTTTAAACTTTTTTTTTCTTTTAGTTGTGTAAAAAAAAAAAGAGTAATCATTTTTTTCTTAATGTTTTTTTTTCTCTATTTTCTGCACCTCATGATTA